>OZ038515.1:16044295-16074295 GCA_964036315.1 Acanthosepion esculentum
TATTTACATTGTTCGGACTGTTGTCCTCATCTTCGTAGCCATATTCACGACGTTTCGATTGTTGTACGCTCCGGCCTTCTTCACCTCAAGGATACATGGCCCAATGGATAAATAATTGAATCTAGTGACTTGATCCAATGAGTTGTGAGTTCAATACCTGGCTAGAGCTGAGGTGAAAAAAGACCTGGAGAGTTGAGTTAAAGGGACATAAATGATGCTTAGACATCCGGAAGAGGCATGGCACGTGAAACTAGAACAACCTACCCCGATAGACGAAATAAAATGTTCAGCTCGAAATTCAAATCGTTTGTAGAAGATTGGATCCTACAACGACTGAAACGTCGTGAATATGGCAACAAAGATGAGGACAACAATCCGAACAGTGCAAATTGTGTAAATACCTACAATACCTCATCTCAAGACTATAGACAGAACCAGAAGAAGGCCGGAGCGTACAACGGCCGAAACGTAGTGAATATGACAACAAAGATGACGAGAACAATCCAAACAATGCAAAGCGTGTAAACGCTAAAAATATTTGGAATAAAAAATGAAGAAAAAAATTTGAGAAAAACGAATAAAAAAATAAAGTGAACGAGAGGAAGAAAAACGATATAAGAAAAGGAAATAAAAAAATGAATAAAATAGAAAATTCCAAAATTATCCGAACTCTTGTAACGTCATGGCAAACCTGTGCATAACTTTTTACTTGCCCTATTAGAATGTTCCATTCTGGATTGGTCCTTTTTCTACGGTTCTATCAACTCTTTGCATGTAATTTAAAGGCAGAACATATTTTAGACTGTAAGAATTTTTTTTTAGATAATAATGTTTTAGTGATGCCTGTTTTACTAATTAACCCACAGCTGGAACAGAAGAGATGGATTCAAACCTTTCCCAATGTCACTTGAGCATATGTGAATATAATGACCTCAACAGAAAATGGAACTTGGCTATCCAATTTACAACTCTGGCCATTATCCATTACACTACCGCACATCCAATATTACAACATCTTGTATTGCCAAGCCGTCACCCATCCATGTACTGACCAGTTTCGATCTTTCTTAACTTCGGTGAGGTTACGGGAACCGGAAGGAAATTGATAACAATCTATGGAACGCTGAACAGAGAAATTTCGTTGAAGTCACAGCTGTTAGCTATAAAAGAAAGCGAAGTACTCCAACGTGATGGATCAACCGGCTATACATTTAACAAAAAAGATTGCCCCTAAGAAAGACACTACAGTCTTACAAGATTAGCCTGTCACAGGAGTTAAACACTGGAAATGAGGGTTACTTGTTAACTCACCTGTACTGTATATGAAGCTATGAATCTCCTCATTTTAGATGGGAGAACTTACTCAGACCCGGTGATCCCAAATCTGCGGCATCATATCCTCATTGCAAGAAGCCAACCGGAATTAGAAGTCGGCTCTCCGATTAATAATTCCGTGCCATTAACCATTGTACAAGACGCATATCTATGTTTGCGGCAGCTCGCATTCCCAAGTGGTCATCCATAGAGATACTGACCAGTAACTTCAATAACCTTCAAAATGTTGATAAGCTGTAGAAAAGGATTCAATTATTTTTTTAGTTCAGTGATTCTGTTTGTAAATTGTTGAGGTTAAACCTCACAGTATAGAATTTACAGAGAATATTAGGACTATGTATCAATTTCAGTTACTCTTTGGGAGGTTATACCACAGCTTGTCGAGACGACATACTAAAAGACTTGTATCGAGAATGGCAGATCTATAGTTCACTTTTGGGCCAAATTCAAGTATTGAAATGGTTAAAATATTTTCTTTAAATTCGCCATTCTCGGCACGGTGCTTAAATTATATGGAATGTTTATTATTTTACAAATAAGTTTCTCCTGTGTACTTTTATGTTTTCCAAGAACCATGAGAAAACATATAAACTTATATTTATTTCAACAGATATGTTATTGCATAATTTAAAAAAAAAACATTGCCACCAGAATAACAATTCAGATACACTTTTTTTTTTTTTCTTTTTATTTATTTATATATGGGCACGTGGCTGAGTAGTTTGAACGTTCGCATTTTGACCATGCGACCCGGTTTCGAATCCCACCATGGTCGATTTGTTATCGGAGTGGGGGGAAAACTATACCACAGGTTAACCCAAGCCTTGCGAGTTTAAATTGGGTAGACGGTAATGTCGATAGCTGTTCCAGGCTTGAGCATGCTGACCTTGTTCAAATTTTTGATCACTCTAGATAACACGCTCTTTCCCAGAAACTGTAACTAAGGTTTGCTGGGCAGACCTTAGTTACAGTTAGTATAAACCATACTTGGCTCTGTGGGTGTTGAATAAATACAAATTCACCTGAGTAGGCTTCTACAATGAGGATTGGCTAGCCACCCTAGTAGATGGGTATCTTCGAATACGAGTGACCAACTATACATACGTACATTGTTTTTAATTATTTCACCCCAAGCAAGTCAATAAAGTCACTAAAACGCAAGCGTTACTGAGTGTTATAGAATATGAGAAAAAACACTATTAAGGTGAGAGAACAATAAAAGAACAGGAATTAAGAAGGCAGAAGATAATGATTGACATTGCATTTAAATTTAAAGTTCCGCAAGCGATATGGTTAATTTACTGAATTCATTTTTTTCATATTTGGTTTTCAAAAAAGACTCCCCGTAAAATGTTTATGTCATTTGCTATGCATGACGGAATAGAAAAACTGTGTGGAATGAGGATTCCAAGTGGGCTGCGCTGTATCCTTGCCTTTAAAATTATCTTGGTTTATAGGTTGGCCTCAAATACTGACCACCAGTACGGTTTTGAAATAATCAAATACGAGATGTCAGAGAGTGGAGTTTCTTTATAGGCGTTCTTGACTGGTGGTAATGCCTTCAGCCTATCATCAAGCAATAGTCTGGGCCGTCCTTTTCGGACAGCGGGAAGCATAACCAGCGACAACAGTGCCACAAAGGGTTACATTCGACATTCAGAGAAGTAAAGAGATTGAATCTCGATTAGATGAATTAGAGGAAAGACAACATGCAAGTTTTCATTCTCTCTTTATCTCAGTCTGTATTGGAGAAGAGAAAGATAAAGTGATTTATTTCGGCAAGCGGTTGTCACACGAGGCACTAGACTTTCTTTATGTGCCTGCCAGAGATATGCTGCAGTAACAAGATTCGGTATTACAGTGGCGCCTTGCGTCTGATAAATTTGCTTTATTGGCTCAACTTTCGTTAGGAAAAGATAGCTGACATCTGGCTTTGTGAATATGTTTCACCCTTTCACTCCCGATAAAAAAAAATATAGTTGCATTACGTTCAGTTCGATATGCTTCCAACAGACGAATAAAATTCTCCTTGTTTTTGTTTGGTAGTCTGATAGGAACAGACAATGATCCGTTTATACTGAACGGATATTCCTCCAAATTACTGTAGCGTGTAGAACAAGAATAAACCATCTAGCCAAGAATTCATTCTTACAAGAAAAATATATATTCTCCAAAGTAATTTCAAGACTAATATTTTAATTCTTCGTCTCATTCACATACACCCAGTGGTAGTAGAGATAAAGTCCTGATCGCAATGTCATACAGAAAACGAGACATTTGAACAACTAGTGGATTGATCGATTAATTGACTGATTTATTTTTTATGGCTTAGCAAACGTTTTGAAGTTATTCAAAGCCGAAACATATTTTTGTATAGTAAGAATTTTGGCGGCGACAAAACTGATTTTCTCATACGTGCCTTACTATAAAACCCATAGCTGTGATGAGAAGTGACCGTTCCCAGGGGTATTTCCCCGTAAGTGTAACGTACCCGATTCGAGCTCGTCTCTCCGAATCCTCATCCCAAGTCTTTTTCAATTACACTATCTGAACATCCTAGCTTAACAGCACCTGTTATTTTCGAACGGTCACCAGGTTCAACGTCGCTTAACTTCAGCGATCAAACGAGAAACGGTGTTTCAACGGCATATGACCGTAAGCCCCACTAAAAGAAGGCCAGAATTAATTGTTTGTAATACTTGAAGAATAAATAGACTTTACAAAAGAATTATATTTAAATTGAAATCAGTGTTGACTATGGATCCGATGACGCGAACAATTAGACGTTCAATCGATTAATATAATTTTACATTTGTTTTATCAGGAATGTTCTGCCATTCCTCTTGCCAATAAACCCAACGCTCCCACAGTTTCTTTTGTACAACCAAGTTTTCAACTCTCTCTTCGATTATCTTAAGGATAGAAGTTCTGGGTATGACGATAAACTACATCCGGCAGCAAGTCCTCTGATTGGGAGATTTGATGTTTTAAGGATAATAGAACCACCTCTTAATTTCTGTTGTTCACGCCACCCTGACAAATGCACATGCTCGGATCCCAGCTTTGGGCAAATAATGAACTCACACGCAAAAACAAAACACTATATTTTTATTGTAAAATAGCAGCATCTGTCGATATTTCTGAGATACAAGAGGCTGGATGTGACACATAATCATTATACGTAAGGAGCGCCCTACGCATACGCATGTATATAGAGCAAGGACAATATGTTTGTTTTTTGTTTGTTTTTTGTTGCCCAGTCCCTACGACCATCAATTTTTCTTGCATTTGTTTCATGAATTCAGAATTTCGTCCTAGTTTTTGAATGGAGCGAATCGGGGGAAAAGTAAGTCGTGGCTCTTGGGGCATAATTTGTTGTGTTATGAATATTTGGATGAGTATCACAATGGAATTTGTGAATAGCGGCACTGTATTGAATCTTTTCAGGTTTTTTTTCGGCACTCGTTGCTACAGTTGGTACGACACTTACGGTGTATCGAAACAATCCGGGTTCGAGTCTAGGTAGTGGATGCACACTGCTGATGAGACCCAAAATAGGACGAAACGGCCCCCCAGTGCGTACTACATTATGCTGAGGTTTCTTCTAGACTCGATGAATTACTATAAAGATTTGCGTAAACCCCCAAATATTTATTACTTGTATAGCCTTGCTTGACCCAGCTAATGCACTGCGATAGAGCGGTTCGGGAGCACAATCCGTTGGGTTGTAAATACTTGGATAAGTATTACCACGGAAATTGTGAGTAGCGCCGCTATATTAAGTCTATTCAGCAGCTTCTTCGTCACCGAGGCTCGTTGGTACAGCTGGTATGACGCTTGTGTTGTATCGAAACAGTCCGGGTAGTAGTGGCGCACTTCTGATGAGGCCCAGAGTAGGATGAAATGGCCGTCCCATGCATTCTGCTGAAGTGTGTGTGATAGAATTTAGGAAGATTTGCGATAACAATAATTGAGTAATTCATCGAGTCAAGAATATGTATATCCTTGCTTGAACCGGCTTCTAATGCTCTGGATGGAGCGGCTTGGTGATAGTAATCGTGGCTCGTGGGGGCACAGTCCTATGTGTAAGAGAGTAACTCGGATGAGTTCCACCACGGAATATGTGATCGAGCGGCTACCTCTTTGTCGGCCCGTTGGAACAGTTGGTATGATGTTTGTCTGATAGCGTAACTGTCCGGGTTTCAATTCTCGGTAGTGGATGCGCACTGCGGATGAGTCCCAAAATAGGGCGAAACGGCCGTCTAGTGCTTTCTGCATTCTGTTGAGGTTTCTTCTAGACTCGATGAATTATATATATATATATATATATATATATATATATATATATATATATATATATATATATATATATATATATATATATATATTTAAAATTGATGTCAGTAGTTAACCAGAAATGTAATGCGAATGAAGCATGCCACAGTCCATGACGGCGTATTTATTACCCCATGGAAAGCCAAAGATGTTACCGTACAGGTAAACAATATATACACACACAAAGTTCATATATTAACCAAAATTAGAGGGAAAAAACTAGAATAATTACATGGCAAAAATCTATAAAACTGACAAATATGGTAATATCATCTTCTCTCATTAAACACAACTACTACAACAACCAAACTAGATGATGAGGAGTTGATTTTCATAGAATCCTGAGAGTCTTGTTAATAATACAGTTTTTCACAATAATGGCACAAATTCTGATGCCACTATATGTATGTAGATCTTCTTTTTCTTTACATAGGGCATAAATGCTTGATATTCACCCCTTTGTGCATATGTGTGCCTGAGTACAGATTTGGTTCATGAAATTCTGAAATCTGTTATTGAATTCGAGAAGGTAAATCATTATAGAAATTCAGTCTCAATGTCAAGTAATACTTTATTAGTCTTTAGTATTTTTATACCATTTTTGACTTTCTCATTACTAGATTCATTAAGGTATGTGCTTGGAGAAAGACTAGGTAATGGATAAATGTTCACTACATGCAAAACATCTTCGGGGACCCTGTATTTCTTTAAAATAGAACACCTTAAAATGAAATATTTTCGTATTTTGTTAAAGTGAAAAAGAAAATATCAGTAACTACAGTGTATTTGCTTTTAGTTTTCAGTTTTGCTTCAGGTTTTCTTAGTATACAATTTTGGTCCACCCTGTATTTCTTTAAAAAAAAAAATGCTTTAAAATTAGATTTTTGCTCATAAAGTAAAAGATAAAATTTCAGTAACTACAGTGTATTTGCTTTTAGTTTTCAGTCTTTCTCCAAACTTATCTTCCTACTAAAAAGGTCAAATTTGGATTTGTCTGTCAACAATACATTTTACTAAATTATAAATATTTTTTATGAGAGATATTATATGTTGTTTTCACCATTAACCCCTCGGTAGAATTTTTGAGATTACCAAAATTTTCAGTTAAATGCTAATACATTTTCTAAATGTTAACTGAGCACCAAGTTGTAAACAAAACTTTCTCTGTTTGAAGAAAAAAAGGATTGCGTCATAACGACAGTATTTTCATAGTTTTTTTTAAAAATTTAACATCTATATATTACTGCCATTGAGTTACAAGGTTATTTATGCTTTTATGATAAAACACTAAAAGATATGGAAGTCAAGAAATCTTTGAATGCAATGAATCTTTGAATGAAAGATGAACCTTCAGTAAACGGCAGTGTATTTGCTTTTAGTTTTCAGTTTTTCTCCAGGGTACTTTTACTACCAAAAAAAATACAAATTTGAAAACGACTTTGTGTTGTTTGACGAAAATAAAATGTGATGCTCTTTTTAAATAGTTATGTGCTTATTTTTTGTAAAAATTAATACAAATAGACAGTAGTTACTGAAAATGTATATTTTACTTTAAAAATTTTTAAAAAAAATCTTATTTTAAGGTATTTTAAAAAAGAAATTCAGATTGACCGAAAATGTTTTGCTTGTAGTGTATATTGGTGTATGTTATATTTCAGTATAGTGTGATTGGAGTTGAAATGTGACTCAAAGTATCTTTGTCACCAGTATATTTCTTCGGTGTTGGTTTCGATTGTATGTTATCATTTTCGCTTTTCTCCACATTTCAAAACCTTGGCACCATTGATTTGGGTTCCAATTTTCAAAGATATTGATTCTTCCGACAATAAACCAGTTTTCTCCTAAGCACTCTTTGATAATTGTTTATTATTTTTCTTCCACGTCTGTATGTTTCGCTCTTATATCCATCCGTACGTGTCAGAATTGTCATCTCACGGGAATATGTGTTTACGTCGAGTTAATTGCCACACGTGCTTCCGCTAATGAAGATATGTTTACATTATGGGATGCTACTATGATGTTTGGGTCAATATATACGGACATCAATTTGAAATAACAATTAGTGCACTTGAGAGACCAATTCAACCAATAAATGCCGAATGATTGAAGTATGGAGACGGTTAATTGCATTATTATTATCATTTTAATCCCACACTTATTATTATTATTATTATTATTATTATTATTATTATTATTTCCTTTGATATCTGGCGTTTACACATTTCTTTCCGGGTCCCGCCCAGGGACCTAAGGTTAGAAATGGCATCATGACACTTTGCACTGCAAAAAAAAAAAATAAATAAATAAATTAAAAAAATAAATAAAAAATAATTACATAGATAAAGCCCTTCGTAAAGTGTGGGCTGGACTTGTCAGAACAATTTTTTGGATCACTTTGAGGCATGGACTTCCAGGGAGCCCTTCAATCAGCCTACTCGAATGTTTTCCAACCAACCCAAGGGCTCCAACTACAACAGGGATTGTTGATGTTCCCATGTGCCACATTTTTGAGATTTCTATTTCAAGGTCCTTGTATTTTGACAGTATTTCGAATATCTTCAAAGATACATTGCAGTCTGCAGGGACTGCCATATCAATAAGGAGGCACTTATTTTGTTTGTGGTCTTTAATAACAATGTCTGGGCGGTTGGCTTTGATTGTTCTGTCAGTGTGTATTGTGTAGTCCCATAGAATTGTAACAGGTCCTATCTCCGTAACCGGGTCTGGGTGGTGTTCGTACCAGTTTCTTTCAGTTTCCTACCCGTAGAAGTTGCATATTTTCCAGTGCAGATTATTAATATTATTCTCCTCCTCCTCCTATGTGTCCTGTTGCTTTAGGACATGGGCGACATGACTATCCAGAATTTTCTGTCCTTTTTAGCTCTCAGAAAAAAATATCCTTTTGTAACCTCTGCGAATCTCTTTTCAGCCAACCGTTTACACAAACTCGCCAGGAAAGTTATGAGTTGCTTTGTTCCTTTAGCCTTCAATATGTCCCGAGAGTTTCGCCCTTCCGTGGTTAGAGCGCTGCTGAAGGACATATTTTATTTAAGACTCTCGAATGCACAGGCCGGTAGATATAATTTACACCGTTAAAAATAAACAAGATGACTACTCAAGGACATGCATAAACTAAAATACAGCATTTAAAGTTATACGAAATAATATTATAATAATTTATTTTTAAAAAAAAATGTTTTTAGGTATTTAAATTTTTGTACTTGCTTAATTTTGATATCTCCAACTTGTGATTCGCATGATTCTTTCAGGTGATAACCAGGCATTCCGTCTTTTTACAATTGATGCTTAGTCCTTTCTTCTTGCTTTCCTTTACTACCTCCTGAAGAAGTTCCTGTATTTTACTGCCAGTGCCTACCCTCAACACTGTTATTTCCAGTTCTTATTTTATTTAGTACAGTTATTGCTCCTTTCAAGTGACTGCAAAAAAACGTTGCCCGACACAGGGACTGAACTCACAACACAGATACACAAATCAAAGCATTAAGCCATTAGGCCATTGTCCCGTAGGTTACCGAAAGCGAATACAAACCTGAAGAAAGCCAGGATGTTGTTGCTGTTGAGGGGGAAGGGGTAACAACGGCCGAAACGTTGTGATAGCAACAACAAAGATGAGGACAATAGTCTGAGAATATATAATGCATCTAACCATTATTATTGCATCTTTAATGATCAGATTCTCCAAAATCTTCATGTGGCAGTTTATATTTTCTACATTTTTGGAGAAGATCTGCTTTGTAAGAAGCACGGTGGAGTAATGAATAGCGGCTCGGATTGCGTAATCGGAGAGCCGAGTTCGAATTACAGTCGAATCCATTATATTCATTTACTTGCTAATACCCTTGGAAAAGTTATGAATCCTCCTCTTCTCCCTCGCCCCAGGTTCTATAGCAACTGATCTACCGCAGAAAGAAATGGCAACCTTCTGCGGGAAAAAAACTGCCTCGTCAGTCATGTATCGAAAGATACATGATCCTGTAAGCGTGTATCACCTATAGCACATAACTGACTGACTGCGTGCCTATCCAATAAGGAATATTTTGATGATATGGGGGAATTTAGGTGTTAGTCTCAAATAGCCTTTACTGTATGAGATTGGTATGAGAAATCGATTTTACTAGTGTCAAACAAAGAGCGAAAATATATATAAATGTTTTGTTTTTCGAAATAACAAGACTGACTTGAGTCAGCATACTAGTGTCACGTAGCGTATGAAGAAGCAAAAAAAAGTAATATGATACGAACATTATTTGTTGATAGGAAGGAGACTGTTTATAAATCCTTAGGATGCCCTTCGGAGAGAGCTAAGAATAGAAACGAAATAATGAATCCGCCTGTAGAAAAAGAAGAGGCAAAGATCGTAATCGTTAGTATAATTCGCTAGCAATATATTCATTGGAATTTTTTTTTTAAATACTGGGGAAAATAAGGGAAACCATATACAGACACTGGCATGTGTTTCTGCAAAAAAAGTTATGAGAATTGAGAAAAAGTATAATCAGGCGAATAGAGTCCAGATTTGGCTGCTACCCTTTATGAGCAGTAGTTTTGTCAACACGGTTCACTAATGCTACTTTGTAGCAGAATATATTGTCACAATATATATATATATATATATATCTATGTGTGTTTGTGTGTGTGTGTGTGTGTGTGTGTGTGTGTGTGTGTGTATATACAAGTATAGTATTGTTGTACACGGAATAAATTCCAATAACCAAAAAATACTATTTTTAAAAGAGTGCTCAATACAGAGTAGAGCAAATATAATTTATTCATAAATTATAACATAAATATGTCATAAAATCACTACAAAAATAGCCATTTTGTTTCAACACTACTGGTGTCTTATCAAGTGATGGTGCTGAATGCAGAATAAAGAGTTTTAAACATCTTTACATCTCTTTATTTTACATTCAACACCACCACTGGATAAGACATCAGAAATGTTGAAACAAAATGGCTATTTTTGTAGTGATTTTATAACATATTTATGTTATAATCTTCGAATAATTTATATATATATATATATATATATATATATATATATATATATATATATATATATGCGTGTGTGTGTATGTGAGTGTGTGTATTTTCTATATATATTATTTTACATGCGCAGTACTTATTGCTCTTTATTGAAAGAACATCGCTACATACAGTCTCGACACCGAAATAGAATTACAATTGCGTATGTATGTATGATTGAAAGCATGGATGTGTATCCGCGCCTAATCTCGGATTGTTTATACGGGTGTGTCTGTGTGACATCCCAAACGAACACAGAGAATTTCTCCCTCCAACCAACAAACATAATTAGGCACAAGCATAAAATGATTCATTTTTTAGAAAAAAATAAACCAGATAATGATCGCAAAAGCGTGAAACCTAGGGCCAAAAACTCATAGCCATACCACTCACCAACAGTGCGCATCCACTACCGAGAATTGAAACCCAGACAGTTACGTTATTAGGCAAACGTCATACCTACTGTTCCAACGGGTCTCGGTACCGATGTGATAGCGAATCAGACTCGATAGAGCGCCGCTCGATCACATATTCCGTGGTGGAACTCATCCGAGTTTCTCTTTAACCCTAGGACTGTGCCCCCACGAGCTACAACTACTATCCCCAAGCCACTCAGTCCAGAGCATTAGAGGCCGGTTCAAGCAAGGATATAGAAGTGATAGAAATTAGGAGGATTTGAGATAATTATAATTAAGTAATTCATCGAGTCTAGAATGTGTATCCGCGCCATTCTGTAGAGGTTTCTTGTAGACATCAATATACACCAGCCCCTATTGCAGACGCTCGCTCAGGCACACTTGCGTTTGCTCAACACCCATAGAGCCCACTTGTGGTTTATACTACAACTATGCCGAGCAAACCATAGCTACAGTTAGAGAGTGTTATCCAGCGTGATCAACAGGGTCACGATGACTTATTTGTATTTGTTATTTGTATGAATTAGGTTTCTCAAGCATAAATAACATTAAAAATAAGAAGCGGGAAAGACTACGCTCAGCTGAAGAAGAAATGAAGGTCTGCTTATCGCACATTGATAAAATTTTTAAAAAATAACACCAAGCACAGGATTTCACACTAACCCTAATCCTAAGCTGCACAAATAGTTGAATAGACACATTAAAATAAATATTTGTGTCTGCATTTTTTTAAGTCTATTTTTTAATTTTAATTTCATTTTATTGTTATTTTTTTGCAGATACTCGTATTTGAGTAGACGCTCCGTTTATTTATTTATTTTTAAATAGTATATTTATTAATTTTTGACGACAGGCCTGGATATTTTAGGAAATTTATTAGAAAAATATGAGCTCTCTGGCAAGATTCGACACTGCGTTCCGCGGAGAGAAAAAGGCTTTGACATCATGACTGTGCGGCCTAGCAAATTCACAATAGTGCCTTTAAACGGGTTCGATTCCTGCCGTAAAGCACATATTTTTCTAATAAGATTTCTCGAATATTCAGGCCGGTAGACAAAAATAAATATACTGTTTAATAAATAAATGAAGAGTCTACTCAAATACGAGTATCCGCATAAAATAACGTTCAAGAAAAGGAAATCTATCGGATTAGTATATATATATATATATATATATATATATATATATATATATATATGTGTGTGTGTGTGTGTGTGTGTGTGTGTGTGTGTGTGTATGAAGATGACTGAATGTAGATTCGAAAGTACTTGCGTATTTAAAAAAGACCTTATAAAGCTTATAATTGAAAAAAAACAAGGATCATAATATTCATCGAGTGATTAGAAGGTTAATGCATCTTTGTTAGCGAAAGGATTTTAGCATTTTATATCATTAACTTTACTAATTTACTTTTTGTATGAATCATTCATTGTAATATAAATTGAACTGCACCACATATTTGATTTAAAAGAATTGATCCGACGTGCAAATTTTTGGGATAACAACTGAGACATTACTCTATTTATTGAACTATTTAGGTCATGCGACATTGCCATTCACAAATTGCTATATTAGTAAAAAAAACGTACTCACTTAAACTTTCAAAAAAAGTCAAAAAAATTGAACCATAGCGTTACGACAACCCGCTTCAAAAATGTGTATCCATTACCAATAAGACATTTGAAAAAAAAAAAATTTCGATTCGCATTATATATTTTCGTCTTGGATTCTTCCTGAATTTTACTAAAAACAAAACAATTTCCATGCCTGAAGATGACTGAATGTACAGTCGAAAGTACTTGCGTATTTAAGAAAGATCTTATACAGCTTATAATTTTAAAAAACAAGGATCAGAACATTCATCGAATGATTGATAGGTTAATGCATCTTTAAAATTTTGTTATCGAAGGGATTCCGCCATTTTATATGATTAGTTTACTATTTTGTATGAATGAACAATATATATATATATATATATATATATATATATATATATATATACATATATATATATATATATATTTCAGACAGGTTTAGTTAAATAATTTAGACACGTTCTGTCTAATTATTTTCGATAAGAGCCTTTAATAAGATTTATTGTGCGGTTGTTAAAAGACGAGGGGAAAACACCGTGTTGGATCATATTGTATTTATTCCGAGTACTTTCGATAATTCATCCACAAAACAGATCTTCTACAACGAACTTAAAAATATATAATAAACACTCATCAATAACAACTTCCCCAGCTACATCGTTGACGAACAAATAAGATGCTCCATCAGAGGCCCCTACACAAAACATATAGAACATATATAGAACATAATACCCACTCCAATTAACCCCAAGCATATCAACTTTTTATATGGTAAGCAGATTCATGCTAATTATAAAAAAGACGAAAATACCCTAAAAAATTAATAAAAGCTACTACATACACCACAGACCCTTGTAAAAATATATATATTATATACTACACTAAATCCACTATATCTTATAAAATCATTCGTAATGACTTTTCCGCGGGCACTTGCGAGTTGCAGAAAACCAACATCCTTTATAAACTTAAATGTTCTCTGGGAGTCTGCATCTTCAACGATAAAAATAATATCTATGTTCGGCACACGATAACAACGCTTTCACGTAGGCTAATCTTCACCTGAATAATACTTCCAATATTTCTAAACACTTACAACAACATACCTCGCAATTCAGAAAAATCCTCGTCGAAAGGACTTCCATACTTTTCCACCGGAAGAATAAACACAAACTAAAAATTCTCGAAGTTATTTATATCAAATATTGAATCCAAACCTCAATAAAATTAATTACGAATACTCGACAAATATTTTAAAATGTGTACAATATATATTCTTTAAATGTTAGCATCTATGTAGAATTTATGGATTTATTCTTAATCCGACATATTCCTTATTTCAACGTCACGAAATATTAATTAAAAAAATCTACTGTCCGAAAAGACTTGAATTTAAAATTAGGGACGTAGGTTCGATTCCTTTGGAAGAGTAAATTACTTTCATTAAGATTTTTTGAATTCGCAGATCGATAGACGCAATCAGTACTGTTTAAATTATAAATGAAAATGAGACGTCTATTTCAAATACGGATATCTACGGCATGATATTGAAATAATATACACACACACACACACACACACACACATATATATATATATATATATATATATATATATATATACACACACACATACGTAAGTGAGTGCAGTTGTGTGTGTGCAATTGATCATATTTTATTCCCAGACTTCTTACAAGTAAAAACCTTAAATAACAGTGATGTAAACAAAAGATATATGGGCATCTTAAACAACAGAGGAATATTTATGTATTTGCAGATAAGTTAAAAGATAACGTTTAGATAAAATCGTCTATATTCTGAGCCAATCCCATATCTAAAGTTGTTTGCGTTTATGTTTGCATATATATATATATATATATATATATATATATATATATATAAACATATATGTATAGATATTTATGTAAGTATGTATATATATATATATATATATATATATATATATGCGTGCGTATGCATATATATCTTGTAAATAATAATCTGCATAAGCTTAATCTTAATACATAAAAAAATACATATACTAGTGGTAATAATAGTCATATATATATATATATATATATATATATATATATATATATATATATATATATATATATATATATACATATATATATATATATATATATATGGTTTAGAAACTACGCTATTCACAAATATGGACAATTTGCACATATTTGTGTTTTATTTTGTGCATGTATGAATTATTCTGTGAGTCCCGTTATGTGAAGTTGTCAATGTAAACTTGCAAATCTCTCTCTTTCTCTCTCTCCCTATATATATATATATATATATATATATATATATATATATATATATATATATATATGTGTGTGTGTGTATATATATACATATGTGTGTGTATGTGAGTGAGTGTGTTCGTATGTGTATCTGCCTATTTCTATGACTATTTTATATATAAAAATATATATATATATATGCATAAAATATAAATATATACATCTGTATATTTGTTATTGTGTCTTTGTATTTGTGTATATATATATATATATATATATATATGTATACACAATATATATATATATATATATATATATATATATATATATATATATATGCCTATGTAGGCTTCACACACACAAGCGAGTGATAGCAGCGACCGAAATACCTACACACACACTCACACACACACACACACACACATATATATATATATATATATATATATATATATATATATATATAATTGCATTTGTTAAATATCAACTCGCAAACGGGTATCAAAAAAACGTACCAAAATAAAAAGCCTCTAACGGATCGGGAACAAAATATGCCTATCTGTAAATCCATCAGATAAAAAAGCGATGCTGGTGCTACCGTTGCCCTCGGCTTGTCAACCGATCTTTTAGAGATATTTTACACTTGTTATTCTCATTTTATTCCTTTGTTATTTTCTACCTTTTTTTTCCCCCTCTGGTCTTCCTTTTTTGTTCTCTCATTTTACTTAACACTATTAGAGTTACTATAATAGCAGAAACTATGAATATATATTTGTGGTGATATTAAGATGATCCTCGTTTTCTGATGATTCCATTGCGCTTGACATGACTGTTATTTACTGAAAATCTATTCCCGCTTATAATGTCGTAATGGTTAGTATGACTTCAACATTTTTGATCTTCGACATTGAAAATGTTCGAGAAAAAAATGCGTCAGAATTACGACGAAACAATTTTAGATAACCGGGAAGATACCGGCAAAATATGAGAGTCTTCGGAATGTAAATATGAGTAGAGGACCGTGTGTGTTTGTGCGTTGTTGTATTAGAAACGCGTTTTTTAACTCCTAGTAGAGTATTAAAAGGTTCAACTACAAGAAAATTGCCGGATTTAAATTAAGTCCAGCTGAAGATGTAAAGAAGACAAACAAGACCGATATATATATATATATATATATATATATATATATATATATATATATATATATATATATATATATATATATATAAACAAATATATGTATGGAACAAAACAATTTTACAATGGACATAGGCAATAATATTTGTGTGTGTGTGAACGTTTGTGTTTGTTCTTTGGTGAATGTTCGTACGTACGTGTATGTGTGTTTAATGTTCACGGCGTCTTCCCACAAGTGGGAGACGTTATCTTTTTGCGAGAGCTTACATTGTAGATGTGTTCACTGAAATGAAGAAATGAAAAAGAGAACGAGGCGAGAAGTCAGCCAGTATTTATAGAATAGGGAGAATGACCCCCTAGTGACAATTTAGGAATTAAGGAGGAGCTAAATCCGACATATGCTTCACTAGTTCATATTTATTCAAAGTAGTAATTCCCTTGAAAATATCACGGTTTTCCTATTTTAATTTTCTGATGTATCATAATATTGAATGAGTGAAGTTCTTGCAAGTTGAACGACTATAAAATAAGCGTCGAAATTCCTCCATTTCAGCGATAAATATTTGTGCATAGCAGCTTTAATAACATATTGCAATACAAAACATATATGGAGAAGCAGGTCTTTATTTACAGAAGTAAGAAACTACAAAATGATTTGAAGTTGACAAGATTTTCCATTTCATTGAAGTATACGTTAAATGCATGAACTCGTTATTGTCTGGCCTGTCTTTTCTCATTCATCGATCTTGTCTAAAACCAAGCACCATCACTGCTATGGCTTTTCGATCTTTCTTCGCCATCAAAACGGTAGTCAGTTATTTAAGGCGATATTAACAGGGTCATTCTTTCTCTGTTTATTTCGTTCTGTTTTTCTTTCCATTTGTTATCTTACTTTTTTCTCTTTTCTCTTTCTCCTTCTTTTCTTACTTTCTTTATCTTTCTAATTCCACTTTTCTTTTTCTCCTTCTTTATTTTTCTCTTTCTTTTTCTTTTTCTCTTGCTATCGCTACTTACTTTATTTGTATGTTTGCTTTCTCTTTCTCATTAATTTTTTCCTTCGTCTTTTCAATTTTTCTCTTATTTTTCTATTTCTTCTATTCTGAGTCTGTCTATATTTCTGAGATGAGGTATTATGTACAGTATTTACATTAGTCGGACTATTGTCCTCATCTTTGTCGCCATATTTGTCACAAAGTTGTAATATGAGATCTGGTAAAAACATGCAATGATAACAGCAAAATTGCAATATGAGTACTGGTAAAAAATGGTTGCTGAAAAATTAGGTTTATAATACTCAGAAATTCATACCCAGATGTCCTCAAGGACAGTGGATAAAGGCGTTGGTTAGATCCAGTGACAGACCCAAAGAGTGTGAGTTCAATACCCGGTTCAGGCAGTGGAGAACTTTCAGAGGGGAAATTAGCAGGAGATAACTGATAACTGACATCCATCAAACATGGCTCGTGGAACTAGAACTGTCTACCCCAGTGATCGAAATAAAGTGTTCGGTTCGAAATTCCAACCACCTGAAGAAGGCCGGAGCGTACAACGGCCGAAACGTTGTGACAAATATGGCGACAAAGATGAGGACAATAGTCCGACTAATGTAAATACTGTTCTTCTGTTCTCTCTTTCTTTCCCTTGTCTGTTTCTTTCTTCTTTTCCTTTTCTGTATCTTTTTTCTCTCTTCCCTTTTTTCTTATGCTTCCTTTTTTCTCTTTCTTTTTCGTTTCCTTTTTCTCTTTCTTTCTTTTTCCTATTCCCTTTCTTTCTCTTTTTTCTTTCTTGCTTTCTCCTTTTTCTATTTCACCATTTCTACTTTATCTTTCTTTCATTTTTTAACTTTTTTCTCTCTCTTTTGATCACATCTCATTTTATCCCCCCTCATTCTTTCTCTCACAAAAAGTAAATAACGTCTCTTATATATATTTTCCGTTTTTCCTCGTGATCAAAACAGAATAATCTATTATTCATTAAGTATTGACAGGGCGTAATGTACGCGCAAATAAACTAAGAAACAAGCGCTACCATAATGGTATATTAAGTTGTTCGACAAGTAATGAGGTTTTACTAAAAATAAATCTAAGTTAAATTTATTTAAATATTATTAGAGTATTCGGAAAATAATTATATTTTGCCAGAAAGGATAAAAACAAAAACAAATTTCTGTTAAATTTATTCAAATGTTAGTTATAAAATTTTAATCACCTTCAATTCTCACGAACGGAAGCCCAACAGGAAGCAAAATCTACGGTTCCACATTTAAATAAATCTGGAGTTTTTCCCCAAAGAAATTTGAAGGATATTTTTTTAAATTATTTATTTTTTAACTTTATTTCTGAATGTTCTGCCTGTTAGGAAATGGTCTAGTGATCGAAACTAATGAATATCTATAAGTGAAGAATCTGGTGATTAGAGTCAATGTGGAAGAACGCAAGAATCACGTTACCTTTTCTGGGTTTGCTCTCGCAGAGTCTGCTGTTGAATCGTCTTAGCTGGAGAATAATACTTTCTATATTTTTAAAAGCGGAACATTTTTTTTGTTTAATCGAATTCGTCGCAGTCAAGGCAGCAAAGACACTAAGAAACAAAGGTGTGAAAAACTTGGAAGGCAGAAACATTAGTGAAGAGTGCGGACAATAGAAAGGTAATCAGGAAGATATTAGATAATGATTGAAGCTTGGTGGTCCATCTTTAGTTTTTATGGAGAATCTTTAAATATACAGCAGAAGCACCGGATTTTATGTGGCAGCGCCATTCTAAGCATGAACGAATGCTAGATTTATACATTTGTAAGTGTTGTGGATACCGAGAATAGAATCCTGCACAAATAAATAAACAACGCCAGTAATTGAGATAGAAAAATAAGTGTATTAAACGTAAGGATACAGACTTGAAGTGAAGATTAGTAGTCCAGGAATGCGGGTGAGTAGAAAGTATATGTACAAGTCTTTGTAAGTGAAGCCGTAATTATCTCTCTCGCTGGACTCTCGTATAACTCTCTGTGAACACCCTGTGTAATGTCTCCGTATCTCTCACCCTGACTCAACGTATCTCCACCCTCAGGTATTCTCTCTGTCAGTATAAGTATACTTTGGACGAGTTCATCTTGTGTAAAAGGGGTCTGCCCCACAACAGTAAGATAGATTCAGGAAAGTAAAATTATCTAGAACGACGCAGTGAACCATATTTCTTAGCAAAAGACCTAACAAAGCATGCAATATAATCTTTTCGATTATGTGAAAATTGTTCGAAAACAATTATTCGAAAAACATTTATTCGAATTGTAAATTGTTTGAATGAGAATGAATCGAAAGTACTGAAATAAAAACAGAACCCGTTATTGCACTTTACCCTGACGTGCTTGTCCATTGACGGATGTAACAGGTTGCTTTTTATACCGCCTAGATATCAAGGGGAGGTAACTGATGATTTAACAGGACAAGTACAAAGATACTAAATGAGAATTATTCGAAATTCAAAATTCTTTATTGCAATAAGAATGTAAAAATTAAACGAGGAAATTCACAAATATCGTTAATAAAACAATTTAGTAAGAAAAATTCCTTATAACTTTAAGTTATATGATTCTGAACACAAATAGTCAACTACTGAAGGGGACTCGTTAAAGGAGGCCACTTATTTTTTAAATTTTCCATTTACGTCGCGGTATTTCTTTGCGCTCTTGATATTCTGGCAACCTGCTCTTAGTTTTGCAATATGAGCTTGCAAGTCCTGTTCTCTTTTAAGAGCGTTTAAGAATATTTATATTGTGGGATGATGGGATAAGTCTAGCTGCAAAAAATCCATATGCCATCCTTCAAGGGCATTATTAGCTCTAGTTAAATCAGCATTGACTCGTTCTGGCTATGACGATAAACTACATCTGCGTCCTGGGTAAGACAATAAACTATATCCAACAGCAAGGCCTCTGATAAGGAGGGTTTGAGGAGAGTAGAACCACCTCTTAATTGCTTCTGTGCTCCCAGGTCCATCCTGAACCGGGGTGGTAGCTCCTGTTAGGGTCCCAGCTATTGGTAAATAGTTAACTCCAACCACCCACCCACCCCAAAAAAACTCGGGCTAAAACGTGTAATAATAGGTTTTAATACCAGCAATACATTTTTATAAAAAAATATTACCAGGAATAAATTTTCGAAAACAAATATTACTAGCAATGCATTATTACCAGCAAAACGTATTTGGAAACATATTATCGGTAAAACTGTTATATAGGAATAAAGTCTCGCTGTCAACATTTGAGTTTGAACATAGATCGCCAGTGAGCAAACACAGGCGATCCCAATATTGAATTAAGTAGACCACGTGACCATAGAGGAAACTCATATATGTAGGAAGTAGCTGACGACCAAAGATTGTTATTTCTATGCTATCCTCTATCAATATTCGGATTACCATTTCTACTCTATCCTCTATTACTATACGGATCGCTATTTTCTATACTATTTCATTATACGGATTATTATTGGAGCGAGTACTATTAGTGCGAGTGATATTCGAAGGCGTCTGACACCAGTGTTGTTCAACGGCGTTACTATAGTTGTATCTGCGATTGCTAAGTCTCTACTACAACGAGCAAGACGAACCTGGCAACGGGTATTCGTTGACATCAAGAAAATATATTTTGGGACAAAAAATATTGCCAGCAATACATTTTGTGGAAAAATAATAACAAAAGTACTTTTAGAAAAAAATATTACCAGCAATAAAAATCTTGTCGTCATCAAATGACCCATTGAACTTTAAAAAATAAAAAAAACAAACATCAAATCATCATTGACTGTCTCAAAGCAAGAGCACATACGTATTTTCAAACATAGGTATTTCGAATAATTATCATTTAGTATATATCCTTTCGATTAATTTTCATTCACACAATTTACCATTCGAATAAATATTTTTGGAATAATTATTTTCGAACAATTTTCTCGAAACGAGTCTTTCCACTTCATGTCAGTGAACGTGACGATTTATTTATCTGATCAAGTTATTCTTAATGTTTTCACCACAAGGAAGACGATAATGCTACGAGGAAGCAATGGCTCACTGTGAGTGTGTTCAAAAATTGATGTGGCAGAACACTTCCTCAACGAAATAAACAAATTGCAAGCCGAAACTCGAAGATCCAAGAACAGAAAGAAATGTCGAAATCTCAATTCGCAGGTTCTATGTCAGTAATCCCAATACACGTAATGAGTCAAAAATCCAACACACCAGCCAACAGATGAGGAGGTAGGAAAATAAACGAAGTATTTATTTATTATTATTATTATTATTATTATTATTATTATTATTATTGTTGTTGTTGTTGGTGGTGGTGGTGGTAATGGTGGTGCCGTTGTGTTGTGTTTATTTATTTTTTTAATTTTTTTTTTCTCTCTCACTGCCTATAATTCGAGAACATTAATTTTATCGATGGAACAATTTTTTCATTGGTTGACAGGTGGTAGACGACACACAATATTAGCATATCCGAGATACATTTATGGCAACACCTGCGACTGACTTGCTTCTATTTGAGATATTTCGTCTTCGGCATATCATTCAGAACACGTGTCCTTTTTCTCGGTAATTAACTTTCTGTTTCACCACAATTTCCGACGTAGAATACACGCGACACGCTGTCGCTCGGTTTCACGAGGTAATTCGCCATTTCCTTCGCTACAGAGTGAAAGAGAATGAGACTCTTTTAATGAAAGGAAAGGACAAAAAATCAGCAGATTTCAGCAAGACAAATATGGCGATTGACATTGCATTTAAATGTTTGACGTGTAGACATCAGGGAAGCTAGAAACTGGAACCGGATTCCACAGGGCGAGAAGTGTGAGAAAAGAAACTATTAGAATATAACATAGGGTTCTATGTTCTGCAGTAAAACGATGAGACTTAGTTGTCAATCTAGTAGGACTGATCATCTTATGTTTTATCATTTCACCCCAAACAAGGGGAGAAGGCAAGGTCTTACCAGGATTGAAATAGAATGATTTTTTTAGTGAGGAGATATGACAATAAAAGAACGGGATTCGGAAAGATTCATGACGATTGGAATTATATTTAAATTTTGAATTGTAGATAGCTGAGAAGCAAGAAATTGGAAGGAATTTCCACAGATAAGTGCGAGTAAAGAAACTATTAACATAGAACATGAAGTTGCATCTTGCTATTTCAGCACTGATACGGTGAGACCTAACTGGCAATCTAGTAGCACTGATTATGTTATTTTTATGTTTTCACCCCAAGCAGGCCGGTAATACTACTAGTTTGCAAGGGCTTAATGGAAGTGAATGAGAATGAGAAGATATTAGTGAGAAGAAAGGTCAATAAAAGAACAGGTTCCCCAAAGACGAAAGATGACGATTGACGTTGCATTTAAAAGTTTGATGATTGTATATGATATGGAAGAAATAAATCAAAAGGAAGCTCCACAGAGTGTGTAAATAAAATATTAGAATATAATATACTGTTGCATTTAGCTACTTCAATAGTAAAACGGCGAGACTTAGTAGCCAATCAGGTAGTATGCTTAAATTCAGGCATATCAGCACAATTGCCATAACATTATTTTTATAAAGGACAGAGGGAATCCATGTCACATCGACTGGCAATAAACGTTTCCTGTGATGGTCCGTCCGTTTCAGATAACAATGGACGACACTTTTCGTATTCCCCTAGACACAAAAGCAAGTGATTCTGTTATAGGTGTTCTGGTTTTGGTGTTTACACGGGTTTTTCATAGTTTATGATACCCACTGTCTTTTGCGCTTTCTGTTGACATAAAAAATTTTTTTCCTCATCTGTGAAAGTGCGAAATAAAAATGACAGGATGGCATTACCATTTAAAAGACATCTATAAAATGGTTGCACATTGTCTTCGATTCCCAAGGGAAATCTCCGGAGAAACCTAAATTCCAATTTGCAAGTTTTGCCACTTAAACTATGAAATGTACAAAAAACATAGACTATTGGAGAGAAGAGATAATAAACTAATGCGAGGCGCAGTTTCATCACCTGTAACATTGTGATAAGAAAATTAAAGGTCACCATTCATAGCTATTTAACTATTGCAGATGGTCGGAGGTGGTATTTGTCTCACAATAAAAAAACAAAGAAACTAATAACACAATTTTATTGCTTCCGTCCTCAGTTCAACTCACGGTGGAGTAATGGATAGCGGTTTGGATTGTAAAATCGAAGAGCCGAATTCGAATTCCAGTCGAAACCGTTATATTCACTTACGTGCTAATACCATTGGAAAAGGTATGAATCCTCTTTTTCTCCCCCAGTTATGGATAAATAGCAGAACAGACCGGGTTCTATAGCCTTGGATGGCAACTAGTCAAAAAGAAATGACAACCTACTGCGGAAAAAATCTGCCTCGTCAGTCATGTATCGAAAGCGTGATCGCCTAAGCGTGTGTCACGTATGTCACATAACTGACTGAATTTACATACAAGGCTGAACTAATTATATGCTCGGCTTGCGGTCAAATTACGTTGAAATACTGAAGATCCGTCCTGGGTATGTTGATAGACTACATCCTCTGATCAGGAGGTTTTATGAAGCGTGGAAACATCTTTATTGATGTTGTTCCCAGGTCTACCATGACCTGAGGTAGTAGCACCTATTAGGGTCCCAGCTATGGGCAAATAGTAACCCCCAAACTGGGGTCAAAACTCTATGAAAGTATATCTTTATAGTACAAATGTCAGCAATACATTTTCATAGTAAAAAAAATATTACATTTTTGTAACATAAACCCAAAATTATCAGCAATACGTTTGTCAAAGAAATTACTAATGCTTCCAAGTAAGTTAAATTTGGGTATCAAATGACTAATATGGAGTTGATATTCCGCTAAACAAACCAATACTGAAGATCGCGTTGAAGCATGAAACATGTTTTTTTTTTAAATGAATTCCCCCCAGATGGGGTAGTAAAGTTATTAAGATTTAGAAAACGAAAGCATTATTGAGGAACCAGAACTATAGAAGAGTATTCAGGAAAATATTAGAAAACGATTGGCGTTTGGTGGTGTCTACGTTTATATTTTTGTATTGATATTCGTATCTATCTATGATATTGAGCACAATTCCTATAAATGTAGCATATATTAAAACTATATTTTTATAAGATTTAGCTCGTGATAAACAGCAAAGTATAATCGCTAGATTTATATAGCCTATTATGGACACTGAAACATTTAGCCCCGACAACTCCCTAAAATCATATGCATTCCACCAGCAACCACATGCAAACTATAATTAATTAGATAAAAAGAGTCATAAGAGTAATGACATGGAAATCGTATTTCTTCTTAAACCAAGAACTTAACAGAAAATCACACTCGTGACAAATACGGTTTTAAAACAGAACCCCCCCCCCACAACACAAAGAAATAAACAACTTCGGAAGAGACAAGTAAGTAAGAAACATAAAACTTCATAAACAATTCGATGCTTTCCAGAAGAAAAAAAAAACTAAAAGGGGATATAAGAAAAATAAACAATTCACGTAATGTTTTCATCGCGGTGGACAAAACTAGACATTTATATAAAATACCCGCTACCCTCGAATACACAACAAACTCCTCAAGAACAACAATGCCAAAACACACAGAACAGCACCACCACCAACAAAATATATGATATTAACATGAAAGCTTTTGTGATATCAACGAACACTCGTTTCCACTTACGCAATGATCGTGGTAATCGCAGATACAACTATAGTAACGCCGTTGAACAATACTGATGCCAGACGCCTTCGAGTAACACTTGCACAAATAGTACTTGCTCGATAATACACGCATATATATATATAACCACCGAATAAGGATCAGTATAGTGAATAGTTTAGAGAAAATAATATCGATCGGTAGAGTAATAGGGGATAGAATAAAAATGATGATCAATTTGACGCCACGCTAATACCAATATATACCTTTTTATTATGATCACCTGATCTACTTATTAGAAATGGAATTACCTGTGTTTGCTCACTGGTGATCGGTGTTCGAACTCCAGTCTCGGTAGCGACACTTTATTCCGATATAACAAAAGCTAAAAAAAGAAAATCTCCCAAAAATTAAACCAGTGTTTCTAAACTTTCATTATTTTAGAGCGAACTTGGAAAATAGGTATAACTCTGTAGCGCAATTTAAATTTTAATAAAGAAAGATCAGTCATGATATTTGAAAATATCAAATCACCAGTGAGCAAACACAGGTAATTCCATTTCTAATAAGTAGATCAGGTGATCATAATAAAAAGGTATATATTGGTATTAGCGTGGCGTCAAATTGATCATCATTTTTATTCTATCCCCTATTACTCTACCGATCGATATTATTTTCTCTAAACTATTCTCTATACTGATCATTATTCGATGGATTTATATATATATGCGTGTATTATCGAGCAAGTTTATTAGTGCAAGTGTTACTCGAAGGCGTCTGGCATCAGCATTGTTCAACGGCGTTACTATAGTTGTATCTGCGATTACTACGATCATTGCGCAAGTGGAAACGAGTGTTCGTTGATATCACAAAAGCTTTCATGTTAATATCAAATTTTGCATTAGCATCCCCAAAGAAAAGATAAAAGATTAACAGGAGTCAGGAAGATAAACAATGGCGATTGAAGTTGCATTTAAATTTTTGAGGATTGTAGTTACCAGGGAAGCAAGTAACCGAATTTACAGAATTAGATATAAAAGATTTCTACCATTGTATAACAGAACACAGGCTAGATAAGACTAGTTAGACGAACAGTTTTCATTTAAAAGGATTTATGATGAATCTATTTGTTTTTAGAGAGATCGATGATGATTAATTTATGTCATCTGAAGACAGCAACAGGGAAAGGATTACGCACTGAATTTAGCTTCTGCTTTAAAATATCAAATGACAAAGAGTTGACTTAGACATGGAAGTCGTGTAGTTGCTTTCACGAGTTTTGTAAAAATAAAGATTTTTTAAATATAAATATAATTTATAAATTATTATTCTTAACTTTTCCGGGCTCATAAGTGGGTCTCGACGCACCGGATGAGAAACGCTTCATTAGGCCTAGACAACCGAATAAACTACATCGCTAAATCACAAGCATCCATTACACTAAGAGACTACAAAGAAAACTTCAATACAAAAACAATATACAAGCTCATAAACCCAACTAAATGTGAACTAGGTAACATAAATAAAATAATACTAGAAATAATTAACACAGAAGTAAGGACGAAATTAAGAGTACACCAGTAGGAAAACAAAAAGAAAATCAACTATAGACTGTTTCTGCAAAAAAAAAAAAACATTATTTATTTAAATCATATCATCCTAAGCAAGGCGGAATATCACAAGTACGCAGGGAATTCCAGAGAGTGAAAATGAGAAAAAAAAGACTGGATATAGAGTAGATTGAAGAAAAGATAAAAGATTAACAGGAGTCAAGAAGATAAACGATGGCGATTGACGTTGCATTTAAATTTTTGAGGAGTGTAGTTACCAGGGAAGCAAGTAACCGAATTTACAGAATTAGATATAAAAGATTTCTACCATTGTATAACAGAACACAGGCTAGATAAGACCATCTCCTTAACTAAAGAACAATTAAAAATGAGCACAAACGAAGTAACTGTCACTATTATTCGACAATATTTGAAAAAATATTTGACGCAAAAATAAGAAGTTATGATGGAGTAAAAACCTGCGAATTTATAGGTATATATTTACTACATGAAATATGTATAATAATGGATAAAAATATTATATAGGCCTCTACAGGTACGACGAAGAAATTGTAATAAAAGAAATTGTAAAAAAAAAAAAACGCACAAAACCTGAAAAATAAGCATACAAACTTTAAAACATGTAACTCAACATAGAAATAAAAACGAACACTAATATAGATTTCCTACATGTCACTCTCGACTTAAGAAACTTATCAAATATATCGAAAACCCAACGACAAGCTACTTTACATGAATATATCTTCCAACCACCAGCCAACAGTAAGCAAGTATATTCAACAATCAATTAAATGCAGGTTATCTAAGAATTCTACCAAAGGAAACATCGTCAACGAAGCCCAAAATACTATGAAATAGCCCGAAAAGATATTTCAGTAACACTCACGTACACACTAAGAAGTACAAAAGGAATATAAACATCATATTGGTCAACTCATCCTGAAAACAATAAAAAAAAACTATGAAAATATTCATTAAACTCATACACAAACACCTCTCCAATCAAGCACTCTCCACAAGATATTCAACAGCAAGACTGGAGAAATCAGCTACACGTGCATCGAAAACATGACAAAAATAATAGGAAAAAGTATAAGAGACAATAATCAGCAAATAACCTACGCAAACCGAACCAAACCTGTAACTGCAGAGTAAAGAGAATGGCAGGGCCCTTAAATGGCAGTTTCTTGCCAAACAATATAATATACGAAGCCACTGTAAAATTAGCATATAACAAGGAAAAATATAGATAGGTGTAACTGAAGGAACCTGGAGACATATTACAAATAGTAAATATGAAAACAATAAGGATTTATAAACATAAATGGGAAATTAAGAACAAACAAAGAATTGCACCAAAAATATGGAAAACTACTAAAACCGCATTCGTCCACAACAATAAATCCCAAAATAGTGAACTATATTTGAAGGAAAAAAAACAAACTATAATCACCTTTCCAGATCAACAAAAATTACTAAATAAACGAACAGAACTTATGACAAATATCAGACGTGAAAACAAATTTAAAATCGAAAACTAAGAATGAATATATATATATATATAAATAGCAACATGAAAAATGGAAATACATTCAATACATACAACGGTCATAATGTTACATTCTTTATACAAAAGCAAGAATCCAAACTAAATAAGATAGTTAAACCCGAAAACGTAGAATATACAACAGCCTAGATAACCTTTTTTTATTTTTAAGCTTATCACCCCAAACAAGGCTGGAAGCCACTAGCACGCAAGGGGTTACAGAAGGTTTGGAGGAAGAGCAGATAGGTGTGGTAAAGGAGAGGATGTGAAGAAAGATAGTGGATCGATCAAGGCAAGGGGGTTACAGAAGATTTGGAGCGAGAGCAGATAGTAATGAAAGGTGACAGGATGTGGAGAAGGGAAGCGGATAGCTCAAGGCAACTGGAGATGTCGATTGACGTTACACTTAAATAGTTGGAGATTATATTTGTCAGGGAAACAGGAATAAGGAAGGGAGTTCCACAGGCGAGATGTGCGAGACATGAAGCTATTGGAGTAGAAGAGACGTCTACATCTAACAGTTTCAACTGTGAAGGGGTGGGAAAGAAGAGCACAAAACAAATAAACACAAATAAATATAACAAAAATAATTCAATAATCAAGAACAGATAATTAAGTAATCCGTAATACATAGTGAGTGAGGACAGTTAGGATAATATGTCTTACTGACTATAATTCAGCATTTACGAGCATATATAAATAGTCGAGGCAAAACACATGGCCTGAAAATTTTGTTCAAGTTAGTGTTGATCTCAATTATATATATATATATATATATATATATATATATATATATATATATATATATATATATATATATACAAACATATATATGTGTGAAAAGTGTGTGTGTACATAAATATAAATATATATATATGCGTAATATATTATATATATTATTATTTATATATTATATACGCGGTACTTATTAGAAAGCGCCAAACATCAGACATAGAGCTAAGATATAAATGAAAAATGATGCCGATATATATATATATATATATATATATATATATATTTGTTTGGATTGATGTGAGTTTGTGACCTAAGGTTTCAAGCTTTTGCGATTCTCTGACGATCGCAAAAGCGTGAAAACCAGGGTCACAAAATCACATCAATCCAAACAAATATATATATATATATATATATATATATATATATATATATATATATATATATATATATATATATATATATGTGAAGAGATATAGTTTTAGCGTGTGCTAAATTTATGGTATAAAGTGCTCAATATCAGAGATAGAGCATATGTAAATATAAATATAAAAGTGAACATTGAAGTCAACACTCAGAGGCGACAGACTGTTTGATGCTGGACGTAATCGTCAGGCCGCCTGACGATTGCGTCTATCATGTCGCTTCTGAGTGTTGACTTCAATTTTCACCTTTATATATATATATATATATATATATATATATATATATATATATATATATATATATATATATATATATATATATATATATGGTGTCAATATTACAAAGTCAATTGATGAGATACCTGAATCAGATTTGTTCTGTGTACTCATTCGATATCAAAGGTTTAAATCACATTGCTTTTGTGCATTTCATGTATCCTGTTGATGGAATGAACTGCTAACATTTACAGACCCGTAGATTGGAAGGGATGATCGAATTCCCGGGCCACATTGTCCACCAGATATCACGCCCCTGGACTTTATTCTATGCGCTTATTTTAAAGATATCATGTATAGAACAAAGATGCTGGACATCAATGACCTAAATACAAAGTTCACTGTTGCTATTGCCATCATTGATGAGGCTATGCTACAGCGAATATGGCAAGAAATCGATTACCGTCATGATGTGCTTCGTGTCACTAACGTAGCAACGCATATAGAGGCGTTTTAAATTATTTAAAATCTTCAGTATCTAAACCTCATTTTGTAACAAATTCTACATATTTGTCGGTTCATTTGCTTTTGTAATATATATTTTTTTAAATTGTAAAGAGATTTTATGGACATCCTGTATTTGATGTGTGTGTATATATGTATACAAACAAATTCATTCTTCTATTATGTTAAT
>OZ038515.1:16079295-16124295 GCA_964036315.1 Acanthosepion esculentum
GGGTTCAGATCACTTCATCCACACCATGGTGATATAGCCACTAAAACGCAAGGTGTTAGCGAGAGTGAAATGCACTAAAAGAAATTTATTGATTAGTATAGTCTATAAAAGCAAGAGATTCAAGTAGACAGAAGATTGCGTTTGACGCTGAATTTAAATTTTTGAAGATCACAGTTGACAGAAAAATAAGAAGACGGAAGAGAATTCCTCAAGCAATAAATGCGAGAGAAGAATTGTTAGTGTAGTACTTCCGGGTACGATTAGTAATTTAAGAATCAAGAAAATGCGGCCGATCTGCCAATCTGCCGATCTGCCAATCTGCCAATCTGTCAATCTGGTACTGCGTTTAAATTCGTGCGGTCAGGCTCCAAAGAGGAAAGCTCGAAACAATCACCATTAAAATATTTATAGAAAACGGCAGAAACTGAAAACAAGATAGCAAATCAGGACCTATAACATTGCAGATTCTAATTTTGACTTTCTCAAGAATCTTGTTATTTGTAAATTCCTATGGCTTTTGGAAAATATAGAGGGCTTTCCCGTTGCATTCTCTGTGGTTAGAAATTAAAAGTTTTCCTCTCTTGCACTTTATTTAAAGTTATACAACAAAGTTTATTTTCCACAGAGCATTAATTTAGAATTTGAATTCAGCTCGATATTTTGATTTTCATATTAACCTTACAACCATCGTAACTGCACAACCAGTGTCTACCATACCATTACTGACACTATTGTCCTCATCTTCGTTGTTGCTATAACAACATTTCAGCAGTTATACCATCGGGCCTCCATCAGGCGTGTGTACAAGGAATTCGAAACTGAACCATTTATTTAATCTACGTGTGTAACCCATGTCTAGAGATATCCTGTTCTTATGTTTAATACCACTCTGTTATTGCTCTTGCTGTTTCCATTGAGCACAAATACACACTGCCGGGCCCAGGGATTGAACTCACAATTATTATGTCACGACTGCTTAATCCTCTAGGTTATTTTACCGTAGACCGAAACGTTGTGGGAACAAGAAAACGGCCATATCACGATGAAACACTACTTGTCGTTGGATCAACGAAATTTTGAAAAATCGAGCCTGGTCAGTAACTAGATACATGACCGCTTATGAATATCAGCTTGGATGTGTGCTGGGCGGATGGCGTAATTGATGACGACTCGGAAAGAGAAATTGGAGAGCAGGGTTCAAATTCCACTTGTATTCGTTACATGATTTTACGCACACATACTCTTGGGTAATCAAGAATCAAAAAGAGACATGACCGTTCAAGCCTTTCGCATCCGCTGCTACCAACACGCATCAGACCAGCGGCGTAGTATAAAGACACACTTCTCCACAGGAATATAGAGAAGGCCTACTCCCAACAAAGATTTTTCGCCATGCATTGGGTTGGTGCATAATTATCAAGCGTTTTTAAACAATATTTATTATGAAAAAAGGAATATAACAATTCAACAATAACATTTTTAAATGATTATTATGGAACGTATGATTATCGACACGCATGTTATAACCTGAAAATAAAATGATATTTCTATTAAAAAAAGTAAAGAAAGAGCATTTTTTAATATCAAATAACTCGCCTAGAAAAACGCCTGATAATTATACACGAACCCAATATAATAAGCCTTCATCCATAATAAACACACCTAAAAATTGTGCTGAAAGTGTGGGAAAATGCTTCTAATCTCGCATAATTGCCACCCTTGTTTGTACCTCTCAAATTTCATTACGGACAGAGTTTCCTACACTTATTTAAAAATGTTTTTAAACATAGAATAATATTATTCTAATTTAGTTTTATGATAATTCTTATTTTATTTTACGGCATTTTTTTTAAAGATTTTTTGTAGTTGCACCCCCGATTTTGATAATTAATTTTTAGAAAAAAAATGCGTATCATACATGGGGAATTACGGTATTTGCCATTCAATACCGGCTGAATCCATATACACACTGCCCAGCCCAGGAATTGAAGTAACGATTATTGTATCACCAAATTCAAACCAATCGCTTTCATCCAATAGTTGATGTGGGCATATGCTTAGGTCGAAATAGCAGGTATACAACATTCTATTAGAGAGATATGAAATTTCCTGGAGTTGTTTGGTAACATGTATACCATCATACATCCCTTACCAGAACGAAAACCAGATTGAGTTGTGAAGAGTTGAGTTTCATAAAACAACCTGAACTTAGTTAGTACAATGTTTATTCAGAATTTCATCATAATGGGTTCAATTGAGATACATCTATAATTCTGGTCTGAAGGTCTTGAGGTTTACATTTGTGATACCATAGTGAGCATTAATGGATTAGAAATCCGAAGGTTTTTCAAAAATCCAAGTCTAAATCAAGATTTCGTTCATCAAACTGAGAAATTAGTTATTGAATTCAGAGCGAATGACATGGAAACTGTTTGCTAACAATCAGAAAGGCGGCTGAAAATTGTGTCACCCATAATGAGAAAAGAATGCTTGGAGAATTTAACACTCTGAGATTGCATTGAAAGTAAGAAAAGTTAAGCAGGGTCCTACAGTAAGGAACATATCTAGCGATTTGGAATGGGTGTCAGAACAAGGAAAAAAAAGAGTCCATAGTTAATTAGGTAGCAGTTGGTAGGTTACCGGCTACCGTCCCATATCTCTATTGCCCTCGATAGACCCTATGAGGATTAAGCATTCCGAATTATCCTTTCTCGTTAATTTCAGCTGTCTCTTTCTGATGTTGAGTAGAAGTCTTTTAATATTTCTTATCATTGCTTGCTTGCTCTGTCCATAGGTATTCTCAGTATCCTGCAGTAGAACCACATTTCTGTTGATTTTACTTTCATCTTCATCTGTAGTTAAGAAAAAAAGAGGAATTTATATCACGTTGCAATTCAGCACTCTTTTCTTTGTTGGTTGATTCGTTTTCTACGCTTTATCAACCGGTTGCAGGTTATTTAAAGCCAGAATTCTTTTTTACATTATAAGAATTCTTTTGGAGATAATAATGATTCACTGACAATTCGTCCAGTTCAGGCGCCTCCCTGGTCTTTTGAACAGGAGTAGAAATGTATCCCCTGTTTCCTCTTTTTGTTTGGGTTACTGGTTCCTTCTAAGGTCTACTTCAACACTAAAACTAAATTCACTAAAACCTAAGATTTTTTTGCGGGGTGGTGGAGAGAATGATGGTTTAGTGAGTGATACAAGATTTACTAATTAACCCATAGCTGGGAGGAGAAAAGGGGGATTCATAACTTTCCCATGGATATTTACGTTTAAGAGAATATAACGAACCCAACGGGAATTGGAAATCAGCTCTCCGATAAAGAATTCCGAGCTATTATCTATTATACTACCCGCACATCCAACCTTACAGTACCTAGTAGTCTCAAACAGTCACCCGTCTAGGTAATGACCATGCTCCACGTTGCTTAACTTCGTAATCGTGCGGGGGATCAATGTTTCAATGTGACGTGGCCGTAAGTGTTCTTTTCTTTGTTGCTAACGAATATTTTCCATTCTTTGGAAATGTTTAATCTATATTATCCCTGAGGTAAATCTTTGATTAATTTTGAGGTGCTTTTTTACCTAATCCGATGCGCGTTCAGATTTCGAAAACTGATTCGCGATGAAAAGCGGCGCTACTCAATCTTTATATTTTCAATCTTTTTTTTATCTGGCCTTGTGCCATACTAATCAAAACTAAGTAAATATCAAGAGTGAAAGAACAAAACTGAGAACAATTTTGAACGAGAAACGAACATATCGACACGGGAAAACTTACGCGAAAAATAATAAACACCATTCCTAGAGTGTTCGATAAAACTACAGGCTTCAAGTGGATGACGACTGCTGATAACACAGTGAGAAGAGAATCAATTTATTATATTCTCTTTTTAACTCGGAGGTGTGGTTTTGGTTAGAAAAGAAGTGTTTTAGTATTTAGACTCGATTCTCAGGCTATTTCAGATTCGACAAACAAAAACTACATTATTTCCATCTAAATTTTAATAATGAAAACTGTAAAACGGGAACTGTTGGAAAACTATCAACTGATGGTCTTTAAAATTGTTGAGTCTTGCCTCAATGTTGAATCTCGCCTAATGCATGGAATAATAATGCAACACAAAATGTACTTAGAACAAGAATGTATTATAACAAGAAAGTGTACACAATAAGTACATATAGTATTTCTGTATATTTCTGGGAAGACGTTCCTGGAGAATGTGTTGACTAGTCGCAGTCGATCAGAGTCTCTAGTTGGATCTCGTGATTCCTCCTCCCCTCGTCTTCCGGTACCAACCATTATTTATATAGTTGGTAGTCACCTATGCAGATTAGGTGGATCCTACCACAACACCCCCCTCCCAAGCCTTGGAATCCTTTTGGATTTCAACTGGCTTCTATATGGGATGATGATCATGGTTATTTCTTTGTAGATCCCCTTTGCATAGTTCATATATATATCTGTTTTTTTTTTTCAATATCTTTTTCGTTTTGGATTCACGTCCAATGGGTCCGTGAACTTTCGTTTCCTACCGGATCTTCTCGGTTCAGGAGCACTCTGCGGAGGTGCTACTTGAGAAGTATCATACATTGCATCAATGGGATCTTCCTCCTCATCCGGTATACTCTCTTCATGCTCTAGCACGTAGCCTTTTCTGAGTTGGTTCTGGTGCCTCTTATGAGTATTCTTCGGTCCTTTTATTATGTAAATCAGGTCACCGATTCTCTTATCCACTATGCCTCGCTCCCAGAACTCAATGTTGTTCCTATAGCACTTGAAAAAGACCTTCTCTCCGGGGGTCTCCCCTCGTGAGTTCGAATCTCATCTTCGTCGCCATTGTTGAGTCTTGCCTTAATGTTGAATCTCGCCTAATGCATGGAATAATAATGCAACACAAAATGTACTTAGAACAAGAATGTATTATAACAAGAAAGTGTACACAATAAGTACATATAGTATTTCTGTATATTTCTGGGAAGACGTTCCTGGAGAATGTGTTGACTAGTCGCAGTCGATCAGAGTCTCTAGTTGGATCTCGTGATTCCTCCTCCCCTCGTCTCCCGGTACCAACCATTATTTATATAGTTGGTAGTCACCTATGCAGATTAGGTGGATCCTCCACAACAAAAATAAAGAAAAAAAAAAGATTTGTTGAAATAAAACTATTGTGAATTTTGTTGTGCGGTTGATATAACGGGTATCAGCGCAGAAGGTAGGAAATCGTTTCAGAAAGAGTTCCTGGAAAGTCTTTTATGTTCACTTTCGAATAAATGCCAGAAAATCATTTGTTCTTAACCGTCAAACTATGGGTTGAATGTAAAGCAAACTAGGCTCTTTTCGTGGAGTAAATAATACACTCCCGGTGACTATATTAATTATAGAAATACATATAAATAAAGAACTTCAGGTCAGAGGTAAAAAAAAAGAAAGAGTCAGGCAATTCGCTACCAGGCTCGTTACAGGCTTGTCGAATGTGCCTTTGGGCAGAGATGGACCCAGATCATGCCTACGAAAAGGTAGGCAAACCCGATCCTGTGTATGCGGGGTATACGGGGAATTTTTGCCCGAATCTACGGACTCAGAATCGACTCACGTAAAAATCGGCCTTTTCGTGGAGTAAATAATACACTCCCGGTGACTATATGAACTATAGAATTAACTATAAATAAAGAGCTCCAGGTCAGAGTTAAAAAAAAAAAGAAAGAAATTTGGAGTCAGGCAGTTCGCTCCCAGGTTCGTTACAGGCTTGTTGAATCTGCCTTTGGGCAGAGAGGAACCCAGACGAGATCATGCCTACGGGCACAGTCTCATCTGGAAAGGTAGACAAACCCGATCCTGTGTATGTGGGGAATTTTTGCCCGAGTCTAACAAACTCGGGATCGACTCACGTAAAAATCAGCCTTGTGCCAACTCCTGCCCTGTGGGTAGGTCTCTGGTAAATACTGGAGAAGCCGTTTGGAGTCAATCTTCAGACTAATTAATACAGTCGTCACGGCAAGTAGTCTTAGCATGACTTATAAGTGCTATGAAGCGTGTTATAAAAGTGGCTACGGGTGATACGAAACCCAAGCGATTTATAACCGTTATGACGTGGATACTAAACTCTTACCACTTATAACATTAACGAGGATTCAGGAAAACATACGAGTTGTAACTGGAATTGCAAGGATTTTAGAAACGCATACTGAGTGAACAAGTACGAAAAAATATACCTCTTGCTTAGGGAACAAGGATACGGGTGACAAGAATTTTAACCACGCGTAGAGGAATTTTTTTCTTTGGTTTAGGGAAAAACGTTCTTGCGAATATGGAGCAAATTTTGGATTCGATAATTGAAATTCAACAATAACTACAAAAACAGCAACAGACGTTGCTGGATATAATTCTGAAGAAAACAAAAATCTTCAACGTCTCTTACGCCAGACACGATTTAAAAGACTATATCAGAATTTGTATACAATTCTGATGAGAGACTGACGTTTTCCGTGTATTTTCGTAGATATGAACAAATATTCAGTCAAGAATACAGCGGCTGGAAAGACGAGAGAAAGACGAGAGAAAAACGAGATTGTTGTTGCGGAAAATAGCTTCAGTAGAGTATGAAAAATAATGCAGTTACATATTTTACCGAAAAAAACAAAAAAAAACAAAAACAAAAACAAAACAAAACAAAACAAAAACAGGTAAAATCGGGTTTGATGAGAAATGCTCGTTGGAGTTGTGTAAATCTAACCAAAAACCTAGACTATGTTGTTCCGTATGCTGGTATTGTGAAAGAAAGTGAAAAGTTTAGAATAAAGGAAATGATTCCACATATGTTCAAAGGATTAATTTTCGTTTAAGGTTTGACAGCTACAAACATACAAGGGAAAATTTTAACGAATATTGAACCAAACAGTAATATTACACTGCAAAAATAATGGACGTTTGCCAAACAATTCTGAGTAAAACACGATACTAAATTCAGAAAAAAAAGTAAGTGCATTGGTATAAACAAAGGACTAATGTACAAAAAGGAGAATGCATCCTTGTTTCAGGCGTGGTATATTACACCTTGGAAATAACTGTCCATTTAGAAATGCAGAATGTTACAAGTATGGAAACGACATAAAATCCCACGGCACAACAAAACCAAGAAAAAATTCTCACAGGAAAAATTTCGTACACAGTAAAGCGACGGAAAATGGTCACAAAAAAAAAATTAAAAAAAACAAACAAAAACAAGAGAAATTTGTGAATGTAAAAATAAATTTGTTATGAGAATGCTGCTGGTAGTGATATTTCAAAAATCAGTGACACTACATGGAAGGAAATTGGAAAGCCTTTATTAAAAAGGACTTCCAATGTCGCAATTTCAATTATTTATTTTGAGAAATGACTTCATTCCGTAATAATGTTTAATTCCGTAATAAGAATGTAAAAGTTAAAGGTTATTTATTAAAATTTATTAGAATTAATTCGGTACTGTCTTGATGGAACTATTTGAACTTTGGGATTTGCTGAAAAACCTTTATTGTAAAAGCTTAAATGGGCAAGCAACCAATTTAAAATGTCAAACCGAAAATCTTACAGAAGTATTAAAAAAATGTTTTTCAGTTGTTCTGTCAAATCACCTGAGTCGGTGTTCAAAATTTAAGGCAGATTTTCAAGTAAAAAAGGTTCGACACCACTATCTAAGTCGAAACGGAGCTTACCAATCGCAGCATTGGAACAAGTTAACGATACGTTGGTCGGACTCGAAAGAATTGGTGTAGTAGAAAACTATTAACCATTCAAATCGTTGTATGTAAAGAAAAATAAGAAAATTCCTGTTTACGCAGATTTCTTGACAGACTTAAATAGTTTTTAAAAGTTAAACGGCGAAGAATATTTTCAAAGATGGATGAATATTTTCAAAGCTGAAGCGTATTTACAAATTATGATTGAAAATGAATGTTCAGAATTCAGAATACGCACGGAGGATTATATAAGATTTAACTGACTTTTAGTATAAATATGGTACGAGCTATTTTTCAACAAGCTATAGATATCATGCTTGCAGATTGCTTAAAAAAAGGAGTAAAGTAGTGCAACTGGAATGAGAACTGTGAAAAGGCGTTTGACGAAATAAAAACATTACGTCAGATTTATCATTAGCACAGTTCGATCCAAAAGCCAAAATTGTAGTGGCGTCAGATACTCGTGTATCGGTGATTTTACACAAATACGACAGCGGTAAAATGAAAGCCTTCGCTCATACTTCAAGCTCGCTTCTATCGGCAGAGAAAAACTAAGGCCAGGTAAGAAAAAGAGTCTCTAGCAATTATATTTGCTGGGAAAAATTTTCATAAATTTATTCATGGCAGAAATTTTAGGTTACACACTGACCACAGCCCTCTATTAACAATATATGGTTCAAAGAGAGGAATGCCTACGCATATAGGTAATAGATGACATTGTTGGTGTACCATCTTATTAAACTATGATTTTACGATGAAGTACAAACCGTATAAAAATAGGACATTCGGATGGGTTATCAAGATTAATACCTAAAAATGCGAAACCATTTGAGACCATGGTCATTGCAGCACTAAGAAGAAAAATAGAAATCAAAAATTCTGCAACGTAGTACGAGTATTACCGGTTACCCTGAAAGAACAAAATCCAGACTCAAACGCTTACTAGCTATGCAGCGCTTTAATAAGTTTCAGGCAAAGCGTTGTAATGCTTAGTTTATTGATTAAACATTTCCATATGGATTTTCATAGCAGACATCCTGGAATTTCAAGAATGAAATCTCTGATTAGAAGTTTCGTATATTGGACCAGAATAGACCAAGACATTGAAAAAAATAGTGAAAGCTTGCCAAAGAAAGACACAACGTATTCAATACTGCATATGGATTTTGAGAGTCCTCTGAATGAACCACATGATGTGTTAGTTGATAGTTTCACTAAATGGCCGGAAATGTAGAAGTGCAAAAATCCAATATCTTCCGTGACAGTGACATTCTTGCATGAACTGTTTGCGAGATATGACATATGTTGTGTATTCCGGGGATGGAATCCTGCACAAATAAATAAACAACGCCAGTAATGGAAATAGAAAAATAAGTGTATTAAACGTAAGAATACAAACTTGAAATGATGATTAGTAGTCCAGGAATGCGGGTTAGTAGAAAGTATATGTACAAATCTCTGTAAGTAAAGCCGTAATTATCTCTCTTTCTGGACTCTCGGTGAACACCCGGTGTCTGTCCCCGTATCGCTCAACGTATCTCAATCCTGTATCTCACTCTGTCAGTATAAGTATACTTTGGACGAGTCCATCATGTGTAAAAGGGGAGAGCCCCACAATAACATACCAGATACCATGGTCTCTGATAACGGAACACAATTCACTGGTAAAGAATTCAAAGACTTTTCTAAGATGGCATCCATTGAACATATTACGACCCCGCCGTATCATCGAAGGTCGAACGGACAAGCGGGACGGTTTGTGGGAACGTTCAAAAGAGCGTTGAAGAAAGCAATTCTCGATGAAATGAATGAGGAAGCACTTCAAAATTTCTGAGAGTTTACCGTGTAACACGTAACCCCAATACATCATCGAGAATGTCGCCGGCGGAATTAATGCTTGCTAGAAAAGTAAAATCTGTATTCGACAAATTATTACTAAGTAAAAAAAAAAACCAAAAAAAAAAACCGAAAGGATAACGAAAACGACACCAAAAGTTTCAAGGTAGCGATAAAGTATTCTTTAGAGTGTATATAAGTTTGGCAAAGAAACGTAGGAAGACGGTATAATAAAGCAAGAATCGGGAAGTTGTTTTATATGGTTAAAGAGAAAAGGTTTGAACAAAAACGGCATTATATTCAGCTAAAAACAGTTCATCGATGAAAGACATGAAATATTGGAAGAACAGATGAAATGCTATGTGATGTTTTCGATGTGCCATCACCACAACAAATCGTGGGACCTACAATGACAAGTTCTAGAAAAAGGAAGGTTACTGAAGAACTGGAGGTAGAAACTAGTCGGAACAGCTACGAAGACAAGTACATTGGCGAATTCTCCAGAAAGGGGAGAGGGAGATACTAATAAGAATAAAAAATAAAATATTTATAAAAAATATTTATAAAAAAATTAATCTCAAAAGGAGGATTTTGTGGAATAAATAGTACACTCCGGTGTTTATATGAATTAGTCCATAACTATAAATAAAGGACTCCAGGTCAGTGATAAAAGAAGCCGTTTGTAGATAGTCTTCAAACTAATTAATACAGGCGTCACAGCACGTAGCCGACGCTTGGAATATTATAAGCGCTACGAAGCGTGTTCTAATAGATCTTTAGACCTGAGTAGCAACCCCTCTAAGATAACGAAAACTTTGAATTCAAAACAATGGAGAAGGTGACAGGAACCCCTTCCACAATCTTCGCTAGAATAAATCACGTTTCCCAGATATTCATTGTCAGCACCCGCTCGGATCCGAGCTAAGGGAGTCTCATTATTCCTTTTTCTCCCCTCCGCTGCAGTGGCGGCAATGCCTGTGAAGGCCCATCCTACACCTGAAAGGTCGTGAGCAGGAGTCCCAGAGGAGTGTGGGTGGTGGACGCGGATGGGCGAGTTGGGAATTTCTGATATCACGTCGCTGATACTCTTCCTATTGACAGTTGAATTCGAAAGTCTCGGTCGACCCTACATCCCCACCCCAGGTGATCCCACGCCACCAAGGTCAATAAGCAGAAAGGATTCCCCAGGTCTCAGTGTTGATGTTGGCCTAGCGTCATTTTGGGCTTCTGCGTAGCCTCTTGCCGCTGGACAGTTCCCCAAACCAGATGATACGGGGGAATCGAGTGGGAGGCATACTGGACAGATGAGCTGCCCAACGAAAGTGATGTTGAAGGCAATCCACAGATAACAAAGAAATAATCGTGTCATGATCGTCTACACTGTGAAGTTAGATGGTATTAAAGAATTTGCAAACGGATTATTGACTACGACAAAAATCGGAAAACCAGGTTTTTCGTACCTTTATTCCTGCCGAAAGTTGGACATCTATTATTATATATCTTTCAGTTTGGACCAGTATACTCACCATGGTTGTTATGCTAATAAGTTTTCAGCCGTTGTACTCTCTGGCTGTCTTGGGATGTATCTTGTGGAACACTCAGTAAACGACGCCACCTTGTGGTTGCTTGCATTCAAACCGGAAGTAAACAGATTTATGTCGCCAATGACGTATATCAGATATGAAGTGATGAAATGCATCAGTCAACGACAATTTTTTGGGAATCCCCATCCTACTGGCCGTAATGACGATTAATGCAGGGTGAACAAATCAACTCATTGAAAAATGACAGACAGCTATTTTCCGACTGCATGGTAGGCGGCTGTTACCTGTGCTTTCCCTAATGAGTAGAAATCATGAAACATATCCGCAGTAGGATTATTTTTACGGATTATCAACCCTTTGCTGATTATTTAAATATTTTATCACATTTTATGATTCTTATCAGGTTTAATAGGAAAGGCCTGAATAATTTGTCTTATCTCTAGAGATGCATTTTGAATATTGCTCTTAAAATGTTATGCTTCTTATCAGGTTTAATAGGAAAGGCCTGAATAATTTGTCTTATCTCTAGAGATGCATTTTGAATATTGCTCTTAAAATGTTATGATTCTTATCAGGTTTAATAGGAAAGGCCTGAATAATTTGTCTTATCTTTAGAGATGCATTTTGAATATTGCTCTTAAAATATTATGCTTCTTATCAGGTTTAATAGGAAAGGCCTGAATAATTTGTCTTATCTCTAGAGATGCATTTTGAATATTGCTCTTAAAATGTTATGATTCTTATCAGGTTTAATAGGAAAGGCCTGAATAATTTGTCTTATCTCTAGAGATGCATTTTGAATATTGCTCTTAAAATGTTATGATTCTTATCAGGTTTAATAGGAAAGGCCTGAATAATTTGTCTTATCTTTAGAGATGCATTTTGAATGTCTGAGTGTGTTTGTATGTTTGTGAATATGTGAGTGTCTTTGGATGTATGTGTTTGTGTGTGTATGTGTGAGTGTTTGTGTGTGTGTTTGAATGGGTGTGTGTTTGTGTGTGTGTGTGTGCTTGTGTGTTTGTCTTTGTGAGTATGTCAATAACATTGTGTGTATGTGTTCGTTTGTGAGTATGTGCATGTATTTGTGTGTGTGTGTGTGTGTGTGTGTGTGTGTGTGTGTACGCGTTTGTGTGTGTTGGGAGATGTAAGCTTGTAATAGTTATAGTTTTAATGAAATAATGAAATGCATCTGGTATTATTTACTATTTACATACAGAATTTAAGAATATATCTTTGGAAAGAACCTCATAAAATCAGTTTTATCATATCCAGAACAAAAGAAAATACTCTTGTGTTCTTGGTTTAAGCATTTGGAAAACAAAATAGATGTCGAAAGACTTTAAATTACAATGGAATGAATTTTAAACATTTTCACCGACGACATGATGACAAAGGTGTTTAACTAGAAAAGGTTCTGAAGCCTTTACAGACAATTGAAATTCACACTGCATAAAGGAATGGTAAAAAAAAGACAGGATATTTTTCAAGGTGGAATTGGTATATGTCTGCTACTTGGAGGTCTTCATAAAGAACTAACAGAAATTCATAATGAACCATCTCATGATATTTCTTTATTCTGATATTTGAAAATCAGATAAAAATAAAGTCTATGGTTTCTCTTGTTTGTCAAGTACTTTTACGATATTGATTTTTAGTTGTTCGAAAGACGTTTTCTACCTATTTTAGTATCAATTCACACAAACCCGTTATGTAAATTGCTTCATTTACACTAGTTACCGAGTTCGGACTGTTCGGACTCCCCATGTTTATTGTAATATCCATGACGTTTCGATTACTTTACGCTCTTCTTCTTGAGATGATATTTGTTGGAATTGTGAACCCGTTGTTTACTCAACAGGGTTCGACTGTTCTAATACTATCTACAATGCCCTTGGATATATTCGTTTTTCAGATAAATCTCCTTGATAACTCGAGTCTCCAAGTTGTTTAAAGTTCGACTTGCTTTTTGTGATTTTAATATTGGTTACTTTATAGTTCCAATTCTCCTTTAAAATGCCTTATTGCTCACATGCTCTGTCTATGGTATTCTCATTGTTCTTTGAAACTACGATATTACTGTCAAATCAACACTATTCTTCATATGCATGAAACATTCATTGCCAGAGACATGATATAACTATAACAGTTTAGAACTCTTCGGCTTTTAGATTCTCGTATCATTTTCCTATTTCTTAATATTTGCTTAGATGCTTAATTTTCAGATTCCATCAAACAAAAGACTAAAAAAACAGCCCTCATCAACACTGAAAAGATCTATAACAGTTAGTGGATTTAACTGATTCATTCTCTACGGCTTATCAAGCCTTTACAAGTTATTTAAAGCCAGAAAACTTTTTTATATTGTAAGAATTTTGGGGAGATAATAATAATTTACTGATACTCTCGTCCAGTTCACACTCCTCACTGGTCTTCTGACCAGGAGTAGATTCTTGTCCCTTGTTTCCTTTTGGGGACTGGATTACTGGTTCCTTCTAACGTCTACTTTAACTCTATAACTCTAACTACAAATGAGCTCTGAAATTTTATTCACTAATTTATTTTTCTTTCTCCCAATAGGAGTAGATATGTTCGCCTTTCGTCTGCTTGACACTCCTCCTTGGTCTATTGGAACAGGAGTAGAAGTTTATCCCTTGTTTAGGTTTGGGTTTTCCGGTTCTTTCTAAAGTTTACTTCAATACTACACTTTTAAGGTCTCCGAATAAACACTGAAACGTTATTTCTTTAATTAAATCTTGAATTCTTCAAGTGTAGAATTAGATGTTATATTTCCTGCATAGGCCCCAAGAAACTTCACTTCTTGACTTTTTTATGCTTATATAATGCTACACAGTAACCTTCTATATCGAGTGGCTCTTGGGACTTGTATTGCGTGAACATCAGTAAAAAAGTATTTCTAATTAAACCTTGTGTAGGATCAATTCTGTATCATAATCAATAAATCAACTGACCTCCCACTTTGTGGCCATCGTAGTTTCTATACATTTATATTCCAGACAATGTAAATAATTTTAAAATTCATGAGAGTGTAGCTAATCAATATTTTATTGATTGATTAATTCGTTTTCTATGGTTTATCAACCCTTTGCAGGCTATAAGAAGCCAGAAACGTTCTATAAATTGTAAGAAATTTTTATTAGATAATAATGATTTTCTGATACAAGTCTTACTAATTAACACATAGCTGGGGAAGCAGACGTGGATTCATACCTCATCAGACAGTTATAAATATGATGATTAATCATATATTATAATGTAGATATAAAGTGGGGGATCAATTCTGTATTAAAATCAGTATATAAACTGATCCTTCACTTTATGGCCACGTTAGCTTCTATAGATTTATATTCCAGATAATGTAAATAAATCTAAAATAGATGTCTGTGTAGCTAATCAGTATTTCATTGATTGATTAATTCGTTTTCTACGGTTTGTCAACCTTTTTTATTTGAAGCCAGAAACGTTCTTTAAAGTGTAAGAAATTTTTATGAGATAATAATGATTTTCTGATACAAGTCTTACTAATTAACCCATAGCTGGGGAAGCAGACGTGGATTCATACCTCATCAGACAGTTATAAATATGATGATTAATCATATATTATAATGTAGATATAAAGTGGGGGATCAACTCTATATTGCAGTATATATAGTCTCTCTCTCACAGACGCCCTTTCGCCTCTCTCTGTCTCTTTTATAAATACTTCCATGGTAATTGCTCCGATGAGCTGCTATTGCTGATTCCCAGGCTCCATGAATTCAAGCGTCCTGCGGGGCTGGCATCCCGTTCCCACCCTTTCACTGTTAAAACTGTTAAATGTAGTGGTCTCTTCTATTCCAATAGCTTCATATCTCGCACCTCACGCCTATAGAATTCCCTTCCTCATTCCTGTTTCCCTGATGTCTATGATCTCAAACTTTTCAAGTGTAACGTCAATCGACATCTCCAGTTGCCTTGATCTATCTTCTATCCTTCTCCACATCCTTTTCTCTAACACTCCTATCTTCTCTCGCTCCAATCCTCTGTAACACCTTGCGTGCTAGTGGCTTCCAGTCTTGCCTGGGATGAAAAGCTTATATATATATATATATATATATATATATATATATATATATATATATATATATATATATATATATATATATAACTGATCCCTCGCTTTGTGTTCATATTAGTTTATATAAATTTATATATCAGAGAATGTAAATAAATCTAAACGATATACCTTTCTAGCTAATCAGTATTTCATTGATTGTCAGATTCATTTTCTACAGTTTATCAACACTTTGCATGTTATTTAAAGCTAGAAAATTCTTTTAAATTGTGACAACTTTTTTGAGTGATAATAATAATTTGTGACACATGTCTTACTAATTAATCCATAGCTGGGGGAGATGAGGCGAATTCATAGCTTTCCCAAGGATATTTTTCCATAAGTGAATAGAACGAACACAACGGAAATTGAAACCCGGATCTCCAATTAAAATTCTGAGCCACTATCCATTACACCACCTGCACATTCAAGCTAACAGGACCTGGTATTTTAAAACGGTGACGCGTCTAGTTACTGACCAGGCTCGACGTTGCTTAACTTCGGTGATCGTACAGAAACCTGTGTTTCAACGTGATAAGTCATTTTAGTATCACTGTTCTCTCGATCAAGAAAAACGAATATTTCCTTATAAGGAACCAGATTGACATTAGTATTAGTTGCTATCAGATCTGTCGGTATTCCTATCTGCTTTTTGATTTCTGCACCACATTTTATGTCCTCTTTTAATAAAGTACCCCTGTTTTTACAAGAAATAATTGTTTGTTTAATATATGCTAACAATAACAGCACATTAATTATAATTACATATATTCATGTAGTATTATGAAAGTCACAAGTCAGCATGACCGAGGATTTGAACGGACTGGCGTTGTTCAAATTCCTGATCATGTCAGATCATGCTCTATCTCCCCAAAACTGTAACTAATGTCTTCTCATCATAGTTGCAGCATAAACCATATGTGGGGTCTATAGGTGTTGAACAAACACAAAGGTGCCTGATCAGGTGACTGCAAAGGGGTGTGGTTAGCCGCCCTAATAAATGAGTATGCTCGGAAAGCGTCAGTAGCTCACTCATATGTATATATATATATATATATATATATATATATATATGAACTGAGTCGACTATGAACACTGCAGTAATGTTCTGAAATGCCTGTAAAAGAACAGTTTTTCACGCTTTAATGCGCGCGTGACCATGACATTATAACATACAGAGAAAAAATTCCATAATGGATAATTTTTTTCTTGTTCTAATGAACGCTCAGCACATTGTCAACCGTTTTGCATTTAAAAGCATAATGAAAAACTTACGGTAATGGATACCAACACACGCCTTTGTAGAAATACTTATATTAATGAAGAAAATATGGTTTTGTATTACATGCACCCCTGAAGATGTCCTTGGAAGAAGATCGAAAGTACTTCGGAAATGAAAATAAAAGAAATTTAAACAGATATAGCACATTTCTCTCATCCTTTAACGTCAATATAGGAAAGGTTATTCGTGATTATAAACGGATTTTGTTAAAAATTAGCAGACATAATGTCTGTTATTCAATCAGACATGTCTAAAAGACAATTTTCTGCGTAAATACATAAATTTAACTCACACACACACACACACACACACACACACACACACACATATATACATATATATATATATATATATATGCAGCATATTTTCATTCAAGCATATTTGGTGAAATAATTTAGATTTATTATGGCTATTTATTTTTGCTTTACTCCTTTCAAATCCACGAATTTCTTGGTGGCTACAGAAAATTGATTAAGAAAAATTCAAAAGTTTTCATTCAAATAAATTTTTATTTTCCCAAGTAAATAAATTTATTTTTCCCCTAGTACTTTCAATCTCATTTGTGACCATTTGCATATCTGTGTGTGTGTCATGTGTTAATACCGCAAATTCAAAATATTTTTTCACCTATATGCAAGGGAGGTAAATTATGTGATTTTCTTTTTTAAATTTTAATTGTAGTATTTTAATTTAGTATTTTTTATATAACATATATGCTGCTAAAAGCATTTAAGAACTTCGCTACTATACTCCAAGTTGACTTTATTTTTGGCCGTAATTCTGTTATGTAAGGAATTTTTAGAATTTTGAGTTTTTGCTTTGTATTATTCTGATGATGCACTGTTGTATTTTCGAGTAATATCTCTCTGAACTGTGAATGAGGATATGAGTGTTCCTTTAAAAATTTCGAGATTGAACTATGATTGTTTAAGTGAATTCCAGTCGAATCCATTACATTCACTGTTAATACCCTTGAGAAAGCTATTAATCCTCATCTTCTCCCTCCAGCTATAGGTAAATAGCAGGACAGGCTGGGGTTTATAGCCTTGGATGGTAACTGATCTAGAAGGACAACTCTGAATTCAAAACTTGTGGAAGTTCGTTGTGGTCTCTGTATTAGCTCCTGCAAAAAGCGTGGTTGGTTCTGCACAAAGCCTTAACCATTATAATCAAATCATATGTGCTGGTATTTGAGCTGTCGTTTCCTAAGAACTAAGCTGCTAGACCATCATATATCGAATACGATGGGAGAGTCCACTATATATGTATGTATGTATGTATGAATATATGTATGAATTACGATCAAATATAGACCGGGATCCGACAGAAAGATAAGAGGAGAAATAAGAAACGGTTATTAATTTAACATGTTTCACTTTTATTAAAGCTTCATCAGAGAATGAGATATGTAAAAAAAGACGAAATACAATTTGGTGTTTTTATTTTTCCATTGGTTAATCATGTTTCACTTGCATTTGACTTTTCAAACCAACGTTAGTATAAGGTTTGGGGTTCCGAATTCAAGGAGAAAGGACGCGTCCACGTGACTTTTCAGGAAATTAACAGATTCCAAGGTTCCCCTGAAACTAACTGGGATTAATATGATAATTTATATTCATAAGTGTGTGTGTGTGTGTGTGTGTGTGTGTGTGTGTGTGTGTGTGTGTGTGTGTTGACGTGTATGTCTCGTCGACATGTTTGTTAGTTTTTCGCGTGTTGATTTCGGAACGTTATTCCGAACAAACCGTCATATTCATTAAGAATGGATTCGATAAAGATTATGTGCATATATATATATATATATATATATATATATATATATATATATATATATTTATATATATATATATGTATATATATATATATATATATATATATATATATATATATATATATATATATATGTCTGTGGGAGTGTGTCTACTAGACATTATGCTTTATCGTTTTTGGCATGTTAATTTCGGAACATTTTCCGTATATACCGCATTTTAGATAAACAAAGGTTAGATTACTTAAGAATATATTCAATAAATATTTTATATATATATATATATATATATACCCAAGTTTAGGATTGGTATATACGGAATGAAATCCAATAACCAACAATCAATATTCTTTAAAGAGTGCTCAATACAGAGTAGAGCAGATATAATTATTTATTTGAATATTACAACATAAATATGTTATAAAATCACGACAAAAGTAGCCATTTTGTTTCAACACTTCTTGTGTCTTGTCAAGTGATAATATAGAGTATAGAATAAATGGTTTTAAAAGTTTCAAATTAATCAATGATCCTTAGCTAAGAGTAAACGCTGTTACGTAAGCCAGAGTGGCCAATCAAAAAACAAGTATAGGATGATTCGAAAAATTTGACAACTAAGCAAGGCTATCTAGATATTAAAAGATTTATAAAATTTGAAATTAAAATTAAAAGTAAAAAATTAAAATTACCTATTTAGAAATCTAAATCAGATCTCTATTAAGTTTTAAATTGTAGAATTACTAAGGAGAAAAAAAAATAAATAAATAAATAAATAAATAAATAAATAAATCTAAAAATAAAAATAAAAGATATATATGCTATTTAATTTATATTTTCATTGAAATTAAGTTGAAAGTTGTATTTAGAGTCCCAGACATAGATGTATACATTTTTCGTTACATTTCAGCATGTTAGTCGCCTCTCACGTGAAATCACTCGAACAACGGCATGCCAAACGCTCGGACGCATCTAGATATATACACACACATACAAAAAAGCAAACCACACATAGGCAAATGCACTACACCTACACACACACATCGATACACACAGGCACACACATCTACATTCAATATGATCCAGACGGTCAAATGTCGAAGCTATTCGTGGCTTAATATGTTATTAAACGAATTTAAACTTGAAAAATTTAAACAAATAACCATATATAAATATATACATATATATATATATATATATATATATATATATATATATACATATATACATATACATATACACACACATACACATATATATACATATATACATTTTTGAAAACATATAGTTTTCGACACATTTACAGACAAAAGTAAATAACTACCTCCACATATAATTGAACACTCGCACATCCGCATATAAATTAATACATGCACCCGCATAGGCACATATAAGGATAATAGGTACGCATACACAGACCTACGTACATAAACATACACATAGATAAGCACATATAAATATAATGGCCCATACGTCGACGCAGAAAAGTAAATAAGGCAAGTGAAGAAATACATATAAAGATGCAACCATATACAAGCACACACATACATACATACACATCCAGATGTACATACATAAGCACGCATGCATATATGTATATACACTAAATATATATATAGACATTTACAAATACAAGTGTATACATGAAAAATTAAACAAACGTAAATTAAAACGACATGAGTATAAAAATGCATATACACATCCGCTAGTACATATATATACACACATACATACGCAACTACACATAGATATATACACATATATATCTACAGACATACATATACATACATACATATTCACAAATATATATACGCATATATACATATACATATATATATATATATATATATATATATATATATATATATATATATATATACACATACATACATAAACACACATACACATATACATACACACACATACACATATACGCGCACACACATACATATACAAACATATATACATATATACATAAACATATAGACACATGCATAAAAAAGGAAAAAGAAATAAGCATACATAGACCAACTTATATTCTAATAATATTCCAACAACATTATGATAAAATATATTAAAAGTTAATCATAATTTAAGAAAAGAACAACGGTCTGTAAGCAATTAAAGGTACTTTATCAACAAAAGTAGATTTTAGTTTGTATCTATGATACACTCCAAGACACTAAAGCCTACATACAAATACACACACCAACATATATATATAAATATCTAATCCTATATAAATACCCATATCGACACATCCAGATAAACAATACAGAGACAGTCGAGCTCAACCATATAATCACCCACACATACATATAAATATACACCCATATACAAACACATATACATAAGCATATACATATTTAAACATACATATATATACATATATATGCATATATAAACCTATACATACACATAGAAACATACATACTACATATACATACATATATGCACACTCACACATACATATACATACATATGCAATAGGCATACATATATCTACACTCACACAAGTACACATAAATATCCCCATATACCCATACATATACTCACACATTTAGTGGTAGACACTTACCAGAATTTACTCCCTTACTCATACACATAAACAGGTTAACCTATGATAGAAGCCAATATACGCAACGATATACCTTCATAAAAAAAAAAAAAAAAAAAAAAAAAAAAAATCATATATATATCCCTATATACACATATACATATCCTACAGTAGAAATAACTCTACATAACATACACATATATACATCTAAATACAGACACGTATGATACTTTGTAAGTACCCAGTACACATTCATATCGATAAGGCGACTATCATGCTAAAAAGGTAATAGTCTATTAAGTTTCATTTATCATTATCATAGAAAGTATATGATTTCTATACTAAGTTAAATTTAAGACGATGCTTACAGTTAACTGTTAGTTCATATCTTTGATTTAAAAGATCAGTCTTATTTTTAAATCTAATTATTTCAAGTTTCTCGTTAAGGCATAAGTAACACGGGGCATATAGTGAGTTACATGTCCGGGCCTTTCTAATTAATTTCCATTTAACCTTAGGTGTTTTATTTTTCTCTTTTAGACTCCAAAAGTATTTGGATAATGAAGTCATATATTTATAGTTACTATTATTAAAAGATTGCAGGTGACCCCGCCAGCGTTCCTTGAATGGTCTCATGGTGCAACCTATGTAGAATTTCTTTATATTTGGATTTTCTAGTGTTGATATAGTACTGAGATAAACTACAGAGCTAGTTAAACAGTTATTATTTAGTGGACAATTATTGGGATTCCTGCAGTTACATGATTTATTATTTGTGTCATTTTGCTTAATGTTGCTATGTGCAACCTTGTGGGTTGTCAGGCTCTCCGAATTTATATACTTGCTGAATGTCGAAAACTATATGTTTTCAAAAATGTATATATGTATATATATGTGTATGTGTGTGTATATGTATATGTATATATGTATATATATATATATATATATATATATATATATATATATATATATATGTGTATATATTTATATATGGTTATTTGTTTAAATTTTTCAAGTTTAAATTCGTTTAATAACATATTAAGCCACGAATAGCTTCGACATTTGACCGTCTGGATCATATTGAATGTAGATGTGTGTGCCTGTGTGTATCGATGTGTGTGTGTAGGTGTAGTGCATTTGCCTATGTGTGGTTTGCTTTTTTGTATGTGTGTGTATATATCTAGATGCGTCCGAGCGTTTGGCATGCCGTTGTTCGAGTGATTTCACGTGAGAGGCGACTAACATGCTGAAATGTAACGAAAAATGTATACATCTATGTCTGGGACTCTAAATACAACTTTCAACTTAATTTCAATGAAAATATAAATTAAATAGCATATATATCTTTTATTTTTATTTTTAGATTTATTTATTTATTTTTTTTTTTTTTTTTTTTTTTCTCCTTAGTAATTCTACAATTTAAAACTTAATAGAGATCTGATTTAGATTTCTAAATAGGTAATTTTAATTTTTTACTTTTAATTTTAATTTCAAATTTTATAAATCTTTTAATATCTAGATAGCCTTGCTTAGTTGTCAAATTTTTCGAATCATCCTATACTTGTTTTTTGATTGGCCACTCTGGCTTACGTAACAGCGTTTACTCTTAGCTAAGGATCGTTGATTAATTTGAAACTTTTAAAACCATTTATTCTATATTCTATATTATCACTTGACAAGACACAAGAAGTGTTGAAACAAAATGGCTACTTTTGTCGTGATTTTATAACATATTTATGTTGTAATATTCAAATAAATAATTATATATATATATATATATATATATATATATATATATATATATATATATATATATATATATAAAGAGAGAGAGAGAGAGAGAGAGAGAGAGAGAGAGAGAGAGAGAGAGAAAATAAATCATAAAGAGTCAGGAAAAAACTTACTTAGGTTTAATTCTAGTTATGTTGTTCCTGCCTCTTTAGGATTTATTTTATTTATTCCAGCTCTACTTAGCGTATTGAACGCTCTGTATTTTAGCTTCGTTACTCGCTTTTTTTTATTCGGACTAAAAACTTAAGGCAGTGGACGATTTGTTTCGCTCTGTTCGGAGGTTTCTAGTTCTTTCTTTTTTTTCCAATTTTTACTTGGTTACAACGTCGTTTTAATATACTTGCAAGTTGGGCTATCGGAGGTTATTTTTTCACCAACCGAGTACTACTATTAGTGAATATATATATATATATATATATATATATATATATATATATAGGGGTTGGACAAAATAATGGGAATTTTTCCAATCCCTGTATATATATATATATATATATATATATATATATATATTATATATATATATATATATATATATTGTTTTTGGTATTACTCAATTATTTTAATCATTCTTCACTCTTTTATCATCGATAGATCGATGAAGTCTTAGGAATGAAACCCAACACATTTTTCTTTTCTTGTTTTTAATTGCTTCCTTACTAATTATTTTTTCTATATTCTTCGTTTTCTATTCTATCTAAATATATTTTGCCGCAACCATTAAAATATATTTAAACATGTCTCGTTTAATTTGTATATTTACCGTTAGTAATATGTCATTTTCACCCGGAAAATTCTTAAAAATTACTAATTGTTACTGTAACATAATATTTATTCGCGGGAATGTTGTTTCCTACATTTAATCAGTTTGTTAAATAATACCTCCTTTCGGCCCAAGCAAGGTAATAAAGCCGCCTCGATGCAAGGTGTTATTGAATGTAAAATAACATGAGAAAACAAAATTAAAAGAACGAGAATTAAGAAGCGATAACGATTGGCATTGCATTTAAGTTTTTTGAAAACCAAAGTTGATTGGAAAGCAAGAAGCTGGCGAAGAGTTTCACAAGGGAGAAGTGGAAGTCAAGAAACTGTTAGTATAGAATGTGTGAAATCCACTCTCTCGTATAGTTTGTAATACATCTATTTATGATCTCTCGGTTGCGTCTCTGTCATTGCACAAGAGAGAGAGGTGCTTGCACCGAAACCAGCGCAACCGACGGTAGCTGGGACTGCCGGCAATTTTTGTTCCTAGCCCGAGTGTACGCGCTCAGGTCCCCACCTTAAAAAAACTTGTGTTACAACTCATCTTAGTGGGGAGACAGAGTAAGTACCTAGTGTGTAAATTACTCTCTGGAGTACTTTGTAACACATCTATTTATCCTCTCTCAGTTGCGTCTCTGTGTTTGGGCAGAGTGCGCTCAGGGGCGACTCCGTCAAAAGACAGTCGCAACTTAGGAGAATTATACTGAGAGGTACCCAGCCCTGTTGAACAGCTTCTCGAGGCGCACCCTCTCATTGCATCAGAGAGAGGGATCGGTGCCCGCACCGAGACCAGCGCAACCAACGGTAGCTGGGAGCTGCGGACAATTTTTGTTCCTAGCCCGAGTGTACGCGCTCGGATCCCCACCTTTAAAAAAAACCTTTTGTTACAACCCGTTTTAGTGGGGAGACAGAATATACACCTAGTATAGAACTTACAATTTCGTTTAGCCATTTCATTTGTAAGATAATGAGACGTTGCTGTCAACCTTACAGGACGCTTAAGTTCGTAAAGTTGATGTACTATAGCGGAAAGCTCATCAGAACAATTACCATGAAATTATTTTTAGAAATAGCACAAGAAGACTACATTACAATTGCAGGAAATTAATTGAAGCCGAGATGCTTATTCAGCACCAATAACAGAGCAGATTATTGTATTTTATCTAGAATCCTTAAATACATATCAGAAACGACAGACGAGATGCTAAAGCGATATTCAATATATGGACGAATGACCGACCTATAAGTATGATAGATTTTACTAAGGAAAATTGTCTCTCATGACATAGGAAATAAACTTTTCTAGAAGCGGACCTAGTAATTGATTCAATATAATGTTTCTACTTCATGTCGGGAGAAAACCTTAGCCCAAAGGATTATGGCCATATCACGTAAAACATCGGTTTCGGTACAATCAACGAAGTTAAGCAACAATGAGCTTGTTCATGTTCAGTATATCGATGAATGACCACATGGAAATACCAGGAAGCTTCGTTGTGTGGTTGGTGCAATAGATAATGGCTCGGAATTGTTAATCGGAGATCCGTGTTCTAATTTCAGTTGGGTTCGTTATATTCACTTACGCGCACATATACTTAGGAAATGTGTGAATAATGTTAGCAGTTACTAATTCTGAAAGAATAAGAAAAAGAGAAACGTAACTAAAGAACGAGAAGAATAGTAATCCAGAAGACACTAGGAAATGATTGACATTGCATTTAACATTTTAAAGTGGGCTGGAAAGCATGGAGCAGGAAGAGAATTCCACAAGCGAGAAGGGCAAGAAAAGAAACAGTTAACCCTGATCTTACGGTTATATTGTTAAATAATAGTTTAACAGACTATTAAATTTTTGCCCTTTAAGGTCAGATACGAGACAAAACAAAGAAAGTCGATTTTGATTGGTTGAACAAGCGTGGTAATGATAGAGATATAGAAAGGTTTTTAGAGGAGTCGAGTCTAAAACATCATATGATGTATACGTGGTACTTTCATTTCTGGGAACTTGCTCCCCAGTGGGGTGAGAGAGCAAACCCACTGACTATTTAGAAATGTACATGTCGACGTGTTTAATAAAATAGTAAGTTGAAAATTTCCGTTGTTAAGTTCTTTTATCTTCGGACCCCAAAACCATTTCGCTACTCGGCCCAGAGAAGACGGAGAGAGAAGGTTACAATATATGAGTTCATTGAACCCGTCGCACAAGGGCACCCCAACACGAGGGGTCTATCCAACAATATCTAGTTAATTCAACTGTAAATGGATGAAACCTTTCTGCTAATCTAGTACTGCGCTTAAATTTATAAAGCCTACGTACCATAGCGGCGATTTCATCCGAACAATTACCATGAAAGTATTTATAGAAAACGCACATGACAGCTACAAGTGACTGAAGCCGAGACTCCATTTCGGGGCCAGTAATATTGCTGATTCTTTTTTGGAATTTATCAGGAATATTTAACTACATAGAAGGATGACATGACTATATGTGACAGCAATCTTCAAAGCTTGGATGAATGGTAGGTTTACAAAATTGCAAGATAGATTCTCTCAAGAAAAACTGTCGAGCACTACACTGTGGACCAACCTTCTTAGCAGCAGACTTAGAAACTCATAAGCTACAATAATTATTGAGTAGTTGTTTCCGTATATTTTACTTCACACGATTTATCAGGTCTTTCTTTTATTCTTTACAAATATCTGATTTCTACAGACTATTTGGACGGTCCGGATCTTAAAACCTTATTAATTTAGTGTTTTTTTTTCTGCAATAGCGTCGTTTTCGTGCTGGTGAAATCTACCAGCATAACTGAAGTAGTACTCGAGTACTCAGTTCCCAGCCTCTGCCCTGTTCAAACTATTTTTGTATCCCTTGAAGCCAAAGTGGTATATTCAATTATAATTTGCTTTAGCGTCTCCTCATATTCTCTAGACAAAAAACAAAAAACAAAAAAACAGCATTTACTATTTTCTAGTTTATTTCTCTTCTGGTTTCACTAACTTAATCCGCCCGGCAATGATATCAAATCGTGTTTCTCTTTTTAGGTGTCCTTCATAATATTATTACATTTCAAGAATTTCCAATTCGCACCAGTAAAGTTACAAGAAAAATAATAATCAAAATAATATGCCGCCTCCAACAAAAGCCGTCATCCTACAATCATTTCCGGCCATAAAATATTTGAGCGTAGATATTTGATTTTCGCATAACTCATTCGGGGGATACAATATTTACAATGGCTGCTTTTAGTGCCAAATAAAATTCTTGACAGTTTTATCTTCCATTCGCAGTTTATGTCAACGCAATTATAGAAGCAAGAGTTTTACTGAAGATTCTCCATTTTTTACGCGAATGTTTACGACTTGCTTCTGCATATATTGTTTTGCATTTTATTTGAAACATCCGCATATTTCAAAGGCGATATCAGTCAGCTATGGAATAAAGCAACGCATAGAACAGTGGTTGCTCTTTGTAAATTCTCCACTTGTTATTGCAACTGAATGCTGTTCGGTTCAATTACCTAAATGTAAAAGAAAATAGTTTTGGCTGTGTGAGAATTTCGCTAGTAAATTTAGCAGACAAAGCAAGCTTCAGAGAAAGTCTCTTATATTTTGCAGCGAGGAAAATAGTTTCCTTTCTTGTTGTTCGACTCGAAGTCAAATATAAAACCTAGTAAATTTAACTAATAATACTGTAATTGGCTTCGGTTTCATTTACCGGAAACACGACCTGAAGGTAGAAAAGCTTTTAAATGAAACAGTCGAGTAAATGAAATAATCCTAATTGACTAAGGTGATTGAGGTTCAAATTATTGTTGTAAAGATCCATGACTGTGATGCAATCTCATAACAATATTTTAGCAAGTACGCATCAAACCTCACCGCAAATAAACTATTTTTCGGCTCGAAATCTAATATAAAACCTCGTAAATTTAACTAATAATAATGTAATTGACTTCGCTATCATTTACAGGAAACACGGCCCTGAAGGTTGAAAACCTTTTGAATGAAACAGTTGACTAAATGGAATAGTGATTTCCCAAGCGTAGCTTAGATGTGGCCCAAGGCCGAAATTAGTGCGCACCCAGTGAGGATCGAACTCACTACTCAGCTGTAAATGTTCTAGCGAGACAAACTTGCTCGTCATTAAACCGGTTCGAGTTGCCCGATAGTGATTTTCAAAGTTTAGCTTAGATGTGGCAGAAGGCCGAAAGTATGGGTCACCCAGTGAGGATCGAACTCACTACTCATTCGTAATAGTTCTTGTGAGACAAGCTTGCTAACCATTACTCCACGCCTTGATGTCCTTAATAATTTTGTAAGCGTAGCTTAGATGTGGCACAAGGCCGAATGTATGAGGCACCCAGTGAGGTTCGAACTCACTATTCAGTCGTAATTGTTCTAGCAAGACAAGCCTGCTAACCATTACTCCACGCCTTGATGTCCTTAATGATTTTCTAAGCGTAGCTTAGATGTGGAACAAGGCCGAAAGTATGGGGCACCCAGTGAGAATCGAACTCACTATTCAGTCGTAATTGTTCTAGCAAGACAAGCCTGCTAACCATTACTCCACGCCTTTATGTCCTTAATGATTTTCTAAGCGTAGCTTAGATGTGGAACAAGGCCGAACGTATGGGGCACCCAGTGAGGATCAAACTCGCTATTCAGCCGTAAATGTTCTAGCTTGCTAACAATTACACCGACTCAGGGTTCCCCAGTTGACTAAATGGAATAAGCTTAATTGACTAACGTAATTGAGGTGTCAAATTATTGTTATAAGTTTACAGATCGTGATATAATCTCAACACAATATTTTGACAAGTACACCTGAGTCCTCACAGTACGTAAATTAATACTAATAGTTTAGTTAACTATTAGTATTACTTTATGTACTGTTCATTGTAATTAGATGAAATAGCATTTTTACTGAAGGCGGATCTAGCACAATAATGGGTGCGGTTATCTTATTCAATGTTTGTGATGTTATTTTAAACTTTTCTGTGCATTAATTCTTAACCGTTTTATTTACGGTAGCGTACACAATGGGGCGAGTATTGGCACAAGGTCGCGTTTAATGTGGGAAACCCGAGTGCGCACACTCGAACCAAGGACAAAAATTGCCCAGCACCCGAAACCGATCCGTATGACTATCGATCTCTAGTGCAATAGAGGTGCAACATCTAGCCACTATTCCGCGGGACCTGGACCTCAGAGTATTTTATTTTCCCCAGCTGCGTCTCTGTCCGCGGTAGAGCCACAACTGCCCAAAGACAGAACCGCAACTGAGAGCTGATAAGCCTCTTCCAGCATGGGCCGAAGAAGGTGTTTTTTCGTTGCTTTCTATGTTAAGTTTCTTTTTCTCTTATACCTAATTTGTTATAGCTAATCGCCGAAAATATCATAAGTGTTTCGTATTTTACTAATTCTACATCCTGAATTATTTACTAATGATTCGGTATAGGTGCCATCGTTGTTTTAATCAGTCATATTCACCTTCGTGTCTCTTATTTTACTTTCCCCTGAACCAGAGTACATGCCTTATCAACACTACCAAACTCCCCACTGAGACCAGATGTGACACAAGGCCGGGTTTAATGTTGGGAACCCGAGTGCGCGCACACGGGTCAAGGACAAAAATTGGCAAGCCCCCGAAACTGTCGGTTACGCTGGCATTGCTCTGACTATCGGTCCCTCCTCTCTAGTGCAATGAAGGTGCATCCTCCGGCAGCTTTTCCACGGGACCTGGACCTCAGAGTAATTTATTTTCCCCAGCTTCTTCTCTGACGGTGGACAGAGCCATAACTTTGTCGCCCTCTGTCCGAAAACAGAAGCGCAACTGAAAGATAATAATCTCTCCACTGCATTATTTTCAACTCTTCTTAATAACTGCTATTCTGTTTACTTTCCAGGTAAACTGTAATTTGAGTGTTAAAAAGTCTCTTCAACCTGTTGGTCAAAAAAGGTCATTAAAATTAGATATGACGTCATTATCACTGCGATACTGGTTCCCAGCCGAGATCACTGTCAAACAAATTGAACAGAGACGGGGATAAATAAGTTCAGAGCCACGGTCACAAATAACAGCCATTAAAACCATAGATCTTGCATGCTGGTGCATTTGTTCTATAGCCCCTTCGTTCTGAGAGTAGTCTTGGGGCGATGGTCCTGAAGCGATCCTTATCGAAGACATTCGGTAACTTCTAAAGGCTTTTTACTTCAAGAATTTTGATGACTTTTATACTTCATTACTTATAGACGTTTTAATTGTTTCAAGTTAATATTCGTCTGAATATCATCTTCCTTCCAAATATACAGTTCTTCATGCTTTACCAGGAGTGCTCTGTAGGATGGTTTTCAGGATAAGTTCTGGCTATTCCATTAATTTGATATTTAGAAACCTACGATTTTTTGTTGTTGAGGGTTGCAGGGCTAATGCAAATGGAAGTTATCACTTCAAGTGACAATTTCTTGCTTGTGATCTATACAACACCAAGGAATACCATTAATGGATAAAGAACGTACGCGAATTGTCAGTATTTATGGTGACAACTTTGGTACCTTTGTAAGGATTCATATTTCCTCTGCCTACAATAGTAAGCAACATAATATGAAGTGGGGTCTGAAACATTCCTGGGCTTACTATCAAGGAGTGAGGCTACGGCTGTGGAATCTTGCATGCATTATTTTAAATTCTTCTTAATAACTGCATTGTTTCTTTCCAGGTAAGCTGACATTTGAGCGTTAAAAATACTACTCAAACTATGGGCAAAAGGTCATTAAAAATAAATATGACATTGTTGTAGCACACGTACGGACGATAATGTGTATGCCCCCATTCACTTAAATACAGTAGTAAATACTGTATGTTGGTCTGCGGTTGGAGATTCATTGTGGAATTCACTTGACTCACTTCTAGCTGTTGACTAATTCTTCTACGTGCCGCCGGCGAATCTTATGTGTGTTGTTCTTGTCCTAAGTATTATCGTTCATTACCAACCTTCGTGTGATTATTCTATTCAGTAACCTTCCTAAGGTTACAACAGAGGTTATCCTCACTGCAATAATGGTCCCCAGCCGAGAATTTTTTGGTTGGAGAACATATCACTGTCATATAAATTGAGCAGAGAGGGGGGGGTCAGCAAGTTCATCCCCAGTCACGCACACAGGCCATTAAAATCAACGCCTTGTGTGCTGGTGTTTTTTTTTGTATACCCCTTTCGCTCTGAGAGTCGCCTTGGGCGACGGTCTTGAGGCGATCCTTATAAAGTTGTGTTGTTTTTTCTTTTCTTGTTCGGCAATAAATGAGAACTTCAATAAAAAGATTTTTAAATAATCTATTTTATTAACATGTCAAAATCGACATCCCTATTTTGTCTACCATCTGACCTTAAAGCTCAGCCTCATAATGTCTGAGTCAAATACACTGAAACTATAAAATAATAATCTGAAACTCTTATTTAACATTCTTTACCTAACCATAAAAAATTCATCATTAATTTTATTTCAACTACGTTATATTTAACACATTTTCCTTGTAAAGCAATACCACTTTCATGGGTTTTCCCGAGAGTTTATTCTTGATAGTCTTTGTAACTGACTTGTCATAGTACTCTCAATTGATGAAGCGTCCCCATTGAAGATAGTCGATCAAGGCAATGACGTTTGCATCGAAAAAACTGAGGCCATTAACTTCCCTGTAGAACAAACGACGTTGCTCTTCTTTGGAACAGATGAGAATCGGTGTTTACAATGCAGTGACTGTCTCATTGCCACTGGCTCAAAGTGATGAACTTAATACTCATCTTGAGTTAGGAAACTTTTAAGGAAACCAACTGGATCTACTTCAAACAGTTTCAGATGAACATATGACTACAAGTAAATGTAGTAATAATAATAATAATAATAATAATCAACAAAAAATGTAAGAAACAACACTATGAAGTAGCTGCAAATTACTGCATTCGGATGCACAATTATATCTACTCAGTAGCCTCTCGAATAATTAAAACCATTATTGCTGCCATATATGTGCTGGTGCCCCGGCTATTTTTTCTAGAGTTCTTTGATAAAATCCAAAGAAGCAACAGCAATATTATCGGTCCTGATTTGGTGGCACGCCTTCAGTCACTTTCCCACCACTATAAGATTGCATCTCTGTATCTTTTCTGTAAATACTTTCATGGTAATTGTTCGGATGAGCTTTACGATATGGCAGTTTATGTTTCATTTTTGAACGTGATCTGACATATTTGCAGACTAGTGCATTTTAACGGAGTTCGTATTCCATCGAATTTTTTTCTTGTATATGTTTACTAAGAACATTTTTCGACAGAAAAGACTTTGTTAAGTTGTTTCCTTCATTCATTTATTCGTTTTTATTTGATTTAATTTTTGATTTTTTCCTTTTCAGTCATTTTTTTTCAGTTTTCCCTTCGATTTTCTCCGCCATCTTTATTTTTCTTTTTCTCGTAAAGTCTTACCAAGCAACAGTATTTTTATTGCGTTTGTATTTAATTTATAGTTTACCTTTTTATTTTATTATCTACATTATTTGAAAGGACTTGAAAAACTTTTACAAAGAAATCCTTTTTTGTTAATTGTTTTTGACTTTTTGAAAAGCCTTCTTTTCAGTCGTTTGACTTTTTTTAATTTTTCATTCGTTATTGTATACTTTTCATTTTGTATTGTCATTTTTCTCCTCCACCTTTATGCTTGATTGATTCTTTTTATTCAACCTCTTCTATTTTATAGAAGAAATCTACATTATTATTTTGTTGTATCCGTTGACATTTTTATTTTTCCTCATCCCCTTCTGCTGCTGTAATTATTATTTTTCACAATTATAAAAATATTTGCCCGCTTTGGTGAAATTTTTTCACGATGTCCGTCAAAAGTCGGTCTGTGAGAAAAAAACATTTTCGGTCTGCTTCTAAGACCGACCTAACGGATAAAAAGAAAAATAAATCTAGTAAACGGGTGGAATTAACCCCCAAATCGCCAGATAAACGAAATAAAGAGCAGCCAATGATACTAGCAGTAAAACTATTAAAGACGAGAATGTGCTGAAACAAATAGAGGAACCAGTAAATACGACAGCCAGGGAACCGACATCTTGTTGGTGGTTTCCACCAAATTGTATAATTATCATCGCTAAATTTTTGGAAAGGGCTAAAAATTACGAACATTTTATAAAAGAGGATGGACTTTTAGAAGATCCGCAAGAATTACAGAATTTCGAAAAAAATGGTGACAGTCTTCGTGGTGGACAAGCGTGCGCGCAAAATTTGTGTCTCCAGGAAAGCTACAGTAATTCGATCACTGATGTCCGGGGGAGTCAAACACCACAAAGTTATAAAAGGTGCCGGTTTACTCCTGTCCAATGTACTGCTACTCACAGCCGAAGATTGTATCGAGGCTGCCAGCCTCGAACTGATAGCGAAGGACCTCATCTTGCGGACCGAATATGACGGTTAGCCCAAGCAATATACGAGGTCCCTACTCAGGTAACAGGATAGCACTTACCTGCATATTTCACTCAGAATGGCCAAATTCTAGGTGCCACTTCTGACAGCCTAACGAGGGCTGGAACTGAAAATATCATGTTTTTTGTTGTTTTTTTTTAAATTATTAACACTATTTTATTTCATTTCTTTCTTGTAAATAGCTTATTTTATATTGTAAATACACATTGGGATTTAGATGTTTAAAATGTTGTTTTATTAACCCCCATCCCAACACACAAAGAAGAATTTTAAGCATGGAGAACTAGTTAAGACTTTATAGAGATCCTGATCTATTGGATGTTGAAAAAATTTTAAGTAAGAATGTGTTTTGCTGTAAACAATATTGCAGTGTGTTTGGTTCCGTTATTGTGGCTAGCTACGTTTAATTATAAGACAGGAGTAGACCATCCTTTCCCCTTATCCCTCCCTTTGGCCTTGTACCGCATTTTCGTACATTTTACAAAATAAATATTGCTCTTCGCTATGGTACCTAGACTTTCTGAATTTAAGAGCAGTATCAGACTGGCGTCGGAATCTCATCAATTTACAGTTGAGCTGGTTAGATGTAACCGTAAATTTTATGCACTTGTAGCTTGTGGAACTCCCTTCCGTTTCCCTGCTTTCCAGTCAAATTTAAATGCAATGTCAATCGCTATCTACTGTCCTCGTGATTACTATTTTCCCTTCCAGCTCATTATCAATGTTTCTGTTCCTAATTCTTCCACACCCTGAAATCCCCTGAGTCTTAATAGCTTTACTGTCTTTCATAGGGTGATACCGATTAAAAAAAAATAAAATGTTACTGCCTATCCTATCAACTGCTAGGATTATAGGATAAAGCAGGATTAACAGAAACGTGGTTCTGCAGACGGAGGGCGAAGATTTATCCTCTTCTTTTTTACCGAGTTAGACTTTCATTTACTTGCAATATTTTAACAATTAGATTTTCTAATGTCGGTGTATTTTTCCTTTCTTTTTTTTCCTTTATTTCTTATTGTCGCGCATCTTCTAAAGTATAATGTCCCGCCCCCACTTTCCGAGTATTATTTTTGTCTAATGACCTTCTTTCTAAAAATGTCTTTCATTCATCTTTTTTTTTCCATATAAGGAAAATTACTCGATGCGACAATGAATAAGAGATATAACAATCAGTTATGAATATTTAGGAAGTTTTTATTTTTTTTGTCTAATGTGTTTATTTCTAAAATTATTGACTTTTATTCCTCGTTTTTCCGTAAATGGAAAATCTTTCGATGCGAACAATGAATCAGAGATTTTGAAAAAAAATCAAACAAGTATGGATATTTAGGAATTTTTTTTTAGTAGTAAACGGAAATTGTGTCCCCGAAATTTGAAGGAGCATTGGAATAGCGTAATGCGCCTTTCAAAAGCTAAGAAAATTTGAAAGAAATAGGAAAACCTGGTTAAAGACAAATGAAAAAGAATACCGAATGTCTTATGTGGCAGTGAATGTTGGACCATCTCCTCACAGATGGAGAAGGCGTGAGGCAACAGAAAGGATGCTAAACAACGAATTTTTCAGGAAAATTGTAATAAAAAAGAACAATTACTCTTAGAATCAGAGAGAGAGAGACAGCTGACATTTCTGGTGTAGATAATAAGGTAAGAGAATTTGCGGAATCAGAGACCCACAGGAAATACTGAAAGCAAAAGGGTCAGAGTAATGCAGTTAACAACCTACCTCTTGACGTTGTGTTTATTTTGTGTTGTTTGTAGAACAGAGATAAGAGGGATAGCAAAAAGACAAAATTTACTAAGCGCTACAAAGATGAAGTTGTGGAGAGCCATGATCATCAACTTGGATTTCATTTTTGGTTTGGTTTGTTTGTTTTTTTTTTACCGCATATCAACCTCAAAGGGTTATTTAATGCCACTAAAATTTTTATTGCTGGTAATACTTTTTTTTTTTAATGTATTTCTGGTAATATTTTTTATTCAAACAATTTATTTCTGGTAATATTCTTTCTTCAAATATGTACAGCTGGTAATAGTTTTTTTTTTCAAAAAAATGAATTGCTGGTAATAATTTTTTTTACAAAGTATTTTTAGTATTAAAACCTATTTTTACACTATCATAGTGTTTTGACTCCAGTTTGGTGGTTAACTATTTGCCCATAGCTGGGACCGTAACAGGAGCACTCACCCCGGGTTAGTGTGGACCTGGGAACACCAGCAATTAAAAGGTGGTTCCACGCTTCTCAACACCTCTTGAACAGAGGCCTTGGTGTTGGGCATAGTTTATCGTCTTACCTAGGACGCGGATGTAGTTTATCGTCATAGCCAGGACGCTTTCATTTTTACTCTATTATACAGTTCTTTTTTTTTCTATTTATTGTTTTTCATTTTTACTTCTCTTCTTAGGCATAATTCCTTTCTCTTCCAAACCGTCTCTTTCTTTCTCAGGTGTTTATCTTTTGCTTTATTTATTGATATGTCCCCGGAAAGGGATATATATTGTTCGAAGTAGTTAAGTGGTTTTGGCTACTGTAACTGGGTAGGACAATCTAGCAGGTAGCCGTAATGGACTTGTCCTCGTCGTAGTCGTAGGCAACATGCTTAGGCTTAGGCTTATGCAATGGGCTTAGGCAATAGGCGTAGGCGATGTACCTCCACATCAGTCTATATTTATGGCTGACACCACCCAATCATATTACTGTCAGGGGGAATATTCATATTCGTTACAGCATTTCTAAAAAAAACAAAAAACAAAACAAAAAAAAATAAACGCTTAAAATCTACATTTATTCCCTTCTTTCTTAGCAACTCAGCCTTTGCTTTACCTTTTCTTATCACTTCACTCTAAGGAAGGTGATAAAAGCCGCTAAAATGATAAGTGGTTACCGAGAGTAAGAAAAAACAAACAGAGAAGACAAAAAAAAAACAGGATTCAAGAATGCAGAAGGTGACAATTGCTTTTAATATCGCAGCACATTATCAGTCCTGTGTCATGAGAGTGAATCCTTCTCTACAGCAACATTTCTGTGAGGAGATTATCCTCACAGAAATGTTGCTGTAGAGAAGGATGCTGAGAATACCATGGACTGAACATGTGAGCAACGATGTAGTTTTAAATAAAATGGAACAAAAAGGACACTTCGGGAAAGAGTTGAAATTTCTAGGGCACATAATGTGTAAAGAAGGCTTAAAACTTTGATACTCACAGGGTAGATCTTTTGGTAACGAGGACAGAAAAAACAACGTATAACCTTCTTAGCGAGAAAAGGATTTTGGAACAAGTATTAGGAGAGATAAGAAAAAAACCCAAAAATTATTAAGAGCTACAGAAGAAAGAAAATTAAGGAGAGCAATAATCGCCAACGTCCTGAATGGACACACCACATAGAAGACGTTGAGTGAAAAGAAAGAAGCTGGAAATGAGATCCACCAGCAAGAAATACGAGAGAAGAAACTATTAACATAGAACTTACGGTTCCAACTAGCAATTTGAACAGCGGAATTACGAGAACCGGCTATCAATCTTGCACTTAGTTTAAATTTATAAAGTCGTGGTTCCATAAAGGAAAGCAATATTTATTTTGAGTAATGCAAAAATGTGGCACAAGGCCAAAAGTGGGGGATTTGCGGAAGGCTGGTCTTCAATCTGTCCTACCTTAAACTTAGCTAGCCAGGATTACTGACCCAAACATACCGCATTCCTAACGCCAAAACAACACATTCTTACTTACCATTCTTACTTACCATTCTTACTCCAGTTCCCATAATACCTCAGGTCTCTATGTAGTTCTAAATTTTCATATGTACAATTTGTCTGGCGTGGTGGATAAAAATAATCATAGAAGAAAGCTGACCAGAACAAAGACCATGAACATATTTATAGAAATGCCACAGGAAAGCTACGTTACGACGGTAGGAAAGTCACTAGAGGCGAGATGCCAGCTCAGGACTTATATCGTTGCAGATACTTTTTTGGAAATCAGTTATATGTTTTGAACCATCGTGCAACCACTGAGCTTTGGAATTATTGCTTGACTCTTTCGTATTTTCCCAAGTATTTGTTTCGATTTGCAATTGAAGATAAATTTATTAATCTTGTCAAACTTTATCTGCGGGTGATATCAATAGACATAAACAGAAAAGTTTGACTTTCTTTTACAAAAAAAAAAAAGAAAGTTAAGTGGCCTTATAATCTTAATATTATCTAAGCGAATTATTAAAGCCAGTTTTACAAATGACAACGATCTTTCTTCTTCGCCCCCACATCATTCACTTATTATTCTCTTTATGTATTTTTAAATTTATTCCTTATTTTAATTCTACTTATTTTTTTTTCATTCGCTGACATTTTTTTTTCTCTGAGTAAATCTTGTCGCCTCTGATATGAATATTTACTCTTGATGAAAAAGAAAACAAATATTTTTGTTTCTCTTTCTTTATGTCCACTTTTCCTAACACTCCTGACTTCACATCGATTTACCTCCCTTTAATATTTGACGCATTTTGTCTCTCTTCCAACTCAATTTCTTTTTCGTCCTCTATTTTCTTTTCTCTTTTATTTCATTTTCCCTCTTGATTACTTTTTATTATCTTTGACTCGATATTGCATTCATTTTCTCCCTCTTTTTCATCCGCAGCCATTTTCCGTCTGTTTTTCACTTTCTTTTCTTTTCTTTTTTCCCATCTAATTTCTATCTCGCTCAATTTAACTCCCAAACATTTTCGGTCGATTCTAATCTCTCACCATATTTTATAGTCCTTGTTCATTTAATGCTCTTTTTAAATCCCTGCTTCTCTCTCTCTCTCTCTCTCTCTCTCTCTCTCTCTCTTTTTATATAAATAATCACGGAGACTTATTTTGTAACTCTTTGATCGTAGTGCCAATTTAATACACAAGGCGACCTGCTACTCTCTGTCCACAACAGACTAATATGAACATAATTGACTAACGCACATGCAAAAACTGTCAAAATAATGGAAGCGTTAATAATTTTAAAAATGAAATCAACTCTCAATTAAATCAATTAGTACACGGCTACAAAGTACTGAACGTGTTCTGAAATTTTAAAAAAGCATCCCTGATATATATATATATATATATATATATATATATATATATATAAGGAATGCTTTTTTTAAATTTCATATATATATATATATATATATATATATATATATATATAAATATATTTGTGTATATATGCAGCGATCCTTCTTTCATGCACAATTCATTAAATATATATATATATATATATATATATATATATATATATATATATATATATATATATATATATATATATATATTAACCTAAATCCCCAGAATAATCAGTATATCCTCATTAGACCCGGCAAATGCTGTGCGATGGAGCGGCTAAGTGTCAAAAAGCAGACGTGGTTCTTGGGGCACTGTTCCGAGGTTATCTGAATACTTGGATGAGTATCGCTGCGGAACTGAGTGAGTAGCGGCGATATATCGAGTCTGGTTTGTGTCTTCTTCGTCACCGAGTTACAGCTGGTATGGCGTTTGCGTTGTACCGGAACTGTTCGGGTTCGCGTCTCGGTAGTGGATGCGCACAACTGATGAATTCCAGATAGGATGAAATGGCCATCCAGTGCATTTTGCATTCTCTTGAGGATTATTCTAGGCTCGATGAATTACTATATGATTAGCTAAATTCCCCAAATATATATATATATTTTCAAAAAAATCAACGCAACAAAACAGCCCTTAGTCAAATGCGATCGAATCTACGGATCACTTGGATAGTTTATATATATATATATATATATATATATATATATATATATATATATATATATATATATATATATCGCTGATATTGAGCGCTTTCCAATAAGTACCGCGCAAATATAACATATAAATAATATATATATAAAAATTGCTCGCACGCACACATACACACACACACATACATACACATACATAGAGATGGGTAGGGATGTATTTTTCAACAAATTCTGACATCCGCTAAATGCAGGTCGTCAGGGTTTTTTTTTTTTAATTTTATTTTTAACGGCAAAAATTCTTACGGTATTTTTTCTATTTGTATATTTAAAGATTTGGGAGTGTTTAGGCTAGAATAAGTTTTAATATGGTTAAAACATATTCTAGCCTGAACAGCCCCTCCAAAATATATATATATATATATATATATATATATTTGTGTATGTAGGCAGCAATCCTTCTTTCATGCACATTTCATTAAAACCGATTGACATGGTGCTTTTATTTAGTTTTTTATACAATTTCTCATGCGATCTAATAATGTTTTTCTTTTCGGATGCTAAATTATATGAAATCTGTGCGAATGTTCTTTTTTATCTGAGCGCTTTCGGCTATACATTTAGCCATTTTCAAGGATTATATCTTAACTGTTAAAATAGTTAGAAATAGTTTGTTATATGCATGTTTTATAATATATATATATATATATATATATATTATAATATATATTTATATATGTATATGTATATATATATATATATATATATATATATATATATATATATATATATATATATATATATATATATGTATATATACATATTATTCAATCGGAAGGAAATACTAATAATAATAACAGTAACAAGAGAAGAGCACGATTTAAGAAAAGAAAAAATAACAAAAGACACAGTGTTTGCTAATGTTCAACAATATTTCAAGTGGATGTCTGTCTTCTTCAAGTTATTTTTTAAAATTTTCATGTATAAAAATATATAAATTTACAGAAATCTGTAAGCTTTTCTACTTTAGCATGCTAATGATTTCATTCGTGGTTATCCAGAGTCGCGATTGAAACAAATTGCCAATGCAATACCTAAAAATAAAGATTGTGATTATTTTACCCCAGATGAAAATAACGAAAAACAATAAAATCACATTAGTCATCAATTGACACCGACATTTTGCTGGAATTTCGAAAATACTACACGACAGCTGTGAACATATTTTGCGCAAAAAATATCCGCGTTTTAAATAGATTCTCCAAACCTACCTAACCTTTCTTTTAAAAGAAATAAAAAACATCAGACAAATTTTAATAAATGTTGTGGAATCTTCCACGGCAGCCAGTTTACCCTCCGCTGCGAAATGCACTCTTCCTGTTGTAATTTTCACCACCACCATCTTACTAAATATATAACAAGCATTCATTGGTTAATCACCTTCAATCTAGCTCGCTGATTCGTCAGTTTCTACAAATCAAATCACCCCCACGCGACAGATCTATTTTGGCACCAACTAAGACTGTCACGTGATACAACAAAATTATAAAAAAAAACATGCGTGCGTCTCAACTCCGCTGCCAAAATGTGACCCTTTTAAAGAACTCCCGTCTTGACTAATGCAGTCAGACGTAGAAGAACTTTACAACATTTCATGCAAGTATAATTCTGAACTTTTACCAACTTGTACAATACACAATTCCAAACATGCAACAACTCATTCTTCTACAGTTTAATAATCGATTTATTCGTTATGAGCTTCGGTACAAATATTACTTCTCTTAGAGACACAACTCTGTCTAACCTTTCAGTTTACATGTACATCAAATACTTAATAAATTCTATTGTTATGTTTTGAATCCTTATTTTTGTCTTTTATTAATTGTTGTTGATGGAAGATCATTGAACACGCACAATTTTAAGCCTTCTGATCATTCAAACCTTCTGATATCTCTTAACATCTTCACGCAACCGCAACAATGTAATCGTCCTCATTGAAAAGGACATTGGAGTTTCGGATCGTTGTACTCCAGAAAATACCCGTAGAATGAGAAACCTCTGTTCGCTGTGCAGCATTACGAATTAAATTAATTCTGTCACAAATTCATAGAGAAACATCACGATTTCTAGAGAGGGTGACATTTGTTCTGATTCTCATTTACGCCGACCACTGTAACAAACATGTCGTTAAGTGTGTTGCGCAAAGTAAAAATTAAAATAAAAGATACTATAGCCGCAGATATGATTTCAGACAACAATGTGACATCCACTGAGCTTGTAGAACATTTTATTACAAACGACTGACATTTTGAGAATCATCTCAAGGTGCATATTTTGAAAACATATTCAGAATCTACCAATATTTCTACCCTTAAAACGCATGAAGATGGTTACGTATGCATATTACTAACTTTCCGCCACGAAGGAAAGAACTGAATGACAGGAAATTTCCATAAGATTTCTACTAAGCTGTTTCTTTAATTCATCGTAGTAACTCATCAACTAACGGAAAATTACAAGATGAGCGTATTACGCACGTTTCATTTGCATGTCTTCTGCCGGCGTTTTATTCATTATGACGCGTTGATTACCAATACAGATTTTTCTTTCAATACAATCCACGTTTCTATAAAGACTTATTTTCTAGATTTTGAATGTATTTTTATACTTGTAACAACACTGTTTATCGTCGAAATATTGTCGAATATGGGTCAAACACTATCTCTTTTTTCTTTTCTGAAATCACGCTTTTCTCTAAGTGTTGAGAAATATTAGAAGAGTTACGTCATTCATTTTTTTAAATAATAATAAAAATGAGGACGCTGGCTAAAAGAATAGTATCAGTATTCAGGGAAAAAAGTGAAAAGTAAAAAAAAATTCTTAAATAAATATGCAATAAAAAATTATCTTTTATAAATGAATAAAAAAATAGACATGAGTGTATAAAAATGTATTCAAACACAGATCTTGTCTGGCTAAAAAATATCTAAATAATTAAAATGAAATATAATCTGTGAAAAGATAATGCGAAAACGTATCTTTGTCAACGTTTTTTGTCCTTTGTTTGAGTTTATCAACGTTGCATTTTCCTTTAATAATGATTTCACCTCACTTGCCCGCAGGAAGCAATGGCTTATTGGAAGTGAAAGACAATGGGGAACCATTAGTGAGGAGAAAGTGCAAACAAAAAAAAAGAAGAAAAGGTCTCAGGAAGATTGCAATTGGCGTTGCATTTAAATTTAAAATTGTAAGCGGCAGGGGAGCAACAAATCAGAAAGGAGTTCCACTGCAAGAAGTGCGAATAAAGGCACTGTTATGTTCCAGGTTAGGACCAAGGAAGAACAACACGAACACAAGAGTAGAAATAACGAATATATATTACACGGAATAATAATACACGATGTGGAAGGTGTTAGTATGACTGTCAGTCTGGTTTGGAGTGAACTACTATCGGCTCGACTCGATTCGTCTCTCTCTCTCTTGAGAGGCGTAGTATACATAGTGTTAGGAAGAGTTCATTCTGTAGTTATAGGTAAGGACCCATAACAGAAACTATTAGAATAACACATAGGGTTGAATCTAGTCCAACAGTAAAACGGTGAGATCTAGATGCCAATCTAGTAGCACCCTTAAGTACATGCAGGTTTTGCATCAAGTATAAAATCACATAAGAACGTTTGTCATGAAAATATTTGCATAACAGTGAGAGGGAAGCGACCACACACCAGTATGAATGTCAAAGAAGTCGAAATGCCAGGTCAGGGTCTATTATATTTCAGACAAACTTATTTGAATTTTATAAATAATTTCCACAGCTATATATTAGGAGTAACAGACCAGATATGGCAGGAATATGAATGCACGGATGAATGTGATAGATTTACATTGATAAAGTCCATCAGAGAACGAAGCATATCAGTAAGGAAAAGTTTTGTGTGTGTGTGTGTGTGTATGTGTGTGTGTGTGTGTGTGTGTGAAAAATAAGAAAAGGACCGTAAAGTTAATAGTCCGAAGTTCTTTAGTATGTTTGTTTTTATATTTAAAAAACAGTGCTCGATAAAGAAATTGAGCCTATATTATAATTATTTTTTTAAAAACATTTTCTTAAAAAAAATCTGATTCCATCGCTACATAAGAATCATATATAAAAAAATTATATATATATATATATATATATATATATATATATATATATATATATATATATATAACCAAGAACAATGGATAAAGAAGTCTGGTGAAAATTTTGATATTTCCATGGGATCGCTGGATTCTGCTGAATCATCGGACTTGGTAGGACGGTTTATTCTATACAACCTCACAATTCACAATGACATTAATATTAATAATATAGGGATTTATAGAGACGATGGTTTGATGGTAGTGAATAATTCCACCAGTAGCAAAGTTGATAAGTTGAGGAAATGGATACATAGAGTATTTAAGTCTTTACACCTCAAGGTGAAAATTAATTCTAATTTAAAACAAGTAGACTTTTTAGATGTAACCTTAAACTTACACTTAAATAATTTCCAACCCATCTTAAAGAATAATGCCAACCCCATTTATATAAACCCTAATTCCAATCACCCAACGCCAGTTATTAAACATATTCCATCATCTGTTGAACGCCCTATAAACAAGCACTCCTCTAGCAAAGAAATATTCGATAAGCATAAGGCTATCTATAACAAAATCCTCAACGACAGTGGTTACAGATCTTCCGAAATAGAATATAGAGAGAACTGCAGTTACCCTAAAAAAAACAATAGAGGAAGGAAAGTAATTTGGTACACACCTCCCTTCAACAAGTTAGTTCGTACCAAATTAGGACACAAATTCTTAAATCTAATTAGCAAACACTTCTCTAAAAAAAGTAAGTTAAGTCAGATCTTCAACCGCAATACCTTAAAAATTAGCTACAGCTGTTCTAGAAACTTGGATAGAATTATTAAATCACATAACAATAGAATACTGAAATTACATAGTGATAAAAAACTAAACATTAATACAAATTCTAATACACAGCAAGAAGAAAGACTGCAACTGTAGAATCCCCGATCAATGTCCATTATCAAACAGATGCTTAACTAAATCCATAGTGTAGAGAAATGAGAATCCCGGAGATATTAAGCTGTATGTAGGGTCTACTAGCAGACCTTTTAAGGATAGGTATTACAACCACTTAAACTCCTTTACAAATACGGCCAAACGAAATATGACATCACTTTCGAAACAATTTTGGAGACTCAAAGAAGAAGGAAAAACACCCAAAGTTAAATGGAAAATCCTAAAAGAAGCCAGAACCTGTAATTCACTGAGCGAACCTTGCTTCCTATGTTTACAGGAGAAAATATGTATTATCGAACTTTTAAATAATAAGCAATTACTGAACCAGAGGCATGAAACTACCGTTTTCTGTAGACATACTAAGGATTTAACATTACAGTCTTGCTAAAAAATAAATAGTGATAACCCAAGCATAAAGAAATGCAATCCAATTTTTAGAATTCTTACCGAGAAACCTAAATATAACTATTCCTAATAATGGTAAATGTTAACTCGAAATTCTTTTCACCTACAAAAGTGTAATATTATCCCCTATCGCTATCTTCCCTCACCTACCTCTCAAACTTAGGCCGCTAGGTGGTTGACCTACCCAAACTTTGACCGATGCTTATCATCGGAAGAATGTCCACACTCCATCCAACATTAACCACCCGACCCACCCAACACCAAACTGCTGTCAGCAACAACAATCGTTTTCACTTAGATTTTTTGTTAAGTACATTTTTCTTCTCTAAAAATGGAAAAAGGAACTGACGTTTTACATCCGGGCTTGCCTAAAAACAGGATCGTTCATAACCATTTCCGATCCTCACCCGTAGATGTGCAGTTAAAATGCACTGAAACCAAGTTGCATCTTTGTCGTGAGTAAAATGGTTTTGTCTATATGATAAAATTATAATATATATATATATATATATATATATATATATATATATATATATGCACATTTCAAGGTGCTTTTATTTAGTTTTTTATATAATTTCTCATGGGATCTAATAAGAAATAATGAGAAATTGTATAAAAAACTAAATAAAAGCACCTTGTCAGTCGTTGTTAATGAAATGTGCGTGAAAGAAGGATTGCTGCCTAAATACACAAATATATACATACACACACACACACACACACATATATATATATATATATATATATATATATATATATATATATATATACATATGTATACACACACACACATATATGTATATATATATATATGAAATTTTATTAGTGTTACAAAATGGTACGATGAATAGACAAAATTTGAAGTCATTACCACTCATGATAACTACTAAATGTCAAAAATGAAAAGCGAGCCAGCTAACCGATA
>OZ038515.1:16129295-16139295 GCA_964036315.1 Acanthosepion esculentum
ACCAACGCATTTGATAAGCCTTTTATCTTGCTCTTTTGACTTAAAATGGCATCATGTAAAAACTCGACATTTTTTAGGTTTTTAATCTTTTCCAGTGCAACTTTTTGGTCTATTCCTCCTGAAGTTAGTGTTTCCCCGCATATATGAGCCTATCATAGACCATAGATCTATTTAGTTATATGGACTTAATAACTGAAAATTGAAAGTTCAAACGAATGATTTAGCGTTTGTTAACAGGATGTGTTAACATCGGGCATCGGCTGAAGTAAGTGTGAATTTGTCGTCTGTGTCCTCGGTTCGGTGTTTGAGTCCAGATAATATTTCAAGGATCTGATGACAAACGATTCTTTGCTGCTTTTAAAACTGACCTAACAGCATCGTTTTTGTTATATTATCGTTTTGATTTTTGCTTGGCATTTGCAAAGCTTTAATCTTTACAATTATCTCGCAACAATATCGATTATTATATAGTAAAGTACATAAGTTGTACTGCCACTGTGAAAAAATGTATATATATATATTAATAATATATAATTTATATATCTGTTATTTTATATCGATCACTATATTATTAAGACCAGTACTCAATGTGCGATATATATATATACTTTTTTTTTGCTTTGAATATACGCTCTTTAGCGCTAGAGGGCGTCGTCAGTGATGTTCTGAAATGGATCATTGGGCAGTTTCGGGTCTTTCAAACATCATACTGACCTCACCAAGTCGACGCCATCAGAGCTGATCGGACTCTGATACGCCCTCTAAAAATGCTTACAGACACTAACTTCTATAATATACCCCGTCATCGCGCATTTGATTGGTAGTTGATCAATAGCCAATCACAATGGTGTGTGCTCTATTTAAGTTGTTTGCGGGGAATTTATATATATATATATATATATATATATATATATATATATATATATATATATATATATGATGGACTCTCCCGTCGAACTCGACGTATGAGGGTCAGGCAGATCAGTTCCCAGAAACTGAAAGCCCGACACCCACACATAAGATTTTATTATAGTGGTGAAGGCTTTGTGCAGGGCCGTCCACACTTTTTGGAGGGACGAATACAGGGACCTGGTGCAACGAATGCCACAAGGTCCCCAAACGACCCTCCGCAGTTTTTGAATTCAGAGTTTTCCTTCTCCTAGACCAGTTGCCATCCAAGGCTATAGAACCCAGTCTGTCCTGGTATTTACCCATAGTTGGAGTGAGAAGAAGAGGATTCACACCTTTCACGTAAGTGAATGTAATAGATTCACTGGAATTCGAACCCGGCTCTCCGATTCCTCAATCCAAGCCGTTATACATTACTCCACCGTGTGTGTGTGTGTGTGTGTGTGTGTGTGTGTGTGTGTGTGTGTGTGTGTGTGTGTGTGTGTGTGTGTGTGTGTGTGTGTGTGTGTGTGTGTGTGTGTGTGTGTGTGTGTGTGTGTGTGTGTGTGTGTGTGTTAATATATATATATTATAATTATTTAAAAAAAAATATGATTCCTATTATAAGGTATTATGTACACTATTTACATTATTCGGACTATTGACATCATCTTTGTCGATATATTTATTACAACGTTTCGGCCGTTGTACGCTCCGGCCTTCTTCAGGTGGTTGTAAGGTCGAACTGAACCCTTTATTTTGCTCACTCGCACGTGGAACAAAAACAGTCTACCCCATATTTATATATATGAACCAAGGACACATGGCCCGTTGGATAAATTGGTTGGAGTAATCCAGTGACTTGATCCAGAAGTTGTGTTTTCAATAACTGGCCACAGCAGAGATGGACAAAGAACTTGGAGAGTTGAGTTACTAAAGGGGAATGACTGAAACTGAAATATTCAGAAAAAGCATGGCACCTGGAACTAGAACAATGTACCTCAGTGGAACAAAAAAAAGGGTCCGCTTCGAAATTCCAATGTATATCACCTGAAGGAGACCGGAACGTACAACGAACTAAACGTTGTAAATATGCCAATAAAGATGAGAACAACAGTCCGAACAATGTAAATAGTTACAATACCTCATCTTAGAGATATAGAAAGATCCTGAAGAAGGCCGGAGCATACAACAGCCGAAACGTCGTGTATATAACAAAAAATTTGAGAACAATTGTCTGGACTATCTAAGTAATGTAAATAGTTACAATACCTCATCTTAGAAATATAGAAAGATCCTGAAGAAGGCCGGAGCATACAACAGCCGAAACGTCGTGTATATAACAAAAAATTTGAGAACAATTGTCTGGACTATCTAAGTAATGTAAATAGTTACAATACCTCATCTTAGAAATATAGACAGATCCTGAAGAAGGCCGGAGCATACAACAGCCGAAACGTCGTGTATATAACAAAAAATTTGAGAACAATTGTCTGGACTATCTAAGTAATGTAAATAGTTACAATACCTCATCTTAGAAATATAGAAAGATCCTGAAGAAGGCCGGAGCATACAACAGCCGAAACGTCGTGTATATAACAAAAAATTTGAGAACAATTGTCTGGACTATCTAAGTAATGTAAATAGTTACAATACCTCATCTTAGAAATATAGACAGATCCTGAAGAAGGCCGGAGCATACAACAGCCGAAACGTCGTGTATATAACAAAAAATTTGAGAACAATTGTCTGGACTATCTAAGTAATGTAAATAGTTACAATACCTCATCTTAGAAATATAGACAGATCCTGAAGAAGGCCGGAGCATACAACAGCCGAAACGTCGTGTATATAACAAAAAATTTGAGAACAATTGTCTGGACTATCTAAGTAATGTAAATAGTTACAATACCTCATCTTAGAAATATAGAAAGATCCTGAAGAAGGCCGGAGCATACAACAGCCGAAACGTCGTGTATATAACAAAAAATTTGAGAACAATTGTCTGGACTATCTAAGTAATGTAAATAGTTACAATACCTCATCTTAGAAATATAGACAGATCCTGAAGAAGGCCGGAGCATACAACAGCCGAAACGTCGTGTATATAACAAAAAATTTGAGAACAATTGTCTGGACTATCTAAGTAATGTAAATAGTTACAATACCTCATCTTAGAAATATAGAAAGATCCTGAAGAAGGCCGGAGCATACAACAGCCGAAACGTCGTGTATATAACAAAAAATTTGAGAACAATTGTCTGGACTATCTAAGTAATGTAAATAGTTACAATACCTCATCTTAGAAATATAGACAGATCCTGAAGAAGGCCGGAGCATACAACAGCCGAAACGTCGTGTATATAACAAAAAATTTGAGAACAAATGTCTGGACTATCTAAGTAATGTAAATAGTTACAATACCTCATCTTAGAGATATAGAAAAATCCTGAAGAAGGCCGGAGCATACAACAGCCGAAACGTCGTGTATATAACAAAAAATTTGAGAACAATTGTCTGGACTATCTAAGTAATGTAAATAGTTACAATACCTCATCTTAGAAATATAGAAAGATCCTGAAGAAGGCCGGAGCATACAACAGCCGAAACGTCGTGTATATAACAAAAAATTTGAGAACAATTGTCTGGACTATCTAAGTAATGTAAGTAGTTACAATACCTCATCTTAGAGATATAGAAAGATCCTGAAGAAGGCCGGAGCATACAACAGCCGAAACGTCGTGTATATAACAAAAAATTTGAGAACAATTGTCTGGACTATCTAAGTAATGTAAATAGTTACAATACCTCATCTTAGAAATATAGAAAGATCCTGAAGAAGGCCGGAGCATACAACAGCCGAAACGTCGTGTATATAACAAAAAATTTGAGAACAATTGTCTGGACTATCTAAGTAATGTAAATAGTTACAATACCTCATCTTAGAGATATAGAAAGATCCTGAAGAAGGCCGGAGCATACAACAGCCGAAACGTCGTGTATATAACAAAAAATTTGAGAACAATTGTCTGGACTATCTAAGTAATGTAAATAGTTACAATACCTCATCTTAGAAATATAGAAAGATCCTGAAGAAGGCCGGAGCATACAACAGCCGAAACGTCGTGTATATAACAAAAAATTTGAGAACAATTGTCTGGACTATCTAAGTAATGTAAATAGTTACAATACCTCATCTTAGAAATATAGAAAGATCCTGAAGAAGGCCGGAGCATACAACAGCCGAAACGTCGTGTATATAACAAAAAATTTGAGAACAATTGTCTGGACTATCTAAGTAATGTAAATAGTTACAATACCTCATCTTAGAAATATAGACAGATCCTGAAGAAGGCCGGAGCATACAACAGCCGAAACGTCGTGTATATAACAAAAAATTTGAGAACAATTGTCTGGACTATCTAAGTAATGTAATTAGTTACAATACCTCATCTTAGAAATTGTTGTGGCCTTGTTAGTTCCATAAATAAAGACACAAAGAGAGGAATTGAATTAAACAAATATATTCACAGAAACAGTATTACAATCATATACCGAATGTGAATGTTACTTGCAAGAATGTTCGGACCGACTGTCAGAACTAACTGCTGAAAACTTCCCTCTCCAAAAGGCAGTACCTGTTCCTATTTATAGCTGGGATAGTCCCTGCGTGCATGGGTAAATTACCATAACAGAAATATAGATAGATCTTGAAGAAGGCTGGAGCGTACAGCGACCCAAACGTTTTGAATATGACAATAGAGTTAAGAACAACAGTCCGAACATTGTAAATAGTGTAAATAGATAAAATACCTCATCTCAGAAATAGAGACGAACAAATTAACGAAAACAGCCGGCATAAACATTTTTTGAAATGTCAAGAAAAGGGGAAAAGCTTGATAGCATTCTACGAACGAAGTCAAAGAGAAAGGGATGTCCTGGTGTAAAAAAAAGTCGTGTGTATGACAATAAACTTCATCCGGCAGGAAGGACAACGATCAGGAGGTTTTGAGAATTGTGGAACCCCCTCTTAATTGCCGTTGTTCCCAGGTCCACCCTAACCCGAGGTAGTATCACCTGTTAGGGACCCGGCTATGGGGAAAATACTTAACCCCCAAACTGTGGTCAAAATAATATGAAAGTATTAAACATTTTATAATCAAAATAGCAGCAATAGATTTTCATAGTAATGAACGTTACCATTTTTGTAAAAGAAAAAAAAATGCCAGTTATGCATCTTTGTAACCTCGCTTCCCCACAAAAATTACCAGCTATATATTTTTGTAAAAAAGAAAAAAAATCCGAGCAAGATATTTTTTAAAAGAAAATACTATTGCTCCAAAGAAAAGTAAGTGGCCAATGGATTGATACGTTGTAAAAGAAACCAAACCCTGCTTCCCCTCTCCTGATGACAATGTACAGAAGATGAGTTGACGTCTTTGGGCTTGGTCTTACTTACTCTGAGACCTTGTCTTCGATTTTGCCACCACGTGTGGCCCTATCAGAAATTTAGATCTCTCGACAGCATCGCCCTCAGAGTCATTTGACAACGCAAGCCGCCCCCCCACGATACGGAGCAACAGTCATAGGTACATACATAGAAACATACACACAAACACACGTATATATTTTACACTGAATTTTGTCATCAAATGTAGCATATTATCTTTATTATTATTATTATTATTATTATTATTATTATTATTATTATTGATTTATGGTGCATACGCATTTCTTTCTGGGTCCCAACCAGAGACCTAAGGTCAAAAATGGTATCATGATATTTTCCACTGAGAATATTTTGATGAAAAAAAAAACAACAGAAAAAAAATCCACCAAAGATCCAACATACTTTAAATAGATAGAGCCCTTCGTATGGTGTGGTCTGTAGCTGTGAGTATAATTTTTTGTATTTCTTCAAGGCATGGCAGACCAGGAATTCCTTCAGTGAGTCTACTGGAATCTTTTCCAATCAATCTAAGGGCTCCAACTACAAATGTATTATTATTATTATTGTTATTGTTGTTGTTGCTGCTGCTGTTAATGTAAAAACCAAACTATAAGAAAATAATAACAGTATGAAATTATCATCAAATATATGAGAACACTTTTTTACTATGTAAGATAATGGTAACTAACTTGTCGTTTGATGTGATTTAGATTACCATAAATACTCTGTTATCGGATAGCTGAGAAGTGGGACTTGCTGTTTTCAATTTAGAACTGACGTCAAAATAAATAATAAATATTAAATCCTAAACATCTGCATTGGTCGGTGTCTGCAATGAAGTTATCAATACATCAATCAATACTAAGTGATTTTACATTATCATGTGACCCGTGTGTGGCAAGTAACATAACTGTTCAATAGAAGACCACATTGGGTTTTCTTCCTAAGTTTCCTCTTCTTTTCTTTACTAACATCGCAATCCTAACAATGATAGTAAACACAAAATGGAATTTCTGCTAGTAAAAGGAATTTTATTTTTCTATTGTACTTTTAACGGAGTTTACGTATCTCTCAATTTGTTGTATGAGAAAGTATACTTATTAACATTCAGACTGATGTCTCCATCTGTTTTTTTTATTTTCAAAGCGTTGTGCACTTCGGCTTTCTTCAGTTGTCTGACGATTCAGATAACCTCCAGGGATTTTAGGACTGATCACATTATTTAATCTACGAGTGTAGATAGTGCTTGTTACGCTATTCAGGTCTATGGAGATCGCAAAATTATTCTTGTTTTTTTTCTTCTTTCATTTCGTAGGTGGGAAATGTCAAGATGCCATTTCTGACCTTAGGCCTATGGTTGGCACCCGGAAAGAAATGTGTACACACCAGAAATAAAAGATAATAATAATAATAATAATAATAATAATAATAATGTGTTACATTTGATGACGAACTGTGTAGTGTAATGTATATATATATATATATATATATATGTGTGTGTGTGTGTGTGTGTTTGTGTGTTTATGCATGACTGTTTCTGTGTGCGTACCTCTATTTGTCGCTCCGCACCGTGGGTGGTTGGGGGGTGGGCTTGTGTTGTTCAGTGACTCTGAGAGTGATTTGATCGAGAGTTCTAAAGTCCTGTCAGGACCACCCTTGGCGGCAAGATCGAAAACGGGGACTCAGTCTTAGCAAGACCTCAACTCTATGTTTGAACAGGCGGATTAAGAGGGCTACGCATGACGGACATGCTACAGAAGGCGCCACTCGAAATTATAACATAGTCGGTGACAGTCCGTTACAGTTTCATAACTAGATTCTGCATGTCTCATTACATATTTGTTGCCGAAGAAGTTCATTAAATCCATTGTCTGACACTTCCTGGCTAAGTTGAGGTTCATCTTAAACAAATTCACATCATCGGTATTTTCTTCTACCCCGACTTTCTTTCACCTTCAACCAACTCTTGCAAAGCCAAACGGCGACAGGGAATGTATTCCCTGGTGAAGGTTTTGGTGAAACTGGATGCTTCTATTCCTGAATCTGGACTTTGGCGGCGAAATTTATCATCATAAAGATGCAAAGCCAGTTGAAGATGTATAAAACATTTATTCCATAGGAATAAATTAATAACATTTTGACTGTGGAAAACTTGCCTTTCGTTGGCTGTAGAGTCCAGGTGTTTACATTTAAAATCAGAAAAGGTCAACATACATGGCAAGTTGTTGGGAAATTAGTCTAGGTGAAGGAAAAAGACAGAAGTAAAGAGAATATTTTTCCAGCAAGATTTAATAGAAGCACCACTGCTTCTGTTAGTAGGCTACTGGTTCTGTCACGACTGTATTTTTCTCCAAGCAACGCAATGGTCTATATTATGCTCAGATGTTGTAGCCTTGTTTGGGCCAGAAATAAAGGCACAAAGAGAGGAATTGAGTCAAACAGATATATTAACAGAAACAGTAATACAAATATATACAAACGAGAGTGTTACAGCAAGAATGTTTGGTTCGACTGTCAGAGCAGACTGCTGAAAAAAATACAAAATATGGCACAAAGCAAAAAATAGGGGTGGAGAAAAGAGACGGCCTTCATCTGTCTTAACTTTAAACTTAGCTAGCCTCAAACACCGACCCAAACAGACAACAATATTCCTTACATCAAAACAATGCATTCATACTTACCTTTCTTACTACAATCACCATAATACCACATGTCTCTATTAAAGTCCTAACTCGACCCCCCATATGTACAAATACTTGTCTGTCGGGGAAGGGAAATAAAACAAAAAAAATGGCCCAAATACTTATTTACAAAGATGTACAAAACTATTGACAAGAAACTAAACAAAGTAATATTACTAATAAAACCCGGCTGGAAACTTCCCTCTCCAAAGGGCTGTACTTGCTGCTATTAATAGCTGAGAGAGTCCATGCGTGTTTAGGTAAATTGCCATAACATCAGATTATTAGGTAAAGCAATAATAATAAAGAAAGACATTCACAAAGTAAAAAATGGTGTTAACACACAAATGGAATACAGTCAAGTGATTGTACCGTTTTGATTTCAAGACAAGAAAGAACAAAAATAGGAATGTTGCATAGCTTATTGGCGAGGAAGAAATCCCAGCATACATCTGAATGATTTGTCTATAAGTTTAAAGAGGGGGGCGGTTTTGCAGCCATTCCTATTCTCATAAGGAACTGAAACAAGACGAACTAAGAAAGACTAGCGGCGACGAAGAAGGTGAAGCGTCACAGCAGGGCTGAAGTAACGGTCAGAAAATAAGATTAGTCTTATGATTCCCAATTCTAGATAGTGAACTCAAAAGAAAAACCAAAAGAAACTGAAAAGATAGAAAAAGGCCAGGATCTGGCTGAAGATTTGGAAAAGCAATGGAACATAACTGTTGTAGTAATTCCTGTAGTAAAGCTGGGACTAGTGTTTCGTGGAAACTGGAATTGAGACCAAAATTGTAGACATCCAGAAAACTTTTATCATTAACTCTGCGAGAATTCCTTGAAATATTCTTGAGGCGTAAGAAGTGTTGCCTTAGGAATTACTGTTGACTAGGTCAATGTGTAACATCCTAATAATAATAAGGAAAATAATACGAATAAAAAGAAAAAAGGAAAATAAAAATAGGAAAAAAGAAAAAAGAGAAAAGTGAGAAAAAAGAAAAAGATTATAATCATTTGATGTTGACTTTTATATTTACATACACATCATACATGTTATTCAAAGCTTTTTCCCATGTATACAGCATACATTAAAATTATATTTTAACACAGACATACACACACACTCATGTATATATATATATATATATATATATATATATATATATATAATATAGACTTATTATGTCTATTTATTTTAGTTTCAAGTTCAAGAACCAATTTCTTGCTGTCTGTAGGAAAATGATTAAGAAAAATTTCAAAATTTTCCTTTAGATAATTTTTATTTTTCCAAGTATTTTCAATCTCACTTTTGAAAGAAAATTTTAGATTTTTTAAATCAATTTTCTACAGCCATCAAGAAATTAATTCACGCACTTGAAAAGGTTAAAACTAAAATAAATAAACATAATACGCCTACATTATTTATCAAACATGCTTGAATGAAAATATGCTGTGACTTGTCAGTGACGCCATTGCGCACCTGAGATACAACTTATACTTCTTAGAAGAAGAAAAATACGTGAGGATAATGACAAATTAAAACTGTTCGTAAGAGTTTGGGGGTCAATAGTTAGAAAAAACAAACTGTCTGTAGAATTAGTAACATTTTTTTTAACTTCAGTTACCCCAACCACACATATATCAGTTAATTAAAAAATAAGCTAACCGAAGAACTCGTTGTCTTTTTTTTTTCGCTAACATCGATATATTTATTTTCTACGTTACCCTGGCGTCCGGTGGACGGTATTCACATGGCTGAAGAATACACTATGCCTCTCGACTTTTGTTTCAGGTTTCAAGCTCCATGACATTCTATTGGCATCTCATTCTTCGTGCGACTCGTCACGTTGTAATTTCCTTTCCAGAAATGACAGCCACTGACAATAGACGACGATGTTTTTATAATCAAGAAATCAGAATGCCCGACCAATTAGGGGGGAACGGTCTAAAAAAGCAAGGAAAAAATCATGCTAAAAATCTTGGC
>OZ038515.1:16144295-16191795 GCA_964036315.1 Acanthosepion esculentum
ACAAGGCAATAAAGTCACTAAGACGGAAGGGGTTACTGCGTCTGAGGTAATAGGAAGAAAAGAATACAATATTAAGGAGAGAAAACAATAAAAAAACTAGAATTAAGAAGACAATACAACGACTGTTTTTGTTCAGCGACATTTAATACTGAAATCTAAATATTTTTTATGCAATTTTTATTTTATTTATTTTTTGTGTTTTTAAGATAATAATGTTTGAGTGAGGCAAATCGTACGAAGTAACACATAACTTGGAGAAGAAGATGAGGATACATAGATTTTACAAGTGTATTTGCGCGTATGTGAAGGTAACGAATTCAAATGGAATTGGAATTCGACCCTCCGATTAACAATTCCCAGCCATTATCCATGACACTAACCACACACCCAAGTTTAAATCTAGGCAATGACAAAGCTAGACTAGTGTGATAAATATGGCGACAAAGATGAGAACAATAGTCCGATAATTTACATAATATCTCATCTCAGAAATATAGATACTGAAAGCTAGAAGTTGCTTAACGTCGTTAATCATACGGGAACTGGTGTTTCAAAGTGATGTCACAGTAAGCCTTTATAACGTTTAACTTAAAATGTTTGATAGTTAAAGCAGGAGGAAAGTCTCATAAGCGAGAAATTCGAGAGAAAAAAAAACTGTTAGCATAGAACTTGCGGTAGCATCTAGCTATTTTCAGCTGTAACTTTGGGAGAACATTCTGACAGTCTAGCAGTGCGTCTTGGCTGTGACGATAAACTACATCCGTGTCCTGGTTAAAACGATAAACTACACCACACTACAAGGCCTCCGACCAGGAGGTTCTGAGGAACGTGAAACCACCTCTTAATGGCTGGTGTTCCCAGGTCCACCCTGACCCGGGGTGGTAGCACCTGTTATGGTCCCAGCTACGGGCAAATAGTTAACACCCCCCTCCAAAAGGAGTGAAAACACTATGAAAGTGTAAAAATAGGTTTAAATACCAGCAATACTTTTTGGAAAAAATTTTACCGGCGATAAATTTTTGGAAAAAAAATATTACCAGTAATATATTTTTGGAGTAATGGATAACGGCTCAGATTGAGGAATCGGAGAGCCGAGTTCGAATTCCAGTCGAACCCATTACATTCACTTACGTGCTAATACCCTTGAGAAAGGTATGAATCCTCTTTTTCTCTCATCGCTCGGTTATGGGTAAATAGCAGGACAGACCGGGTTCTACAGCCTTGGATTGCAACTAGTCTACCGCAGAATGAAATGGCAACCTACTGCGGGAAAAATCTGCCTCGTCAGTCATGTATCGAAAGATATATGATCGCCTACGCGTGTATCATACATGGTTCATAACTGACTAAATGACATTTTTGAAAAAAAGTATTGCCAGCAATAAAATTCTTGTCGGCATTAAATAACCCATTGTGGTGTTGATATGCCGTAAAACAAACCAAAGCAAACTTAATCTAGCAGTTCACGTAAATTCATAAAGATTAGGTAATAAAGGGGAAAGCTCATCAGAATAATTACCATGAAAATATATATTAGAAAAGGCACAGGGAAGCTAGGTTACTTCGGTGAGAAAGTGACTGAAGCCGAGTTGCCAGGCCAGGACCAATAATATTGCCGACACTTTTTTAAGATTAAGGGCACCAATTGATGGAAAGCGCACGAAAACAGCCTACCGGTTGGATATGAGTATAGCGCCAGATCTCACGTCTATGTGATGAGTAGGTAAAAATTTATCCTGCTCGATTACTTACTACACCCATCGTACTCACGTGACCATGCAGCTTCCGATTACCAATTATTCCGATTCTTAGAATGTTCTCTGATTGCTTAGAACTTCAAAAGACAAGTGAAACCATTTCATCCCTCATAGAAGTTTCTGAAATTACGAGAGGCAGCGGAACCGAACGGCGCATATGGGGTGGAATAAGTATATTAACAACTATCTGAACATTGTCGCTTACAGTCCCATCACGTTAAAATACCGCTTTCCGTACAATCGACAAAGTTAAGCAATGTCGAGCCTTGTCGGTGCCTCGATAGTTGACCGCTTGGGAATATCAGTAAGCTTGGACATGCGGATGTTATTTCTATTTATTTATTTTTCTTATCATTTCACATCAGAAGATGGTGATTGATGTAGCATTTAACATTTTGAAGATTGTACAGTGGCCTAAGAAAAGTTTTTAGCTAGGAGAAATAAACTACATCCAATTTGAAAATTTAATGATTTAATCCCAACTCAACATAAATAAACAGTATTTGGAACTAGTATAGAGTAGGTCCTCCGTTTCCTAGTTTCAGCGCTTGTATTCGATTTTTCATGGGTTTGATCAACAATCGTCTGATCCATATTTTGCCACTCCTTTGGCAATGTTTCTTTAAGGGTTGCCACTGACGTGATTTTGGTTGCACGCTCTTGAAGTTTTTGGTCAAGGTGCTCCCAAACGTGCTCTATTGGATTCATGTCAGTAACTTGATTGCTTGCGATTCCTTTCTGGCCTTTTCTACCTTGCACGTATGACATGGCGCTCCATCTTCTTGAAAAAGGTAGACATTCTTGTCAATCTGATTGGTTTCAAATAGTGGGAGTAGTCCTTTCTCTAATATTTGACAGTATTTTGGATTATTCAAACGCTCGCGAACAAGAATCAGCTCAGTTTTCCCTCCAAACCAGACATTGCTCTAATCCCTGCATGTTTCTCGGTCGCCTGAAGACATTCAGTGTTCCAAGTCTCATTCAGATTCCTCCAAACATAAACCTGACTCGAATTCGAATATTGGCAGAATATACTTTCATCTGACCAAATTACACACTGTCAAAATTCATAATCCTTGCTCTCGAATTCTCTCGCCCAGTCCATATGCCTGTTCCTGTGAATCTATGAAATCAAGGGCTTCTTTCTTGCAACTCTTCTCTGATAGCCTAGTTCTTTCAGTCTTTCTCGCCGCATATGGCGACATTTCCACGCTGTTGACGACTTATTTGACACTCTGACGACGGTTTCTGATGACTTCCCTCTTCAGCGCCCTTTTCGTTCGCTCAGACAAGATGCTTGGTTTTCATGAACTTTGTTCCACACGACAATGGCCTTCTTCATTAAATTTCTTGACTATCGTTAACCGTTCGATGATCAACCTGGAAAAACCTTTATTTGACTAGCCACTCTGATGCCATCCTATTATTTGCCCTCGTTGAAATTCGCCAATTTCCTTACTTTCGCGCAATTTCATTGCAAAATATAAGTCAACTATAATTCATAGATGAGAGTAGCTTGATACTAACACGGTATGATCTGAAAAAAATAAAAAAATAAAAGAGACGTTATTACACAAACTAAAATTGCAGTAATCAATGGTGGTTAAAAACTTATCATAGCCCACCGTACTTATCAGAGAAGCAAGTAAATCAAAGGGGAGTTCCACAGGTGGGAAATGCGAGAATAGAAACTTGGAATAGAAGTGGCGCTTTCCTTTAGCTTTTTTAACAGTTAACAGATGAGACCTACATGCCTATCTAGTAGCACACTCAAATTCATGTAGTCGGTCTACCAGGTAAATAAAGCTATTCAAAAATATTTTTTTTAAAACAGAGAGAAGCCACGTCAGTCGGTGAGAAACTGACTGACGTTCGAGATATCTGCTCCGTCGTTACATTCACTTACGCACAAATAGAATATTTTTCTTCTCTTCCAGCTATGGGTTAATTAGTAAGACTTGAATCCCTAAAATCATTATTATCTTTAAAAACATTCTTACAACCTAGAAATATTTTTTGTCTTTAAATGACCTGCAAAAGATTGATAAGCCGTGGAAAACGAATCAGTCAAAATTGTCTGTAAAATTCACATAAAAAAAAACAAACTATACACTTTTGTTCCGACCCAATATTTATGTCCGAAGACAAATATGGCGAGACAATAAATAAACATACGTATTTACTGAGCTGACATTTAATAAAGATACACTAAATAGAAATTACTCAAATTACTATAAAGCCCGAAATAATTGTATATTCACTTCATAATGTCTGGTACCACGAGAGTAGGTAATCGTCAGATTTCGACAAAAGAAATTTATTGTTTATTGAATGTGTCATTGAAACGGAATGTTATATTCAATTGTGAAGTTTCTACTTGTAAAACGGATTCCGGGAGGAAAATAAATCATAGCTTCATGTTCTGCTCCTCTCCTTTACCGCCATCAGAAATTCTCTAGAAGAGAAATTATGAATTGGTATTGAAGTCCTATATAATATCCATCCTCTTATATTGAGACTCTCTTCGCTGAAGAGAAATTTTGATGCGGCAGAGATGTTGTTCTACAGAAGGATTCTGAGAATGTCATGGACTTAACACGAACGCAACGACGAAGTATTAAGGATTTGATTAGATTTGTTTAACGGCATATCAACTCTTTATTTAATCCTGGAATTTAATTTTCTTGGTTAATTTCATTATTTAATGCTTAATAGTCCCTAATTCTCTTGTGGGTTAGTATTATGGTTACGAGCCAAATTGATTGGCTATTAAACATATTTTATAGTTCATAAAGTATGGATGAGAGTAAAATTGCTAATTCTTCAGATATATACACTATTTACATCGTTCACACTTGTCGTCATCTTTGTTGCCATATTCACGGCGTTTCGGCCGTTATACGCTCTGCTTTCCTCAGGTAATTCGAATTTCGAACCGAATCCTTTATTTCTATCCACCGGTGTAGACTGTTCTATTTCTCCGTGCCATGCCTCTTCCGGATATCTCTGTATCAGTTATTTCCCTTTAACTCAACTCTCCAAGTTTTTGTTCACCTCTAACTAGGTATTGAACTCACAACACATTGAATGAAGTCATTGGTTCAACCAACGCTTTTATCCACTTTTCAGTCATGTGTCCTTGATGATATCAGTGCATTAATTTTTGGAACTTATAAACCTAATGTCTCAGTAATCATATTTACCAAAGATCATTTTACAATTTATTGTTACTGTTTTTCTCTAACACTCCGCAATACTAGTTCCCACATTGTATTCATATCAATGTTTGGCTGGCTTAGGGTATTTCTTTGGTCTAGTACATGCGCTGATTCTTTAAGATTTCGTATTTTCTAGTGATGTTTTCTATTATTTCAACTTCATACCACTGTTTTTGTCTCCCTTTTCCCTCTATATCTGGTCAAGAACGGCTGGTTTTTCTATTTCCCCTCGTATTACGGCTTTACAGTGTTCTTGCACTCTTATCTTAAGGGTCTGCCTGTTTCTCTTTTATATTTCTTACCACAGCTGCATGGGATGGCGTACACACAGTTCTTCATCGTATTCTACTTTATAGGATGTATTACTCGGAAAATCTATCTGCGAACTATTGAACCAATTTTGAAAGTCGTCCTGATGTTATATGACCCACAGATCGTTTGTATTTTTTTCGAGAATCCCTTCACATAGCGTAGGCAGACATAGGCTGTTTTCTGAGTGTTGTTATCCTCTTATACTCTTCTATCCTAGTTTGTTGGAGCTGCTGTCGTGTACCCAGAGTAGTTGTTACGTCTTATACTGACCATTTCTTGTTCATATGTCTCTGAACTTTTCGATGTTGTAGGCAGCAGATGGCCCCTTTCTTTACACTGTATAGGTAGTGGGAGTTGAAGTTGAATCATTGTCCAATGAATGCTGGCTTGAAGTATACGGATGTCTTTCACCCATGCTCTGTTCGAGATAGTACATCCAGAAATGTTAGTATATTTTTGTTTTCTCTCTCGATTGTGAACCTTATCAATGATCTTATTGGATTCACTTGGACTAGTACTAGTTGCACTTCTTCCTGGTGTGGACTGAGTATGAAGATGTCATCTACGTATCTCAGTCATAGATTTGGCTTTAGTGATGTGGATTCTAATGCCATTTCCTCGAAATATTCCATATATATATTAGCCATTGCTGGTGATAATGTCGATATATATATATCCAATCCCATTCCGAAGTGTGTTGTTTGTGTACAGAAAGTCAGCATCTGCATCAGGTTATCTATAGGTACGTACTCTTAGGGATGAGTCCGAAGCCAGTCTGTACCTGGCTAGCGATAGTGCCTCCTCCGAAACGTCGTGAATATGGCAACAAAGATGAGGGCAACAGTCCGAACAATATAAACAGTGTAAATAATTGCACTACCTCATCTCAGAAATATAGACAGATAGTCTTCAGATGTGGTTGAAAGAAGATTTTATAGTTTGTTAGGTATAGTTAAAGGAAATTTTCCCAGGTATGGTAGCGAATAATTTTTATTGTTCATCAGGTCGGGTTGAAAATAGGTTTAATTGTTTGTTAAAAGTGATTGAATGTAAGTTTTTTTTGTTTGAATGTTTCTTGAAGGCATATGACAGCGGAAAGTTGATTTCTTATGAGTACTTCATTCATGTTTGCTTTTAGGTCTCGGCAATTCCACTGGATTATTTTTTACATCATGCCTATGCATTCGGGTGTTGTTATGAGTTTTTTTCTTGTCTGGTTTCTGTTTAATATGTCAAGTGTCCATAATTCCTACGCTCTCAAGTCTGTTAGCGATTTTTTTCTTGTCATGTTTTGGTCTTCAAAGGTCTTTTGTTTCTGCTTGTCTGTTTGACATTGTTTGATTTGTTTTTTTTTTTCATTACGTTCTTTTGGTGACCTTTATCTAGAGAGGTAACAGTTCCCTTTTTGAGGTGGGATAGAGTTTTGTTCATCTATGTCCATTTCTCTTGGTTCTTCAGTGATGTACTGAGTTGTGTTATTTCCTTTATAAACCTTTTGTTTCTCTTGTGAATGTATGGAGAGTTCTATTTCTTGAAGGATTTTTGTATTTTGGATTGGGGTTTTCATAGTTCGGTTCCGCTGCCTCTCTTAATTTCACAAACTTTTATGAGGGATGAAATAGTTTCACTTGTCTTTTGAAGTTCTAAGCAATCAGAGAACATTCTAAAAATCGGAATAATTGGTAATCGGAAGCTGCATGGTCACGTGAGCACGATGTGTGTAGTAGGTAATCGAGCAGGATAAATTTTTACCGAATCATTTCTTTTGTACTTAAAGATTCTTTTTGTTGGATAGAATTTGTTTTGACTATAGGGGTTTGGCTTATGTGTCATACACTAAATATTAGTAGTTTTATTAGTTTTTAATCCATTTATTAGTGTTGTAAGGTATTCATTCCTTATCGCGTTGTTCTCTTGTATGTCATTTTGGTGATTTGATATTTTAGTAGTATTTGCGTATGATGTTGTAAAGCGAGTTAGTTTTGACCTGTTTTCTAGCTTCTTTTCTTGTTATTTCTAATTAGTATTAATACGCACCCAGATGTCCTCTGTTGAGTGACATTTATGTAGTTATTATGTGTATAATTTTTTTATATTTATTTTATCTTTTGGTTTTAGGAATATTCCTTGAAGGCAAATGAAGGTGGGGATTTGATTCGTTATGAGTAGGAGTAGTTCATTTATGTTTGCTTTTAGGCCTCAACAATACCACTGTATAATTTTTTGCATCATGCTTAAGTATTAGGATTATGAGTTTTTACTTGTCCGGTTTATGTTTAGTCGCGGAAGTGTCCATAATTCCTATGCTCTCCGGTTTGTAAGAGCTTGATGTTTTAAGGAATCTGTTAATAAAACAAATCACGCATAAAGAAAAACACAATTGACATTTCTAAGGCTTGGAGAATGTGATATTCACGTGATATAGTGAAAGCAAGATGACCAATAGAAATTAGCGAATAGCCTTCCTAACGAGTGCAAATAGGAGATGTTTAGTAACAAGAAAATATTACTCGGAGTTACAAAGGACAGGATGTTTGTAGGGCGTCATGGTCGCCCAAGTTCTGTGGCAACACGACACATAGAAGAAGAATAAATCTTAACCTACATTTCGGAACATGAACAATGTATTAAGGCGTAGTTAAAACGTACCAGAAACAAAGAAAAGCCTTCCTAAATGCAGTGTAATATAAATTCTCCTATATAACAGTGAAAGCGGGACAATCTTCTCACAGATGAAGAAGAGACTTGAGGCAATAAATATGTGATGTGATTCTACAGAATGAGGCTGAGAATACCATGAACGTTTTAAGGAAAATGGAAACAAAACGGACGCTTGTACGTAACACCTAAAAAGAAAGAGTTGAAATTTATGTAACTCATAATGAGGAAATAAAGCTTGGACAATTTAGCAATGACAAGACACATCAAAGGAAAGCATAGGGGAAGCAGCGAGAAGCCTACCTTACGTGGTTGTACAATTGGATGAGGGAATAGAGCTAAGAGCGACAAGGTATAGAAATTTGGGGAGAATAATGATCGCCCAAGTCCCGAAGTAACACGGCACAAGGAAGAAGAAAAAAAGAATTGTTTGAAAATTGTAGACATGCTAACGAGATCTCAAACAATTTCTACAAGGGGACATTTCTGTCTTAATCAGAGAGCCTCGTTATAACAACACAAGCGACCAATAAGAAAACAGTTCATAAAACAATCATCTCTCAGTAGTGAAAGCTTCCGGCAATCGAAACATTGGAAAATCCTTGGCGAATAGAGAAACGGTGTTATTTTTCTGTTCATACTGATTTGATCAATTTCAGAACGGCGAAGACGTATGGGTCTGAAGCATTGTCGACCAAAGTATTTTGATTAAACAGCCTGCAGCCTATTATAATAGATGGCAGGATGGCGGGGTGAGCAATTTCGAGTAGGGACCGTTAAAATCGTTTGATCTTCCTAGTTTAAGTAAATATCGATACATTACAATTGAGCACTGCTTACTTCCTATATTTGTATTACGCGCTTTAATAATAAAAAGAAGAAACCAACTCTGATCATGAACAAGGCCACAACGTGCTAACCGTGTTCTCAAATTAAAAAAATACCTATCCCTATATATACACATGTATATATAGCGTTTCGGTTAGCAATGTTACAAGGAGAATTATAGTTTAAAAAGAGTAAAATCGACCTTGCTAACCGAAACGGTCATCTGTGGCTAAACCGATAAAACACGTCAGGCTATATGACGGTTCTTTATAGGATACAGGTTCGATTTCTGTCGGAGGACGCATATTGAAAATTTCTCAGGCCGGTAAGTGTTGTTAATGCTTTTTATTATAATATGAGCAGTTACTTGAATATTTCTATCTATAAAAAGAACGTATAAACATAAAAAACGTCTTTATTATATATATATATATATATATATATATATATATATATATATATATATATATATATATATATATATATATATATATATATATATATATATATATATATATATATATAGGTGAAAAATAGTATGACAAATTGGAAAAAAAGTTTTATGACGTGTTCCATCCGTTAGGTTTTCATCGGACTGGGCTTTGTTGATGCTGTCAGGTCTACACATGCCCACGAAACGAGAGACTCTAGTGGTTTCCAAATTTTTATAAAGAATATTTTTGAAAGAACATTTTTTATAGACTATTATTTCAATCTAACAAACTCTTTGTCTCTCCATCATCTTTGTCCCTGACTATATCACATTGTGACAACGGAAAATCTACCAAGAACGGTGAGATATTGTAAGAGCCTGGATACAAAATTATCGTGGCTGAACTGGCGAGTAAGGCAATGTCCACACATTTTCGCCATCGTGGATTATTTTGACTTTTAGTCAAAGTAGCATCCTCTATGTCAAAATTATGGTCGGTTTGTTTACGGTGAAGAACATATGCGTTTCGTGTGTTGTTTTTACAAATGTCACTTTTGTCTTCATATACTCGTTTGAGGTTTCTCTAATGTATTCATACTGGCAATTCCTCATCAACAATCAATGTTATTTCATATTCAATAAAAAACTTTTACAAACAAAAATTTGGATTACCAATGGGTTCACCACTCAGTTGAGTGATGGCATATATTATCTAACCACTTTTGTCCCAGCCTCTCAACCTCCGACGTCTTACTCTCTGGGTTGAGTTGTCTACTCGGTCTTAACCTAACTTAAGGGAGTGACCGTAGGTACCCTGAGCATCCGTAGATCATTCGACCGGTCCACTGGTTTAATTCTGCTTCCTGCCCACGTTGTGTTTGGTTTGATCCAGAAAGCAGAAGTGATGTTCATCCATTCACGGTCGACTGAAGATGTAGACACGGTTGGAGGGTCTGTGCTAAGAAATTTAGAATGTACCAAAAAACAAAATATATATATGCAGTAAGCCGAACAAAATACTATTCAATGGTTGAATTTTTAATGTCTTTTATATAGCAGAAAAGAATAGTATAGAAAAGAAACCGGTTACAGAAATGAAAATAATTGACGTACAAACTCTAGACAGAGAGAGAGAGAGAGAGAGAGAGAGAGAGAGAGAGAGAGAGAGAGAGAGAGAGAGAGTGGGTTGTGATTAGCTTAGCTTGTTGTGAAATCGTCTCAGAACGATATACGACTCTTCATTATTGTAGCTTGTTCGACGTTTCCGTTTCCAGTGGTTGTAATAATAGTAGCAGTAGTAGTCTTAGACGTTGGAGGAGTAATTCGCTTCTTCGTACATATATCAACAAAATATGTAAGCGGGCGCCTGGCTCCAACCTCTGACGCCCCCCCCCAATCTCCGACCTCTCTCCCCAGCTCGACTGCACTCGACGGCAGACCAGCCAACCACTCCTTCAACCGATTTCTGTGCGCGTTTATATAGATAAGCCTGGCTGATCACAAAACGACCCTTGGCCCCACCCGATTATCATGAGTGTCGGTGTCAACCCAGAACCATGTGAATTTCAAAAGTCCTTTCTTGCTTACTCAGCCCTATTTATAATTTTATCCGACAAAAATTATTTCAATCATTTTCATTATCTTTTCTAATGACCCAATTCCAAATGGGCGAGATCAGGTTTCCCTCAGTAAACAAAATTGTTCTGATCTAATTTCGCTGTTCAAATCTACTCCAATTTCAATAAAAAAAATATATATAGGCGTGTGTGTGTTTGTGTGGTTCCCAAACTCTCTATTTCACAACTGGAAAATTTCAATGATTATCTTAGCCGATTCATTTCGTCTTCTGTTGGACTTTATCAAGGCAAATATAAAGATTTTATTTTGCAACAAGTATTTACAAACAAAACAATACATTCCAAAATTTTAAATTTTAAAATCATCATCATCATCATCATCATCATCATCATCATCATCATCATCATCAAAACTGTTTCTATCTGATGTTCTCTCATCTTCAGTGACATTATATACGGCTTCGACAATATTTCCCCAGCCTTCTCTGTCCTCTGCGAGTTTTTGGATTCGTTACAGATCTTCCTTGATTGTACACTTCTCCAAAAGAAATGAGCGATCTTTCTGCCTTGTTATTTGATTGCCTTGGGTCAGCGTTGTGACTATAGTGGTTCTTAGAGGATCTCTGAAATTTTTTGAAGTCAGTCTTTTTAAAATAAAACTCCATGGCTTTTGAGATTAATTCCTTTTGTTTGTTGACATTCGTATGTTTTTTTTCCTTGAACAGTAGGCTGTATTGCACACACACTGTCTGATACTTTCCAACATCAATGTACATTATTCCTCCATTTACACTTGACAACAAACCTGTTTCTATTATCTTTGCATTCTGTATTTAAACATATTAGCTGGTGTTTGTTTTTACCGATATTACTGATCAGACCAGGTTCAATTTTTGTCTCTTGTAAACAACACACGTCTACTTTGTACTTTACTATGTCTGTTGCTAACTGCTCTTGCCTCTCTCTGTGGATGAAACCCCCGTACATTGAAAGTTCCAAATGAAAAGATCATGATGTTGGAAGTTCATTAGGCATTTTCCGAATATTGTATTTCTCAGTATTCAACGTCTTAAATAAGTAATTACTGCGTAGCAATAACTGTAGCAGCCATTAGCTACTCCGTCAAATAAAAAACGTTCATAAATATTCATCTGGTTAACTGAAAAGTCTAGTAAATTATGGTAGATGCTAAGTGACGTAATTTAATGTCTAATAAACGAAAGTGAGTAAATTTTGATATTTTTATGTAATTCTTGTTTTAATTCTTTTAGTATGAGATTTAGTATTAGATTTATGCATTATATATTTTAAATCACAGGAGGTTTTGAGTTGAACCGTTTTCTTTAAATTTTTTAACATTTTAATAGTCACGTATGTTGGCTTGGGAGTTAAGTAATTCTTTCAGAAATGGAAATATTTGACAAATCCAGATGGCAAATTTATATTTTGATAAGATTCGATAGAGTAATTTACTTGATCATTTAATAAGTGTGGCATTCTTTAAATCAAAGTTCTGGTTGATTTTATTTCCATGTAAGATTGATGCATTTGCTAGATTCATGTGTATAAATGCGTTTTTGTAGTCACATATACGTTATCTTTTCAATTTTTGCAAGTTTCTCCAACGTATTGTGAGAAGTAATTTTGTCCCAACCCTTCACACAAGATATTGTGGAAACTTACAGAAATGAAAAAAGTCTATTTAAAATACGATTTTCCATTATAATACTTTGTTGTAATACAAATATGGCATTAAATATAAATCCATTAACTTAAACATTTGTTTACATTTTGGATTCAAAAGTGAAGATCTTTGAGTTTTTGAGAAAGATATCCTGATGAGGACGTGTGCTTTCTTTAAACGTAAGCGAAATCACCGTGTTATTCCGTGTGCCTCACCGCTCGGCCACAGGCTCTATTCTAACATTTTAAAGAATGCACATTTCCTTTAAAATCTTTTGTACCTCTTAATAAATTTTGTCTTTTTGCTAAGTCTCCCAAACCCTGCCTCGCCATCGATTTTACCTAATCCCGCCAGGTAAGTTACGGGTTGTTTTTTTCAGACCCTATTGCCTTCAGCCTGTCCTGTGGCTATGAAGTCTTCCAAGCCCTCTTTCGTTAATATGCACATTAAAAATATATAATTACTTACTGAGAGAAGCGGTATTGAATCGCGTGTGTATCATTTCAATATAAACTGCTAGTTATGCTCAGCTTAGTTTGGACACATGTCCATAAGTTTTGAGAACTTAGTGAGAACAAATTTGAGGGATTTAATTATGATATAGGGGCAGCAGTAAGTATACACATTGTTTGTTAATTGATTAACTTGTTTTTTTACGGCTTATCAACCCTTTTGTGGCTTACTATATGCCCTATAAACTACAAGTGTTTCTTCTTGATGTTAAGTATAAACATCCTTTTTACACTATTTACATTGTTTAGACTATTGTCCCCTCATCTCTCTACTCATATTCACAATATTTCCGCCGTTGTACGCTCCGGCCTTCTTCAGGTGATATACGTTGGAATTTTGAACCGAACCCTTTATTCCGTCCACCGGGGTAGATTGTTCTAGTTCCACGTACCACGCCTTTTCTGCATATCTTAGTTTCAGTTATCTCCCTTTTAGTAACTCAACTCTCCAAGTTTGTGTTCACCTCTGCCGTGGACAGGGTCAGAACTCATAAGTCTTTAGGTCATGTCTCTAGATTACTTTAACCACCCCTTTTATCCACTAGACATACGTATATCTCCTGAAGAAGGCCGGAACGTACAACGGCCGAAACATCGGGAATATGACAATAAAGACGAGGACAACAGTCCGGACAATGTAAATAACGTAAATAGTTATAATACCACATCTCAGAAATATAGACAGATATTGATGTGTCCTTTTTTTTGTTTTCATTATCTCTAGAACTACAGCGCTGCTCATATGTTCCGCCAATGTATTCTCAGATTCCTTCTGGAGAAACACATTTCTGTTGCTTCAGATCTTTTCTTCATCATTACTTTTTATAAATGCCCGAAAGGCTAAATTTTGTCAGTGTTTCCCACCTTACATCAGTAGAACAAAAAAAAAAGAACAGCCTGTACCGTTAATCCCTTGCATCTAAAATGTGCCACGTAGTCATATAGTCGACTCATTCTCATACCCTGTTACTAAAGTAATTCTACCCAGAAAGATTATTCCTCAATGGTTCATTTCTTTTTTACGGATTATCAACCCTCTGAGGCTTATTTAAAATTGAAACGCATTTCGTCATTTACGATTTTTTTTTACAGTAATCAGTGTTCCTAAGTGGCTCCAGTCTAAATACTGACATGACTCGATGTTGACTAACTTTGGTACTTATTAACCAAGGCTGTTACTTTGGGAAAACTAACTCTCCAGAAAATGCTTCATCTGCAACATATATCTCACTTTCTTCATGTCAAGGATCAGTCATTATTTATCGCGAATATCCTCAAGTACACTTCTTAACATCTACCTTTATGCTTTTAAACTACATCCAACAGCAAGGCCTCTGATCAGGAGGCAGTCCTGTGTATGACGATAAACGACATCCGTGTCCTGAGTATGACGATAAACGACACCCGACAGCAAGGCCTCTCATCAGGAGATTTTAAGGAGCATGGAGCCACCTCATAATTGCTGGTGTTCCCAGGTCCACCCTGACCAGTTGTTCCAGCTATGGGCAAACCGTAAACCCCCCCTACAAAAGAGGCCAAAACACTATGAAAGTATAAAATTAGGTTTAATACCAGCAATATTTTTTTGAAAAATTATTACCAGAAATACATTTTTGAAAAAGAAAAATATTACCAGCAATAATTTCTTTTTTTTTAAATATTACTAGCAATAAATTTTTGAAAAAAAATATTATCATTCATACATTTTTTGAAAAAAATTACCAGCAATAAAAATCTTGTCGGTATTAAATAAACCCATTGAGGTTGATATAAAAAAAATAAAACAAGCCAAACATTTATGCTTTTACAAAATATTTCAGTATCGCTCTATCTTCAGTGGTTCTTGGGCCTTATATTGGTTGACCAATAGGAAAGAAAACAAAATTGGATTCCAGGTCAGCAAATGTTAATGGAAAATTCGGAAATGAAACAGAACACCTGAAATCCGTGCCTCGTTTGCTCACAGCGAATAATTGAAACAAAAAAAAAAACAATTTCTGTCAACAAGTACAAAATGGCTCAAGTAAAGTTGTGACCGGGGATTAGTGGCCTGATCCCGTTGCAATCTACCGTTTAATACGTCGAAAATAAGATCAAGTAATCGTAGGATGGATTTTGTTCAAAGAAGCTTCGTCGTGTTCTGTTTGGTCAATACAGCCACGAAATATTCACACAACAAACACAATGGCATTTGACAGTAGCAAAATACATCTTCTTCAATATATACAGAGAAAAAGTCACGAAAGTTCTGCGGGTTCAAAATTAATTAGGAAACAAATGGGATTGTAGGAAACAAATGTCGCCTAACATACACGGTGTATGGGAAATCATATTTTGTTCTGATGTTTACTGAAATGAAAACGTTACGCGATACTGCTTTCCGAAGGTCTCCTTTTCTGTCAGCCTTTCTCTTTATCTCTCCCTTTCTCTTTGTGTAATCATAGATATATAGATAGACAGATGATGGTATAAAATGACAATTGGAAAAATCTTAGTTCTTGCCGACGCGTTTCGTCTTCCGACTTTTTCAAGGCAAAAATGAAATCGAAATATCTCTGTTGTTATAGTTACATTAAAATCCAAATTTAAAAACATAGACGCTTCTGTCCAAGCCTTTTTTTTCTGGTTAATGTAAATTACATTTATAGTAAGAGATTTTTTTTTACATGTCGACAATATAGTTAAATTCCCAGATCAACAGATGAATAAAGAACAGAGATAGATATTAAGATATGAACTTTCTATGTTTATAGCAGATTTTATTTTAACATACAACGTGTATTAACACGTGCGATACCCTGTCTTCATCAGCCGCCGACCAGGGGTGATATCACGGTTTCGGAGGCTATGGCGGGACCACCACCACCGGCGCCACCAGAGCGTTTGCCACCAGGCAGGGTATGAAGATAAAATAATTTATCGTTCCTATTTGTAAATTCTTGTAATGAAATAAATAAACGATTGTTACTCGTTGCAGCTTCTATCCGTAATGAAAGTTTCCTGAACATCTTTGCCGTTATTGACGCGCTCGTAAAAATCGTTATAGACGACCACGCAAATATTTTACGTGCGCATGTCAGGTCGTGATGTTGCACGCGTTTTATATGCTTGTTTTGATCTCGACCAAATCCAACCTGACGCATGCTGAACTGTTTTTTGAATGTGATGCGAAACGCTCTTCAACCAGTGATGCCTATTTTTGAAAAGAAGGAAATGACCGAATGTCCCAGAAACCCACGACACCCAATCTCAATAGGCATCACATGACACGTCTAACCGTTTTCCACACATTCGGCACGCAGTGACTCGTATCGGTTTTTCTTTAGTTCGTGGGCCTCCACCCTGTTCTCTTTCCAGGGGACTGTTAACTCTATTAGGAAGACAGTTCTTTTTTGAGTTGGACCATAACACGATGTCGGGACGCTTGTCTGTCTGTGCAATGTGTATTGGAAAATTTAAGGATGCCATTAGATCCACTGAAACCTTCCAATCAATAGCACCACTCAGCAGCTTCATATTGGGGGCTGTTTATTTTTTCTTTGCAGGGCATTCACCCTCCTTATGGAACTCGATCCTAGCTTCCTTGGCTGCCACAAGTCGTTGCTTTGCCTTCTCACATTGTGTTATTATTAAATCCCTGATCACCTCTAATACCTATATATATATATTTCATATATATATATTTCAGTTTCTTCTTACCTAATTATTTATTTATGCTGCTTTCGACCTCTGTCATATTCTTCCTATCTATAGATATATCTATATTGCTTCTAACCCCTATAAGTTTAATCCTATCTATGAGAGTTTCTTCCTATATACATTTGATTTTTTTTTAGTTTTATGATGGTTGAACATGTACAAAAATAATGCAAAGCCAGATGAAATTCGTAACATTTTACAAGTATTATTTAATTCGCGAATGACTTAAATCTACCTTAAAACCGCCCCGGGTATGACGATAAACTACATCCGGGTCCTGGGTGAGAAGATAAATTAAATCCAACAGCAAGCCTTCTGATCGGGAGTTTTTAAGGAGTATTGGATCCCTTCTAATTTGCTGGTGTTTGCAGGTCCACCCAGACCCGGGGTGGTAGCACCTGTTAGGATCCCAGCTATGGGCAAATAGTTACCCGCTCAAACTGGGGTCAAATCATTATGAAAGTGTAAAATAGGTTTTAATACCAGCAATACATTTATGTAAAAAATATTACCAGCAATACATCTTTGGAAAAAATATTACCAGTAATACATGTTTAGAAAAAAATATTGCCAGCAATACATTTGTGGGAAAAGAATTACCAGCAATACATCTTTGGAAAAACATATTACCAGGAATACATTTTTGAAAACAAAATATTACCAGTGATACTTTTCTTGAAAAAAATATTACCAGCAATAAAAAATTTGTCGGCATTAAATAACCCAATGAGTTTGATATGCCGTAAAACAAAACAAAACAAACCAAATCAAACCTGCATAAACAGTAACAACACGGTGTTCTGTGCCCAACTTATCAATTCGAAGAAGCTACTACTCCAGCGTTACGCCTCAGTAAGAGAGAAGTTAAAAAATACTACTTAAGTTTTATGCTAACGCAATCTACAAGCGACTAGATTAATTTTTAAAAAATCCTTATTTAAACGAGGAAGAAATAAAAATAAACAGAACACACCTATATTTTCAAAAACATTAGAAAACTTCAGAATATTCCAGAATAATTTGCCTACGTATGAGTCTTGTCTTTGAAACTGGAAAGAACATTGTTGCATTCCCTTTGACATTCAGTCGAAAGAGAAAAAAAATAAAGAAAGAAAAAAAAATAATGAGAGAGTGTAAGGAGACAATAGAATTATGAACGAAAGAAATAATCGTGACATCCGACATTTGCGCACATACACACACTTAAAATCATGCACGCACATACACTCAGACATGAAAAAAAAATCAACCTACACAAATAAAAAGCTCATGAATTATTTTAAAAACTTAATATAAAAATAACGTCTCCGTCAACGCTCTTCAAACTGGTTCGAATTTTCTTTCTCCTAGACTAATCGTCAACCAAGGCTATAAGACCCAATCGGTCCGATAATTTACCCATAGATGGATTGGGGGGTGTATGAAGCGAAGCATTCATATATTTCCCAAGATTATATGGATAGCACGAAAGTGAACTCGACTAAAATTCAAACTCGGCTCTCCGATTCATCATACCAAGACGCTGTCTATTACTCCATCTCTTGTTATATGCGATTAAACCTGGGGTTGTATTGGTATTATTTTTCAAGAATCTATATGAAATGTTGCTTGTCTTTATACTTGAGTCTATGTGTAAATATTGGTTATTATTATAGCCGATTCCATAGGCAAACGTCGTGTTTATATTTGAATGTACAGGAAAAAATTATTTGGTTTATATAAGAGTCGATGATCGTTATTAGATTCAATGCTACAGGCAATCCTTGATTATGATCATACACGAGTCTATAAAAAAACATAGACTGATTTTATACTTGAGACCATAGGGAAACATCGATTGTGTACAGTAAAATATTACTTGGTTTATACTGGAGTCGATAAGTAAATATTAGTAGTGTTTCTACTTAGATTTGTAGATGGTCGTTATTAGATTCAATGCTATAGGTAATCCTTGATTATGTTCATACTCGAGGCTATATGAAAACATAGTGTGATTTTATACCTGAGACCATAAGGAAACATCGATTGTATACAGGAATATATTAGTTGGTTTATACTGGAGTAGATAGGTAAATATTGGCATCGTTCCTACTTAGAGTTGTAGATAAATAATAGTCGTTATTAGATTCAATGCAACAGGTAATCCTTGATTATGTTCATACTCGAAGCTATAAGAAAACATAGACTGATTTCATACTTGAGACCATAGGGAAACCTTGGTTGTCTACAGGAAAATCCAACTTAGATTTGTAGATAAATGATGTTCGTTATTTGATTCAAGCTACAGGTAATCCATGATTATGTTCTTGCTCGAGTCTATAAGAAAACATAGACTGATTTTATACTTGAGACAATAGGGAAACATCGGTTGTCAAAAGGAAAATCCTACTTAGATTAGGGAAACGTTGATTGTGTTTCAAGTCACGATCACGAATTCCGTAATCCGCCAGGGCATCAAATCTTGTGCAGCAGTCGTAGCGGTGGTATTTTCTAGACATGATAGGCTGATGGATGCCAACCCTCTTCAGGTTCGTTCGAATTCATAGTTTTCCTTTTCCTAGACTAGTAACAATATTTATTCATAGATGCAAGTATTAACGCGACCAATATGGACTAAAGTACAAACTCTAAGTAGCGATGTACTTAACTATAAAACCGATCAATAATTACCTTAGACTCAAGTATAAAAAATAAATGTTGACATTAAGTAATCAAAAAGATCGTATCGATATATTGTGCAATCTATCAACCCACCCCTTCCTGTTAATAAATTAACAAATGTAATTTCGCAGAAAAGGTGTGTACTGTTTTAACTTTTGAAGGTGATGTAATGGAATAACTTGTCATCCTCATGAGTGACTACACTAGAGGTAGTAACTTCCTATAAGTATCTGTAAGTCAACGGACTACAGAGACTTGCTGGGACCTGTTATTCTGCTGTCGAACTGTCTGCCTCCGAACAGAGAGGAACCATCGGAATAGCTTCGTCCGGAGAGGTAGACAGATCCGAACCCGTTTATGCGGGGTTTACGGGGAATTTTTGGCCGAGCCTACGGGCTCGAATTGCCACACAATAAATTCAGCCTTGTGCCACATCATACCCCGAGGGGTAGATGGGAAATATTTCTAATTGGAATCTGTTGAGTACGACTCAGACTTACGCGAGAACAACGGACCTTCCAATACTAGCATTCACTACTGGATTGACTTGCGACGACCTTGTGCATTTATTCTTACTGTACTGGTTATTACAATAAATCTTTACTTATTTTATCCACCGTGTTTTTTCAAGTATATATTCCTATTAGCATGGAATATAACAGTTTCCAATGGTATTTCCCCATATCTTAATACTTTGCTTAGTTTTAGAATGTCTGTTATTATCATTACTTACACTATATTCGAACTATTGTTCTTGTCTTTATTGCTATTAATTACACACATTCGTTGATCAGGCTACTCGCTGTTTCTCTTTGCTTCTTTTGCTTTCTGTATTTCTAAGTTTTAGATTCTCTGGGCACCCTTTCTTCGTTATGTTTCCTAGAATATTTTTCCTTTTAAAGAGATGGCTGTCGTCTAGAAATAAAGAAGAATCCTGAATCTCCAGAGTCTCATTCGAGGAGGTAAACAGACCCGATCCCGTTTATGTGGAGTCTACGGGGAAATTTTGGCCGAGCCTATGGGATCGGGAACCCCATATTAAATTCGGTCTTGTGCCACATGTGACTGCTTGGTGCAGATGCTAGATACTCTAGATGAAATCTTTATCAGCTGTGCTCGTCGAACTCTCTGCCTTCGGGTAGAGAGGAACCCAGACGAGGCTCTGCCGAAAGGCAGAGTCTCGTCCGGGGAGGTAGGTAGACCCGAACCCGTTTATGCGGGGCTACGGGGTATTTTTGGCCGAGCCTACGGGCTCGGCTTTGCCCCACATTACATTCGGACTTGTGTCACATCCTAACATGTGGAGAGGCTGGTAAATATTACTAGTTGGGATCTGTTGAGTACGACTCATACTTACGCGAGAACTACCGACCTTCTAATAGTAGCACTCACTACTGGATTGACTTGCGACGACTTTGTGCATGTGTTACCTTTATTCTTATTGTATTGGTTATTACAATAAATCTTTACTTATTTTATCCACCGTGTTTGTCAAATTTATATTCCTATTAGCACGGAATATAACAGAAGGATAACAAATTCTCCAGATATTTTCTGCTTTTCGGTGGAATAGTTGAACACTGCACACTAAATGTACAATACATATTTTCAAGTCGTCATTAAATAATTTTTAACCTGAACAAAAGCAATTAACATACAAGTCAAACGAAGAGGCATTTCGCAATTATTAATGTCTAAAAGCACACAAACACACACACGCACACACATTATATATATATATATATATATATATATATATATATATATATATATATATATATATATATATATATATATATTATGTCATTCAGAGACAGCTCCTCAGTACGACTAGACTTCCGAATACCTCAAGCCCGGATTGAAACACAACTAATTTGGTGTCAGCCAGAGCTATCTTCATTCGGTAGAGTTACACAACTAAATCTAGCGTATTGTTTTTACAAATGTAAACAAATCCCAATCAGCCATTCATTTTACTGAAGAGCTTTGCATTAACGCAGGTGGCTGTTGTTTATAGAATTAGCTTATCACTCAACAGTGCTCAATTGAAATGTATTTTCAAGAGCTAAATTATGTCATATATATATATATATATTTTTTGTCATCCACAGACAGACCGTTTCGCTGTTTCACAGCTCATCAGTGTGTATAGACGTCCGGTTGCCTCTAGCTAGAATCAAAACCCGACTGAATTGGCGTTAGTCGGAACTTCTACCACTAAGCCGTCGGCTCACGGCTGGGATGAAGGTGAATTTTAGCGTGTTTATTTTTAGATTTAGATAAACACACAGTGACTGACAGTGACTCAATTCTGCCGAAGAGTCATGCAATATTAGCTTAAATAGTCATTGTTTACAAACTCACACCTATATATATATATATATATATATATATATATATATATATATATATATATATATATATTAGAAGATGGATTTTAAAAATGACGCTTCTATTATATATACACAGAATACAGCTTGACATGTTTACTGATCAATTGTTGAAAAGGGTGCATCACCCAAAACATTTCCTGCGAATTCATTTTGCTTATTTTATTTTCAATTAAATTACATCAAACCATGAAAACATGAATTTAAAGTGAACGAAAGACACACATTTTTAAAAAAGTAAAACTGTTTATTTTAACGATATGAGGTGCATCTATTTCCAATTCACGTTTTAAATATTATTAATCCAACCATGTTATCAATGTTAATAAAATTTTAGGCAGCAATAAATTCAATTTCAGGAACGGAAAAAAAGAATGTTTTTTGAACATTGGTGTTAAAGTATGAGAATAAGAGAATAAAAACAAAAACGAATAAGAATAACATTTTTAAGATGGAGGTTCTAAGAAAGATATTCATTGAAAGAATTGCAGAAATTGTCAAAATTTTAAGAACAAGGAAAAGAAGAAGGAAGTAAAGAAGAGAGTAAAGAAAATTGAAGAAGAAGAAGAAGAAAAGCAGAAATGAACAAAGAAGATAAGAGAAAAATCTAAAGAATCGGGATGGAAAACATAGGGAGTAAGAAAGGTTTGTGGGCAAAAGAAAGATGAGGAGGAAATGTGGAAATTAGAAAAAAGGGAGGAGAAAAAGAGAGACCAATAAGGGGATTTAAAATAGACAATAGAAAGAAAGACGAATAAGAATTAATGAAAGAAACAACTAAAGAGCAAAAGGGGAGTCAAACTAGAGAGCAAAAACAAAGAAAAAATAATGAATGAATTAATGGATGAAAGAATGAATTTGAGAAAGAAACAAAGAGCATAGGGCGATTTAATATAGAGTGCGGTAAAGAAAGAAAGAAAAAAAAGAAAGAAAGAAAGAAATACCATGAGGTGTTTTCATATATAGAGAAGAAAGAAATATAGGAAGAAAAACCATAAGTCGATTTAAAATAGAGCAGAAAGAAAGAAGAAACGAAAGAAAGAATAAATGAATGAATGAGAGAAACAAAGACCATAAGGTGATATAATATAAAGTAAAGAAAGAAAGAAAAGTAGGAAGAACATAAGGTGATTTAATACAGACAGTATGAAGAAAGAAAGACGATATGGTAATTTAATATAGAGAGAAGTAAATAAGAAAGAAACAAAACCATTAGGTGATTTGATATAGTAGGCAGAAAGAAAGAAGAAAAGAAAAAATGAATGAATGGCTGAATGAATGAATGAATGAAAGACTGAATGAATGAATAAATGAGAGAAATAAACAAAGAGAAGAGGATTTAATATAGAGAGCTGAAATAAATAGACAGATAGAGAGCATAAGGTGATTTGATAGAGAGATCAAAACAAGAACAGAAAGAAAAACAAGAAAGAAAAAGCGTAGTGTGATTTAATGTAGAGAGAAAAAAGAAAGAAATACTATAAGCTGATGTAATATAGAGAGAAGAAAGAATCAAAAACCATATGGTGATTTAATAGAGAGAGAAGAAAGAAAGAAAGAAAGACCATACGCTGATTTAATAGAGAGAGAAGAAAGAAAGAAAGAAAGAAAGAAAGAAAGACCATACGATGATTTAATAGAGGAGAAGAAAGAAAGAAAGAAAGAAAGAAAGAAAGAAAGACCATACGCTGATTTAATATTGAGAGAAAAAAAGGAAGAAAGAAAGATAGAGAGAGAAAAAAAGAAAGAAAAAATATAGAGAGAAGAAAGAAATAAACAAAGACCATACGCTGATTTAATAGAGGAGAAGAAAGAAAGAAAGACAGAAAGAAAGAAAGACCATACGCTGATTTAATTGAGGAGAAGAAAGAAAGAAAGAAAGAAAGAAAGACCATACGCTGATTTAATAGAGAGAGAAGAAAGAAAGAAAGAAAGGAAGACCATACGCTGATTTAATAGAGAGAGAAGAAAGAAAGAAAGAAAGATAGAGCGAGAAAAAAAGAAAGAAAAAATATAGAGAGAAGAAAGAAAGAAACAAAAACCATACGCTGATTTAATAGAAGAGAAGAAAGAAAGAAAGACAGAAAGAAAGAAAGAAAGAAAGAAAGACCATACGCTGATTTAATTGAGGAGAAGAAAGAAAGAAAGAAAGAAAGACCATACGCTGATTTAATAGAGAGAGAAGAAAGAAAGAAAGAAAGGAAGACCATACGCTGATTTAATAGAGAGAGAAGAAAGAAAGAAACAAAGACCATGAGTTAATTTAATATAGAGAGGAGAAAGAAAGTAAGAGAAAAGGACATAAGGTGATTTCATATAAAGAGAAGAACGAAAGTAAGAATGAAAGAAAGCGATGGTTGTAAAAAGTATTGCCATTTTTGTTGATTTTTCAAAATATTTTATACGTGTATGCAATTTTAAAACATAACATTAAGACAGATCTACTGTCGAAATATTGCTGAACGTTGTTAAACACTGTTTTTTTCTTTATATATCGCATTCTTCTTTAAGTGTTAATAATAATAATAATAATAATAATAATAATAATAATAATAATAATAATAATAATAATAATGATAATAATAGTAATAAGAAACGCTAAAGCAAATAAGAACAAAAATGAAAGTCGCAAATTTAGCAATAGAGAAGTAGAGAAAATTAGAATAAGAAAGAATGAGGACGATGTGAAGAAAAGGGATTATGAGATTTCTAGAGTAAACTTAGACGTAAAGAAAGAAGAAAGTTAAAATTAGGGAGGGTATATGAAGAATGGGGAGAGGAGAAAATGAAGAGAATGAAAGAGAACAATATGGAGGAACAGTGGTGCGACTGGGGTGGGGTGGGGTGGGGTGGTGTAGAAAGATGAAAGTTGCAGAATGAATAGAGAAGACGTAAAACTAGAAGGAAAGAAAGACAATCGTGTAGAAAGAAAGAAAAAGCTAGAGAAAGAAGTACCAGAGAAATAAAAATGCTGAGAGTTTATGAATAAAGAGAGACGAAAAAATAAGAGGCAGAAATGATGTGCCTATGGAAAATGAGAGATAACATCTAGAAATAAAGAGAGGCGGAAAAAAAGGAAAACAGGAAGACAAAGCGGTCATGTCATCGTTCAGAAAAAAAGAGAGACGAAAAGAAAGAATTTGATTAAAACATGAAGCCAACGGAATTCAAATTACGATTCGAATTAAAATGTATCTGTTATCTACACAATTTAATAAATTTGTTTTATATCAGCTCTGGTTAGCTTATTCCTGTTGACAACCAAACACTCTTCTCTGTTATTTAACTTATTGCTAGGTGAAGGTAGTTAGATTCGTGGATTTGCCAAGGGTATTAGTTCAAAAGCGAGCAGAACAACTATTGGATTTTCCGTGTCCATGACCGTTACGCATAGATACAATGGGTACAAAGGTAAAAAGGAAAAAAGTAGTTTTATCTCGATAACAAGTGTTTCTTTTTGTATCAAGCTTATGGTTTCTCTTGAAGTTCCGTCTTCTGGGCGGCATCAAGTTTGACCGAAGGCTAATGCAGAATTAAAGGAGTGTATGTGGGATTTTTGGAGATCACGTGACGACAAAAATTGAATTAGGCAGATATGTGAAAAAAGAAGGAGAATTAGGGTAGAAAAAAGAAAGAAAGAAAGAAAGGGATACGTCCGAAAGAGAGAAAAAGAGGACAATGGAAAAATAGGGTAAGAAAAAATATGAGGAATATATGAAGAATAAATATGAAAAGAAAGAATAAAAAGAGAAAAGAAGGTTATTTGGAAAGACAAGGGAAACAAATGCGGAATAAAAGTTTTTAAAAAAAGTAAGGCAGGGAAGAATGGCAACCATGAAGGGTGAGATAGGAGAGAGAGAGAGAGAGAGAGAGACGCAAGGGAAGAAAAACAAGTAGATATGAAAAAGGGAACACAGGAAAAAGAAAGAATAAGAGAATAGGAAAAGGAAAATAATATGAAGAAAGAGTGAAATAAATATGGAACACAAAAGTATAGAAGGAAAAAGAAAAATAGATCACGAATAGAGAGTGAAGTAAAAGAAGACGAAGAGGAAGAGAACTTAAAAAATATGAGGTACCAGTGTAACAAATATGGGGGAAAAAATGAAAAAAAAACATGGCAGTCCAGAACTGCCATGTTTTTTTCTTTTTTTTTATTTTTATTTTAAAGAAAAAGTATGAGAAATTACTTGGTTGGTTGATTTTGTTTAGCGGCATATCAACCCCTATGGGTAACTTAATACCGAAATCTAAATATTTTGAACACAATTTCATGGCTTCAACTAAATATATTTTGAACGCAATTTTATAGCCTTAAATTATATAAAATGTATCGTTTGTAATTCTGCTATAAAATGAATTCTTGGTAATTTTTTCTATGAATAGGTATTGTTGTAATTTTTTTATATAAAAATGTATTACTTGTATTTTCATACTTTCATAGTGTTTTGTTTTTGTTTATGGAGGGGATCACTATTTGCCAATAGCTGGCACCCTGACATGTGCTACCACCCCGGACGAGTGGGGACATAGGAACAACAGCTATCAAGAGGTGGTTCGACATTCCTCAAAAAGTCTTATGTCCCGATCAGAGGGTTTGCTGCCGGATGTAGTTTATCGTCATGAGAAATTAGACGAGTTTAAGAGTAAAGAATAATAAAGGAAAAAGAATATGAGGAAAATCTGGAGATATATGGAAAAGAAATAAATAGGGTGAGAGAGAGAGAGAGAGAGAGTTGAAAAATAATAGACAAAGAGATAGTAGAAAAACGGAGAATAAGTCGAAGTTAATAAAGAAGACAAGAAAAACAAAGGAAGAAGACGAGGAAACCTCAACCTGATTATGAGTAAAAGAAAAAGGATGACTGAGAAGGATGACTGGGAAGGGATAGAGAAGCTAGTTGAAAGGCGGAAGAGATGCAAACAAAAATAGAACATAAAAAGACGATAGAAAAACTTTAAAAAGCGCTTGATCTGAAAAATCAACCGAAAATGAAGAGGAAATTGAAATTCGTGAAAGAGAAATAGACAAAAAATAGATAAATCAGACACTAATAGTGTATATATATATATATATATATATATATATATATATATATATATATATATATATATAACAGAAATAGAAGGCTATAACGTCGGGAAGAACTTATTGCTTTGTTAACTTGAAACGATTCCATTTTCTCGTTGGGGTTCTGATTATCGTGAATATAAATAAAAGAAAAACTATCCAAATTGTGTATCTTTCTTGCAAGATTTAATCTTTTGCTGAAATTCGAAAAACTTGAACTGTCAAATAAGATACGAAACAACAAAACAGAACGAAACTCTGGTAGATTTGATGGAATCATGATTACGGAACTCGCAATTTTTCAACCCCGTATTTATCTATTTTTGTTCGTTCTTATCTTAGCTGGATTTTCTTAGCTTCTTTTCAATTGTATTATCATATTCAGAACGCACCCAAATTGAAATGTTAAGGAGTCGCGCTCTCCTCAAAATATATTCAGAGAGAGAGAGAGAGAGAGAGAGAGAGAGTGAGCAAGACGGACGTTGTAACGATTTTCTCTCAAGAATTGAAACGAAAATGTAATTACAGTAATCGAAAAAGAAAACGGTGGCAACCTCTAAATATGGGATAAGGCCTATAAATAATTACGAGCGATTTAGCATAAAATGTACAGGTTCAATTTTTTTTAAACTCCAAATGCGTGCTACCTTGTACAATCGTACATCTCTAAATACACACTCAAATATACACATACAGTCAAAGTTATTTGTAAGCTACGAAATGGCGACATTACGGCTTCTTGCGTTTTTAGGGGCTCTACGGTTGATTTGGGAGAATGGATCTGACAGTTTGACACATAGAAGAGGAGGTTGTAAATTTTTTTAATTTTGTTCTGAAGTTTTTCATGTTTTATGGCGTAACCTGAGTGAAATAGGATAAAAAAAGAATAAAGAAATAAGAAGGTTACAGGTCAAGTGACAACAAACCGGATATTGACGATTTCCGTTTACAGATTTATATTAATAACACAGGGGAACAAATTCCATTTTTTTTTCTCTATTGAATTAGATTTTACCCATAGTTCTAAGTAATTTAGGTGCACTGAGGGCGAATTTGTACTTGGTTTTGCTCTACCAGGCCCTGATTTTGCTCAACACACTTCCCCTTTCGTAGTATTCATCAAAATGTTTTTTCTCAATACTCACTAAGTCTTTTTGCAGTTAGGTTTTTATCTAGGTATTTGTACCTACTGTCATGGTATTGCTGTATTAGTTTCCTTTTATATGTAACACTCTAAAATAATTTTTAATTTTGTCATCTTTTTACCCCATTTTAATATTAGCAAATTAAGCTAAAAATATCATAGCAATCTAGAATTTTTTCGCCCGTTCCTGTTTTGTGTAGAATATTCTAGAGGAATAACTGAAATTAAAAAAAAACACTCATTTTTCGAGTTAATCAATCAATCCAAACCATACTGTAGTTTGAACTGCTTGTATAAATGAAACTTAATTTTTTAGTCTAATTTGAAAAATCTGGAAAATGACACATAGGCTTTTGCCAGAAATTCAGGAGTTGACAGCGTGAAACCAAGCTGAAACATATTCAGCGCACTTAAATTACTCAGAAGTAAGATATCATTTAATAAAATACGTATTCGCGGTGAATCACGTCTGGGATTGAAGTAGTCAGTTCTGGACAGCAATTGACGGGAGTAAAAGTATCATAATGGTAGTTCCGATGGCGCCTATTCGTAGTTGCCAGTTACGCGTCGGGATATTGAAATATGTATAGAGTCTAAGGAAAAAAAAAACTGATCTATGAGACCGACATGGCAGTAACACACACAAATATCACCTACTTCGCCACTGAGACCGGACCAAGCAAAGCTCTGAATAAAGCACGTAAAAATATTGGAAATACGGTTAGAAAAAGGCGGTTCGTTTCATATTTCATTTCCTTGCATTTTATTTTATTTTTTCTTACAATATACAATTACCGATCGATGACGACTGTGCAAATTGTGTTCCATGTAAGCTTCAGCAATTATTGCTTATTCTTAAATCGTGCAAACCTATGCTGATGTTTTTTTTGTTTGTTTTTTGTTTTTTTTAATACAGACGCTGTGACATATTCCGAAAAAAGAAATAGAGGATAAATTATTTTTTTTTGATGCAAAAGTAGGACTAATATCGACGGAGAAAAGAAAATATGTTTATACAGAATCAGATTAGAGATATCATCCGGATTTTTCAAATTTGTGTTTTCTTAAAATTTTCCTCGAAAATATTTATATATTTTCTGTTGCTTTTATACACGTGGCGCGAGTCTGGCCAAGGAAAAGTAACTAACAATCATAACATACCAGTAGCCTGTCTCTTGACTTTTTTCAATTTTATCTCGATCTCAGACGAATGCTTAATAAAGGTAAAACATGTTAGATTGAGATACATTTCCTACTTGTCATTTATTTTACTTATTGTTATATATATATATATATATATATATATATATATATATATATATATATATATATATATATATATATATATATATATATATATAACCCAGACGACATGCATTGAACGGATGTCAGAATTCGTTGAAAAATACATCCCCACCCATACCTAAACTCAACCCCTTTTTCGGACGTAACAAATAACAGATACAACAAAAGTTAATAAATATGAACACGCTACGACCCCTTGTCTGGATGATTGGATTTCTCTGTATCCTTGGTAACCGTAAATTATGAATTTCCCTTACAGTTAAATATAAATTTAAAAAATAAGTTACTCTAATCTTCCCTTGAGGATGAAATGGAACTAATGTTTTAATTTAATTACAAAATTAAATTTGAAGTTTTTAGCCTCCATTTTTGAAACATGGTTATTACTGTGTAGCGAAAAAACATATTTTAAATCATTAATTTATAATATTATATATGTATGTATGTATGTAAGTGTGTGTCTCTTTGTGTGCGTTTCTATATATATATATTTTTGTGTGTGTATATATATATATGTGCGTGTGTGTATATATGTGTGTATATATATGTATATATATATATGTGTATATATATGCGTATATATATGTGTGTGTGTATATATAAGTGTACATATGTATATGCGTGCATATATATCTGTGTATATAGGTTTATACATGTATATGCGTGTATATATGTGTGTATTTATATATATATATATGTGTGTGTGTGTGTGTGTGTGTCTATGTATATCTGTGTGTCTATATATATATATGATTGAGTGTGTATATATGCATGTTTATATATATATACGATTAGGTGTGTATATATATATATATATATATATATATATATATACATATATATATGTATATATATACATATACATATATATATATATATATATATATATATATATATATATATATATAAATAAAAAGGTAAGAGCTTATAGTAGTTCGAACAATAGAAATGTGTATATAATAAAAAGAAAAAAGAAACCGCGAAAGATTTTTTTTGTTATACCTTCATAGCCATCACCCAAAAAGCTGCCTGAAATACATCCCATATTCACTGGCACGTAAAGCTTATATTATAGTGACTGACAAAAACCTCTGAAAATTCTCGCTAGAAGAAATACATAAAAGTCTAAAAAGTGGAGGATAACCCCACAACACTAATAAACAAAGGTTTTGAACTCGCAAAAAATTCCTTTAGACGAACTACGTAATCCAAAGAAACGTAACGTCGAACAAACTCTAGCATATGTTTCAACATACAACAAGAACAATCCAGAACTATTTACAGAAATTACAAAAAAATCTAGACCTACTTATCAAGAATGACAAACTGAAAAATGCACTAAAAACAACCAAATTAATTAAAAGCAAACGGCAATCTAAAAACCTAAAACGCATACAAACCTCATCCAAATTTAACGAACATACAATACAGGGAGTCACAAAATGCAAAAAATAGATGGAAGGAAACTCCTACACTTTTGAAAACCCCAAAACGACATTCATAATAAATAAAAAGTTAAACTGCAACACGAAAAATGTGATTTATGCACTCAGATGCAAGAAATCATATATAGGTATGAGCCAAAAACTAAACAACAGGGTCTCCCTACACAAAAGCAACATAAGATTATCAAACAACAGAAAACTCTTTGTATCACAACCCATCTATAAATGTAACCAAGGTGAATTTAAAATTATGCCAATATACCAAACAGACGATTATTCTTACCTACAAATACAAGAAAAAAACTTCATAAACAAATTTAAACCAGCACTAAATAGACCATAACGCCACACGCAAAAGCACACAACATGCACACATAATAGCCAAATACAGTGGTCAAACCATTTGAATCCATGCGCATATACTCACACGCGGGTGTATGTGGAGCACGAATATGTATACACATATTGCCAAAAACACAGGCACGCGCGCAAACCCTACACAACTTAGGAAGTGTATGTGTGTATGTATATATGGATATATATGTGTGAGTATGTATGTGTATATTAATTCCTTATAATAAGTCAATATGCGTGTATAGAGAGGCAGTGTGTATGTACATGCGCATACTGGTATATATATATATATATATAAGAAAAATAATACGAGAAAAATAACAGCACTAGTCGCCTGACGATTGCACTAGCATGAAACAGACTGTCGCCTCTAAGTGCTGACTTCCATGTCCACTTTTATATTTATATATATATATATATATATATATATATATATATATATATATATATATATATATATATATGCACATATTGAAAAAACTAAACTGCTCACGGGCACACACGCGAACCCTATACAACATAGGAAGTGTATGTATGTGTGGTTGTGTCTATGTATATGTATATGTGTGTGTATATGTATGTGTGCATATGTGTATATTAATTCCTTATAATAAGACAGTATCTATATATGGAGAGCGAATATACGTATGCCTACGCATGCTGACAAAAACACAAAAAAATGGAATTAGATCCAAAAACACACAGGGATCATTAAAAGATAGGAATATAGATATCTTTCTTACCCTTTTTTGAACCAGTCTTAATTGTTTTATTACACTTCACGCAAGATTCTTTCACTGACAGTTCAAGAAAGACATTTGGATTGCTAACACACAAAAAAGAGAATTCTAATATCGGGAATATTTACCATTGAAAAATACAAGAAAAATTAATACCTTTTAATAATATGTGGAAATGTCCACTCTTTGCCTGATGACAGTCGCGAGACCGGAAACATGTGTAGTAAAATTATGGAAAATAAAGCATAATATATTTTTTTTAAAATCCACATTACAGTCAAAAACGTTTGCGGTTTCTGTCTTCTTCATATATATATATATATATATATATATATATATATATATATATATATATATATATATATATATATATATATATATATGTATGTATATATATATATATATATATATATATATATATATTATTCCAAAATAAGCAGCTCTAAATAGAGTGTGCCCAAAATTAACCTTCTGGTATAAAAATGGTCTATGCCATAAAATTTGAATATTAATTCAATAATCAGGTAGACAATGAGTGGCCACTATATGCTCTAACGGCAATTTGCTTGTCTCGTTCAGATGAGCACTTTGTTGGTTTACTGCTTCAGCTCCTGTACCATGACACCGGTTTCTTTTGTTATTGGGCGCTTTTTGCTATACTGGCAAGCCTTTCCAGGTTGATTTGTTTTCTTTGCCCTTTTAGATCTTGGCTGAATAATCTACCCTCCCCGCTGTGCGAGTTTGGTTTGCTTACCAAACTGCACTCGCCCGGTGGTATAAAGTAATCATCTTATTACTGCAAGTTCCTGGATATCTGAAGATTGTGTGCAAACACATGCAACTTTAACACTAGAATGGCCAGCTCCTTTGATATATATATAAAATGGCCAAGGTGTCGTTTTCGACACCTTATGATTGTTTTTTAATATTTGGCATGAAAAATAATCATATATGGTTAATGAAATTACTCATATGTTTGCAATAGATAGTTTATTAAAGAATATTGCTATTACACAACATTGGACATCATTTTGAAGTAGGCTATAACATTCTTTCTACAATCCTGTAGGGCCAACTATTTAGCAATATCTTAGATTCCACAATCTTTACATGTTACTAACAGTACCCTAGTTTCACCGATTGCACATTTGCCACAAGTAGGTTTTTGGCATACTTGGCAAACAGTAATCGTAGCATTTGAACATTTTCTACCATGACACTAGCGACGTTTCTTAGGTAATGAAGAGCTTGTGGAGGGTACCTCTGCATGATTCGGTAAGATTCGCTTCTGAACATAAGCGTGCCTAAGACTCTCAATGAGCTCCCAAATGAAATCCTTCCTACCAATTTGTCTCCCTATGTATATAATCCATGCATTTATAACTGCCATATCCAGTATATTACAAAAGACTCCAAGGGGCCAACGTCTTGTAGCACAACGTGTACTGTACTTTCGGAGCATTTGGTCGACTACGTCTACTCCTACCTTATTAGCATTATAGAAATCAATGACTGCTACTTTCTTCTTCTCACCTTCCGAAATTGTTGGAGAACGATGCATTGTTGATGAGAGGCACACATTTCTATTAGCCTTCCATTGATAATTCACAAACATGCATTCACTTTCATCTTGAAAATAAATTTTGGATTCATACTTTTCCCCCTTTTCTTGTAAAGTCATTTCTTTCGACAGATGCTTGCTGTTTCCACTCAGAGAACCGACAATTGAAGTGGCTCTATCTCGACGTTTTCTTGCAACCTCATAAGATGTCAAAAGTTATCTGTTGTTATATTATAGCCATTGTAAGGCTGAGCACAACATGTTCCGCTAAGGGAATCTCTAATCTTGATTTCTTTTCTATGGCTCCTAAGTAGAGGATCACATTTACAATGTATTTGTTTTCTACCTCTGTAAGGACCCAAAATTTCATTCCAAACTTATCAGGTTTATTTGGCATAAATACAATGAATGGGCACCTGTTTTTCATGGGCAATAGCTGTTCGTCAATTGTCAAACTATATGTTGGTATATAGGCACCTTTGCAATTTTCAACAAATATGTCAAAAATTTCTCTGATGTGACCAAATCTGTCACTTTTGATCCTCTCTGACCTTGTGATTCTGTTGTCAAACCTAATAACTCTTTGTATTTTCTTGTAATCATTTCTAGACATGGTTTCTCCGAATATTTTTGATCCATAGGTTTTATTCCACAAAAAATCCGTACACTCCCCTTGCATATGTCACAGCAATGTAGGCCTCCAACATTTCTAAGGATAACACAAAGTTTTTATCATGATTTTCCCTTCATTGATTGTGCATTTATGAATTTTCCGTAGCATAGTTTCACCAATAAATATTCTCCAAGCAGAATATGGGGATTCTGCAGCTACATTTTTCATAGGTTTTGAGATTCCAGGAGTACCTTTCAATACCTGACTTTGGTTATATCTTCCTCTCCGGGATGATGATAGAGGTTCCCAGGCAATCCCATGCCGTGTTATGATAGTATTTCTATCTGCGGAGGCGCTTGCTTGTATATCTGAAGAGGTACTTGCTTGTCTAGTGGATTCATCTTCACTATCTTGAGAGTCATCAGAATCTGACGAGCTTGAAGAAACTTCTTTTTGCGGAAAAAATTCCTTGTCACTATCATCACTTGAAACTTCATCTTTTGATTGGAAGATAATATTCAATGCTTCTTCTGCAGTATAGACATCTTTATTTCGATTACGCCGTGAAGCAGCCATCTCTAATATATTCAATATTCAAGTCAGGAATAACAAGTCTGAAAAGAAATTCACAAATATCAGTATACCGCATACTGAAAGAAAGTGATTATATATATATATATATATATATATATATATATATATATATATATATATATAAATTATGTGTGTGTGGATAGATAGATAGATAGATAGATAGATAGGGAACATAAAAACAAGTAATATTTTTTGTAAGACATCTTTCAATGCATTTACCCTATAAATAGCATAGGGGTAAAAAACGACACCTCGGCCATTCAAGGTAAAACCTCAAATATCAGTTATTCCACTGAATATTTTTTAATGAATTAAGTCTGCTAAGCATCTTTGCTATAATTGTCCATAAGCCTCAACATCGAACCTAAACTAGTTATTCCATAGTAATTTGTTGCGTTAAGTAGTGACCAGTCATTGCCTACCTGGTTATTGAATTAATATATATATATATATATATATATATATATATATATATATATACGCACACACACACACAGAGGGCTCGATGGATAAATTGTCGTCTAAACTACGCAGAAATGAAAATAACACTGACATCTCATTTTCGTCGTCGTCGACGTCGGCTCCCAGTCGTGTCCGAGTATCGGGTTCTGTCATGAGTCCTATCTTCGCGGTTGATGTTTATATTTGACGTCTTGCGAGGCCCAGTTGGCGGTGGAATAGTCGCGGACAATGCTCACAGGGGAGAGTAGGGGAAGACCGTGTTGTTCACATAACTCTCTCCTCCTTCGTCGTCTTGCATCTCATTTTAATAGATATATTTACCAAAATTATACAAAAATATCTGGAAATACTAAATAGTAAATTTATACAATCAAATCGCCATTGACTTCAATCATGGATTTCAGATGACTTCGGAATCTTGCGAATCTCTTCTCAAAATATCTCCTTGTAGACAGTCTTCTTGTTTAAGTTGGTGAAAGAAGGAGTTTTGTTGGTCTCTTGCACAACTGCGCCCCACACATAATAATGAAGGAGGGTTGCAATCTGGGGAGTTAGGTGGACAGATGTAAGGAATGATGTAGTCACAGAAATTGTCTGACAGCCATGACCGTGGCATGTGTGCAGAGTCCTGTTTCCTAACATAGGGTCTTCTAGCGGTCAACTTCTTGACAGGGGCACTACTACTTTCTCAAGGCACTTGATGTATTGTTGAATGTGAGCCCATGTGGGAAGATGAATGAAGGAATTACATCGTCATCAATGGCAATCACTCGAAACTCCTTCTTAATCACCATTAGACTCATCCAACACTTTTTCAAATCCCTTGCACTTTCCCCAAATCGACACCCAGACGCTATGAATTTTTTCGTATTTGACCTTCCGGTGTGAATGCCAAGCACTACAGCATTGGTTAAGCATCTCTCATTGCAGGTTTTTTTTTTCAGATAAGCAATATGGCTTTCCCTTCTGTAGGTAAACTGCTAATGTTTTAGCGTTTATTGCTGAAGTAGTCTATATAGGTGAGAATGGGGAGTTTCGAGCTATTGTTTTTGGATATCTCGTAGATATGTGATCAATTCAAAACTTCGTCCAGAAATACCTTTCAACTTTTGATGAAGCCTAGTTTCAGTGGAAGAATCGGCAAGAACGAGACAAACACTCAAAAACGAAAATCGGTATGAAAGATTCTCTAATAAACATTACCGTCGGGGATTTAATAAAAGATCCGGTTTGATATCCCAATGTGGTGTTTCAACATGACCAGGCTCTGGATGTTTTGTTCTCTAGAACATGTCTTATACGCTTGCCCGTGTTTTACACACAGGCGTTCCCTAATTTTTGGCTACACTGGTAAATTAATTACTTTTGTTAGTTTGACTCTAAAATTCTAAGTGACGAGCGGTATAATTTTCTCGGCGTTTTTTTATGGTCTTTGTTTGTGAGGGCCACAAATCATTGGTGGATGATAAAGCATCTTAATCATCCTAAAAAGATCATGCTAAAATACTGAGCCACAAGTGAAAATTTCAACATACCGTTTTTTCCAAAATTAATTTTTATTTTATTAAAAATTTGGTGATTATTATTACGGAAAGTCCCAAATTTCAAAGTGTGTAGTTAGCATTTAGTCTAGTATTTAGCTCGAATATCTGCCTCAATTCGAAGTGGCATTGAATAGAACAGAGTCCAGAGTTTCTCGTTAAGAATATTTTCACATACTTCCAGAAACTCTTGAAGATTGTGCGGTTTTAGTTGGAGCACTTATTTCTTTAGTTCCCATCATAATGGTTCAACTATATTTACTTTGGTCTGACCAGTTTCTGACCAGTTTTCCAAAACTTAAAAATCTTCATCAACAAGAAATCGTTCTGTGGGGTTTTGTTTTGGCACGTGATATATGGTAAGGCGCATCTTCATGCATAATAAATTCTCCCTTTTCATAATCTGACAGACCATTAAACATTAGTAAATTATTATAGTTTAGGTTTTTATTAACGTTTACTAATTTTCTTCTAACATTTCTCTTAATGGAACATCGCACCATTAACTGTCCACCACAAAATTATTTTCGTCTTCGTGGTGCATCTTGCATTTTTTCTTTCTCTCAATGGTCTTCTTACATATGTTCTTGTATTTGAATGTAACTATGTTACTTTTTTCTCATTTTCCTCGATGTCAAATGTTCTTTTGACCACTTCAAAACATCTATTCCGATGTTGTTTGCTTAATCATATATTTGCTATTATGTAACCGAAAATAAGGCTCAAGAATAGAGTCCCGGGGAACACGTTTAATCAATGGAATAAGATCAGCAAGAGTTGCCGTTACAAATACCTTTCATTACACGGTTTTGATGAGAAAAATTGAATCAAAACAAAGAAATGGGCATAATCACCTCGGCCTTTCCACTTGTGAAGAAGGTTGGCAATTCTAATCCCTATCAAACGCCTTAAAGGTGTTGGAGTTTTTGGGTAGTTTGGTGCACTATTGAGCCAGCCAAAATGAGCTGACATTTTCTTGTTCACCAATAGAAGAGTTAACCAATCAGAAGGCTCAAAATATTCTATGTATCTCTCCCCCTCTCTCTCCCTCTCTCTCTCTCTCTCTCTCTATATATATATATATATATATATATACATACATATATATATATATATATATATATATATATATATATATATATATATATATATATATATATATAGAGCCTTGACACTCTGACAAAGCGGGTGCCACAGTGATCTGGGGAATCAAAGAATACATTAAAGCGGCCAACAATCAGCTAGCCGACAAAGAAACCTATAAAAGCTTTCCTACACACCCTCTTCCCGAATACCAAAATAATTAACTAACTAAACTAAACATAATTCCTCGCAACAATCTAATCGACAAGGAAACATGCACAACAGTTTCATCCACAAACATCTCAGCTGCTCGCTTCTATCTCTTTCCTAAAATACACAAAAGCAACAAAAGACCGGTCATTCATCATTCAACTGCCACACGACCAAAATTTCCAAATACGTAGACCATTATATACAACCCCTAGCTAAGGAATCCAAATCCTATATCAGAGACACAACAGATCTACTAAACAAAATTAATCACATACAAAATGTCCCACAGAATGCTATTCTAGAGACTATGGACGTAAGATCACTTCATCTAATTTTTAAACACATCGAAGGGCTAACCGCCCTTCAGGAAGCACTTACTAAAAGAAGAAAACAAGAACTCCCCACAAATGTTATCATAAAGCTCATGGAGCATATTATTACATTGAATACTTTCAACTTCAATGGAGCACACTAACTGCAAGTAAGAGGCTGTGCCATGGGCACCATTGAAGCTCCATCATATGCTACAATATTCATGGGAAAATTTGAGGAGACCCATATCTATCCCCTCATCGCTAGCGACTGCGTATTCTATGCAAGACATATCGATGATATATTCTTTGTATACACGGACAGTGACGACAAACGTACACAATTCCTCATGACCCTACTAAACACTGTACACGACTCAATTAATTTTGACTATGAAAATTACACAAGATCGGTAACATTTTTAGACACACGCATTTACATAGATAAAAACAGGAAACTGCAAACGACACTACACACTAAAATATCCGACACCCACAACTATCTACACTTTAAGTCTGCCACCTCAAAGAGAACCTACCTTATTCACATGCACTTAACTCAGAACGATATGTTCCAACAGTGAGGAACTAAATAAACGCACTCAAAATCTGGAGCATCAATTTACAACACGTAGATAAATAACACCTAATCAGGGAACAAATAAATAAAGCAATTTCCATACCTAGAGAAGACACCCTAATATACAAGATTAAAAATAAACACAGCCTCATACCTTTAGTAACCACTTTCAACCCCACTCTGCCACCATATAATCAAAAGTCGCTGGGAAATACTACATCTCAAACCAGACCTAAAAAAATCTTTGAGGAACCCGGCCTTCTCGCAAATCGTAGACCTAAGGACCTAAAGGAAATTATAGGGAGTAACCACATTTCAGGGTGTTGTGTAGGATCTACCTAATCTGCATAGGTGACTACCAACTATATAAATAATGGTTGATACCGGAAGACGAGGGAGAGAATCCCGAGAGCCAACTAGAGACTCTGATCGACTGCGACTAGTCAACACATTCTCCAGGAACGTCTTCCCAGAATTATACAGAAATACTATATGTACTTATTGTGTACACTTTCTTGGTATAATAAATTCTTGTTCTAAGTACATTTTGTGTTGCATTATTATTCCATGCAATAGGCGAGATTCAACATTGAGTCAAGACTCAACACAGGGGATAAGGTAATCCGTAATAAACCATAAACAACAGAATTTTCCGAACCATGTAACACCAAAAAGAGCTTATGTTGTAACCACATTAGACACACGAATTCATTCACTAGTTCAGCCACTAAATCTACTTTCAAAATCTACCACGACTCTAACTGAAGAAGTTATAACATAATATACCTCCTAGAATGCAGACTATGCCAGAAACAATATGTAGGATTATCTGAATGGCCCTTTCACTACAGAATTAATAATTATTGCAATCGAATTAAGTCGGCTCCCCATGAAAGATTATTATTTCCGCCTACAAAAACACGATTTCAAAACCCATGCCAATTTCACTATAATTGAGAAAATAGAAAAGCTCAGAGCAGATAACATTAGAAAGATTTTAGAAGGACATAAACATAAGCAGATTCGGTGCCTAAAAAAGCTCCACCCAGACGGTCTTTAGTCAAACATTTAACAACATAGGTAGAATTAATATAAAACCCCACAAATCGGGACCTACCCATACTTGTCACCACACAAGTCAGACATGCTTGTGGAGGTGTTGGGTCCTCACACTTATACACACACCCATACTAATATACACACTTACACACATCATACTCACTCACTCACTAAGAATCAAATAACACACACACTTAACAGAAACACACCCCCTTTCCAGAAACCAATACACATGTCGAAATGACCAAGGGAATTCAGAGCGGCATAAATCCATGCAGACCTTATCTTAAATAACAACTTAAAAGAGAGTGTTTGACCAAAACAAATGAAAACTACAGACAAAAGTTCATTTTCTCCATCAAGACATTCATTTCTGTGTTCACTGCTACGAACAAGCAGAATTTTTTTCTCCTGATGATGGGCATGTTGGCCGAAGCTAGCCAAGGAAACTAAATGAAATAATAAAAACGAAAGAATATTAATATGCAACCCAGTGTGTCTGAAGATGTTTTAATATTTTTTATTGTTCAATATATATATATATATATATATATATATATATATATATATATCTCGGGAAGAGGTTATAGTTGTTCCAACGACAGAAAAGCGTATATTTTAAGAAGATAAACCGCAAAGGTTTTTGGTTGAAATGTGGATTTGTTATTTTAAAATATATGTTATACTCTTATATATTATATATTATAATTGTAGCAGGATTATAGAAAATAGAGTATAATATATATTTTAAAATAAAAAATCCACATTTCAACCAAAAACTTTTGCGGTTTATCTTTTTAATATATATATATATATATATATATATATATATATATATATATATATATATATATATATATATATATATGTATATATATATATATATATATAGAGAGAGAGAGAGAGAGATAGATAGATAGATAGATAGATAGATAGATAGATAGATAGATAGATAGATATTTGGAAATTATTAGCTCCAAAGTGTATTGATATTTTGGAATTACAAGACTGCTTATTATATTTTTGGATTCTAATTTCGGTACAGCTAGCCATTGGGCAAAGCACGGTATTTGCATATGGTAGTCGTCTCCATTGTCAAATCTCCTCTGATCTTTTAGATATCATCTCGTAATTATAGGCAGGGGAAGAGGCAGATAATTAAATATTGGATATCAATGTTTTATATCAAACTTCGTATATCTCTTGAAAGTTCATAAAAGATAGATTTACGGCGCTTATAGATGATGAAGTCAATGAGAAGCCTAATATGAACTGATTCCTCATATCATAACGATGGATGGTAAAGATTTCAAGATGTACTAGAAACCTTGCAGACGACCGTCTTCCACCAGAATTTCTATTCAACTTTGTCTACTGCACGGGCGCGCCAGGAAAAAAAGACTAATGTTTAAGAAACAGCTTAAGATGACATTTCTACTGAATAGTGTGTTCGATCCTCACTAGGCGCCACATAATTGGGACGAAATTAATCTCAGCTTAAGTATTAATATTGCCTAGGCGTAGTGTAATTTTTTCGTCAGCGAGAGTGGTCGACCATTGCCACAACCTTCCCAGTTTCCCCCGACACTTCTGCCAAAGTTAAACTGTGTTTATTTACACTATTTACATTGTTCTAACTGTTGTGCTCATTTTCGTTGCTCGTCCTGGTTATGACAATAAACTACATCCGCGTCCTGGGTATGACGATAAACTACATCCGCGTCCTGGGTATGACGATAAACTACATCCGCGTCCTGGTTAAGACGATAAACGACATTCGCGTCCTGGGTAACACGATAAACTACGTCCAACAACAAAGCCTCTGATCAGGAGCTTTTGAGTAGCGTGGAACCACCTCTTCATTGCTGGTGTTCCCGAGTCCGCCCTGACCCAGGATGGTCGTACCTGTTGGGCTCCCAGCTATGGGCAAGTAGCAACACCCAAACTTGTATAAAAATAGGTTTTAATACCAGAATTACTTTGTAATAAAAAAATTATTACCAGTAATAATTTTTGAATGAAATATTATTATCAACAATACTTTAAAAAAATACCAGCAATACAAAGAGTTATACATTTTTTGAAAAGAAATATGACCAGCTATAGATTTCTTCAAGGAAAAATATTCCCAGAAATAGATTTTTGAAGAAAAACATATTACCAGCAATAAAAATTTTGTCAGCATTAAATAACCCATAAGGGTTGATATGCCGTAAGACAAAAAACAAATCAATCTTCGTTGCCATATTCACGACGTTTTGGCTGCCGTACGCTCCGGCATTCTTTCGGTGATTAGAATAGAAAAATTAGACGTAGCTGACCACATATAGAGGAGAAGTGGAGATCACAACCCCCTGTGGGATGTGGTTGAAATAATAGACTGAGAACATCACTGTAAAATACAAAAACTTTAAAGAATTAGCGCATATGCTAAGCCACAAAAATCTTCTAAGCCAGCCAAGCATAGAAATGAATGCAATATGGGAATCAGTAATATGGAATGCTAGAGAAAAGCAATAATAGCTACCAAATTGCAATATGAGCTCTGGTAAAATGACTTTTGAGACATTAGTTCCAAAAATTTTTTTTTAAGCTTTTCACCCCAAGCAAGGCTGGAAGTCACTAGCACGCAAGGGGTTACAGAAGGTTTGGAGGAAGAGCAGATAGGAGTGGTAAAGGAGAGGATGTGGAGAAAGATAGAGGATCGATCAAGGCAAGGGGGTTACAGAAGATTCGGAGCGAGAGCAGATAGGAATGAAAGGGGAAAAGATGTGGAGAAGGGAAGTGGATAGATCAAGGCAACTGGCGATGTCGATTGACGTTACACTTAACTTGTTGATTATATTAGTCAGGGAAACAGCAATAAGGAATGGAGTTCCACAGGTGAGATGTGCGAGACATCAAGCTATTGGAGTAGAAGAGACGTCTACATCTAACAGTTTCAACGGTGAAGACAGTCAGTTGAAAACTACCTCACAACATTTTTCCGACAAAAAAAACAAAAACAAAAAAAAAACAAAAGAAATATAAAAGAGAAAAAGGTCGCACCCTTCAGATAAGACTGCAGGAACACCATAAAGCCGTAAAATAAGTGGAAGTAGAAAAATAAGGCATGGATAACCATATATAAATGGCGATCACCGCCCCCTGTGTGATGAGGTTGAAATAATAGACAGAGAACATCAGTGGAAAATACGAAAACTTAAGGAATCAGCACATATGCTAAGCCACAAAAATCTCCTAAGCCGGCCAAGCATAGACATGAATACAATATGGAAACCAGTAATACGTATTGCTAGAGAAAAAACAATAACAGAACTGTAATATGAGATCTGGTAAAAAAATTTTAACTGAGATATTAGGTTTATAAATAATAATAAAAAAATCATACACTGATGTCCTCAAGGACAATGTCCCAGAGGATAAAATTGGTTTAATCCAGTAACTTGACCGGAATAATTATGAGTTCAATACCTGGCTACAGCAGAAGTGAAAATAAATTGGAGAGTTGAATTAAATGGAGTTAAAAGGAGAGACATGGCATGTGGAACTAGGCGAAATAAAGGGTTCAGTTCGAAATTCCAGTCACATGAAGAAGTCCGGGGAGTAGAACGGCCAAAACGTCAACAAAGCTGAGGAAAGCTGTACGAACATTTAAAAAATATATGACACGACCTTTCAGAATGTTGGCTCTCCATATCTTCCTCTTCTTTTTTGCTCTCAGTAATACTTCCTCCACATGGTCACTTTTTTTTACTTTGTCATACTCTGTCCATTTGCAAAAAACGCCACAAACGTCAGTTACTCGGGGTTGTGTTTGATGTGCTCTGCGTGTTTTATTCTACTAACCTTCTTTCCTTACTATATGTCTGTAACTTTCAGCTCCTGATTATCGATATTTTCTTTATAGTCTCTGTTCGAATTAAGACAATCTTTTTTTTCTCATATGATCAGATCATAATGATTCGTCGGTAACATATCACTATTGCTTCAAATTATATTTATGAGACTGTCTAGCATTTCTGACATATAGCAAAGAAAATATTAAATAGCAGTTAAGCACGTCTTTCTTCAAATTCCCATGTTAGACATTTAGTCCTTTGTTTTTATATTATTAGAAATACCAGTGATAATTTTACGATTTTCCAATTTGAATTCTCTGATGAATCATAATTCTCCAGTTAATGATTGAATAATCTCATGGCGAGTTCTACGACAATAAAATATCCATAAAATTCCCCTATCGTGTCGTTAAATATTTGAGCTTAATAACGTTAACAAAATATTGCAATAACAGTTGTAAATACGAATGCATGTCGTTATTAAAAGAAGTTGATACAAATTTCAAAATTTCAACTATTCCATTTCACTGAAAAAAAAAAGGGCTTAAACACATCTATCTTCCCTTCTTTCTTTCATTTTCTCACTTAAACCAAGTAGCGTCCCTGGTGTGTCTTTTGCCCGTCTTTCCACGAGATAGTCCATTATTTATGAGGTAGTGTCAGGGCGTAATGAACGTGCTAACTAAGCAACGGACGTGCAGAATTATAAGATACTTTCGCACGTGTTAAATTCTGAAGTCCCCGATCCATAACACAAAACTTAGGCTACCCGTTTAGCTAGCCACCACGCAGTCTGTCGACTTTAATTTAATGATCAGTTCTTTCGTCTTCCTTTCTTGGATTACTTATTCTTATATTATTTTCATTATGAATTTATCATTAACAATGTTTTAACTGGGAAGCGTAGGTCAGCATGGTTATACGCGCCGATCATGAAACTTGATACCGTCTCTAATTCTATATAGAATATCTCGTTTCCCAAATTAAATAAATCCGTTTAGACAATACATTCACGTCGCCTTCCTAAAAGTGTACGTTTCTTCAAGATCACAACTCACCACAAATTTATATTTGAGAATAAATAATTCAAAGGAAACTAACATCCTTTAACGTATGTTATGAAAAAAAAAACAAAAAAAAAAAAACAAATATGCATAATATATCGTGCCAACGGAAATTATTTAATTAAGCTGTAAATTCAAACGAAGAAAGTACAAATATTCAGTGAAAAAGGCTTTTGGGTCTAATCTTCGCTCGAATTGTGACACAGAACAAAATATATGCGCATATTGGGACTTCCGCCAAAAATCGAATTATTATATTTTTGGAGAAGGAGGAGGAAGTTTTCTCATGAAAGATGCTTCGCATGTCATTTATGGCTGTACACCTATCACTGTACATATGTATCGCAGTATATTCATAGCTCAATACTATCTATCTATCTATCTATCTATCTATCTATCTATCTATCTATCTCAGACTGTTCTTTATCTATCTATCTATCTATCTATCTATCTCAGTTTGTTCTTTATCTATCTATCTATCTCAGTCTCTTCATAGCTGTCGCTAACTGGTCATATCTATTTACCTCAATGCCATCATAGCCGTCTCTATCTATCTATCTATCTATCTATCTATCTATCTATCTATCTATCTATCTGTCTGTCTAAGTCTGTTTATATCTATCGATCAATCTATCTAGCTATTTCAGTCTGTATATATCTATTTCTGATTATATCTGTCTCAGTCAGTTTATATCTATCTATCTATCTATCTATCTATCTATCTATCTATCGCAGTCTATTTACACTATTTCCAACATTAATGCTGTTACCCGCATCTTTATTGTTATATTCACAATGTTTCAACCGTTGTGCGCTCCGACCTTCTTCAGTTGACATACGCCAATATTTCGAACCGAAGCCTGTTTTACTACGCGAACAGTGCTTATTCTCGTTCCACGTGACATGCCTTTCGTAGATACCTCAGATCCAGTTAATTCCTTTTAGTAACTCAACTCGCCAAGGTTTTGTTCAGGTACTGAACTCAAAAGTCTTTGGATTACTCCAACTAACGCTTTATCTACCAGGCTATGTTTCGTTGGAATCATTATTGTCTGCATTTTTGGATCTTATCAACTTAATATCTCATTAACCAAAACTCATATTACATAATTTGTTATTGTTGTTTTAATTAGCTCTCTGTATTACTGGTTCCCATACTGAATTCAAATGATGGTTGTGTAAATTTGGTATTCCATCTCTTGCAAATATATTGTGCGGATCTATCATGCACGAATATACATACATACATACATACAAAAATACAAATCACATACAACGCCAAACATTCATTGGTTAAATAATCACCAATACGTTATTATAGACAATTTACAAATCGCAGCAATGCGACAATTTTGTAATCGCTCTATTTTTATGCAGTCAGTTTTGGGTGAAACGGATCACAGACGCTTTCTTAAGTTTCCCCAAAGCTCGATCGCTGGTTGGTCAATGCCAAACAATCAGGTCGTCTGCACGTGAAGAATAATTCTTCCCGCGCAGCAATTTGGAACCTATAGTCACTTATTTAAGCAAAAATTTTTCTTAGCTAATTAGTGAGAATTTAGCTGCCAAACGAATCCACGACAGTTGAAACCACGCGCCAACCTTCTCCCTCACACACACCACTCACATCCTGAACATACCTTGCATATACTCACATAATCTTTTCTAACACAGCAAATCTTTCAAGAACAGTAATGATAAGAGACTCTCATGAACATTATTCCAATGAAATTTAAAATACTAAAATAACATTTAAAGAGAGACAACTCTTGTTTATTCCAATTAGTCTTACTTAAAGGTATGCTTTCTCTCACATTGTTGTTTGATATTGTACATCTTGTTAAATACATATTTCATGTGTAACAATGTCTTTTGTTTATCCTTTTCTGCGTCAGCCATGTTTCCTAATCTAAAGTTAAATTGATGTGGTGAAGTCCGCCATAGTTTCCTAATCCGTAAGGAAGTCTGAAGTGACAAACATCGGCAGTTTGTGAAATAAACCATCGGCAAAAATTTCTGACGAAGTGAGTGATCAGAGGGCGAAAGACTCCACACACGTTCAAATGATACGAATACAATATCTGATTCTTGAGTTGTTCGACATGCTGGGGCCACTTGACGTGTGCTGATACCTTGATCGTCTCCGACAATCTGTAGAAGGTGTACTTCATGGGGAGGCATACGAGATTATCGTGGTCTTCCTCATTCTAAATTTTGTGGTGCCACGGATCTTATCTCAACAACGAGGCGATAAATATTAGCAAATTTTGGATGACTCGGCTGCCTTCAGTCTGGAAATGCAATCTGACACATCCTTGCTGTCTCTCTCTTAAAGGTTAAAATAGTTTTGTGTCACTACCCAACTGAGCAATGGTGAGAGGAAAATGATCATTCAGGCCTTCAGTAATGCTACCAGCATTCATACTCTGGCTACCAGCTTCAAATTCTGGGAGTAGTAAAGAGGAAAACTGGAAAAGGAGGTCACAACAGGAAGAGGGATCATCATTTAAACTTAGAGAGAAATACATTCTTATCGTTCAAAGTAGAGGCCATTAGTGTTATAAAAACCTCGGAATATTCCAGTAATATTTCTTTAATCATTTCTAAGATACAAAGCTTAATCTAACAATTGGACAATTTTGCTGTTACAACCGATATATATATATATATATATATATATATATATATATATATATAGGTCTGTGGTATATTGGTTTACGCGTCCGACGTATGCAGATCTCGTGTTGCTGTTTACCTACGAAATATAATAATTTGATTGCTTTAATCGG
>OZ038515.1:16196795-16206795 GCA_964036315.1 Acanthosepion esculentum
TACATTTGCAAGAGATGGAATACCAAATTTACACAACCATCATTTGAATTCAGTATGGGGGCCAATAATACAGAGAGCCTTAGCTCTTGCAGTTAAAACAACAATAACAAATTATGTAATATGAGTTCTAGTTAATGAGATATTAAGTTGATAAGATCCAAAAATGCAGACAATAATGATTCCAACGAAACATAGCCTGGTAGATAAAGCGTTAGTCGGAGTAATCCAAAGACTTTTGAGTTCAGTACCTGAACAAAATCTTGGAGAGTTGAGTTACTAAAAGGAATTAACTGGATCTGAGGTATCTACGAAAGGCATGTCACGTGGAACGAGAATAAGCACTGTTCGCGGAGTAAAACAGGCTTCGGTTCGAAATTTTGGCGTATGTCAACTGAAGAAGGTCGGAGCGCACAACGGTTGAAACATTGTGAATATAACATTAAAGATGCGGGTAACAGCATTAATGTTGGAAATAGTTTAAATAGACTGCGATAGATAGATAGATAGATAGATAGATAGATAGATAGATAGATAGATAGATAGATATAAACTGACTGAGACAGATATAATCAGAAATAGATATATACAGACTGAAATAGCTAGATAGATTGATCGATAGATATAAACAGACTTAGACAGACAGACAGACAGACAGACAGATAGATAGATAGATAGATAGATAGATAGATAGATAGTTCCAGTTAAATGTTACTGCAGGTGTCTTATCATTAAATTACATTTTTCTTAATTAGAAATATTTTGCCGTTTAAACACGTCACCGATAAAAAAAATGCACCCAGAAAATAAACAGAATGTTCTGATAGATGTTATCTATTCACAGGAGGAATTTAATAAATGATTCTCAAGTTTTAATCTGTCTTACGGCGGGAGTTCCCGCAGGAACAGATAAGATGAGATTCTTTAAGCAGGTGCAGAGAGGCTGCTTGCATAGGTGCGTGTGTGCCTGCGTGCTTGCCTGCGCAATCAAGTTGCATGCACATTGTCATAGGCTCATAGAATAATTCTCTTCAGTGAATTTCTTCTCCGAAATACGGATTGTCGCATTTCTCAATCATTACCCTTCTATATATTTTCGATTCCAGTTGCCTTGTGCTATATTCCTAAATAAAGCCCATTCCCAGTAAATGTCAATATATCTTTTTTGAAGCGGGGGTGTATTATTATTTCTTACCCTAGTAGATCAGCTTCATTAAGAATAGTTTAACTTGAGAATTTTTTTTATATTGATGCGTACTACCCCACAAATCACTCCGTGTGTATGTGTGTGTGTGTCCCGGGTGGGGGGGCATGCTTGGGGGCCCCAGGCAGTGCTTTGTGAGCCTCACTATCTTATAATTTCTTTTGTTTTAATTACAAATTGAACTAGACTTCTCTCCATTAATCTTCTGAGAGATTGTCTGAGTGTCTGACTGATGCTAACCTCCATGAAAGTGACTCGATATCGTTCTCAGCTGACGTGAAATGGAAAGACTCTATTGAATCCATTTCGAGCTCAGCTGCTAAGAAAGTTGGTTCATTGTGACCTGCGAGACCATTTTCCGCTCCAGAATCTATCTTACAAATCTGTAAGTCTACAATTCGTCCATATTTAGAATACTGCTGTCACATATGGTCCGCTTCCCTTTCTATTTACCTTCAGCTCCTTGATAAAACCCAAAAAAGAATCAGCAATATTATTGGCTTTGATGTGGCAGCTCGGCTTCAGTCACTTTCCCACCGCCATAAGGCTGCCTCTCTGTGTCTTTTCTATAAATACTTTCATGGTAATATGTTCTAATGATCTCTTCACTATGGTAATTTTGTTCTCATATTATAAATACTCATTGGGGCTAGTTTTTAAATTGTTGTTATATTCCCCACCCCGACAGCCAAATGAATTATACATATGGGGTATAGCTAGGATTTTCATAGAGACCATGAGGTATTATGGTGGATGTAATAAGAAAGTTAAGAAAGGATGCGTTGTTTTGGTGTTAGGAATATTTTGGTATGTCTGGGTCAGTGTTTGTGGCTAGGTAAGTTTAATGTTAAGGCAGAACAAGACCGTCCTTTTCCCCATTCCCCATTTTGGCCTTGTGTCACATTTTGTAAATATTTACAAACAAATATCGCTCTCCACTATGGTACCTAGACTTTGAATTTAAGCGCAGTACTAGACTGGCGTCGAGATCTCATCAATTTACAGTTGAGCTGACAAAATGTAATTGTAACTTCTATGCTAACAATTTCCTTACTTCTCGCTTGTGGAACTCCATTCCGCATCCATACTTTCCAGCCAACATTAATCTGCAAGAATTTAAATGAAATGTCAATCGCTATCTGTTGTCCTCCTGATTACACTTTTCTCTTCCTATTCCTAATTCTTCCACCCCCAGTAACTGCTTTTATCTTAGTGTCTTTTCTCCCTTGCATGGGGTGAAACTGATTAAATAAAAGAAAACTGACTATTAAAGAATAAAGATTTTTCACAGGTTCTGACGTCATTCTGAGGTCTTTTCTTTTTTCGTCAAAATCCATGAATTTTTTTTTTGGCTCTTGCTAAGTTTCGAAAAAACACAATATTAAATTTACTATTTTTCATCCATAATTTTGGATGTTAAAATTTCTCAACTCATTAATAAGAAAGATCTCAAGTTGACGTTAAAAATTGTCGCAGAACATTTTTGATGGAATAATCTATTATGACATGTCTCTAATTTGTATTTTGATATTGTATTTATTTTCAGTTTTTCTACTTGCACTGTTCACCTATATCGCAAATGTCATATTGTACATAATTAGGTTACAATAAATTTTTATTTCATATGAATACTACCTTATCAATAATGGGATGTAGTACAACTGGGGAGGTGTCTTAGATTGGTGGTATGAGGCTAAGATATGATCTCGACGATACTACAAAACTGAACAACAGTATCAATTGTATTAATCATCGGTGGCACGCTTGGAGGAGACCTGAATAAATGTAGGGGAAACAAATTTCATACAGAGAACTAACACTGGAATTAAAGGCGAAACAAAAAAGAAGAAAATAAAACAAATCAGATACCACGAGTGATACGGATTAAACGGTCCAATGAATGGTGTCAAAATAACACAGAAACATCGTTCTGCATATGCGCTACAAATAATTTACAAGTCATTTGGTTTTTATTTCTTTGTTTTTTATTATTTATTTCTTTGTTACAAATGTTAGCAATTTATCTCCAATAACTTGTAAAGCTATTAATAAACGATCATTGTTTTTTCCTATCCTTCCAAGATAATGTCTGTTTTAAAATTTATCACGAACATAATCTATTAAGAATTAAAATTAAACTGAAGACCTAAAACGTAGTTGTTAATTTTTTAAAAATATAGACATTAAGATTAGGCACAAATCCACGTAAAAGGAAAACTCGAAAACAGTTACGGTTATTAATAAATAACAAAGGAAATAGCAATCAGATAAATCAAATTAATAAAGCGAAAAGACCACATGACTTGTTCATCATGTGGGAAAAAATATATTTATTGATATTATTTTACATCTGATACGGACGCCAAGTTGGAAAATTGGTGGGAACATTTTAAGGACATTAAATAGCAAGAAACGGAGACCGCAGTAACTGTAAAACCAATTTTAATTGGCTGAATTCAATAAAAGAATCAAAATCAATCTGGGGCCACGTCAAATTCCTCGGATTCAAATAAAATATGCACTGCCCGTTTCGATGTGGTTTCATTGTTAGTACGATGGTCAGGTGAACAGTGAGTTCGTTCCTCTCTGGGTGCTTCCGGGTTACGGCATTTTGCCACATTTAGTTAATCAACTGTATAACTTTGCGTGATTTATTTTATATTTGACTGTGTGAATGAGTTATTTTATAGATCAAATCCAGCATTTTTTTCGACTGGTTAGTTACTATTTCTAATACAACAAGAATTGTCGGAGTACGAAATACTAACATGCAATTTAGTTTATTATTTTTTTTTTTTATTATTATTATTATTATTATTATTATTATTATTATTATTATTATTATTATTATCATCTAAGTAATTCTAGTTATTTTACTTATTGTTATATTGTTTATTTTGGTTATTATTTCATTATTGTTTTATTATTATGTTATTACTTTTATTATTATTATTATTATTATTATTATTATTATTATTATTATCTAAGTAATTCTAGTTATTTTACTTATTGTTATATTTTTTATTTTGGTTTGAATATATATTACCTTGTGCATAATTGGTGTAGAATATTTTTAAATGTTCATTTTCCAGCACCCTCCCTCCACACACACCGAAAATTCTACATATGGGACTAGTTAAGACTCCATAGAGACTGAGGTATTATGGAAGCTATATAAGAATGGTAAGTAAAATTGCATTATTTTGGTGTAAGTGATACTGTGCTATGCTTGCATCAGTGATTTAGACTAGCTAAGTTTAATTATAAGATGAAGACGAGCCTTTCTTATCTTCCCCCTTTTGGCCTAGTGTAACACTTTGTATTTTTTACGAAAATAAATATAATTAATCAAATAAAGCTTCATAAGCTTTTACTTAGAGTTTTAACCACCCAATATAATAAAATAAACCTTTTCAGCGCTAAAGCTGAATTAGTCAAATAAAGAGTTAGGACTTCATAGAGACTCAGAGGTATTACGATGGCTGTAGTAAGAATGGTATGTTTGTTTTGTCTTGGTGTAAGGAATACTATGGTATCTTTGGATCAGTGACTGGGCTAGCTAATTTTAATCATAATATAGATGATGACCAACTTTTTCCATCACCCCTTTTGGCCTTGTGCCGCATTTTTTGTATTTTTTTCAAAAATAAATATCATTATTGTGACTTTTGTCAGACAGTGAAGTGTTAATGAGATGTTTCGACGAAAGAGAATGAATTCCAGCAGATTGGTCAGTGATTGTGCTTCGCTAAGCTAGTGACATGACAGTGACGAGCAACCCCCCCTTCCTGCTATTTAAACCACCTTTCACATTTTTACAATTTACGCGATAAATATCATAGATTTATTCACTAAGACAGACACACCTATTCAAATTCAAATCTACTTTTAATCAAAATGAAGAGACCATTATTCAATTTATCATTATTCATTCGACAGATTCTATTATTCAATATAAACATAGCCTCATTGAAAATAAAAGATACTCTTATTAAAATAGATGAAAAAGACACAATGATCAATGTAACGTTCAAGCGCTCAAGAGTTCAGTGTTAAACCCGATAGAAGAGGCTTTTGGTAATGTGAATGCACCGCAAAGCTTCGTACAATACAGAGAAATCTGTATTAAATTGTGAAATCGGAGAGCCGAGTTCGAATCAAGTCATGTTCGCTATATTCACCATCACGCAAATACCATTGGCGAAGATATGAATCTATCTCTTCTTTCTCTGGCTATGGCTAGATTGGATCATATCGCCTTGGTCGAACGCTTACTCGGATATTTGATGGTCGCTTTTTCCAGGAATGGTGACAGTTTTTTCTCACATGACAGAGATTCATATATCAGCCCATATGATGGTCAACCCTTCAGCATGTCCATCGTGTGGACATGTTTGCAACAAACCTTGTGCAGAATTGTTGTCTCATACGAAACATAAACATAAGAAGAACTGAACTGAAAGACACTCATACATTTAAAACGACGGGAGACGGGTAATATATATATTACCTATATCACAAATGGGGGAAAATATTTTTCAATATGCCTCCAAAATATGTTTCGATTCAGTAATGGCCTCATTACTGCGAACTCTGATCTTTATAGTAGGGAATAACGTTCATTACTTTGAATATGAGTATCTTTTTAATCTTTTTTGTTATTTTATTGATGGTGCTCTTACAGTTATGATTTCGAGATAGGATGTGTTGCTGGTCACGTGTTCTAACGTACCCCCCCACCCAACGTACTCTTCAGACACGTGTTGGTGGATGGCCAGAAGTTCACTGGCTAGAAAACCAATCAGTAAAATATTGGCTTTAAATATCGATATTCAGATGGTAAACAAAATTTGAAAATAGGTGACTGGTGTACCTAAGAATACTGGCTTAACTCAATGATCATTCTTTTGAATAGAGGTATCTGGCTTAACTGAATGATCATTCATTTGACTAGAGGTATCTGGCTTAACGGAATAATCATTCATTTGACTGGAGGTATCTGGCTTAACTGAATGATCATTCATTTTAATATAGATATCTGGTTTAACTAAATGATCATTCATTTGACTAGAGGTATCTGGCTTAACTGAATGATCATTCATTTTAATATAGATATCTGGTTTAACTGAATGATCATTCATTTGACTAGAGGTATCCGGCTTAACTGAATGATCATTCATTTGACTAGAAGTATCTGGCTTAACTGAATGATCATTCATTTGACTGTAGGTATCTGTCTTAACTGAATGATCATTCATTTGAATAGAGGTATCTGGCATAACTGAATGATCATTCATTTGACTAGAGGCTTAACTGAATGATTATTAGTTTGTCTCGTTTTGTCTGGCTTAGTGAATAACTTTCTAATAAATATTCAATATGATTTCGTTTCGCTAGGTCATTTACAACCGAGGAGTTAATTCGATCCATACTGTGGTCTCTATGTGCCACAATTAGTGCATCTTTAATAAAGGAAGAAAGGAAGCGGACTGGGAGATCATCGCTCCTGGTTGGATGCCTTTTCAGGGTGGATCCAATGTTTTAAGAAGACCCAAACCCCCAGTGACACCAGAAATAAAGATCATATATTAAGATCCGTGTTCATCTCATGGGCATTTTTTTAGGGAAAACGTTTGCTGACTTTGATTGAAAATAGAGCGAAAAGAAATAGTTTGATTGTACTATTTTGTTTTGTATTTCTTTATATAACACCACCAGTGGGCGTTACTTGGAGGATAATATACGCTAAATCCACTGTTTAGAAGATTTGAAAATACGAATGAAAACTTCATGACAGCTTAACTAAAATCAATAAAATACTGTTTCACTTGATTTCCAACCGGAATCTATTGATATGTATTGTAATAAGTGAACGACGTGAAATATTCGAACAGAAACAAAAGGTGTGATTAAAATATCGTGTGAGATTCCAAGTAAAAAAGAAAAATGACATATAAAACAAAGTTTTCCTTAACAATTCAAATAATAAATACAATGTATACTTCTCAGTAGGTGAGAAACCGTCAATTGTTCATGCAGTTTTTTAGTCTTTCATGAAATAGCATTTTCACATGTTTCAGGTGTTAACGAACTTACCTGTGTTTTAATGAATTTATTTTAAATCCTGAATTGCTTCACGATTTCTATTCTAATAAATAGATCAGTCATTAAGTGATCTCCAAGCCCCTGAAATTTATGGGTGTGATATTAAGGTGACTTGCATCTGAAATCAATGTTCTCGTTGTTCTCGGGGTGGCCAAACCGCGATTTGCCAGCCACATGCCTGTCATTTACCTTTCATATGCTGCTCGCGGAAAAATGTTAGCTATGCTTCTTTTTTCCTCACATTCCATGCTTTATAATAATAATAATAATGTGTATGAATTGAGACCCCATTGGATTAAAACGTAAGTTTAATGTTCATGCTTCGCAAAAAAGAAATTGATAATTTAAATCCTAATTGCAATACTAGATCTGAGCGTGGCATTGTTCTTTACTGCTGAGGGAAGGAATGGTGGCATTCAGAAGACTGAAGAATATTCCGGTCGGGAAGGGTTGCAAAAGAATATCAGAAGACTGTCATGGCTAAGCGTATTAAAGGGGCATCATTCACAACAGTCATGTACATTAATGCAGTGTAACACAAGACGTTTGAATTGTGCAGACTTAGTTGGTATACTTCGGATACAAATTTCGTTTAAAAGTGTCTGTGAAAATTTTGTGAAGGAAGATGGCTTCCTCAAATTGTAAGATAGGTAAATATGAAGAAGAAAAAGTACATTTTTAGCCAGATTTGGTGGATGATTTTTCTATTCACCGGTAAAGGAAGTAAACCTTTGTACCTTATCTGTCATATACCATATGTGTAAATTTTATTCATGCCTTGCTGATCTTAAACATTTGAAGTTTATGGTATATGGCTCTACATTAATCAAGTTTGACCACCGCTTTTCTAAACCATGGATTTTGAAGATTTTTTATGTAAACCAGGAATCACATTTTGGTAAAGTTCAAGTATTTCCGAACGTATCCTTCTTCTAATCCTGAATCGTATTCCTGGGATTCTGAATATAATCTAGAGATATGAGGCTCAAATCTGAGGGATCGCCCTTCCAAACCATCGATGTGGTAAAATTCTGTCCCCAATTTCTCTGACGGCATGTAAGTGATATAGAAAGGCAACGTCCCAAAAGATCTTTGTAATGAAATCATGTCGAGTTGGGTATTAAAAAAATTCTATGTTCCAATTCAGTTATTTTCCATTCAGCTTCGGGCCATAGAATAAAAAAATTGAAAATTATTTCAATCTTCATAAATTTCAGAAAATAATGAAAATTGTAAAGGGATAATTGAATCACTCATTATTGTTTGTAGTGTTTCGGCCCAAAAATTTCGTCCGTAGAAAATTAATATTCTAAGGAAATAAATCATTTTTTTAAATGATCGCTCCCCCACTAAAATCTAGAGGTGTGATATCAAAGTAACTTGTCCTCTAAAAAATGGTATCGCTGTTCTAAACCAGAGATCTGGTGATATAAACCGATAGTCATGATTAGTATATTGGCCCGCAAACAGAGTGACGTCCTGAAAGGGAGAATTTTAGTAGACGTTGAGAAATGTTGTCATGAAAAGTACAGTTTTGTAGTCGCTGAAGAGGTGTCCTGAAAAGGAAAGTTTATCATATATTGTTGCTACTGGCTGGAGCTGGATGTGGTTGGAACGGCGGCTGAGGGCGGGCTAGAGATGCGGCGTCTGTTGATTATGGCTGGCTAGAACTGCTGATGATGATGGCTGGAGCCTTGGGCCGGCTGTCGGCTGCTGGAACAGATACTACAATTTGATCTTATCTGGGCAGCGACAGGCTCTTTTTCGAACATTGAGCACTTTTTATATCATGAATCAGTTTTACAACAATCGCTTGTTAAGTTTTTCTTCTGTTTTTTTTTTTAAGTGTGAATGCCGACAGGATACTACATGGGTATGACGATAAACTACAACCGGCAGTAAGGTCTCTGATCGGGAGAATGGATGTTTTGCGGAGCGTGGAACCACGTCTTAATTGTAATTTTTCAAGGTCCACCATGATCCGGGGTGGTAGCAACTGTTAGGACGCCAGCTATAGGCAAATAGTAAACCCTCAAACAAAAGCAAAACACTATGAAAGTATAAAAATACATTTAGATTGTAAAGTTACCAGCAATTCACTTTTATATAAAAAATTACCAACAATACATATTTATCGTAAAAAAAACCAGCAATACATTTTATCTGTAGCTGAAGGCATACAGTTGCGTTCAAAAGTGTTGTGGTATCCTCCCTCTAAATAGTCTAAATAGTCTGCCTACTATAAAATTAGTAGGAGAGAAGGCCTTGGGGTAACATTCGACTAGACTGTTCATTTCTGTCGAACTCTCTGCCTCGGCAGAGAGGAACTCGGACGAAGCTTTGCCGCAGGGCAAAGTTTCGTCCGGGGAGGTAGGCAGTCCCTGAACCGGTTTAGGCGGGTTCAAAGGGAATATTTTTGGCCGAACCAACGAGCTCGTAGTACCCACAATAAATCGGCCTTGTGCCACATACACCTTCATGGAGAAGCTGGTAAATATCAGCAGTCGAATAGATTGAACGCTGGGTCAACCGACGCACACTCACTTGTGGTGTAATGCTTTTCCGTTGTACTTACTGTTTAATATATGATATATCTGCAACCCTAGTTTTATTATGTCTTTAACCATTTACTTGGTCACAACAAAAACCTATTTAGTTGAAGACATATAGTTGTGTTCAAAATATTTAAATATC
>OZ038515.1:16211795-16309295 GCA_964036315.1 Acanthosepion esculentum
TTAACGTGAAACCTAAATGTCTTTGGTTCACACCTGTCTGTTCAACCAATATTACCCAAAGGAATCCCTTCTTCCCCCTGTACCAACGTGATAACTTCGATCAAGACTGACGCCCCTTTGTGTCTGTTCGCAATAATTGCAGACGTGTCCTCAAAGTGGTTATGTCTCTGTTCGATGACAGAATGAGGGACCGTCTAAGAAGTTTGGTTCTCGTGACTACTGGCAGCTCTGTAAGAGAGTGTTAAATAGGAGGTTTTCTTTTGTTCCTCCTCTTTCAGTTTGAGGTGTTATCAGTATTTTAGATTTTTCTTTCAGATAATAAGAATTTACTGCTACAAGTCCTACTTATTAACCCGTACATGGGGGGAAGAGGTGGATATATATGTTTCCCAGTAGTATTTGCACGTAAGTGTATATAAGAAACCCAACTGGAATTGGAATTTTGCTATCTGATTATCAATTACATCAGCCGCCAAGCCTGGTACTTCTAAGCAGTCACCCATCTACTAACCAGGCTCGACGTTGCTTAACTTCGGTGATTAAACGGGAATCGGTGTTCCAACGTCATAAGTCCGTAAGCTATTCACTGATGGATAACGGCGTTCAGAGCGGAAGAGATGCAAACGACCTACGTTTTCATGACCGATGCAAGACATCTATAGAGAAGAATTCGGTTCTTCACATTCCTAGGTAGAGATCTCTACCAGTGTTATTCCAGCCCCAAATATGCTATATAAGTGGCCTCGAACGCCTTGCCGTTTTATGGAACTAATAACAGGGACGTCTGAGACACTGAATAACCTCTTTAAATTACCTGTGAATGTTGAAGTGGTGTAATTGATTTTGAAAAAATATCATCAGAAGAATGATAAAAGATCGGGAAATGTACATTGTGCTGAGCATCCACGCATCTAGATTATTTCACATTAGCGTGGGGATCCTTCAGATTTCTATCTTTGGAAGAGAATTCTTTCTTATCTTCATGAACGACCCTCCCGGTGGCACAGATATTTACTTCTGTGTTAACAGTAATTCCAATAAGGCAGAAAACTTAGAACTGACAGCTATTCTGGAAAAGGAATTCAAATCAGTTGTTACATGGGGCAATGAATGCTTTGTAAATTTTAACGCTTCCAAAACGAAACTGCTATACTGTAATTATGATAGAGAACCATGTTTTCTCTCCATCATCGTAATTGAAACTAACCTCCAGGAGAATAATTCATTGCTTTTGTTTTGGTTTCACGTTTTCTATTGGTGCAATGAGATTTAATCAATTGCTAGGTTTGCTGGTAAGAAAGTTGGTTCACTATGTTGTGCGAGAACATTTTAGTTGTCAGTATGTGTCTTCCATATTTAAAAATCTAGAATCCTTGAATTGAATATTGTTGCCATGTCTGGCCTGATGTTCCGAATACGTAATTCCCGACAGAATTCTGAGAAGGATCTGTAATGCGATCGGTCTTGGCCTGTCATCTCAACTTCAGTCATTTTCCCATCGTTGTGACATGTCTTCTCTCTGTTTTCTTCTATAAATATTTTCATAGAATTTCTAAAGAACTCCCCTTCTTGGTACATCGAATGTATTTATATAAGCGTATTACTAATAATACTAGATTTTCTATTATGTCAATATAGCTAGATAAAACCGTAACTTCCGAAGGCTGGATCTAGGATTAAACAACACGTCCCTACAAAAATCCGTACATCTACTTACTCACCGTCAGATATTCTGACCAATACATAAAAGTTTTCCATTGAGGGACACCTTATAAATAACCGCAGTTGTGCGCCTAATTTCATTTTCCATCCAGAGTCGGTCGCACTCAAATTACAACCTTATGATCTTGGACGACATATATATATATATATATATCATCAATGAAGCTTTCTCTCTATAAACAAAAGAATTTTGTCGGTGGCCTCCAATTGATTTTCATCTAGTATTTTTCCTCAGATTATTGATAATATAAACATATTTATTAAACTAGATTTAGCGAGGTTCGAAACCGGTTAACTAGCTCGTTCCTCATTTTTTTTCTTTTCATTATAATCATGTGGGGTAGTATTAAAAATACAAATAAAATTTATTTATGTGTGGTTGTTAATAAGTTTTGTACCACTAATAAAATATATAGATATATTGTTTTGTTTTACGGCATATCAACCTCAAATATTGCTGGTAATATTTTTCCTTCAAAAATTCATTGCTGGCATTAAAACATATTTTCCAATGAATTCTAGCAATTAGGAACTTTCCAAGCGTAGCTTAGATGTGGCACAAGGCCGAAAGTAGGGGTACCTAGCGAGGATCGATCTCATTACTCAATTGTAATGGTCGTAGCGAGACAAGCTTGCTAACCATTACACCACCTAGGGGTGCGAATGGACATAAGCAATTAAGAGGTGGTCCTACGCTCCTCAAAACTGCCTGATTAGAGGCTTTGCTGTTGGACGTAGTTTATCGTCTTACCCAAGATGCGGGTGTAGTTTATGTTCTTACCCAGAACGCCTCCTTAGCGGGGGGGGGGGGGGGGGGTTACTCGTCTGTCGAGTTGCAGTCGGCGTATTCTGAAGCCCGATCCATCAGGGTGATATATATATATATATATATATATATATATATATATATATATATATATATATATATATATATATATATATATATATATATATATATATATATCGTTCTGACAGCTTGGGTTTCAGAATATACATATATATATATATATATGTGTGTGTGTGTGTGTGTGTATGTATGTATGATTGCGAGTGTGTGGACACGCCTGCATAAGGTGCTAATACTTTATTTAGTGTTAATTCTCGATACAACATTTTAAAGGGATTCCTTCTTGCGTGGCTAACTGAATGAGGAAATTTGGCTTGACGGTTCCCCAACAAAGTGGATGCATTTCACATATTTAAAAATGTAGAAATTTAAACTGGTTAAAAAATATTGGGGAAAAACAGAAGGTTAGAATTTGGTAATTCACAACACTATTCTGCCTCAGTTAATATATCCACCACCTTATGCCAGCGTTGTCATCTCCAAGCCTTTCTGCATCTAATATTCATTACAAAAACCTACCAGTTGCCTTTTTCCAGTCCTCGATATCGTCGAAATGAAAACTTTTCTATTTTATAAATTTAACTTTACCTAAATCGTGACTAGTTCAAGCCGCAAACGTCGACAGACCCCATGAGTTTTCCCCCCGCCACAAGCGCCCGAGCCACCCCGTCATGTCCCGGCGACGGGAAAATCGTGGGGAATTATTCGACCCGGGACGGACGAAGGAAAAGTGGGAAAGGACAGCGGGACGAAGACGACAAGCGCCGGCGGAATCGGGCACGGCTAGGCGGCGGAAGGAAGCGAGAAACTCCCCGCCGGAAACCGCTTTCGCCGCGACACCTCACCTTTTTTTGTTTTGTTTCACTGACATCTTACATCCGGGGAAATTCCCAACAAACTGGATATTGGAACTTATAACTTAAACAAAACTCAGAACTTGTACTCTCATCCCCTTCATTCAATTGTGTGTCCATATATATATATATATATATATATATATAAAATATATATATATATATATATATTCTCGCTTGACAAGGAAGCGGTTCCAGGCACCTTAACTATACATAACTTAAAAAATTATGTTAGGGGTCTCGGCTCTCGCTTTTGAAACATGAGAACTCTTATGTAGCGAAGGAATCATATTTTTAAAAACTAAAAATATTATAATATAAGCTCTACTTCTGTATGGAGCAATGTCTTTTTGAAAATAAAAAGCAAAATACTAAGCAACACCGGATTATCTACCTAACGTGTTCTTTCCTATTTTTCTGCACACCTGCATATATATATATATATATATATATATATATATATATATATATATATATATATATATATATACACGAGGTGCCATTCGTCTGTGGTTGATTAGTTGTTCTCACTATCTGGGAAGAATTCGAATTCCTTTGATAGAAGCCGAAAGAAAAGTAGTTTGATTAGCTAAAGCAGTCCCCCTCCCGACCATCACCTCCCGTCCTAAGGGAGATATAGTCTCATGCTTTCGACAATGGAAAAATGTCACTTCAAAGTCGCCGTAATTGTGTCAAAGCACCATGTCAGTTAACACTGTCCATAAAGTGTCAAGCTGACTGTTATATTCCCACACTGACCAGCTACCTTACAAGAAACAGTATGAGGATTACAAATTCTGTTATCACATTTCTATTATCTACTGTAGATCTTAATATATTAGAATGTCAGTGAAACGTTGCTTGTTCAAATGTTCTATGGCTGCTGATTGACATCTGAATGTTCATTCCTCGAAATAACTGGAAATCGGAACCAGGACTGTTTTTGTTTGTTTTGAGTCTTTTTTTCTACTTGTTTGTTTGTTTTTTTCATTTTTTTTATAGTTTTTGCTTGTTTGTTTGTTTTTAGGTTTTCTTTGTGTAATTGTTTGTTTGATTTTGCATTTTTTGTTTGATTGTTTTTGTTTGTTGGTTGGTTTTGGGGTTTCTTTTTGTACTTATGTGTTTTTATGCATTTTTGTTTGTTTTTGCTTGTTTGGTTGTTTTGGCGTGTTCTTTTTGTGCTTATTTGTTTTTTTTTGCATTTTTTGATTGTTTTTGTTTATTTGCTTGTTTTTTTTTTTAGTTGTTTGCATTTTTTGTTTGATTTTTTGGTTTGTTTGTTTTAGTGTTTTCTATTTGTATTTGTTTTAACATTTTTGCTTGATTGTTTTGGTTTGTTTTGTTTTTTCTTTTTTGTACTTTTTTGAATTTTTTGTTTGATTGCTTTTGTTTGTTTTGGGGTCTTGTTTTTGTACTTTTTTGTTCTTTGAATTTTTTTATTGTTTTTGTTTGTTTGAGTCTTTCTTTGTTTTTTCGTGTTTTTTTCTTAGTAGGAGTACATAGTCTTTCCTATCGCCTGGTCTATACTCTTCTCCCTTCTTTTGAGCGGAAGAGTCTTATCCCTTGTATTTGTGCTGTCATTGTTTTTTGTGACATGTGTGGATGGTGGCAACGTCTTTTCATACCGAGTGTATCGGACTGTCAGTTTTCTGGTTGCTGTTCCCCACTGGAGCCTGGACTCTTGCATAGCGTCTTGAGAGGCCGCTCTGATCAATAGTTGTAGAACATCGGGATTCTTGGAGTGTCATGTCGAGCATGGAAGGGTATCCCTGCAAGCACATCCGTTGGGCAATCAGAGAGCACACTGTGTTGCAGTCTGCGCCAGATCCCTTTCTGCACATGTTATATTAGACGACCGACTGCTGCTACTACCCTTGTCATTTTCTTACCAAAACAGCACAACATGATTATAAGATACACAGTTATAAATCTAAACCAGCTCAACAAAAATCACCTAAACCCTTCAACGTTTCCTTCTCCAATATTCGTGGTATTCGTGCCAAATTCTGCAGTGTGAAATGTACGGAGATTTTTCGAAACGTCTCTGGACATCCTAGCTCTCTGTGGAACTAAACTTAATTCTTTAATCCCCGCCCCTAATTTCTCGATTCATGGTTATTTTCCTCTTCTTAGGAAGGACTCTAATGTCCACATGAATGGACTGGGAGTTTATGTCCGTGAACATCTTCAGCTGGCTATGAAACTCTGCCTTGAATCTCCACACCACTCTTACATGTGTCTCCGTTTGTCTCTACTTAACTCAGTCAGCTATCTCTTCTTTCTCTACTGTTCCCCTTCCCGCCACTAATTTCTCGCTTCATGGTTATTTTCCTCTTCTTAGGAAGGACTCTAATGTCTATCTCTTCTTTCTCTACTGTTCCCCTTCCCGCCACTAATTTCTCGATTCATGGTTATTTTCCTCTTCTTAGGAAGGACTCTAATGTCCACATGAATGGACTGGGAGTTTATGTCCGTGAACATCTTCAGCTGGCTATGAAACTCTGCCTTGAATCTCCACACCACTCTTACATGTGTCTCCGTCTGTCTCTACTTAACTCAGTCAGCTATCACTTCTTTCTCTACTGTTCCCCTTCCTCTCATGACCGCTGCGCTCTAGATAGTATTTCTGATAATATAGACAAGGCCTTCTCTGTACTATTGTCTGTAAATATATTTCTGATTGGTGGCTTTAATGCCCATCATGCTAGGTGGCTTAAACACTGTCTCCGCTGGAATCCAGACCCTTAATTTCTCAATCCCTCAATCACAGATGCAAGTTTTGTACTTTCCCACGCGTTTGCCCAGTAACCCTGATGTTCAGGCTTCTTTTCTAGATCATTCTTTTACCTCTATCCCTGGCATGTCCTATTTTGCAGCTCTGCCCTCTTGTCAACTCTGAGTATGAGGTAGTGCCTGGAAACATTTCTTTCCGCTCCCCTACCAGCGAAGAACCTCCTCCCAACAGAACATCTGACTGTTATCAACGTGCGAATTCGTTGACTTCCTTCGTAACGTCCTTTGGAATGCAATTTTTAATGATTTTGTTCATAAATGTGCGTGTGAGGTCTCCTCCTGGGGGAAAACCGGCATCCGTGTTTTTTTCCCAGCAAGTAGATACCAAGTTAAACCGCATTTATCGCCTGAGTTCTCGTCTGCATCCCACAAGAATCCCTTCTTGTTGCTGTACGAAAGACACACATCTGCTAGCAACAGTCGTCTTTTTGTCTCTACTCGTAACGAGTGCAAGTGTGTCCTAAAAGAAGCGAAGTTACTGTTTGCTGATAAAATGAAACAGCGTATAGCATCTCGCAGGTTCGGTTGTAGGGATTATTGACAGCTTTGTAAGAGTGTGCTGAACTGCTATAAATCCTCAATTCTACCTCTATCCAATCAATTCGAAGTCCTGAAATCGAGAGCAAATATGTTTGAATACTTTGCTTAGAAATTCTCTCCAAAATCAACACCCTACAAAAATGGATCAACCACATCTGTTTTCCCTCCTAGAACAGAGACTCTACTGAGTAATATGCGCATAACCCCGTCACAAGTCTCGGACTATATTTCTAAAATAGACTCCCATAAGATAAGTAGAAGTAACAGGATACAGGCCGTCGTGTTAAAAATCGTGCTTCTGCGATGGCTCCATTGATCTCCATTCTCTTCAACTATTGCCTCCCTGCTTCTTGTTTTCCTGCTTGTTGGAAGTCACCCCCAGTATTTCTTGTTGGTAAGAACTCTGGAAAACCTTCTGATCCCTCACAAGTGGTAAAGGCATCTTAGCTCTCAGGACCACAAACAATATGGCATCCGTGTTGCCAGGTCTGCCGCTGATTTGCAAACGGCCATCACTGAAAATGTATATCAAGCTCCTGATAATAACGATGAATCTCTGGCTCTAGATATCTAGATATCTGACAGGGTTTGGCACATTGGTCTTATACGTAAGCTCCAGGGCTACTGTATTACTGGACATTTGTTTAATTTAATGTAATCGTTCCTATCAGATCGTGAAATGAAAGTCGTTTTGAACGGGCTCGCTTCTTTGCATTTCACACGAACGAGGGTGTCCTCCAAGGTCCTATGCCGGGTCCTACGCTGTTTCCGATCTTCAATGATCGATCTGATGTCATCAGTTCCCAAGTAGACATTTATGCTGATGACACTACCATCTACTCCTCTCTCAATAGCATATCCGTCAAAGCTGGCAAAGTTAACATGGCTGCACTTGAAAAGGATCTCCAGACAGTGGTTAACTGAGGCAGGAAATGGCTCGTAAATCTTAATGCATTCAATGAGAAACTGCTTTCATTTAGCCACCACAGAGAAACTTTCCTGCTCACGACCATCATGGCTGATACTAGACTCATGGAGAGAAACACACTTGGCATTCTTGGCCTCACGTTTTCAACTGACATGAAGTGGAACGACTACATTGTGCCAAAATGCTTTTCTCGTCAAATTCCATCTTCCACACATATCTACCATTCATCCGTGCATTTAATACTATTATCATATCTTGTCATGTGTTCCTATCTCGAGGTTCTTGGAAAAAATCCAAAGAATGATCTGTAATATAATCGATCCTGACTTGGCATGTCGGCTTCAGTCACTTTCACACCAACGTGACTTGACATCTGTGCCCACACCCTCTGTCTTTTGTACAAATATTTTCATGGCAACTGCTCTGACGAGTTTTTTTTCTGGTGCCTGAACTACGTGAGTTTAAGCGAACTACTAGATTAGCATCTAGGTCCCACCATCTTACTGTTGAATTAGTTAAATGTAACCGCTACTTCTTCACCAAGAGTTTCTTTTCTTGCACTTCCCGCCTGTGAAACTCCCTTCCGTTTCCTTTCTTCGCCGACTACAATCTTCAAAAATATAAATGAAACGTTAATTGCCATCTTCTATCTTATTCAACACCGTTCAGCTTTTATCCTTTCCTCGGTCCCCCTATACCTGTCTTTTCTCTCACCTTCACTCTATGTAGCCCCTCCACCTGTGTACTAGTGGCATGTCCAACTTGCTTGGGGTGCAATGATTAAAAAGAAAACTAACAATGTGTACAGATATCTCATTGCACATCAGTATTCAAATAATTAAATGTTATTCATAATCAAGGTATTCAGAGTTTTATCAGTGGTCAGCCCATGCGTTTATTTTTGTACACACCGCGTAATAATGAACGTGATCTATAAAAGATAGGTTTGGTATTTTATATGAGCTTATTGAGTTTAGTTGATATGTAATGTGTAGTGTTAAGTATAAACTGATGACCAAAGTGAAGTCTTCTTTTCCTTCATATCTGAATACAATGTTATTATCACACTTTGATGTATTTATATACCTTCATTCCAAGACAATGACTTCAAGCAGAGGATGTAACGACAATCCAGATGTCTTCTGTTTTATAAGTGACGAGTTTACAACAATGAATAACAGAAAATCCTTCAATGATTTCGTAAACAAAGTTTATAAAGCTTATTTTGGAGTGAAGCTGAACGATCAAGAAAAATCGTTAGCACAACATGTTCTGCAAAACATTTAAGGATCACTTACGCCAGTGAACTAGGAGAATGAACTAAGGACAAAAGTAAAGTCTTCTTTTCCTTCGTATCTGAATACAATGTTATTATCACACTTTGATGTATTTATATACCTTAACACCAAAGCAATGACTTCAATCAGAGGATGCAACAATAATTGCGATATCTTCTGTTATATATGTATCAAGTTTACAACGACGAATACCGGAAATCTCTTCAATGATTTTGTCAGAAAAGCTTATAGTGCTTACTTTGAAGTAAAGCTTGACGATCAGGACAAATTGTCGATACCACATATTGTCCTCAAAACATGTCAAATGCACATGCCAGGGGTACTCGAACTTCACTTTAGTTTAGCATTCCGAAGATTTGGCAAGGGCCACAAAATCACATCGGCGACTGCGACTTTTCGCCTTAATTGACATTGCTGGCCTCAACAAAAAGAAACGAAAATCAGGGTGCTATCCTTCTCTCTGTTCACTCTCAAACCTGATTCCTGGCTTCAAATGCTTGAAGATGTTATTGACAAGGGCGAGAATGAATATTATTTCGCGGGATTATTATCTGAAACAATACTGGTTGATTAAGAAGAGATGAACAATTTATCATGGATTTGATTTCATCCAAAGTATAGGTGGTCGTTTTAGCTTTCAGATTGTAGAAGAAATATCTCTTTATAAAAGGAACAAGAGTTACATATTCTGGGAAAAGATATGCTAAATTCGTCTACTACACCAATCAAATCAACGAACTGTTCTTATATTGTAACGACGTCTGAGGAGTTTTGCTGCGTCTTAGTATTCAGGGTAAGATAAAAAAAATCATGGAAAATATTCATTGATTGCTGGAAGCCTAGTTTAAAATTCATTTTGCTATACAACACCAATGTATACGTATCGATCCCATTTGTTTTGGTTTGGTTTGGTTTGGTTTGTTTTACGGTATATCAACCTCAATGACTTATTTAAAGTCGACAAGACTTTCACATTTTTATAAAATGTATTGATCGTAATATTTTTTCCTAAAATGTATTGCTGGTAATAATTTTTTCTTCAAAAATACATTTCTGTTAATAATGTTTTGACAAAAACTTATTGCTAGTACTTAAACATATTTTTACACATTCATAGTGTTTTGACCCCAGTTTGGAGGTTAACTATTTGCCCATAGTTTGGGACCCTAACAGGTGCTACCACCCCAATAAAAACTGGACACTCCACAACGCAAAAAAAATACATGAATCCATCAAGGAGGTAATGGAAAGAATCAATTTCTTTCATCATAAATGAGTGGTTAACTTTTTACTTGGGCAGGAATTAGTCGACACAAAGTTCTTATGCTACCTTTGTTTATGGAAAAGCAGAGCTAGAGATCAACGCTGGGATAGGAGCCGGTCAGTGTAGAAATTAATGTCAGAAAGAAAAATGTGATAACTAATCCCCTGCTCCCTAGAGACAAGCTCATCTTTCCTCATGTCCATAGCAAATTAGGACACATGAAGAGGTTTTTGACAGCGCACTTGACAAGGAAGGGCAACGTTTTCAATACATGTGCAGTGCATTTCCTGGTCTCAGTATAGAAAAACTGAAACAAGTTATTTTTGCTGAACCTGTCATTCGAAAAGTCATTAAGGATGGCAACTTCGTCGACTCTATGAATGTGACTGAATCAAGTGGCTTGCTTTAATTTGTTGCTGGGGTAAAAATCTTTCTGGCTAATCGCAAGACAGACGACTATAAGAAACTAGTTGACGAGATGTTAGCAAATTACCAATAGTTTGGGGTTAACATGAGTATCACACTACATATCCTACATTGTCATTTAGACAGGTTTAAATAATAAGACTGGCGATATACGTCATGAAAAAGAAGGTTTTCATCGGGATATAAACCTCAGGTAGGACAGATCTCGAGGGCGATAGGATAAATAACGAATTATGGCAGATTAATCTTGTAGCCTGAAGGGAGACAAAACCATGGATCATTAGCGAAAATCAAAATAGAACATCATATTTAATCGAACTTGCATATCAGATCATTTTTCCCTTTTCAGACTATAGCTTCGCCAATAGAATGTTTAAGTCAGTTGAATGAACCAGCATTTGTCGAGACTTGGATCCGATGTTTTGCAACCCAGGCTAGGGCTAAAAATAAAAGACAACCGGGTAAGAGGTGGAGAAATTACTGACCATTTTCTAGCTACGGCGGGTTGTGGAGCTATGATGCAAATTTATCTGGTGTCATACCCGAAACAATTGGAGAATTAGACCCTTTCGTTGAAATTTCAGAAATCCTAAACAAAAAGGTTGCGACCTGAAAGAAACTTGTCATAGCTAAAAGGACAACATTTCTCTCCATTAGACGGAAACCATATGCATCAATTATGCAATATATTCACAGATTAAGTGAAGTTGTCTACTGATCACATGTCCTAGAACAACGGAATCAAAAGGGCGGAAAATGTCAGTATACTAGGGCGGCTTGCTAATCCCGATTGCAGACGCTTGCTCAAGCACATTTGTGTTTGTTCAACACGTATGGTCTATACTGCAACTACGCTGACCCAACGTTAGTCACAGTTTCTGGGAGAGGGAAGCGTTATCTAGCGTGACTGACTGCACAAAGCCAACACTCAATGACTTGTGACTTCGTTCTCCCAAGGCTTCCGTCTACCCACGGTCACTCACAAGGCTTAGGTCAGCACTTGGTATGGTTTTCGGGCATTGTGATTCGAACCCGTGTCTCATGGCCAGAAAGCGAAGGTTCTAACTCATGTCTGTCTTGATATAAATCCAATAGAATGGAAAATATTTTACAAGCAAAAAGGACAATGAATGACAATGAAAGTAATTGCAAGTAGAGTTAATGCGAAAACAATATATTTAACGAAAAAAACATGGTTTAAAGAGAGATGAATGTAATAGAATACACACGTGCTCATAGAACAACACAACACAAATGACTTGACACACTCAATATTTCTGATTTTTCCAATCATCTAAAGCAAGGAAACTATAGCTAACTGAAAATAATGACTATGATAATCGAATTCAGTGACATAAAACTGTTTACAATTAGCTATGATATGCCTAGCGCCATTTCTTTTTAAAAGGTTTTTGTAGACGAGTGGAATCGGCGTGTGATTTCTCTCTGAATTTTCTGGTTTGTGGATTTATCATTTACACTATTTACATTAAGTTCTCGGCTCGTAATGGTCTCCAGCTTTCACCAGGTATATATCTATCCGTCTGTCTCGATATAAATCCAATGGAACGTTTATATGGTTTTCATTAAAACGGCGGTTATATCAGAATGGAAAACACTTTACAAGCAAAGAAGGACAGTGAATACCAATGAAAGTTATTGCAAGTAGAATTAATGTGAAAACATAAGAAATTTAACAACAAAAAAATGGTTTAAATTGATAGGAATATAATAGAATAAAAACGTTCCCATAGAACCAGGCTGGCATGTCGGTCCCACGGTTTCACTGCCAAAACGGTTTAACCGTATCTTCCACTCAAACAGCTTCTTCTCCCGCACTTCCCCTCTGTGGAACTCCCTTCGTCTTACTTGCTTCCCCGATGACTATAATCTTCAATTATTCAAGTGTAATGTCAATCGACATCTGACACTCTGAGCTTGTTCTACATCCTTCTCTGTATCCTTTCCTCAAACACGCCTCTTTACTCTTGTTCTCAATCCTCTGTAACCCCTTGCGTGCTAGTGGCACTCCCGCCTTGCTTGGGGTGAATTGCTTTAATAAAAAAAAAGAAGAAGCACACAACATAAATAACTTGACACTCAATATTTCTGATTGTGCCCATTATATGAAGCAAGAAAACTATATATTTATATTTGGACTAATGTCCTCATCTTTGTTGTTGTTATCACAATGTTCCAGGGCGTAATGGTCTCCAGCCTTCACCAGATATATATATCTATCCGTGTAACCTACAGGGAATTCTGAACTGTATTCTTTTTTTAATCTCCGGGGGCACAGTTTTCTCGTTCCACCACACATGTCTAGGGATATCTCGTCTAGCACTTATTTTTAAAGTTGCTCATTTTCTGCTCGTCCTGTCTACACTGAGTCCAAGTACCCACGGCTCGGACCAGGGATTGACTCAAAATTACTATTTCCCCAAATCCATGAATCAGCGTTGTTATCACACTCAAAATTTTTTCTCTATAGGTTATGCGGATAGATATATATTCCGAAACGTTATGATGACAACAAGAATAAAGAGGACAATAGTCACCCTGTAAACAGTGTAAATAATTGACGTTTAGTTGTAAACCACAAGTATACATGCTTAAATTAAAAAAAAAAAAAACATTAAAATCGTATGTTCTAATAGCTAGAAAGAGAATTAATTACAGAGAGGAAAAGCCTATTTACTCCTTTACTCGCAATCTTTTATGTGTCAACAACAGGAAAGAGATCCAATCTCATGGTTTCTGTTGTAGCGCTGCGTTTAATTAGAATATTTTATTATTGTAAATATGCATAATGAATTTTTAAAGATTAGATGAAATGCGGCGATATGAAAAGTGAATTTTTCAATAATGAAGTGTGCTTGGTTTTTAATGACGCCATATTTATTCATGTTTTATCAGAACATTGAAGTATTAGCAAAATCAACTCCACTTTTAACAGTAACTTTGAAAAGATTCATTATCATTTCTAAGTTAGCTCTCAAATTTAAAATCCTTCTACATATATCTGATGTTGCGAAGGTTTTGCCGTGTTTATTTCCAAATTATCATCAGATTTGAAATCTATAGAAATGTTCATAAGGGTGTGTGGACAACAAACAATTCCCTTTAAGACAGACGCATTGGATATAAGAAAGCCATTGCAAAACAGAAAATAGTAAGAAAAAGCTTTTGACAGATCTTACTGAATATATAACTAATGAAGGCTGTTGTATAGATGGACTGAAACATTTTGGTAAATAAAAATGAATTACCAACATCAAGCAGGAGTTCAATAGCGTCACCAAAACGATTTGCTACTATATATTTTCTTTTTGATTTTGAGAAGAATTATCCTGGCTCGTTACAGAAACAGGCAGTTTGATTGATTAATTCGTTATCTACGGATTATCCAATCTTTTTCAGAATATTTAAAGACAGAAAATATTTTTAGATTATAATAATTTTTTTGGAGATAATAATGATTTAGATATACAGATCTTACTAATTAACCCATAGCTGGGGGTGAAGAGATATATTCAAACCTTTTCGCAATGGTATTTACGCATATCTGAATATAACGAACACAACGGGAATTGTAACTCGGCTCTCCGATTAACAATTCCGAGCCATTATGAATTACAGCGTCTTCATATCCAAGCTTACAGCACCTGGTATTCACAAGCGGCCACCCACCTAGGTACTGACCAGGATCAACCTTGCTTAAAATCGGAAGTCTTACAGGAACGAGTGTTTCACTGTGAAGTGCCCGTAAACCTTAATAAAATAAGGCTATGCATGTTTTCAAGGACACATGGCACAGTGGATAAAGGCGTTGGTTAGATCCAGTGACAGGACCCAAAGAGTATGAGTTCAATACCTGGTTTAAGCGATGTGTGTGTGTGTGAGAAAGGAATTAATTAATTCCAGTCAAGATAATTTATACAGTATCTATCTATTTAAGATTTTTCTGTGTTCATTAATAGAATCTTACGGAACTATTTTATCTCATGATTTTCAAGCATCCACCCATCTTACTGACTTGGCTTGACGTTGCTTAACTTCGGTGATCGTACGGGAAACGGTGTTTCAACGTGACGTGGCCTTAAGCGCTAGTTCTCGCAAGGCGAATAAGTCTGCCGTTTTTTAAATGGTGATTTTCTAAGCGTGGCTTAGATGTGGCACAAGGCTGAAAGTATGGGGCACCCCATGCAGATTGAACTCACAATACAGTCATAATTGGTCTAACGAGACAAGCTTACTAACCATTACACCACATCGAAATACCCGTAAATGATATACTAAGCATAGATTAGATGTGGCACAAGGCCGAATGTATGGGGCACTAGTATGGGGATTGAACTCACTACTAAAATAACAACAATTTTTAACAAGACAGCTAACCATTACACTACGTCGAGGTGCCCCTGCCGTTTTGAAATATTCCTGTTTCTCATATCTCTCAAGCTACTAAATCATATGGTTGAATAAAGTCATAGCGAGGCGGGGGTCATTCGCCCAAAAACATAGAAACATTAGTATGCATTCAAAAACAGTTGGGAAATATTCAATAATTTAAGTGTATTCGGTTCCCTGTTTTCGAGAACCCAGCGGTTGAAGGGCTTGGTCCCGGGCGCTATATATCTTAACGCTGTCGGTGGTTAGACGATTTTAAAAGGAGGAAGCGTTGTAATTTATCTTGGTTCTGCTTGTCTTTCCATTGGACGTTCGAATAAAACGAAGTTTCTCAACTACAGAACAGCGAGAAGTGTTTCATTTTCCTTCTCCCTCTAGAAAATCGCTAGCCCATCTCAGAAAACACCCCCATAACACAATAAAGCGTCTGCGTTAAAACATATAATGACTCCAATTCTTCTTTTCTATTTAAAGAGAGAGGATTCCAAACCGAGAGACAACATTTGTTCTTGTTATCCATCACTTGGCATTTCTGCTGAAAAAATCTTCAAATAAAATTTCATGTTAAAATTTGCAAACACACACACACACACACACACACACACACATATATATATATATATATATATATATATATATATATATATATATATATATTGTGTGTGTATTTAGGCAGCATAAAAAAAAGTATGTATCAATATTGTGATTTTCTTTCATTATTTAATGATAATGTTATTATGATTATCAGACTATATGAAAAAAACTTACATAAAATATATAGATAACACTTATCTATATTATTTAATGAAACATGTATTAATATATATATATATATATATATATATATATATATGTGTGTGTGTGTGTGTGTGTGTGTGTGTTATTCATTTAAAAATTATATTCAGCGGATATCCTTGTTTGAGCAGACATACATTTTTTACACACCGTTCCCTATAAAGAGGTCGCAGATTCGTACGAGTAAAGAGAAGTTAATGTCGTCATCGGAAGAAGAAGAGAAGCAATAAAAAGAAGAAGAGAATGAATATAAAAGGAAGAAGAAAAGGAATAATAAGAATATGAAGAATAAAAACAATAAAAGTAATAAGAAGAAAAATGGAATAATAACACGGAGAGGAACAAGAGGATTAAAATAAGAATGAAAGAAATAATGAGGTGGGGAAGAAAATGAAGAATGGGAATAAAAATGATAAGAAGGAAACGAATAATAATAATAATAATAATAATAATAATAATAATAATAATAATAATAATAATTGGAAGAAGACGAAGAATGAGAAGAAGAAATGGAATAATAATAAGGAGTATAACAAGAAAAAGACAAAAGCGAAGAAGAAGACGAATGAAAAATCACAAGAACATGAACAAGAAAAATAAGAAGCAGAAGAAGGAAAAGAAGAAAGAGAAGGCGACGGATGAGAAGATGAAAAAGAAAAAATAGAAGAAGAAAAATTTAAGAAGATGAAGAAAAACACGAACGAGAGGAAGGAACGGAAGATTATGGATAATTAAAAAAACAAATTATGAGGCAGGGAATAGGTAACGATGGATTATATACAAAATACATTCAAACACACAGACACACACACAGACACACACACACAAACAGACACACACATACACACATATACATATATATATATATATATAATTATTTATTTGAATATTACAACATAAATATGTTATAAAATCACGACAAAAGTAGCCATTTTGTTTCAACACTTCTTGTGTCTTGTCAAGTGATAATATGGAATATAGAATAAATGGTTTTAAAAGTTTCAAATTAATCAACGATCCTTAGCTAGGAGTAAACGCTGTTACATAAGCTAGAGTGGCCAATCAAAATACAAGTATAGGATGATTCGAAAAATTTGACAACTAAGCAAGGTTATCATAGATATTAAAAGATTTATAAAATTTGAAATTAAAATTAAAAGTAAAAAATTGAAAAATTAAAATTACCTATTTAGAAATCTAAATCAAATCTCTATTAAGTTTTAAATTGTAGAATTACCAAGGAGAAAAAATATAAAAATAAAAATAAAAGATATATATGCTATTTAATTTGTATTTTCATTGAAATTATGTTGAAAGTTGTGTTCAGAATCCCAGACAGAAATGTATACACTTTAGTTTCATTTCAACATGTTAGTCGCCTCTCACGTGAAATCATTCGAACAACGGCATGTTAAGCGCTCAGACGTATTTAGATATATACACACACATACAAAAAATCAAACCACCCATAGGCAAATGCACTTTACTTACACATACACATCGATACACACAGGCACATACATCTACATTTAATATGATCTAGACGGTCAGATGTCGAAGCTATTCGTGGCTTAATATGTTATTAAACGAATTTAAACTTGAAAAATAGCTAAACCGGTCAAATATACATAGATAAAATTTAAACAAATAACTATATATATATATATATATATATATATATATATATATATATATATATATATATATATATATATATATACATCTTTATATACATTTTTAAAAACATATAGTTTTCGACACATTTTTTTATTTTTATATTTTTTCGACACATTTTTTTTATTTTTATATTTTTTCTCCTTGGTAATTCTACAATTTAAAACTTAATAGAGATTTGATTTAGATTTCTAAATAGGTAATTTTAATTTTTTAATTTTTTACTTTTAATTTTAATTTCAAATTTTATAAATCTTTTAATATCTATGATAACCTTGCTTAGTTGTCAAATTTTTCGAATCATCCTATACTTGTATCTTGATTGGCCACTCTAGCTTATGTAACAGCGTTTACTCCTAGCTAAGGATCGTTGATTAATTTGAAACTTTTAAAACCATTTATTCTATATTCTATATTATCACTTGACAAGACACAAGAAGTGTTGAAACAAAATGGCTACTTTTGTCGTGATTTTATAACATATTTATGTTGTAATATTCAAATAAATAATTATATCTGCTCTACTCTGTATTGAGCACTCTTTAAAGAATATTAATTGTTGGTTATTGGATTTCACTCCGTATATACCAATCCTAAACTTCGATATATACATATATATATATATATATATATATATATATATATATATATATATATATATATATATATATATATATATATATGTGTGTGTGTGTGTATTTGCATTTAAGTGGGGGTTAATGTGGGGGTTCATTTATATATACGTGTCAGTTGTACAATGTGGGTAATCTATTCTAACGTTTACTTTGGCGGGAGTGGTGTGTTAATTTGTTCATTATTTAATTTATTTGGATTAATTTATTTTACTAGTTTTTGTTTATTTATTCTATTTTATTTATTTATTTATTCTTTACAGTTTTCGATTTTTATGTAACGTAGTAAAAATTTGTTTTCGTGTCTGTAATTTGAGATAAGTTCTGATCGTTTATTTAGTAGTTTCGTTTTGTCTGGGAAGATAATTACAGCTATTTTTCCTCCAAGCAGAGGTTGCAGTTTTAGATTGATTGTTGTAAGCTGATATTCTTTTCCTCATTTTCCATGATATTTTTGGTGTGATTTTCTTTTTGTTTTTAATTTTCCAGATATGCTTGGAAAGCATTTTGCGCTCCGCGTATTTACTATTTGAGAAATATGTTTGTGAGCGTAGTTTCTTTGTTTCCAGGGTTATTCAGTTACACCTATATATATTTTTCTTCGTTATCTGATGATTTAACTGTAGATTCGTATATTACATTTTTTGTAAGCAATTGCCGTTTAAGCGACATTCGTTCTTTATTCTGCAAATACACGTAGGTTTAGTTTGTTCGATTGGTTTTTTGATAGTTTCCCTTTTGTATTTTTTTTTATTATTTGTGCCATGTTCTCGGTGCAACTGTAGCTGACTTTTATTGTGTTTTGTTGAATATTTTGTTGCGATTGCTTGATTTTTGGGGAAGTGTTTGTGTAATAGTTTGATGAATATTTTTTCTGAATATTTTTTATGAGTGAATGTCTACTTAGGCATTATAAAAATACAAACAATTTCCTCAAGAAAGCACACGAGAATTCACTTTCTCATCCTACTTTCTTTAAAGAACTCAATTTTGTGAAAGAGACGCTAGTTAACAACGGTTTTCCGAACTACCCCATCGATCACTAGAGCAGGTTATTTATTTCTAATTTAACTAATAGCAATACTGAATATACTGATATAAACAATATTAACATTTTTCTAAAAGGTTAGAAAAACGTTAACTATAAAAATATGAACTTTCTCTTAAAAAAGTTTTACACAACACCAGGCGACCAAAACAAGAAAATTAAATTATCTACTATAAAATTTTAAAACAGCTAAAACAGTCGACAATAGCAACACGCTATTAAATTATCTACTATAAAACTTTAAAACAGTCGACAATATCAACACGCTATTAAATTATCTACTATAAAACTTTAAAACAGTCGACAATAGCAACACGCCCAATTGCATGATCTAAATTACAGAGAACGAATATTGTTTATGAAATCCCATACATCTTAAGGAACTGTCTCCATGGTCAAACCAAACTCATGGGTGATTATATTGGACACACTACTGCATGCATATCGGGATTACTCACATTACACCTCTCTGATCATCGCTCAATGAGGATCCATTTAAATACAGAAGTAGACTTACTAATCTCCTTCCGTAATATACCTGTAGAAAATACACGGATAATAGCCCCACCCACACGTAAACTAGATTAAAAATAAAGGAAGCACTAATAATAAAAAGGAATAGCCGACAGTCAATAACTTCAACTATGATCACGGTCAGAATATGTTGACCGTATTTAGAAAATAAAATTTTCCTATAAATCTCTCTATATATATATATACATAAAACATATACTATATAAATACATAAAAATCCCTAACTACTAAAAGAATAATCGAAAGCGCTCATATAATCTTTATGTCCTGAAAAGAAAAGACTTATAGGAACACAAGAAATATTAAATAAAAAGCGTACACGCGGCAGCTTGCCAGTCGTCTTTAATGAAACTTGCATAAGAAAAGACACAATTTTATATCTATCTATCTATCTATCTATCTATCTATCTATATATATATATATATATATATATATATATATATATATTCGTTGGAATGCGGTGAAGTATCCACCTATTAAAACTTGTTTTTCTTTTGTCACAGCTGCTTAGAAATGGCAATATTAGAAATTAGTGTTTTTTCTCCAGTCGTTTTCCTATGATTTGTGACTGTCATATAGTTGTCACTTTAAATTGAACAATCGTAGAAACTATTGGACTTTTAGATTTATTTCCTGTCTTTCCTATTTCGCCAACTATTTGTTTGGATTTTGCAATTTAAGATAAATTTATTAATCTTTTCCAACTTTATCAGCAAACAATGTCAAAAGGCACACAGATGATCGCATTTTTTTTTTATTTTAAAGGTGGAGTTAAATATTATCTTGCAAATTATTCAACTGTCTTACAAATGACAGCCACATTTTTCTTCTCCTTTTTCTTCACCATCTTCTTCTTCCCTTTCTTTTTCTTCTTCTTCTCCAACTACTTTTCTTTCTTCTTTTCCCTTTCTTCTTCCTCTTCTTTTTCTCCTACTTATTCTTCTTTTTCCTCGTCATCATCTTCTTCTTTTCTGCCCCTACTTCTTCTTTCTCTTCTTCTTTTTCTTTCCGACTTCTTTTTTCCTTCTTCTTTCCCTTCTTCTTCATTTCCTTCTTCATCTTCCTACTCTTCTTCTTCTTTATTCTCTTTATTTTCAAATTTACATTATTTCTCTTTGCTTACTCTGTTTCACTAAAAGCCTTGTTCTGTCATTTCTTATACATTGTATAAATATATAACATCGATTTATATCCCTTTATGAAGATGTCAATTTTCTGATCTCTTCGTTTCCTTTCTAAACGAATTTCTTTTTCTTCCAATGTTTCCCTTGCCCTTTTCACTCTTGGGCACTTTTTGCTTTTTCCTTTCTGTTTATCTTCACTCGGCATACATCTTCACCCACTCTCTCTCTACCTCTCAACCTATCCCTCGAACGTATTCCCTACGTTTATCACTTTAGTTTTCTTTTTTCCATATGATTTCTCTCTCCCTCAATCTCGTTCACCCTTTCGGTTTTTTCCATCCAATTTCTCTCTCACTCAGCCTTTCTTCCTTTCATTTTTTTTCTTATCTAATTTCTTTCTCACTCAATCTCTTTCACCCTTTCGTCTTTTCTATCTAATTTCTCTCTCACTCAACTTTCTCCTCCCATTCATTTTTTCTCCTTCTAATTTCTTTATCAATCGCTTTCACTCTTTCGTTTTCTCGCTCTAATTTCTCTCTCTCTCTCAACTTTTTTTCCATTCCATTGTTTCTCATCTAATTTCTCTCTCACGCAACCTTTTTCTCCTTTTCAGTTTTTTTTCTTTTCATCTAGTTTCTCTCTTCCGTATTCTCTTTTTCCTTTTCGGTTTTGTTCATCCAATTTCTCTCTCATTCAAACTTTTCCTCCCCATTAGTTTTTTTTTTCAGCTAATCATTCTCTCTCAACCTTTTCTTCTCCATGTCAGTTTTTTTATCTAATTTCTCTCTCATTCAGATTCTTTCACCCTTTCGTGTTTTCCATCTTATTTCTCTCACTCTTTCACCCTTTCGTGTTTTCCATCTAATTTCTCTCACTCTTTCACCCTTTCGTGTTTTCCATCTAATTTCTCTCACTCATTCACCCTTTCGTGTTTAGTATATAATTTTTCTCACTCTTTCACCCTTTCGTGTTTTCCATCTAATTTCTCTCACCCTTTCACCCTTTCGTGTTTAGCATCTAATTTCTCTCACTCTTTCACCCTTTCGTGTTTTCCATCTAATTTATCTCACTCTTTCACCCTTTCTTGTTTCCCATCTAATTTCTCTCACTCTTTCAGCCTCTCGTGTTTTCCATCTAATTTCTCTCACTCTTTCACCCTTTCGTGTTTTCCATCTAATTTCTCTCACTCTTTCACCCTCTCGTGTTTTCCATCTAATTTCTCTCACTCTTTCACTCTCTCGTGTTTCCCATCTAATTTCTCTCACTCTTTCACCCTTTCGTGTTTTCCATCTAATTCCTCTCACTCTTTCACTCTTTCGTGTTTTCCATCTAATTTCTCTCACTCTTTCACCCTTTCGTGTTTTCCATCTAATTCCTCTCACTCTTTCACGCTTTCGTGTTTTCCATCTAATTTCTCTCACTCTTTCACCCTTTCGTGTTTTCCATCTAATTTCTCTCACTCTTTCACCCTTTCGTGTTTTCCATCTAATTTCTCTCACTCTTTCACCCTCTCGTGTTTCCCATCTAATTTCTCTCACTCTTTCACCCTTTCGTGTTTTCCATCTAATTCCTCTCACTCTTTCACGCTTTCGTGTTTTCCATCTAATTTCTCTCACTCTTTCACCCTCTCGTGTTTCCCATCTAATTTCTCTCACTCTTTCACCCTTTCGTGTTTTCCATCTAATTTCTCTCACTCTTTCACCCTCTCGTGTTTCCCATCTAATTTCTCTCACTCTTTCACCCTTTCGTGTTTCCCATCTAATTCCTCTCACTCTTTCACCCTTTCGTGTTTTCCATCTAATTTCTCTCACTCTTTCACCCTTACGTGTTTTCCATCTAATTTCTCTCACTCTTTCACCCTTACGTGTTTTCCATCTAATTTCTCTCACTCTTTCACCCTCTCGTGTTTCCCATCTAATTTCTCTCACTCTTTCACCCTTACGTGTTTTCCATCTAATTTCTCTCACTCTTTCACCCTCTCGTGTTTCCCATCTAATTTCTCTCACTCTTTCACCCTTTCGTGTTTCCCATCTAATTTCTCTCACTCTTTCACCCTTTCGTGTTTTCCATCTAATTTCTCTCACTCTTTCACCCTTACGTGTTTTCCATCTAATTTCTCTCACTCTTTCACCCTTTCGTGTTTTCCATCTAATTTCTCTCACTCTTTCACCCTTTCGTGTTTTCCATCTAATTCCTCTCACTCTTTCACGCTTTCGTGTTTTCCATCTAATTTCTCTCACTCTTTCAAACTTTCGTGTTTCCCATCTAATTTCTCTCACTCTTTCACCCTTTCGTGTTTTCCATCTAATTTCTCTCACTCTTTCACCCTCTCGTGTTTCCCATCTAATTTCTCTCACTCTTTCACCCTTTCGTGTTTTCCATCTAATTCCTCTCACTCTTTCACGCTTTCGTGTTTTCCATCTAATTTCTCTCACTCTTTCACCCTTTCGTGTGTTCCATATAATTTCTCTCACTCTTTCACCCTCTCGTGTTTTCCATCTAATTTCTCTCACTCTTTCACTCTCTCGTGTTTCCCATCTAATTTCTCTCACTCTTTCACCCTTTCGTGTTTTCCATCTAATTCCTCTCACTCTTTCACGCTTTCGTGTTTTCCATCTAATTTCTCTCACTCTTTCACCCTTTCGTGTTTTCCATCTAATTCCTCTCACTCCTTCACGCTTTCGTGTTTTCCATCTAATTTCTCTCACTCTTTCACCCTCTCGTGTTTCCCATCTAATTTCTCTCACTCTTTCACCCTTTCGTGTTTTCCATCTAATTTCTCTCACTCTTTCACCCTCTCGTGTTTCCCATCTAATTTCTCTCACTCTTTCACCCTTTCGTGTTTCCCATCTAATTCCTCTCACTCTTTCACCCTTTCGTGTTTTCCATCTAATTTCTCTCACTCTTTCACCCTTACGTGTTTTCCATCTAATTTCTCTCACTCTTTCACCCTTACGTGTTTTCCATCTAATTTCTCTCACTCTTTCACCCTCTCGTGTTTCCCATCTAATTTCTCTCACTCTTTCACCCTTACGTGTTTTCCATCTAATTTCTCTCACTCTTTCACACTCTCGTGTTTCCCATCTAATTTCTCTCACTCTTTCACCCTTTCGTGTTTCCCATCTAATTTCTCTCACTCTTTCACCCTTTCGTGTTTTCCATCTAATTTCTCTCACTCTTTCACCCTTACGTGTTTTCCATCTAATTTCTCTCACTCTTTCACCCTTTCGTGTTTTCCATCTAATTTCTCTCACTCTTTCACCCTTTCGTGTTTTCCATCTAATTCCTCTCACTCTTTCACGCTTTCGTGTTTTCCATCTAATTTCTCTCACTCTTTCACCCTTTCGTGTTTCCCATCTAATTTCTCTCACTCTTTCACCCTTTCGTGTTTTCCATCTAATTTCTCTCACTCTTTCACCCTCTCGTGTTTCCCATCTAATTTCTCTCACTCTTTCACCCTTTCGTGTTTTCCATCTAATTCCTCTCACTCTTTCACGCTTTCGTGTTTTCCATCTAATTTCTCTCACTCTTTCACCCTTTCGTATTTTCCATCTAATTTCCCTCACTCTTTCACCTTTTCGTGTTTTCCATCTAATTTCTCTCACTCTTTCACCCTTTCTTGTTTTCCATCTAATTCCTCTCACTCTTTCACCCTTTCGTGTTTTCCATCTAATTCCTCTCACTCTTTCACCCTTACGTGTTTCCCATCTAATTTCTCTCACTCTTTCACCCTTTCGTATTTTCTATCTAATTTCCCTGACTCTTTCACCCTTTTGTGTTTTCCATCTAATTTCTCTCACTCTTTCACCCTTTCGTGTTTTCCATCTAATTTCTCTCACTCTTTCACCCTTTCGTGTTTTCCATCTAATTTCTCTCACTCTTTCACCCTTTCGTGTTTTGCATCTAATTTCTCTCACTCTTTCACCCTTTCGTGTTTTGCATCTAATTCCTCTCACTCTTTCACCCTTTCGTGTTTTGCATCTAATTTCTCTCACTCTTTCACCCTTTCGTGTTTTGCATCTAATTCCTCTGTCACACAATTTTTTTCTCCCTTTCGGTTTCGTCCATCCAATTTCACTCTTATCAAACTTTTTCTTAGTTTCGTTTATTCCATCAAAATATTTTCGAACTCAAACTTTCTGGTACTTTCAGATTTTAATATCTAAATTCTCTAGCAATAAATCTCTTTCACACTTTGATTTTTCTTTCAATCTAATTTCTCTCTCACTCAACCTTTTTCTTCCTTTCAGATTTTCTTCCATCTAATTTCTTTTTCACGCAATCCCCTTTCATCTTTTCGTTTTTCCATCGAATTTCTTTCTCAATCAACCTTTTTCAGTATCTGTCTATATTTCTGAGATGAGGTATTATGTACACAATTTACATTATTCGGACTATGGTCCTCATCTCTCTCGCCATATTTATTACAACGTTTCGGCCGTTGTACGCTCCGGCCTTCTTCAGGTGGTTGGAATGTCGAACTGAACCCTTTCTTTCGCTCACTGGGGCAAACTGTTCTAGTTCTACTTGCCATGTTTAAAGGACGTCAGTTATCAGTTATCTCCTGTTAATTCCCCTCTCCAAGTTCTCCACCGCCATAACCAGGTATTGAACTCACACTATTTGGGCCCTGCCACTGGATCTAACCAACGCTTTTATCCACTGTTCCATGTGTCCATGAAGACATACATACCCTTATTTTATTAAGTGGTCTTATGGGAACGGGTTTTTCAACGTGAAGTGGCCGTAAACCTTAGTAAATTAAGGCTATGTCTGTCTTCAAGGACACATGGCACCACCTGAAGAATGCCGGAGCGTACAACGACCGAAACGTTGTAATAAATATGGCGACAAAGATGAGGACAATAGTTCGAATAATGTAAATAGTGTCAACTTTTTTTCCCGTTCAGTTCTTCCATCTTATTTAGCTCTCACTCAATCCTATTCCTTACTTTCCCTTTTCCATCTAAATTCTCTCTGGTCCTGCTTAGTACTCCCAATCATTTCCTATCGAATTGTTACCCAAATTGACACCGTATTTCTCCCGTCCTTATCTTTTAATTATTACTGTTTCTTAGTTTATCTGTATTTCGCGTCTTTCATCAGTATTTCCCGCTCTTCAGCTTTTGCCGTTTTCCATATCACCTTTCCTCTCATTCTTTCGGTTATCAATCTGCCATTACCACAAATCTGTCTTTCACTCTTTCAGTCGTATTTTCACCTTCAAAATCGCCTTTTTCGTCTCCTCTTATTTTTCTTCCCATTCCTGACTTAATTTCACTTTCCGGCATCAATACGTTTCTTATCTTTGGCTTTCAAATTCTCTTTTGTATGAACGTTTGGAGAAAAATTTCAATAAAACATTAACCGTTTATACAAATAAGATTAAATTGATAAAACAAAGCCTAACACGATAGAAAAATGAAACGATTTTTTTAAAAATCCGTAGGAGATTCTTAGGGAATATTCTGATTTTTTGGCTGGGTGATATGTAATCTTTTGGTGTTATTTAGTTCATTTCTGCAAATACTGTCTAAGGTTCTTAGAATTTATCATGTCTAAAATTTCAAACACATTTTTTACACACGTCTTCTCTTTTTCTTTCATTTTTTTATTTCATGTTTGTATGATCCTCAACATTTAATTTTTTTTTATTCTTTTTATTTTTTTTATATTTTTTTCATTATTATTTTCCATTCTCGCTTTCATTTCCAAATGTTCTTTTCTTCGTCTCTTTCTTCCCCTCTCCAAGTTCTCCACCGCCTTTTTTTTTTCGCCTTCCGCTCTTTCTTGTCTATTTTTTCTCTTTGTTTTCTGTCTTTTCTCTTTCTCTCCTTCCTTTCTATTCGTTCACTTCCCCGTCTACATGTTTCTTCTTTTTCTGCTTTTTTTGTTTTCGTACACATTGTCTTTCTTTTCTCAAATTTCGTGTGATTTTCCTTCCTTTTTCCTTTTCCTTCATCTACCTTTTCGTCTCTTTCCTCGTTCTCTTTTTTCTCCCTCTCTTTCTTTCTCTAAGGTTTCTTCGTTTCTTTTCTCAATATTGTTTCTTCTTTTCCTCTCACTCTCTATTTCCTTTCTCTACTTTCTCTACATCGATTCTTTCTTAGTTATATTTTCTTCTTTTACTTCCTGTCATTCGTTTCTTTACTTTTTCTTTATCGTCTTTTTCGTCCTTATTCATTCTCCTTTTCCTTCCTCTATTTCTCTTCTATAATTTATCTTCTTGGTCTCTTTACTTCTTTTCTTTCTCCTTTCTCGCTTTACTTTCTATACTTTCTCTTCTTCGTCTCTATTCCTCGTTATTCTTTCTCCTTATCCTTTCTCTTCATGGTCTTTTTCTCGTTTTTATTTCTTCTTTTCCTTCTTTTTTCCTTTCTATACTTTCGCTTCTTCGTTTTTTCTTCGTTATTCTATCTTCTTTTCCTTCTTTTTCGTTTCTACATTTTCTCTTCTTCGTCTTTTTTCTCGTTTTTCTTTCTTATTTTCTTTCTTTTTTCCCTTATATACTTTCTCTTTCTTGCTTTTTTTTCGTTTTACTTTCTTCTTTTTCTTATTTTTATTTCTTCTCTTCTTCGTCTGTTCCTTGTTATTCTCTGTCTTTCGCCTTCCGCTCTTTCTTGTCTATTTTTTCTCTTTGTTTTCTGTCTTTTCTCTTTCTCTCCTTCCTTTCTATTCGTTCACTTCCCCGTCTTTTCCTCTTTATTCTGTTTCTTTTTCCTTCCTTTCTTTCTTTTCTCATCTTTATCATTTTTCACGTTATTGTGGGTTCTTTTCTTACTAGCTTTCCGTTCTCTTCTTTTCTTTTCTCAATATTTTCTCTGTGTTTTCTTTTCTCTCTTTCTTTTCTATTCTTTCTCTTCATCACATCTTTTACGTTTAACCTTCTTTTCTATCTTTCTTTCTGTTTCTCATCTCCTTTCTCGCTATTCTGTGTCCTTTTCCTTCCAATCTTTACTTTCTATGCTTTATTTTACCTCGCTTCTTTCTTCTATATTCTTTTCCTTGCTTTCCTTTTTATTCTTGCTCTTCTTCGTCTCTTCCCATATTCCTTGTCCGTTTGTCTCTTTCTATTCTTCAGTCCCCTACTTCCTTCCTTTGCACATTCTACTTCTTTCTTTCTTTTTGTTATGGGGCTCACCCCTTTTGCACAAGATGGACTCGTCTAAAGTATACTTATACTGACAGAGTTGGAGACAGGGTGGAGATACGTTGAGACAAGGTTGAGATACGTAGAGTTCCAGAGAGAGAGAGAGAGAGAGATAATTACGGCTTCACTTACAGAGACTTGTACATATACTTTCTACTAACGGGCATTCCTGGACTACTAATCTTCATTTCAAGTTTGTATTCTTACGTTCAATACACTTATTTTCCTATTTCAATTACTGTCGTTTTTTATTTATTTGTGCAGGATTCCATTCCCGGAATCCACAACACTTTTCTATTCTTTCTTGACTTCCGTTCGTTATCTTCAGCTCTACATTGTAATTTTGTTTCATACGCTCTTTATTTTTTATTCGTTTTCTCTTACTCCTTATTCTTTCTTCCCAGCCAGCTTTATTTATCTTCTATTCCTTCTACTCATTGTTTTATTGACTGGCCTTTCTCCTCTTTTTCATTCTTCCTCTTATTATTGTTTACAATGATGTTCACCGTGAACATGACCTGAGTGCCACTCAATCTAGAGGTTTACAAAATAAAAGGCACAGCCTATACATATATTCGGTGACGATAACTGTTAGTCCAAGATATGAAGGGGTTACGATTGTAATGATCGGGAAACATTCCACTAAGCACAAGTTCATGGAAAGAAGCTTTGCTCAAATGGAACCTACATCTCATCAATGGAACACGGAGTCCGGTTCGCTACAATGTGTGTAGCTAGAATTGGTGGAACTAAAGAATCCACTTCATTTGGGCACTTTCCATGGAAATAGTGATAAAGTAGCGAGAGGTTTGCAACGTTTTGTCTGTGGCAAATAGGGTGGAAATTAACTCATCACCCACAAGGACGCGGAGACGCTTTTTTGGAACTCTTTCGGGTTTTTTCTTCTACTATTCCATCTCGATCTCATTCTCTTAGGCTGATATTTATCGATGTTTTAAATGGCTTCGTACGTTTGCAGCTTATAAGTCTCAGCGAAGACCATCCTTATTCGGACCTTGTCGACTCGCACTGCAAAATCACAAGCAAAAAACTGTAGCAGATAGAAGAAACCACATCACTTGAGGACTTTTCAGAAACAGAAACAATTTTCAAAAAAAAGCTTCCATCAATACAGGAAAGAGCAATGACCTATTTTCCTGAATGATTCTTTTTAAGAACAGAGATTTTATAAATATCAAAGAAGGGTAACAGAACACCAGATGTTTCCTTATGGGGAAACGGTTAATATCACCATTAACGTTTCATACTATGAATAGTGTTCCTTATTTTGCCATTGTTTTTTTATATGGGATCTTCTACTCTGGACACCTAGTCGTGCCACAAGATAGGTTGATCACCCAGTAACATTGACAAAGTATGTTATATCACAAGATGAAAAACTAGAACTGTTACTTAAAAATGACTAATTATATAATTATTAATCTCTTAAAGAATGTGTGGGTAGTGTTAAGGCTATTAGCATAGAAAGGGGGAATTGTGAGCCAAATTTAGGTTCCATCATACTCCGTGGTGTTCACTTCACAATAATAGCCTTAGAAAATGTATGAATTCTTCTATTCTTCTTCTGTTAGCCATGGGTGAAATAACAGAACAGATTGGGCTCTTTAGCCTTGGGTGGCAGCCAGTTTAGAAGATTGCACTTTGCAAGACACTGCTAGCGAGCAAAACAAGAATTTGTGAGTGATCTACTGCTCTGGACAGCGAGCCGTGGCATAAGCCAGGTTGGTCAACCAGTAACATTGACCAACTATGTCAGAGGATGCCACCCTTGTTGGGATTCATCTACCCAGGATTTTGCTTTTATCTACGTGTCGGGATTGCAAACATTTAACGACAATAACACATCTTTCAAATGAAACATAAAAAAGGTTCATTTCTGGAGGAAATGGAGACATAGAACGTCATGGGAAATAATATTTAGATATTCTTTTCAGAAATATACTATAGCTATATGTTGAAGTTTGTTTATCAAGTAATTAAGGGTTCGTAGTGCTAAGTGAAATGTGTGAACAGACTTACTTTATGACAGCCTAATGTGTTCATGAATGAAGACAAAGGCTGACTTTCTTTCTGTATGCTAAGCCCTATTAGGTCTACAACTACGTCTGCAAGTAATTTGGTAGAACATGAAATTATTTGCAGAAAAGGCAGATGAGATCTATATTATGGCAGTGGGAAAGAATCTGAAGCCAAGATGACAGTTCAGGTGAAATAAAACTGCAGATCCGTCTTTGGATTTTATCGATAATCTCTAAAAATATTTAGATATTCTTTTCAGAAATATACAACAGCAATAAATTTCCTTGCATTGAAGTTTGTGCTATCAATTTTTCCTTGCAGTGAAGTTTGTTTTTTGGTAATTTGAAAGATGTGTTGCTCTTTTTTCTTTATCTTATTCTACTGAATTCTCCACCATGGTACCTAAACTTCATGAATTTTAACGCAGTACAAGATTGGCGTCAAGGTCTCATGGTTTTACAATGGAAATAACTAGATGTAACGGTATGTTCTATGTTTCCAGTTTCTTCTATCGCAATTCTCGCCTGTGGAACTCTATTACGGCTTCTTGGTTCCCAGTCAAATTGGATCTTCAAAAGTTTAGATACAATGACCATCGCTAGAGATTCTTGTTAAAATTCAAGGAAGTTATCGGCAATGATGTTGAGTATTCACTGCTATTTCTCAAGCTTAGATTCGTCTCGAGAAAAGGACTCATAAAACACGAGAACAAAAGGGCGACAGAGTAGGTGGTCCTCCACAAAACTGTTGGATTCCATCTAAAACTCTTCGTAACTCAATCACGAATGTTATATCAGGAGCCATGACACTATGACTAGAACTGTATTTCTTAGAATTTTTCTAGCCAGTATCTATCTGACATAATTATAAGTATACCATTCACCCATGCCTTGTATATTGCTACCACCTATGGTCTGTTGCTCCTGCTATATATTTAGACCTTCTTGATCAAATCCGAAGACGAACCCGCAATGTTTTTGGTCCCGACCTGGCATCTTGCCTTCAGTTTTTTTTCTCACTACAGTAACGTATCTTCCTTATACATTTCTTTAAATACTATGATGGTAATTGTTCGGAGGACTGTTCATCTATGGTGGCTAGACTTTATGAATTTAAGCGCATAACTAGATTGGCCGCAGGGTCGCATCATTTCACAGCTGAAATGGCTAGATCGTCAGTTTTATGCTAATAGTTTCTTCTATCGGATTTCTCGCTTGTAGAACTGTTTTTCGTTTATTTGCTTCTTGGTCAACTTTGATCTTCAAAAATTTTGATGAAATGCCAATCGTTATCTCCTGTCTTCTTGATTACTCTTTTACTGTTCTCGCTCCTTAACAATGTCCATCGTTATCTTCTGTCTTCTTGATTACACTTTTACACCTCTCGCTCCTTAACAATGTCCATCGTTATCTTCTGTCTTCTTGATTACTCTTTTACTGTTCTCGCTCCTTAATAATGTCCTTCGTTATCTTCTGTGTTCTTGATTACTCTTTTACTGTTCTCGCTCCTTAATAATGTCCTTCGTTATCTTCTGTGTTCTTGATTACTCTTTTACTGTTCTCGCTCCTTAACAATGTCCATCGTTATCTTCTGTCTTCTTGATTACTCTTTTACTTTTCTCGCTCCTTAATAATGTCCTTCGTTATCTTCTGTCTTCTTGATTACTCTTTTACTTTTCTCGCTCCTTAATAATGTCCTTCGTTATCTTCTGTGTTCTTGATTACTCTTTTACTTTTCTCGCTCCTTAATAATGTCCTTCGTTATCTTCTGTCTTCTTGATTACTCTTTTACTTTTCTCGCTCCTTAATAATGTCCTTCGTTATCTTCTGTGTTCTTGATTACTCTTTTACTTTTCTCGCTCCTTAATAATGTCCATCGTTATCTTCTGTCTTCTTGATTACTCTTTTACTTTTCTCGCTCCTTAATAATGTCCATCGTTATCTTCTGTCTTCTTGATTACTCTTTTACTTTTCTCGTTCCTTAATAATGTCCTTCGTTATCTTCTGTCTTCTTGATTACTCTTTTACTTTTCTAGCTCCTTAATAATGTCCTTCGTTATCTTCTGTGTTCTTGATTACTCCTTTTACTTTTCTAGCTCCTTAATAATGTCCATCGTTATCTTCTGTCTTCTTGATTACTCTTTTACTTTTCTCGCTCCTTAATAATGTCCATCGTTATCTTCTGTCTTCTTGATTACTCTTTTACTTTTCTCGTTCCGTAATAATGTCCATCGTTATCTTCTGTCTTCTTGATTACTCTTTTACTTTTCTCGCTCCTTAATAATGTCCTTCGTTATCTTCTGTCTTCTTGATTACTCTTTTACTCTTCTCGCTCCTTAACAATGTCCATCGTTATCTTCTGATTTCTTGATTACTCTTTTACTTTTCTCGCTCCTTAATAATGTCCATCGTTATCTTCTGTCTTCTTGATTACTCTTTTACTTTTCTCGCTCCTTAATAATGTCCATCGTTATATTCTGTCTTCTTGATTACTCTTTTACTCTTCTCGCTCCTTAACAATGTCCATCGTTATCTTCTGTCTTCTTGATCCCTGTTTTTCTTTTATTATCCTCTCCTTTAAATAGTTTTTTTCTTTCTCGAATTCTTTGACATTCATTGACCTCTTCGCTAAGGTACCTAAACTTTGTAAATTTAAAAGCAGTAATAGATTGCCAACAAAGTTTCATCCATTAACATTTTAATTGCTCAGATGGTGACCGTAAGTTCTATGTTAACAGTTTTCTTTTCTCGTACTTCTTTTTGATAAAATCCAACGAATCTGAAATGTTTTCTGTCCTGAAGTGGCGTTCTCGGATACAGTTACGCCCCCACCGCCGTAATGTAGCTTCCTCGTGACTTTTCTATAAATACTTTCAATGGTAATTGTTCTGATGAACTTTCCACTATGGTACCTAGAATTTACGATTTGCAGTACTGGATTGGTGGAAAGGTATAATTTTATAGTTGGTATGACCAGATAAAACTGTAAGTTCTATGCTGATAGTTTCTTCTATTGCACTTCTCACTTGTGGAACTCTCTTCCGGCTCCTGGCTTTCCAGCCAACTTTAATCTTCAAAAACTTACATGCAATGACAATCGTTATCTAGTGTCTTCTTGATTACTCTTGTAATGTTCTAGCTCCTGAAAAATGCTTATTTTGTATTCTTTACACGCAGTCTCTCAGATTCGTCGCCATAATAACTTGCTTGTGGTGAAATGATAAAAAAAATTACATGGGAGATGTTTTAATGATTTTCTTTTAAAACCGGTGTTATATGTCATAAATTACAGGGTGCTATCATAGCATGCGGTCTACCGCATTGACTACTATAGTATTTGGTCTACCACGGAATCTAACACTATAGTATGCGGTCTGCCTCATTGACTACTATAGTATTCGGTCTACCACGGTATCTAACACTATAGTATACAGTCTGCCCCATTGACAACTATAGTATTCGGTCTACCACGGTATCTAACACTATAGTATACAGTTTGCCCCATTGAAAAGTATAATATTCGGTCTACCATGGTATCTAACTCTATAGTATGCAGTCAGCCGCAATGACATCTATAGTATTCGGTCTACCACGGTATCTAATAATATGGTGTGCGGCTACCGCATTGACTTCTATAGTATTGGGTCTACCATGGTATCTAACACGATAGTATGCTGTCTGCCTCATTGACTACTATAGTATTCGCTCAACGACGGTATCTAACACTATAGTAAAGGTCTACCTCATTGAGTACTATAGTATTCGCTCAACGACGGTATCTAACACTATAGTATCCAGTCTTCCTCATTGTCTACAATAGTATTTGGTTTACCACGGTATCTAGCATTATATTGTGCGGTCTGCCTCATTGACAACTATAGTATTCGGTCTACCACAGTATCTAACACAATAGTATGTGGTCTGCACATTGACAACTATATTCGGCGGTCTACTACGGTATCTAACACGATAGTATGCAGTCTACCACATTGACAACTATAGTATTCCGTCTACTGTTGTATCTAACACTAATGCATGTAGTCTACCTCATTCACTACTGTAGTATGCGGCCTACTGTGCTATCTTTATTTAAGCAAGCAAGGCGGGAGTGCCATTAGTACACAAGGTGCTACAGAGAGCGTAAATAATGGAAAAGACTTGGGATGATTGGATAAAAAGAACTCAGGAGAATAATTTGAAGAACGGGGATAAAAGAAACAGAAGATGTCGATTAACATTACACTTAAATTTTTGAAGATTATAGTTATCAGGAAAGCAAATAAGAGGAAGGGAGTTCCACTGTTGGGAGGTGCGAGAGAAGACGCTGTTTGACCCTAGTAGTATGCTTAAATTCATCCAGTGAAAATAGCTCGTCAAAACAGATGCCATGAATAAATTTATAGAAAAGACAGAGGGGAGCGACATTACATTGGGGGGAGAAAGTAACTGTAGTCGAGACCCCAAGTCAGTATGGATCACATTGCATATCCATCTTTGGATTTTGTCGAGAACCTCGAGATGAATAGTGGCGGCACCAGACCATATATGGCAGCAGTCACTATAACGTATCTAGCAGATTGTTTTCGCGTAAAAATGCGACTGTTCCCGTAAAAATGTGACAAATACACGTCTATAAAAATCTTTCAGCAACATTTTAATCTGAAGGAGGTAATCCAGCTGATTTCAAACCTAGGGGTATTCCTATGTAGAAGCTCCATTTCCTTCCTTTTATGTGGGTACACGGGTGGTGAGGTGAGGTGATGGTAGAATTCATCGTGGTAGAACGCAGGTGGACGGCACGAGAGGAGAGGTGAGGTGATGGTAGAATTCACCGTGGTAGAACGCAGGTGGATGGCACGAGCGGTGAGGTGAGGTGATGGTAGAATTCATCGTGGTAGAACGCAGGTGGACGGCACGAGAGGAGAGGTGAGGTGATGGTAGAATTCACCGTGGTAGAACGCAGGTGGACGGCACGAGCGGTGAGGTGAAGTGATGGGAGAATTCATCGTGGTAGAACGCAGGTGGACTGCATGAGAGGTGAGGGGAGGTGATGGTAGAATTCACCGTGGTAGAACGCAGGTGGACGGCACGAGAAGTGAGGTGAGGTGATGGTAGAATTCACCGTGGTAGAACGCAGGTGGACGGCACGAGAGGTGAGGTGAGGTGATGGTAGATTTCATCGTGGTAGAACGCAGGTGGACGACACGAGAGGAGAGGTGAGGTGATGGTAGAATTCACCGTGGTAGAACGCAGGTGGACGGCACGAGCGGTGAGGTGAGGTGATGGTAGAATTCATCGTGGTAGAACGCAGGTGGACGGCATGAGAGGTGAGGGGAGGTGATGGTAGAATTCATCGTGGTAGAACGCAGGTGGACGGCACGAGTGGTGAGGTGAGGTGAGGTGAGGTCACGGTATAATCCATAGCGCGGTAGACCGCATACTACAGGAGTTAATTAGGTAGACCGCATACTAAAGTAGTAAATAAGGTAGACTCCATGCTATAGTGGTAGACTCCATGCTATACCGTGGTAGACAGCATACTATAGTAGCACCAAATACAATATTACAATCTCCCGTATTTGTACGCTAAAAGTATCGGTAAAACATTAACTTATGAACTAGCTCAGATATGCATATAAAATATGGGTGCTCTTATGCTTTTTATTTAAAAATCAAAATAAAAAAGCTTTCGTCATATGCTATAAAATGCGGTAGTTTCCAGCTCTGAAATCGATAGACATGACATTAAACTTTTTTACATCTGTTTAGTTTGTGTATTCGTGCGCGTCTAAACAGATATTTAGCGAAACGCTGGGCAACATATCTTTAAATTCCCATCCATCAAACTCAAATAGAAATCAATGCTATTAAATACAGATTAGCTTAATCTGTCTGTCTTTAGCCTCTCCTGACAAGACCAACATATTTAATCCTATCAGTCGTTTGATTACCTTGACCCGTATATTGCTTGGAAAAGAAATCTGTTTAGGAAATCGTAGAACCGACATATTGCTTCTAGCCATAAAACTCTGTAGTGGAGTTCCAGGCTTGCGGTCATATTACGTTGTAACTCCGGTCCTCGTCCGATCACCGACGTTAATGTTGTGTATTTCTAGGGAAGTAAAATAGAGTCGCCAGAGTTTTGTATCTTATCTACTCTCCTCCTGATTACTCTTCTTTTGTTCTCGTTCCTTAGTTATCTTCTTTGTTTCTAATTATTCCCCACCCATTTAGTCCTTGTGTCTTCGTGGCTTTATTGCCTTGCATGGGGAGAACTAGATTAAAAAATTATAATTAAAAACATATGTAACTGTGTTTTGTATTTACTAATTCCACATTTACTAGTATGAAGAATTCAGTGTACTCACCATCATATTTCAATACCAAACTCATGACCTTCCACTGATCGGGACCAGAACTTTCATCAATCGTGGTGAACGGATGTTCCCTAATGGAGACCCCGTGACTTGACCGCCTATTAGAACTTAACCTCAACCCATACCTCAAGGGAAACTCATACATCCGATCCATTGCTAAAGATGGAGAGGAGGAGTAGGCTTTCTCTTCCTTTTTCTCTCTTGTTGAACTCTTTGCCTCCGTCGGAGAGGAACTCAGACGAGGCTATGTCGAAAGGCAGAATCTCGTTTCGGGAGGTAGACAAACCCAACCTCGGGCAATTTCTGCCTGAGCCTACGGGCTCAGAATGCACCACATTAAAAAACTGGCTTTGTGCCACGTCTTGCCTTGTAAGGAGGTTGGTAATACATAACAAATGCTTGGAAAATGGTCGGTTCCCTGTACCGCTCTTGCAAGTAACTCATTCCCACTTCTGTCTTCTACAAAATCGTGTATTGCTGTCATATATCGGTGGGGGGTGGCCCAGCCATCACGTACCCATCTCGATAGTGCACAAAAAGGTTTCCGTATCCTTGTAGGCGAGGAAATTATTTCCCATTCTACAACCCTTTTCTCACAGACGAGACGTCGCAAGACTGTTGCTACTCTCTCGCTATTTCCCTAGTCGAACTACACTTCTTATTTGAGTCATTCCTAACATTCATGGCTAAGACCCGCCATGCCACACACATTGTAGCGCCATTCTCTTCATAACTGTTGAAACTTGACTAATGCATGGAATAATAATGCAAACACAAAATGTAGTTAGAATAAAATGTATTGAAACAAGAAAGTGTACACAATATTTACATATAGTCTTTGGTATATTTCTGGGAAGACCGTTCCTGGAGAATGAGTTCACTAAGTCGCAGTCGGGCAGAGTCTCTAGTTGGATCTCTGTATTCATCCCCATGTCTTCCGGTACCAACCATATTTATATCGTCGGTACTCCACTATGCAAATTAGGTGCATCCTACCGCAACACCCCCCTCCCAAGCCTTGGAATCCTTTTGGATTTCATACTGGCTTCTTATATGGGATGATTATTATGGTTATTTCTGTGTAGATCCCCTTTGCATACTTCATATGTATATGTCAATCTGCTTAATTTTAATATCTTTTTCGTTTTGGATTCACGTCCAATGGGTCCGTGAACTTTCGTTTCCTACCGGATCTTCTCGGTTCAGGAGCACTCTGCGGAGGTTCTACTTGAAAAATATCATACATTACATCAATGGGATCTTCCTCCTCATCCGGTATACTCTCTTCATGCTCTAGAACGTAACATTTTTTGAGTTGGTTCTGGTGCCTTTTATGAGTATTCTTCGGCCCTTTAATTATGTAAATCAGGTCACCGATTCTCTTGTCCACTATGCCTCGCTCCCAGAACTCAACGTTGTTTCTATAGCACTTGAAAAACACCTTCTCTCCGGGGGTGTATATTTTTCTAGCTGTATACATAGTGTTCTTTATTCTATTTCTTCCTGGCAAAAGCTTGTCAAACACTGACTTAATTTTCCTAGCGAACATTAGTTCAGCTGGTGCCATGTTTGATTGTGTTCTCTGGTTTGGCGTGATTCTGTATACTTGTAGGAATTGCTGAAGCGCCTTATCCGTTGGAACTCCTGAGGCTTTCTTCAGAGCGCGCTTTAACGTATCGACAAATCTTTCTGCGAGTCCATTGGATCTCGGATGATACGGCGGCGTCGTTATGTGGTTAATTTGATATATTTCACAAAATTCCTTAAATTCGTCAGAAGTGAATTGTGTACCATTGTCACTCACAATACACTCTGGCAGACCGAACCGTGCAAATAGTTCATGCAAAAAAGTTGTTGTGGTATTGGACGTAGGCTTTTTGCAGCGTAGTACTTCCGGCCATTTTGTAAAACTATCTACTACTATTAAGTAGTAATTATCTTCTACTGCACCAGCGAAATCAATGTGTAATTTTGTCCACGGATGATCCGTCTTGGGCCATGGTTTGTGTACTATAGGTGGTGCCTTAGCTGCTAACGCACACCCTTTACATCGATGAACCATGTTTTCGATACCCACATCCATTCCTTTCCAATATACAAAGCTTCGCAGTAAGCTTTTTGTTCTATTAATCCCCGGGTGACCCATATGAAAGTCCCGTAGGATTCTTTTCTGCAACTTTTTTGGTACTACTACTCTCTCACCATATAATAAAATTCCGTCACAAATTGAATAAATCTCCTGAACTTTTTGGTCATTTGCTACCATTTTACTTTTTATTTCTAAAATGAAATCATCGCTTTCAGATTCTTTTTTGATTTCCTTTGATGTAACCGGTAGCTCTCTTACAGTGTTGTTTACCATGCTTTTCACCTCATAATCTGCTCTGATAATTGCAATAATTGATTCTTCGAATCCTTCTCCTTGACTCGGTACGAGTCTTGATAAAGTATCCGCATGAATTATATTTTTGGATGATAGGTGCTTTATGTGAAAATCATAATTGAGAAGAATGGTTCCCCATCTTAACAGTCGATTTGCCGTGTAAACGGGTAACCCTTTCTTTGACACAAAAATAGTGATCAGAGGTTTATGATCCGTTTCTAACCTGAAATGTCTGCCGTAGATGTATCTATGAAATTTTGTTATGGCAAAAATGATACTCAGCGCCTCCTTTTCTATCTGTGAATAACTTCGCTCTCCTGGGAGTAATGCCCTCAAAGCATGCGCAATCGGTTTTCTAGAACCATCTGGCATTATGTGTTGAATACATGCTCCTACCCCGTATGAACTAGCATCACTTGCCAATACAATATCAAGTTTAGGATTGTAATGGGTTAAAAAGAGGTCGGACGTAAGCATTTTCTTTATTTCATCAAAGGCTTTTTGACATTCTACCGTCCATTCCCATTCCTTGTCTTTTTTCAGTAGTTCATTCAACGGAGCTCTTAGATTGTACATTCCTTTAATGAACGCTTGATAATAGTTTGCGAGCCCCAGAAAACTCTGTAGTGTCGCCACGTTAGTGGGCGTCGGCATGTCTCTAATCGCAATGGACCTTTCTGGATCTGGAAATCTGCCATTTTTGTTGATTATGTGACCTAAATATTTAATTTCCTCCAAACCAAATTCGCACTTTGATTCTTTGACTTTACATCCAAAATCCTGAATCTTTTTAAACACTTGATTGAGGTGCTCTCGATGTTCGTCGACGTTTGCACTCCTTACTATGATGTCATCTAAGTAGACACACGCAAAGTCTAAATCATTCAACATGACGTCCATAGCTTGTTGAAAAATGGCTGGTGCCACTTTAATACCAAAAGGAAGCCTGTTGTACTTGAATAAACCCCTATGCGTGTTTATCCCTAGTAACTTCGAACATTCTTCTTCGACGGGAATTTGGAGATAGGCATCTGATAAGTCGATTTTTGAAAAAATCACTCCGCCATTTAGCTTGTTAAAAATCTCCTCCGGACTCGGTAACGGGTAATGGTAGTCCTTAATTACCGAGTTCAACCCTGTCGAAAAATCAACGCAGACTCTGATTTGGTTTGATTTCTTTTTTATGCACACAATTGGCGCAGCCCATGAATTAGATTCTACTTTTGAAATAATTCCCATTTTTTCCAACCTATCAAGTTCTTCGTTAACTTTCTCTACACTTGCGAAAGGCACGTTACGTTTCTTTTTAAAAATAGGCATAGTATTTTCCTTTAATTCAAATTTAGCTTCAAACTTGTTACATCTTCCAAGACCAGGTGTGAAGGTTTCCGGAAACTTTTTCTTTAATTCCCCTTTAATGTCCTGTCTTGTTTGCGTATTACTTTCTACTTTTCAACAGAATGAGTTTAACGGTTTATCCCACAATTCGAATGTTTCAATAAAATCTGTACCCAACAAGTTTTCACCATTTTTCAGAATTAAAACTTTTATTTTTTTAACGATCCCGTTCAATTTCATGGGAAGTAAAACCTCGCCTTCGAAGTTAATTTCCTTTCCAGTTACCGTTCGAGCGAGTTTCGTTGACTTCATTATTGTAGGTCTTTTTAAAATCTTCCATGTTTTATCGTTCATTATTGTTAAATCTGACCCCGAATCGAGTTGAAATTTGATATTCTTTTTGAATATTTCAGTCGTCACATATTTCCTCAAATCTCTATCTGATTTGATATTCGAATTTGTTTGTCTAATTCGGCTATTGAATTTTTTCGTTTTACAACACGATCCTTTGTGACCATTCTTTTGGCACACGAAACATTTCTTATTTCTGTATGGGCAATTTACCTCCCAGTGTCTTTCGTTACAACGTCTGCAATTATATGGTGGGACCTTTTTTCCATCCTCGTTCTTTTTATTTTTTTGTCTATTATTAAAATACGCCGAATGTTTTCTCCAATTTTTCTCTGATGGGTAATTTGACTGTTTTTTTATTTTTTTAATATAAGCAATGCCAGCTTCTTCGATTTTTTGCGACTCTTTCTTTAAACTTACGGCCCGTTGACACTCCTCTGCTAACTTTTGCAGGGTAAGGTTTTGTTCAGATTCGAGTTTAGACAAAACTCTACGTCTTATTTCGGCACTCTTACTGGATACCAGTCCTTGAGCAAAAATTAAGCACTTGAATTCTTCAACCGTAATCTCTGCCAATCTGAAATTGTCACAATGTCTATTCACTATAGATGCATATGTTAAGTAATCCTGATCGTCGGATTTAGAGACATTCATGCATAAGCATCGCTTATGCCAAAGCGACATATTTGCTCCAAACAGCTCTTTTAGCAATTCCACTGTTTCCGAGAATTCCAATTCAGTTGTTTTTCTCGGTAGAATAAAATCTACAAATTTGCTATGTTCTGCTGTACCTAGCTTTCTTAGTAATAGACTGACTTTTCTTGAATTCGACCAGTTTTCACAGTCTGTGTAGAAAATATCTTCATAACATTTAAAATACGCTTCAAACGTTTTTTCTTCGTCTGGCACATAGTTGAAAATTTCCAGCGAATTAAATATGGTGTTATTAGAATATGAAGAATTTCCTTAATTTGCCTGATAGTTGTTTAATTTCTCCAGTGTTAACTTTTGAATTTCTAAAAGTCTTTCATCTTGCTTTTCTTGATATTTTTGTTGTCTTTCATCTTGTTTATCTTGATATTTTTGCTGTGCTATCTGTTGTTCCCTTATTAATAAGGCAAACTGTTCCTGCTGGGATTTGAATAATTCAGATATGACTTTGGATAATTCATCCATCTTTAGCTGATAGTGTTCATGCAACAAAGAATATACTTTTAATTTGTGTATCCACGGATATCATATAAGCTGACCTAAAAAATCGAAACAACGTACGACGTTTTAATTTTATGACTTGCTTTTACATTCACGCCCGTGCTAATCAACTTTGGTATTTTTTTTTTGTGAACAGAGAGCGTCGGAATTTTTTTTTTTTTCGTTTTCGACTTCTGTTCGCGTTTTTTAATGACAACTTCTGATTTTATTATCAGAGGTACTTTGTCACTATATTGTTGAACAAACCCAAAAAATATTTTTTTTAAAGTTCGTTACCTTTCAAAGTCGACACGGTGTATTTGTGCTCTTTTTACTTCCATGCATGTTTTTGTAGTCGGCCAGTTTTTTTTTCTCTTTTTAACGGGTGCCTCGCTGTAGATAATTTTTTCAATTTAAAATTACCGTTATTTGTTTACGACACCTTTCAAATTTTTCTGAGTGAACGTTCCTTTATGCTTAGTCGTCTTTTAACGAGTTCTACATATCCAGAAGTTCAGAATCCTTCATTGTTACGTTAAAGTTGGACTTTGAATTAATAATTTTTTTTTCAGCCTGGGTTCTTCAATGACTTATCCCAATTGTTGAAAACTCTCAATTATTAATTCTTTTTTTTTTCCGTATGGTTCTTACTACTTCGTCGCCATTGTTGAAACTTGGCGTATGGTTCGTTCTACATCGTCGCCATTGTTGAAACTTGGCGCATGGTTCGTTCTACTTCGTCGCCATTGTTGAAACTTGACTAATGCATGGAATAATAATGCAAACACAAAATGTAGTTAGAATAAAATGTATTGGAACAAGAAAGTGTACACAATATTTACATATAGTCTTTTGTATATTTCTGGGAAGACCGTTCCTGGAGAATGAGTTGATTAAGTCGCAGTCGGGCAGAGTCTCTAGTTTGATCTCTTGATTTGCCTCCCTGTCTTCCGGTACCAACCATATTTATATCGTCGGTACTCCACTATGCAAATTAGGTGGATCCTACCACAACAATAACCAACCCGGTGAGATGTAAGTTCCACTCAAGCAGCTTCTTCCAACAAACCTGAAACAACTTGTGGAACCGACTCCTAGGAGGATGCTTCCCCGATCACTACAATCTAAACCTGTCCAAGTCTAGGGTTAACAGTTATCTTCCGCATATATCTGCATAAGCTGTACCTCTTACATTGTCACCCTCTACCTCGAGTGGCTCCAGGGCCTTCTGCAGGGTGAATAGCACTATAAAAAACAAAAAGATCATTGTTTCATTTTTGGAAAGGTTCATCTAGAGTCCTACGTCTTGGACTACTTGTTAGATCATAAGCAAAATAAATTGGGGTGTATTATGACTGGAGTGCTGTTTCATTGTTTAAAGGACTAAGTATCAGAATGAGTATATTATGTATAGCTGGACACTCGTGGATACCCGTCTACTAGGGCGGCTAGCCAATCCCTATTGCAGACGCTTGCTCAGGCACATTTGTATTTATTCAACACCCACAGAGCTGTGATTTATACCGCAACAATGCTGAGCAGACATCAGTTATCTAGCGTGATCAAAAATTTGAACAAGCCCTCGGCCACGATGACTTTGGACGGCACGCAAGGGTTCCGTCTACCAAATTTCACTTTCACCGTGGTATGTTTTTCAGGCACTTTCCAAAGGTGCCGCGCGCTGACATCCACCCCTGCAGTCGGATTACATCAGGAAGTCTCCTTTCGAACCCGAGTCTCCTGGTCAGAATGCGACCGTTCTAACCATTCGGCCACGTGCCCATTATGAGTATACTAGGCTTTCTATATTTTTAACTCGGCGTTATCATTATTATTATTATTATTGCGTGCCCTCTCTCACTAAATAGTAATAATAATAATATTGTTGTGCTGGAATATATAGCATAAACTTGTTTAAAGTCTATGAAACATACAACAGCTTAAATATATGAAAAGTTCAAGCAAAACGCAAAAGTCTTCCTATAAAAACACTTATATATATATATATATATATATATATATATATATATATATATATATATATATATATATATTCGAAATTCTTAATACAGATAGCATGCTTCAACCTAAAACAATATATATTTTCTACTTATCCGTTGGTTGTCACGCGCCTAAAATGATACGCCTTTAAGATTGATTTTCCCGCTTAACGATGTCTTGTGCGGGTCTCGTCAGATCACGTAATTGTTTTTCTTTTACTCTCGTGAATATTTATAATTAATTTTTATTGATATTTTTTTGTTTTGTGTCAATGGGTATAACTCTATGTCGCTGTCTACAATGTTATTAATATCATGGCTTTTGATCTTATAAATTATATACATCCAATAGAAGGCGTGAGACTCACTTATGTTAGAGAGTTAGTGGAAAATGAGATTGTTGAATAGACGTAAGAAGAGCAAGTGTAGATTATGAGGCTATGTAGGATAGATAATGGTTGACCATAAACATGAATATATTGTGAGATTTTATTGATCGGGAAAGCATATTCCCGGGTGTCTGTTCCTCCATAATTTAGCAATAGCTTTCTTTTAACCTGATTATAATTGATGAGAGTCTTTTAAATTTCATTTTTCTAAAAAAACAACATTTTTATTTTTGTCTATAAATACATGTTACAAAATAAAATCTTCACATTTGCCTTGAAAAAGTCCCACAGAAAAACGAAACGATCTTTGCTCAGATCAATTTTTCTTTTATTCATATATATATATATATATATATATATATATATATATATATATATATTAAAATAGTAAAAAAGAACACTCAGGTTTACAATCCGGTGTTCTTAGTAATTATTTTTATTTTTAAAAAACAGTGCTCGATAAAAAAACAGCAGAGCCTAATATTATAATTATTTTTTTAAAATATGCTTCCATCGCTACACAGGAATTAACATATTTCAAAACAGAAACTAAAATTTTAAATTTAATTATAAAATTGAATTTAAAATCCATAGCACCGTTCCATTGTCAAATTCTCAACCGATTTTTGGAATAACCTAGTAAGAAATTTACTCCAAATAATAGGCAGAGACAATCATAATATATTAAACTGTTAAGGTTACGGAAAAATTAATTTATTTTGATAAGGGGTTTTAATTTCAGTGTACAACTTATCCATCAAATATGAGTTATTTTCAAAATCAGATTAAGTTAAGGTGGGGGAAAGGGTGCCCGGTCAGAAACAATGGCATCCGTTTTTCGCATGTCGACTGGGTTTTTCAGCAATAAAATGTTTTTTGGCATTTTTATTTGGCCACTTAATTTAAAATTTTATACACAAATATTTCTTAAAAGCGGTCTGAATATGAGTAAGTCGTATTTTTAATATTTAAAATCTATTGCCACAAATTTAAAGTACTTTTCTACTTCTAATAACTAATAGACTATACGTTATTTTTTACAAATAAATATATTAGTATTACATTCGTATTTTAAAAAATTCTAAATAAAAGTTCAAGTATCAATATCTATGTTTCATCTTAAGTTCAATTTCATAATTAAATTTACAATTTTAGTTTCTGTTTTAAAACATGGTAATTCCTGTGTGCGATGGAATCATATTTTTAAAATAAAAAATAATATTATATATATATATATATATATATATATATATATATATATATATATATATATATATATATATATATATATATATATATATATATATATATAAAATGAAGAGGTTATAATGGTTCCAACGAGAGAAAAGTGTGTATATTAAAAAGAAGAGGCACCGCAAACTTTTTGGGTTGTAATGTGGATTTAAAAAAAAAATATTATCCCTTATTTTTCATAATTTTACGAAAATTTTATAATTTTATAATTTTATGAAAAATAAAGGATAACATATATTTAAAAAAAAAAATTCCACATTACAACCAAAACAGTTTGCGGTACCTCTTCTTTATATATATATATATATATATATATATATATATATATATATATATATATATATATATTCATTAAAAATGATAGACAAGGTGCTTTGATTAAGTTTTTTATATAATTTCTCATATCATCTTGATATCTCAATTTTTTTCCAGTATATAAATTATGCAAAAGCTGATCAAATGTTGTATTTTCCGAGCGTTTTCGGCTATACATTTAACAATTTTCAAGGATGATATATATTATCTATTAACTGGAAATATATTGCTTTATGTATGTATTTATATTAAAGAATGTTTTATTTTCAAAACACAGTCAACATATGGTGTCCATGTTCATAGTTTATATTACTGAGTGTTGTTTTTTGTTGTTTTTATTAATAAGGCTTCCATTATTTTTAGCCATTTTAAATGAAAAGAAACACAATTATAAGATCATATGAGAAAGGTCAGTCAAAATATGTAGATGAATATCTACTATCCAAAACAGCTTATCTAATCTAAACAAATAAAACATCTCATCTAAACCAAAAAAAAGTCACAACCACTTCCAAAACCGATTATGGATATGATCAGAACTAAAAACACCTATAACAATAATAATTCGAAAGCAGGTATCTCTATCTACAAAAGCAGGATGTGTGTGTGTGTGTGTGTGTATGTGTGTGTGTGTGTGTGTGTGTGTGTGTGTGTGTGTGTGTGTGTGTGTGTGACGAATGCACGTCCGCAATTTTCGACGGATTTGCACCAAAATTTACATGCACATGGTCCAAGTTAGCGAAAGGGCAAGACCGACTTTGCATTTTCCAACTCCCATCGACAGTGGAAATAATCGAGTTTTTCATGCTTCAACGGCAGTTTTCATGTAGTTTGCGGCCATTTTCTACTGTCCAGAGTGAGAGCTTATAGCTGGCTGCCACAAATAGGCAGGAAGTTTCTATTGGCCAGCGTGAGAGCCAACTGCTGACTGACACGAATGTTAACTAGCATGCTAGCATGCAAAAAAATATCGATAGCTGCATTCATCCCTAGTGGGAAAAATTTAAATCTGCATGGCACTTTACTCCAATTGGCTCATTCACTTGCTTAATCTCAACGTTGATTCTGATTCCGCAGAACTGGGTTGGGTGTGAAAACGTATTTGTTGTTAACATTCTTTTTTCATTCGGTTTTTCCAGTTACGATTCCTTTTTTTAAAGCTGATCGTTCTGTGTTCATTTTGTTTAATTTCTTTTTTCGTAACAGATTTAATGTTTAGTATAGAGCTTAGAAAAAAATCGCAGTGTGAGATAGGCAAGAAGTAAGGCATGTAGCAACATCAGAACGGCAAAGGGCACTCCTTTAAAGGCAAGGAAGGGCAAAAATATTTTAAGTCAAGTGATAGCGATTGCTGTATGAATCGTACGTTTTTTGAATCAAGCACGGGCAACGTCGGGCCATGCTGCTAGTATATAATATAATTTACCAAAACTGATCCTCACAATGCATTGAAGAAAGGTGCAGAAATTTGAAAAATGTAAGGCTTGGCAAGTCAGTGACGTCCTTACTCTTTTATATAAACACGTGCAATAAAATAAATCCTACATTTGCCTTGATAAAGTCCCTCAGAGGACGAAACGCGCTGGCTAAGAATAGTTTTTCCTCTTGTCTTTTTATTCAATTGTTCCTTTACAGATACACTCTATCTGAAAATATTTTACACTAACAAATATATATATATATATATATATATATATATATATATATATATATATATATATATATATATACTGCCATTGCTGGAATCTGCTGTCGTTTTCAACGTGTGAGGTTATAGCAACTCAGTTCTTTGAACCGAATAGCCAGACAACTCGAACAAATAATTTGATTATAGTTGTGAAGTCGAGTTAAAAAAAAGAAAGATGAGAGCTCATGAGAACAATTGGCTTGAAAATATTTATAGAAAGGGCATAGGGAAGCTACATTAAGGCGGTGAGAAAGTGACTGAATCAGCGATGACAGCTCAGTACCTATAATATTGCAGCTTCTTTGTATTTTATCAAGAATCTTTAGATATGCACCAAACAAGATGCGGCAGCAATATTCGGTGTACTGACTAGTGGTAGACTTATAAATGTGCAAGATAGATAACGCAGTTCTATCACCTGTTCCTACCCAATCATATCTACATTGTTAAGCTTTTATTTAAATCATTGATTTGCGGAATAAAATCTGTCATTGTGTATGTATTTGTTTTACGCACTAAAATGACGTCCTCAACTATATATATTGGGGTTTCATTTTGACATGTTCTTACTTTATTTCCCCCTCCTACAAACAAAGTGTACATATGGAAACTAGTTCGGACTACATTTAGACGTTTATGTATTATGGCGGCTGTAGTAAGGATCGTACTTAAGTATGTGTTGTTTTATTGTAAGAAATACTGTGGTGTATTTGGTCAGTAATTATTGCTAGGTAATTTTAAGATAAGACAGATTGAAGATCAGCCTTCCCCCCATCCAGCCTTTTGGCCTTGTGCCACATTTTGTATTACGCAAAATGAATATTACATTATATATTTTTAGTGGATTCAATTCATAAAGTTTCCATTACACAATCATTTTCTGATACAAAAATAAAATCTGTCTGCTTTCTTCAGACGCGCACTCCAGACAATTTAAATTTTAAAAACATGAACAGAGAAAGAAGGAGACTCTAAAAAAATACAGGCAAAATGGAAAATCAACGAAATATTTGACGTGGCCTGAAAGACATAAAAGAATGAAAAATGGACGCAATGTGGATGTCGTTGAAGATGAAAACGAATCTTTGCAGTATTGCTAATTAGAGCAAACTGTAACGATAACGTCAGAGTATAAATAGTGAAGGTACACAAGAGTCAAATTGAGTTAAAGAAAGAAAATATAGTAAAAGAAAATGTTAAAAAAGTGAAAAAGAAAATTAAAGATAACTAAAATATGAATAATTTACTGAAAAAAAAAAACGAAATAAAAGACGAATCCATCAAACTAATACGCTTCTTATAAATGTTATAATTACAATGTCCTTAAATAAAATGATGACACCAACATGGAAAGAGAGAAAAATAAAAAAGAGAGAAAGAAAAGAAAAAGAATTGAAGGGAATAAAATCGAAGGGAATAGACCAATGAAATGTGCGGGGAAATAAAGCGGAAGTAACAGACGACAACTAAGAACGACGTAATATGAAAACAAAGACAATGATGAAACAGACGCCAAACAAGAACGAATTAACATGGCGATAAATACAAACTAAAGAAGCAGACGATAAGTACGAAATAATGTTAGAATCGAGATAAAATGAAGAAGGAGACGACGGATTCAAAACAATTTGAGAATGAAGACAAATTGAAGAAGCCGGCGTGTAATAACCCGATTTCAGAAAGAAGACAAACTGAGAAAGCAGACGACAAACAAAACCGATTTGAGAATGCAGTCAAAAGAAGCAGGTGACAAATAAAAACGATTTGTAGAATGAAGACAAACCGAAAAAGCAGACGACAAAAAAAATATTTGAGAATGATGGCAAACTGAAGGACCAGATGAGAAATAAGAACAAAGTAAATTGAGAATATAGACTCTGAAGAAGCAGACGATAAATAGGAACGAGGTTCAGAAGAGAGGTAACCTTGACAGTAGCAGAAACTGAAAGAAAATAAAGATGGCGACAAGGAAAAGAAATGAAATATCGTACAATATTGAAGAGTAATCGAGAAACGAGTACAGTTATGGCGAGATAAGGAAATAAAATATAAATATTTAAATAAAAGTAGAAAGGAAGAGAAAAATCGAGGAGAAAAGTTAGTTGATATCAATGACAAGAGGGACAAGAGAAAAATGTACTATACAAATTACGAATATCGAAATAAGAAGTGGAATCGCTAGAAGAGAAAAACGTACATTTTCTCCTTTCTATCAGTAAAATGCACTGATTTACTTCGAACGTTTAGTAAATAAATAAAAGTTTACAAAGGCAAAGTAAACACAATATGATGTTTTAGAGTTTAATATTTGTTTATCAATTTTCTGTCGGAAAGAAATAAAAACACGAATTTTCAATGGTAGATTGATTACATACACAAAATGAATCAGACATAAATGAGGAAGGGTTATACTGTAAAAAGAATACCCAGAATTTGTTTTTCTAACGACCGGCAAGGTTATCCGGAGTTGCCAGACACTTTTCGCGTTTTCTTCCGCGTTCGTTGTTTTTAATAATTCAGTCCCAGTTTCTGATCACAACGTTATCAGACCCAGCAAGCTAAGAGCAGAAAGACTTATATCTGTGTTTCCTAGAAAACACGAAATCATGTTCTGTATTAACCCTTTTGAACCCTTCGTTACTGAACAATTTTAACCCTTTCGCCTGAGATCCTGAGTCAAATTTTGCAAATAATTGGTATGTAATGTTTCACGGTAGATAAATAAATAGTTACAAGTGTTTACCCACCGTTCAACCTGTGTCCGAGCATTAAGTCATTTTTCTCCGCCACTGTTCAACCGATGGCTGAGCATTACGTTATTTTTCTCTACCACCGGTAAAGCGGTGGTCAGAGCTCAAAGCGTTAATGATCAGTGAATAGAAAGCTCGAGACCCACTCAGGGTAGAGAATCACTGCTAAAATGGTTATGGTTAATTGTGTGTGAGATGAATAAAAGAGGAACTGGTGGGAAATGAAGATTATGCTGATAAGGAAGATAGACAACTATTCGCACTTATATTCAATTGACAAACTTTCAGTATTCAGGAAAATATCCACTGAGGAATCTATTCCAGAAAGAAGCAGTTCTTGAGAAAAAAAAAACTGTCAACGACTGAAAGACCTACTTCATCTGCTCGGGAAGCTTATTTTATATGGAGAAATAATCGAATAAGCTGTGTCCACTTTGGAGAAGAAACAGCCTGGATCCGCTTTTTATAGGGAAAACTCAGAAAGAGAAAGAAGTATAAGACAAGGATATGATTTCTTATGGAATTTATTAAACATAGATAGATAGATAGATAACAGGGTGAAATATATATATATATATATATATATATATATATATATATATATATATATATATATATATATATATATATGTGAAGAAATATCATCTTAAAGTGTGCTATATTTATGGGTTAAAATATCAGAGATAGAGCGTGTGTAAATATAAAAGTAAACATAGAAGTCAACACTTAGAGGCGACAGTCTGTTTCATGCTAGATGCAATCATCGGGCCACGAGTGCTGTTATTTTTCTCGGCTACTTATATATACATTTACATATATAAAAAAAATATTTAAAAAATGTTTTTTTTTATATATAAATGTATTTAAAGACATTTATAATATGTTTAACGTTCTTTTTATAGATACAAGTATTTAAGCAACAAAAAAAAAGAACGTTAAACATATTATAAATGTCTTTAAATAAATTGTCGGACTATGTCCAATTCAAAAATATATAAATGTATATATAAATAGCCGAGAAATATAACAGGACTCGTGGCCCGATGATTGCATCTAACATGAAACAGACTGTCGCCTCTAAGTGTTGACTTCTATGTTCACTTTATATATATATATATATATATATATATATATATATATATATATATATATATATATATCGATAGATAGATAGATAACAGGAGCTCATAATTTTATGAAAGTAAGACATGTGCTGGTGGTAGAATCAAGAATGGGTTTAAAGATAATCCTTATACAACATAGTAAAGGAAAACCAGAAGAAAGGACTATTACCTGTAAAAAAAAACATAATGTGCAATCATAATCATGAGACAAGGCATCTCGACGAGGTGTAATCGTTAGTAACTTTGCCTCACTAAAACAATTACGACTGGTTAATGATTTCGATCCTTACAAGGTGCCCTATATTTTCGGCCTTGTACCACATCTAAACTACTGTTAGAAAAAGAGAACGCGTAAAAGAATCAGCACAAGGTGTGAGGTTGATCTTGAAGATGTCGAAATCAAACAGGTAGAGAGAATTAACTATTAAATCAGTTAAATTTCACTTATTGTTTAGCAGGTGACGGAAAAGGCAACAAAAATATACGAGAACTCATAGGAATATCGGAAATGTTTGCAACAAACTAAACGATGTATTAATACAGGTAAAGGCCGATAGAAATAAAGAAAACAGTGCTAACCTGTTTTCTAACATCTAATTTTCTATGGTGGACTAATGGATAATGGCTCGGATTGAGGAATCGGAGAGCTGAGTTCGAATTCCAGTCGAATCCATTACATTCACTTACGTGCTAATATCCTTGAGAAAGGTGTGAATCCTCTTCTTCTCCCCCAGCTATGGGTAAATAGCAGTAAAACTGGGTTCTATAGACTTGGATGGCAACTGGTCTACCGCAAAAAAAATGGCAACCTACTGCGAGAAGAAAATCTGCCTCGTCAGTCATGTATCGAAAGAGCCATGATCGCCTAAGCGTGTAACACTCATGGCACACAACTGAATGTTCTATATGACAGTGAATGCTGGATTATATCCTCACAGATAACGAGCAGACTTGAAAAGACATAACTGCAGTTCCACCAACGTATCTTTCGAATAGCACAGACATCAACTATAAGCCTTGGTGATGGTTTAATTTAAATCAGAATCATATACTTAAAATCAGAATGAGATATTTTAGACTTCTGGAAGTTATATGCATAATAGTAAGCCTAGATAATTTAACCGTAACAGGATAAAATGAATTCAATATCGAGCCATCAATATGTCAGGTAGGTACGCCAGCAAAATTGATACATTGCCAAATTACGACATTATATTGTTGACAGGAGACAAAATCTGGTAAGTCAAATTAGATAAAAGAAAACACACGATACAGTGTCATTTCTTATCATGTTAATAATAGCTACATTCCACATTGCACAATAGAGGTTTTTTTGACAAAATGTAGCAGATAACGTATTAGAAGAATTACGCAATAATTAGGTACATTGAGGTAAGAAGGGAGTGTATATGCAAACGTTCGTTAGGTGCGTACTTGATTTCAAGTATTCATCGCTAAGGTATATGTTGCTTGTCTTTATACTTGACTCGATAGAACAATATTGACTAGCTGATTGCAGGATTCAATATATTTCTCGTATTTATACTTGATTCTATAGGATAACATCGGCGAGGTATGCACTTGACTCAATGCGTATATATTATGTTTATACTTGCGTCGACATGCCAATATTGATTCCATAGGTATATATTGCTTGTCCTTATATTTGTGTTGATAGGTTAATATTGTCTATGTGAATACATGATTCCATATTTGTGTATTGATCGTCCTTATACTTGACTTGATAGACTAACATTGGCTAGGTGTGTACATGATTCAATAGGATTATATTGCTCGTTTTTATAGGCTAATATTGACTAGGTGTGTACTTGATTCTATAGGATTATATTGCTCGTTTTTATAGGCTAATATTGACTAGGTGTGTACTTGATTCTATAGGATTATATTGCTCGTTTTTATAGGCTAATATTGACTAGGTGTGTACTTGATTCTATAGGATTATATTGCTCGTTTTTATAGGCTAATATTGCCAAGGAGTGTACTTGATTCCATAGGATTATATTGCTCGTTTTTATAGGCTAATATTGCCAAGGAGTGTACTTGATTCTATAGGATTATATTGCTCGTTTTTATAGGCTAATATTGACTAGATGTGTACTTGATTCTATGGGATTATATTGCTCGTTTTTATAGGCTAATATTGCCAAGGAGTGTACTTGATTCTATAGGATTATATTACTCGTTTTTATAGGCTAATATTGCCAAGGAGTGTACTTGATTCTATAGGATTATATTGCTCGTTTTTATAGGCTAATATTGACTAGGTGTGTACTTGATTCTATAGGATTATATTGCTCGTTTTTATAGGCTAATATTGCCAAGGAGTGTACTTGATTCCATAGGATTATATTGCTCGTTTTTATAGGCTAACATTAGCTAGGTGTGTACTGCATAGGTATATATTACTCGTCTTTATAGTTGATTCAAGAGGCTAATATTGTCGAGATAGTTGAGTCTATAGGCTAATATTGGCTATATGCATACATGATTCTAGAGGATTATATTACTAGTTTTTATACATGAGTTAATAAGGTAACAATCGCTAGGTGTGTACTTGACTCCATGTGATTAAATTGCTTGAGTTTATACTTGGATCGATAAGCTAACATTGGCTAAGTGTATACTTGATTTATTATGTATTGATTCCTTGTTTTTATACTTACGTTGTATAGGCTAACCTTGGCGAGATGTGTACTTGGTTCCATGGAATTGCTCGTCATTAAAATTGAGTCGATAGACTAAAATCGGCTACGTGTGTATTCGATTACATAGGATTATATTTCTTGTGTTTATAATTGCGTCGATAAACTAACATTTGTTAGGTGTGTACTTGATTCCATAGGTATATATTTGTCGCGTTTATACTAGAGTCTACAGGCTAATATTGTTGGGTTTATATTTGAATCCATGGGCAGGTATTAGTGCTGTTTATATCTGAGTCCATAGTCATTGGTTGCTAATATTAGATTCTGTAAGCACGAAGTCGTTAGCATAAATGCAAGATCACATCTGAACAGACTTCATAAAGCAAATGAGGGTGAGAAACCGGTTGGAAAACACGCAAAATCTTGTTCGCGAAATCTTTAATACTAAAAGTATGATTAAAAATGTCACTCTTTCAATCAGTTTTATCACATCATGGTCTTTGTTTCCTTTATTCAATATTTCTTTTCCTTCATCTTTTCTCTCATTCTCTCTTTCCTTTATAATCTGTCTCATTCTTTCATTCATTTGTTTCTTCTTTCATCTCTCTATATTTAATGGCCTTATGGTCTTGGTTGCTTTTATTCAATCTTTCTTTTCAACTTTATTTCTTCTCTCTGTTTTAAATCACCTTATGGCCTTTGCTTCCTTCCTTCATTCATTCTTTCTTTTCTTCTCTCAATATTACATCGCCTTATTATCTATTTCTTTCTTTCTTTCATTCATCCTTTCTTCTTTCATTCTTCTCTATATTAATTCACTCTATCGACTTTGTTTCCTTCTTTCATTCATTCATTTATTCATTATTTTCTTCTTTATTTTTTCTATATATATTAAATCATATTATCATCTTTGTTTCTGTAATTCATTCATTCTTTTTTTCTTTCCTCTATAATTCCTCTTTCGTTCGTTCATACATTTCTTCTTTCCTTCTTCTCTCTATATTAAGTCAGCTGATACTTTGTTTCCTTCTTTCATTAATTCTTTCTTTTTACATTTTTCTTCCCTCTATATTAAATCGTCTTATGGTCATCGCTTCTCTCTTTCATTAAATGCCTCTTTTCTTCTTTCTTTTTTTCTCTCTATATTAAATCAGTCTATCGTCTTTGCTTTCTTCTTTCTCTCGTTCATTCATTCTTTATTTCTTCTCTCTATATTAAATCGGTTTATCATCTTTGCTTCCTTCTTTCATTCATACTTTCTTTCTTCTCTCTATATTAAATCGTCTTAGGGGCCTTGTTTCCTTCTTTCATTCATTCTTTCTTTCTATTCTTCAATCGGTTTTAGCAGTTAAAGTAACTAAACTTTTAGATTTAAATGTCTGGACATATTCAGTAAATCATTATATAAAGCAGTTGTTGTTTGTATTAATAAATGGTAACTACTAGAAATATAAGTAAAACTTTTACGGTTTTCCTCTATGAACTTTATGGTGAATTTTAAATCTTATGTTAATGATTGAATAATACTTTTGCGACTTCGAAGACAACCCGTTCAATTTCCGATAATGCATTGTTAAATATTTGAGTTTACCAACGTTAACAAATTCTTGCAATAACAATACTAAATATGAATGTATGGCATTATTTAACGAAGTGGATACAAATAAAAAATATTTGCAATTGACAATTTTTCATTTCCACAGAAGCAGACATTACAAAAATATGAGTTTTATGGAAGCTTCTATATTCCCTTTCTTTCTTTGCTCCCCTATATTTAATCGACTTAAAGCTTTTGTTTCCATCTCTCAATTATTAATTCATTTCTTGTTTCCTTTTTTCATTCATTGTTTCTTTTCTCCTTTCTCTCTTCTCTCTATATTAAATCAGCTTATGGTGTGTGTTTCCTTCTATAATTCCTTCATTCTTTTCTTCATTCATTCTTCTCTCTGTATTAAATCGCCGTATGGTCTTCTTTCCTTCTTTCATTCGATCTTTCTGTTCATCTTTATTTCTTCTCTCCATATTAAATCACATCAGGGTTTTGTTTCTTTTATTCAAACTTTCTTTATCTCTATTTTTTCTTCTCTATTTTAAATCAGCTTAATGTCTTTCTTTCCATCTTTCATTCATTCTTTATTTTCTTTTTTTTATTCTCTCTATTTTAAATCCCCTTATGGTCTTTCTTTGTTTCTTTCTTTTATTCAATCTTTGTTTTCTTCTTTCTTCTCTCTATATTACTGTCCTGAGTATGACGATAAACTACATCCGCGTCCTGGGTAAGACGATAAACTACGTCCAACAGCAAGGCCTCTGATCATTGCTGGTGTTCCTAGGTTCACCCTGACCTGGGGTGGTAGCATCTGCTTGGGTTTCAGCTATGGGGAAAATAGTTATACCGAAACTGGGGTGAAAATACTATGAAAATGTAAAAATAGGTTTTAATACCAGAAATACTTTGTAAAAAATTACCAGCAATATATTTTTGAGGAAAAAATTATTACCAACAATCTAATAAAAGAAATATTAGCAGCGATACATTTTTATAACAAAATATATTACCAGCAATAAAAATTTGTCGGTATTAAATAACCCATTGAGGTGTTGATATGTCGTAAAACCAACCAAACCATAACCATATATCTATATTAAATCAGTTGACGGTTGGATTCTTCTTTTTGTCATTTTATTTTTATCTCTCTATTTTAAATTAGCTTATGGTCTGTGTTTCCTTCTTTCATACATTCTTTTCTCGTTTCTTTCTTCTCTATATTTAAAATCACGTTATATACTTTGTTTGTTTCTTTCTTTCTATATTCAATCAGCCTATCGTCTCTGTTTCTTTATTTCATTCATTCTTTTATCTTCTCTTCGCTGTATATTAAGTCGCCTTCTGCTTTTGCCTACTTCTTTCTTTCATTCATTCTTTATTTTCTTCTATGTTTCGCCTCTCTACATTAAATCGCCTTATAATCTTTGTTTCCTTCTTTTATTTATTCATTCTTTTCTTCGTTCTTTCTTCTCTGTATTTTAACTCACCATAATGACAATTGTTCCACTAATTCTTTCTTTTCTTCTCTCTATTTTAAATACCATTGTGAATTTTGTTCCTTTCATTCATCCTTTCTTTTCTTATTTCTTTTGTTCGCGATATATTAAATCGCCTTACTTTTTTCGTTTCCTTCTTTCATTCAATAATTCTTTTTTTTTTGTTCTCTATTTTGAATCACTTCCTTATCTTTGTTTCTTTTTTATTCATTCTTTCATTTCTTCCTTTCTTTTTCTATACGAAATCAGCTTATGCACTTTGGTTACTTTTTTCATTCATTTTCTCTTGTCTTCTTTCTTTCCTTTCCCTATTTTAATTCGCCTTATGGTTTCATTAATTCATTCATTCGATTTTCTAATTTATTTCTTCCGTTACCCTCTCTGTTTGAAATCCCCTTGTGGTCTTTGTTTCTTTGTTTCTTTCATTATTCTTTTTCTTTCTTTGCTCTTTCTATTTTAAATCAACTTTCTTTCTTTTCTGATTCGTTCATTTTCTTCCTTCTTTTCTTCTCTCTATATTAAATCATCTTATGGTTTTTCATTCATTCTTTTTTTCTATTCTTTCTTTCTATAGTAAATCGTCTTATGGTCATTGCTTCTCTCTTTCATTCATTGCCTCTTTTTTTCTTTCTTTCTTCTCTCTATATTAATTCACCTTAAGCTCTTTATTTCTTTACTTCCTTCATTCTTTCGTATCTTCTGTCTTTCTACTCTTTACTTGCCATATCTTTATTTTTTCTGCTGCTTCCAATTTTTACCTTTTTTCTCAGCTTTTATTTTCACACAAACTTGTCTGGTTCCCTATTTTTTCCATCACGACTCTCTCTCTTTCTTCTTCTTCTGTTTTCTTTCATTTATCCTTCTTTTTATCTTTATATTCTATGTTTTTATTCATTTCTTCCTTTCTTTGTTGTTAAAGCCGCTGTTCTATCAATCAATATATTTCTATGAACCTCCATTTTAGAACTTTTTATTCTCATTCGTGTTTGTTATTATTCTCTTACTCCTATATAATCGTTTCTTTTATGGTTCTCTTCTTTCTTTCCATCTTTCTTTCTCTCGTTCTTTCTTTCTCTCGTTCTTTCTTTCTTTCTCTCGTTCTTTTTTTCTTTCTTTCTCTCGTTCTTTTTTTCTTTCTTTCGTTCTGTCTCAGATATGTCTCGTTCATCTTTCTTCGCGATCCAAACTAAGTAGTCTGTTCTTTATTAGTTAAGTCGGGCGTAACTTACGCACTGTCTAAGGAACAATTAGGATTATAATATCGTTACCTATGTTTTATCGACGGTTAAAGTCTTTATCATATGTTTTCTGTCGTAATTTCACGCCCCCCAAAAGGGAAAAAAACTGTATCAAGTCAAGATAACTGGCAACCCGAGTCATATAATATAATAATCCTGTGATATCGAGTTTGCGATCAGATCTGGCATCAGAAATTGAGCACAACGCGGTATTATGGCGGAAAACATATCCTCCATACCCTAGCAATGTCCCAAGCCTATCTTTATTTCCATGGCAAGTGTTCAGATAAGCACCATTCTTTGGTTCCACTAAATCAGCACAGTACTACGGGGTTAAAGCCTTGCAAATTCCACAGATGATAGTCAACCTCATTCTTTCCGTATTCCAAATGCAGGAAGTGAGCTCAACACAAACTGCGTTTTAACCCAAGATTTGGCACTTTAAGGAACAGGCTTTGTGGCCTTTGCTGAGAACTGAAATCTGAACCTCTTCCAAATCAAAGACCAATCATTATCTATATTCCTTGTAATCTTCCATTTCTCCCAACTGTTCCTCATTCTTCATAAACATTTTAGTTGTATCTCTCTGCCTTGAGTGGCTCACGAGGCTTATATTTGATGAATTTTAGTATTAAAAATTAATTTCTAGTACAATCGGAAAAAATAAAGTAATTAATGAATATGAAATTCTCTATCGAAGCGATGACCAGAACATGTGTCTTATTCACCTTGCCTATGCGATTAATACGCCAATTTTATTGTCTTAACTAAGTATTAGACATGTATTTTCATATAGTAATGAGAATGATGTTTAGTCATAGATGGTACTTTTTATAAGGGTCAGTACAAAAGTAAGTGTTGTATATATTCTGTTCAGAGTTTATTCACGATTCAGTAGAGAAATACATTGAACCCATTTGTCGCTTTCGCCTTATACAAATATTTATTCCGACTTAGAAACCTTATATGTGAAGAATGCCCATGTTAATTTCTCATGAAAGTAGAATTTCCTAAATTTAAGCAAAACTACTTTCCTATTGTCTATGTGACCTATGTGATGAGACGAAAGTTAGATAGATAGATAGATAGATAGATAGATAGATAGATAGATAGATAGATAGATCAGCTTCAACAGACAAAAATAGCTAGCTAGCTAGCTAGCTAGATAGATATCAATAGAAATCAGTTTCAACCGGCAAAAATAGATAGATAGATAGATAGATAGATATCAATAGACTTAGATAGATAGATAGATAGATATCAATAGACTTAGATAGATAGATAGATAGATAGATAGATATCAATAGACTTAGATAGATAGATAGATATATAGATAGATAGATATCAATAGACTTAGATAGATAGATAGATAGATAGATAGATAGATAGATAGATAGATCTGCCTTACAGAAAATGCCCATGATAATTTCTCATGAAAGTAGAATTTCCTAAATTTAAGCAAAACTACTTTCCTATTGTCTATGTGACCTATGTGATGAGACGAAAGTTAGATAGATAGATAGATAGATAGATAGATAGATAGATAGATCAGCTTCAACAGACAAAAATAGCTAGCTAGCTAGCTAGCTAGATAGATAGATAGATATCAATAGAAATCAGTTTCAACCGGCAAAAATAGATAGATAGATAGATATCAATAGACTTAGATAGATAGATAGATAGATAGATATCAATAGACTTAGATAGATAGATAGATATCAATAGACTTAGATAGATAGATAGATAGATAGATAGATAGATATCAATAGACTTAGATAGATAGATAGATAGATAGATAGATCAGCTTCAACAGACAAAAATAGCTAGCTAGCTAGCTAGATAGATAGATATCAATAGAAATCAGTTTCAACCGGCAAAAATAGATAGATAGATAGATAGATATCAATAGACTTAGATAGATAGATAGATAGATAGATATCAATAGACTTAGATAGATAGATAGATAGATATCAATAGACTTAGATAGATAGATAGATAGATAGATAGATAGATATCAATAGACTTAGATAGATAGATAGATAGATAGATAGATAGATAGATAGATAGATAGATCAGCTTCAACAGACAAAAATAGCTAGCTAGCTAGATAGATAGATAGATATCAATAGAAATCAGTTTCAACCGGAAAAAATAGATAGATAGATAGATAGATAGATAGATATCAATAGACTTAGATAGATAGATAGATAGATAGATAGATATCAATAGACTTAGATAGATAGATAGATAGATAGATAGATAGATAGATAGATAGATAGATAGATAGATAGATAGATAGATAGATAGATCTGCCTTACAGAAAATGACCGTGATATACTGTCATGGGAAGTATTTGAAAAATGAAGAAAAACTAGAAAAAGACCGATAATACAATTCGAAATGAGTATTCAAATGTCTGAACATATATTAAAATTACCATGATTTAAAAAAACGAAACAAAGACAAAATAAATAATGTTTTGTTTTCAACGCAACCCAAAATGTGGAACTGAGAATTGTTTTGTTAAAACGTGTAGAGAAGGTTAACTTATTCGAATCCCAGATCAAAGATAAAGTTGACCGGCTGTTAATCTAAGAAGCGACTACGCCCACAGGAAATATTTACAAGAGTTGAACACAAGAAGATAAAAAAAAAAAAGGTAAAAGCTATATTCTTTGAAAACGAAATTGTCTACGTTAAAGAAAACGAGGCTGGAAATAATGGAGATTTTAAGAGTTCTGACCAGAAATTGCGCAATGCTACGTGAGGCAAGTAATCAAATCATTTTTTGTGTCCAGTATCCCTTCAGGAAGCAATAGTTCGTGACTCTCCACGACTTCGTATCTTCCGCCCCTCTTACTCTTGTTTATATTTTTTACCATCCACCTACTCAAAGTTCTGCCACAAATTAGCTTATGATCATTAGATTGGTTAGATCTGTTTTTGTCGGTTAATCTTGCCTTCAATATGTCTTGCCATTGTCTAATTCTCCGAGCCGTCTTTCCTCATTATGAGTCCCAAAATATCCAACTGTCCTTCTGAAACTAAATATAACTCTCCTTTTTCTTCATATTTTCTTTAAAGATTCATAGTCACTCAAATATTTCGTTTAGGATATTCTCAACATTCTATAGAAATTCATTTCTACGTATCAAATCTGCAACAAAATTGCCCAGCACTCACTGCTAATATAAGAGCACTGCTATTACATAACACTTGAACGCTCTCATTTTTTTCCAACTTTTTTCCCCCATGGAATAAGGTTAGATTCAGTGACTACACCCAGAGAATTATGAGTTCAATACAGAACACAGCAGTGTTGAACCAAAACTTTAAAAGTTGAGTTAAAGCGAATTAACTGAGATATCCGGAAGAGGCTTGCACGTGGAACTAGATTAGTGTACCCCACTGGACGAAATAAAGGATTCGGTTCGAAATTCCAATCACCTGAAGAAGACCAGAGGGTACAGCGGCCGAAACATTGTCAAAATGGCAACGAAGATGAGGATAACAGTCTGAGTAAAGTAAATGATAAAGAATTGCATTTTTGTTTTAGCTTCTTTGAAGACAACTTTCGTTATTATTAATATATCTTCGGATCTATGTGCCACATTTTCTATCATCCGTTATAACGCTACACAGATAATTATGTCTGTACTAGATTTTCATTGATGTCTCCAATTCGTAACCAGGAACTTGGGCTGACCTTCTTCCTAATGACAATACATTCTGCCTTCTCGGAGTTGATAGTCTTGTCTTCTCACTTTGCCTTGCTACCTTGTTTTGATATTCACAGAGTAGGAAAATGTCAATTAAAAATAAAAAATAACAATTCGTAATGCATGACCAACTTCTTGAGAGCTCCTCTCCGCGGCTGCTCGGTCTCACGCTGTCCGCTGATCTGAGATGGAACAAATAAATCGAGTCAATTGCATCATCCACCGCAAGGAAAGTTGGCTCCCTGTGCCGAGCCAGGAAATTTTTCTCCCCGGAATCTATCCTCCAAATCTATAAATCGACCATTCGCCCTTGCATGGATTATTACTGCCATATATGGTCTGGAGCCCCTGCTGTTTGCTTCAGGGTTCTTGATAAGATCCAGAGACGGATATCCAATGTAATTGGCCCCGATCTGTCATCTCGTCTGCAGTCTCTTTCTCACCGACGCGACGTTGCCTCGCTCTGTCTTTTTTATAAATACTTTCACGGTAATTGCTCCGAGGAGCTGCTTTCGCTGTTTCCTAGGCCTCATGAATTTAAACGTCCCATTCCCAATGGCATCCCGTTCCCACCCCTTCACCGTTGAAACTGTTAGATGTAGAGGTCTCTTCTACATCAATAGCTTCATGTCTCCCACATCTCGCCTGTGGAACTCCCTTCCTTATTTCTGTTTCCCTGACAAATACAATCTCCAACTATTTAAGTGTAACGTCAATCGACATCTCCAGCTGCCTTGATCTATCCTCTTCCCTTCTCCACATCCTTTCACCTTTCATTCCCATCTGCTCTCGCTCCAAATCTTCTGTAACCCCCTAGCCTTGATCGATCCACTATCTTTCTCCACATCCTCTCCTTTACCACTCCTATCTGCTCTTCCTCCAAACCTTCTGTAACCCCCTGCGTGCTAGTGGCTTCCAGCCTTGCTTAAAAAAAAAGACACTACAGAAAAAGATATATGGAGAAAGCACACTAATATCGAAGACGTCGTTTAGTCAGCTGTAATGCAGGGGTGTAATGGATAGCGATTGAGGATTCGCAGAGCCGAGTTCGAATTCCAGTCGGGTCCATTACATTCACTCACGTGCTAATACCCTTGCGAAAGGTATGAATCCTCTTCTCCGCTCCCCAGCTATGGGTAAATAGCAGGACAGACCGGCTTCTATAGCATTGGATGGCAACTGGCCTAGCGCAGAAAGAAATGGCAACAAACAGCGGGAAAGAAAACTGCCTCGTCAGTCATGTATCGGAAGTATCACGCATGGCACCTGTCTGAATAAGCTATACAGGGAGCGATTGATAAATTGTCGTCTAAATGACGAAAATTAAAAATAATATTGACAGATCATTTTAAAAGATATATTGACCAAAATTACACAAACATATCTTGAAATACTAAAGGGTACATCTATTCAATAAAATCACCATTGGCTTCATCCACGGCATCTACAACTCTTCTGGACTTTTGGTGAATGCTGCAATAATCCTGCTTTCTGTTCATCTTTGGTGTACAAGGAACATTTTTGATCTCTTGCTCAACTGCACCCCACACATACTGATCAAGGGGGCTACAATCTGGAGAATTAGGTGGCCAGATGTAAGGGATGACGTGGCCACATAAATTGTCTGACAGCCATGACTGTGTTCTCCTGGTTGCATAGTGCAGATTCCTGTTGCTAGACATAGGTTCTTCCAGCAGCATTCTTCTTGACTGTTATGGTAATTTACCCACGCACGCAAGGACTCTCACAGCTATAAATAGGAGCAGGTACTGCATTTTGGAGAGGGAAGTTTTCAGCAATCAGCTCTGTCAATCAGACCGAACGTTCTTGCTGTAACACTCTCGTTTGTACATATCTGTATTACTGTTTCTGTTAATATATTTGTTTAACACAGTTACTCTCTTGTGTCCTTATTTCTGGCCCTAACAAAGCCACAACATTAACCTAGGGAAACCCTTATTCCTCAAGCCACTTTATTGAAGCCTCCATGTTGAGGTCCTGTGGGAAGAAGAATGGAGGCATAACGTTGCCATCACTGTGATCAATTCAAACACCTTCGTAATCACCATTAGACTCATTCAACTCTTTCCGAATCCACTACACAATCCTCAGATTGACACTCTGAAATGTTCGTAATGGAGCTTCGGGCGCGAATGCCAAGCATGTCGCTTCCAAATTACTAGCGGAGTGAATTACATCATTATGCTCTTTTTCTCACAGACAGTACCCAACTGTGTAGTCGACAAAATCAAAAACAAACAACGCGCATGCGCGAAATTAAAAACATAAAATTGTGACAATCGTACCCTGTAGAACGCATACAAAATAGAGCAGGGTTTTAAAGACCACTCATGAAGGGAAATCATTTAAGAAAAATTCTTATAAGTCGAAAAGCTTTAGTAATAGTTACTCTGAGGACACATCAAAAGATAAACGGAATCTGATATCAGTGCAGCTCGAAATAAATGCATCATACTTAATAATGTCGAGGCAAATATAGATGCAACGCAGAAAAAGGACAAACGCTTTAGCGAGGCGCGGAAAATTAAAATCATATAAGATAACATGATAGAATGTTTCATGGATATTTCAGATGAAACTTACGAAACGCGTTTCTATAAATAGAGGATACCGCTGGGAACAGAAGAATCAGCGTTGAGTTTAACTTCTTTTAAAATTTCCACGTTACCAATAAAAATAGACTGGAAGGAAATTGCTATCAGTATTAGAAAGGGGGCGATAATAGTGGATTTTATTAGAAATGGCTAGGTTCGCCTATGGCCCGGTTCAAACATCTTCTATGTCTTTGGAACAGGAGTAGAGGTTTCTGTCTATATCCCTGAGATGAGGTATTATCATTATTTGCATTATTTACAGTTTTCGTACTGTTATCCCCATCTTCATTGCGATATTCACGACGATTTCGTTTTTACGCTCCGGCCCTGTTCAGTTGACTGGAATTTCGAACCGAACCCGTCTGGTTACAGGTTTCATGCCTCTTCCGGATGTCTCAGTTATTTCCCTTTAACTCAAGTTTCGGTTCATTACTGCTATAGCCGGGTATTGAACTCATAACTCTTTGGGTCTAGTCACTGAATCTAACCAACATTTTTAGCCATTGGGCCATGTGACCTCGAGGACACGTGGCCCTGTAGATAATAAAGATGAGGATAACACGTCTGGACACGTGGCACTGTAGATAATAAAGATGAGGTTAGACGTCTGGACACGTGGCCCTGTAGATAATAAAGATGAGGATAACACGTCTGGACACGTGGCCCTGTACCTAATAAAGATGAGGATTAGACGTCTGGACACGTGGCCTGTAGATAATAAAGATGAGGCTTAGACGTCTGGACACGTGGCCCTGTAGATAATAAAGATGAGGATTAGACGTCTGGACACGTGGCCCTGTAGATAATAAAGATGAGGTTTAGACGTCTGGACACGTGGCCCTGTAGATAATAAAGTTGAGGATAACACATCTGGACACGTGGCCCTGTGAGATAATAAAGAGGGGGATCAGACGTCTGGACACGTGGCCCTGTACATAATAAAGATGAGGATAACACGTCTGGACACGTGGCCCTGTAGATAATAAAGATGAGTATAACACGTCTGGACACGTGGCCCTGTACATAATAAAGATGAGGATTAGACGTCTGGACACGGGGCCTGTAGATAATAAACATGAGGCTTAGACGTCTGGACACGTGGCCCTGTAGATAATAAAGATGAGGATAACACGTCTGGACACGTGGTCCTGTAGATAATAAAGATGAGGATTAGACGTCTGGACACGTGGCCCTGTAGATAATAAAGATGAGGATAACACGTCTGGACACGTGGCCCTGTAGATAATAAAGATGAGGTTTAGACGTCTGGACACGTGGCCCTGTACATAATAAAGTTGAGGATAACACGTCTGGACACGTAACCCTGTACATAATAAAGATGGGGATCAGACGTCTGGACACATGGCCCTGTAGATAATAAAGATGAGGATAACACATCTGGACACGTGGCCCTGTAGATAATAAAGATGAGGATTAGACGTCTGGACACGTGGCCCTGTACATAATAAAGATCAGGATTAGACGTCTGGACACGTGGCCTGTAGATAATAAAGATGAGGTTTAGACGTCTGGACACGTGGCCCTGTAGATAATAAAGTTGATGATAACACGTCTGGACACGTGGCCCTGTTGATAATAAAGATGAGGATTAGACGTCTGGACACGTGGCCCTGTAGATAATAAAGATGGGGATCAGATGTCTGGACACGTGGCCCTGTAGATAATAAAGATGAGGATTAGACGTCTGGACACGTGGCCCTGTAGATAATAAAGATGAGGATTAGACGTCTGGACACGTGGCCTGTAGATAATAAAGATGAGGATTAGACGTCTGGACACGTGGCCGTGTAGATAATAAAGATGAGGGTAACACGACTGGACACGTGGCTCTGTAGATAATAAAGATGAGGATTAGACGTCTGGACACGTGGCCTGTAGATAATAAAGATGAGGATTAGACGTCTGGACACGTGACCCTATAGATAATAAAGATGAGGATAATACGTCTGGACACGTGGCCCAGTGGAATGAAGATGAAGATAACAATAAGGATAATGTAAATAATGCGAGTAGAAGTTTATTTATGATTGCATTTCTCATTATCTTTAAATTCCAATAACCCCTTGCATCTTAGTGGTATTATCTCCTTGCTTGGGTGAAATGATCTTTTTTTTCAAATTGAGATGTTTAATTTCCTGGAAATCAATAACAGTGAATTTCAGATGTCTGAATACCTGTTTTATGAGAAAAAAATTATAAATTTCAATCCCTTCTTTGGATAAATGCTGGGTGTTTTGCATGGAAACCATTAATTTTATCATTGTCGTTATCATTTAATCTTCCTAATGCCTTTATTTCCGTGCTTTGCTTTGTTACTTCGTTCTTTTTTGCTTTTCACTTGGAGTTTTATTTTACTGATGACTCAAGGCGAAAATGACGAATCTATCACCCACCGAATGCTCGATAAATCAAGGTATAATTTTAAAGATTTAAGTACCTATACCGTACAGATTTTCACGTCAGACATTATTTTCACAGATTATCACTCAACTGCTGTTTGTAATAAAGCAAACGAATTATAGTGTACGGAAGGTTTAACCTACACTGGTATTCCATCAAAAACCGATACTAATACCATGGGTCCCATAATAAAAAATAGGAGGCATTACTTGCGGAAGAACCTTCACAGATTCTGACCTCCCGGCTTATGATCACAGTTGTTCTTCTTTAATTGGGAGTCCGCTCACAATTTTTTGTCATTATTCGCTGTCTAAGACAAATACTCACGCTCACGATCTTGTTTTCTATGTGATTTGCTCCGTGTCTCTTGTGCAGAACATCCTTCGTGACCCCATCTTGTTTTTTGCCATGCCCTGATTGGTAGAGAGTGAATCTCAATAATAGATCTGTCTAGATGAGTTCAGCATCTGCACAGATTGCTTTTTTTAATGTTCAAAGACACCGCATATTAGAACAATATTAATAGATGGAAGGAATTTTATTTTTTTCAGTTCATTTCACCGCCAACAAGTCGAAAATGCTATAAATACGAAAAGGGTTACTTGGAGTGAAAGAAAACAATATGATTACCCTAGACTTAAATAGTCTAATAAAAGAACGGAAGTTGTAGTTTTATCTTCAGTTCAAAGGGTTGTCCGTTCGATTATCTTCGTCAGTCGCCATGCAATAGGGATATTAAAATTTAAATGAAACATAATTTCTAGATGTCTGACAAAAGATAAAATATATCTATGTAAAAAGTACTTTTCTGGGAATCTTATGGAAAATTCCAATTTCGTTATGTAGTTTTGTTATGAAATCTCTTCTTTAATCAGGGGAATACGGACCGACTATGCTTCTTCTTTTTCCAAGAGAAGTCCACGGTTCCGCATCGGTTTTATGTTGCTTTCCATAACGTAGCTCGTTCTTTGGTGTCCTCATCCTGTTTATGCCATGATCTGGTTGGTAGAGAGCAAATCTTTAAAAGAGCTAAACCGTTGCCCATAACTAGTGCCCTCGCGCTCGTTGTCGTCGCGCATAAAGTTTGTTAACCACTGGTTGTCGGTTGGCCCTTTCACTGGGTGTCCTCGTTTCTGACACGGTCTGTTCTTTTGGAACCCAGCGTATATCTAAGACAAGTAGTGTCAGCTTACTTCGAGGTGATGTATTGGTTAGCAAGCTAGTATCGATAGATCAATTACAACTAAGTCGTGAGTTCGATCTTCACTGGGTGCCCGACACATTTTGTCTTGTGCCATATCTAAGCTACGGTTAGTAAGTCACTATAACAAGTGGTTCCACAAGAGTTCTGCGTCTTCAGGGATTGTTTAGTTACTGTCCAAGATGTCTCACCGTGGAAAAATATAGATAGAACGAAATAGTCAAACTGCTGGTGTTTTAATGCTGCAATGGTCTGGAAGTATAACAAATGCTATCATCCACGGTCAGGATGGACACGAGAACAACAAAATTTAAGAGGTGGCTCCATGGTGCAAAAAATCATCATTCTCCCGATCAGAGGCCTTGGTGCAATGATCGGCGATTTCCATATTTTTGTACAGTGGTATTCACCCTGTGCAGGGATTAAGGGCAACTCGAGGTCGAGGTTTGCAGAGTAAAAGGCACAGCTTATGCGGATATGTGTGGTAGATAACGGTTAACCCTAGACTTAAACAGATTAGGATTGTAGTGATCGTGGAAGCACCCTCTTGGGAGTTGGTTCCACGAGACAGCTTGAGTGGAATTTACATTTCACCAGGGGGATACGATGGGAATGAGGGTGGTTGGCTACAGTGTCCGTGGCATGCCGGGTAATAGCCATGAAGGTTAGGAATGGTGGAACTAAGGATTGTAGTTCATCAGAACACACTCCGTGAAAATAGTAATAGAACAGCGAGAGATAGGGGTTGCCGAGAGGAAAACAATTCATCACCCCTGTTGTGTAGGATCCACCTAATCTGCATAGGTGACTACCAACTATATAAATAATGGTTGGTACCGGAAGACGAGGAGGAGAGGAATCACGAGATCCAACTAGAGACTCTGATCGACTGCGACTAGTCAACACATTCTCCAGGAACGTCTTCCCAGAAATATACAGAAATACTATATGTACTTATTGTGTACACTTTCTTGTTATAATACATTCTTGTTCGAAGTACATTTTGTGTTGCATCATTATTCCATGCAATAGGCGAGATTCAACATTGAGTCAAGACACAACAACCCCCTAGGACGCGGAGACGCTTTTAGATTCTATCCAGAGTGGAACGTGAAGTCTGCGCAGATTCCGCCCATATATGTCAGTAGTAGTCCTTTTCGGCCTGATCTGGCGCTCTATAAAGGAAGATGATAGAACGAGGAGTGAGGTGCCTGCTATAGATGGTACAGGGAAGCGACCATTTTTCCAGCTTCGTCAGCGATCGATCGTATGTACAAGTTCCACTTAAGGTATGGGTTCTTCTGTTGTTAGAACGTGTAGAAGGCTATTGCACGTGGCTGTTTTAGTTCTGAGTATAACAATAAACTACACTCGGCACCAAGGCCTCTGATCGGTAGATTGGTGATTTTTAGGAGCATGAAACCGCCTCTTAAATTTTGTTGTGCATCCTGACCGAGGGTGGTAGCACTTGTTATACTTCCAGTTCAGGGCAAATAGTGAATCCTCAAAAAACAAAAAAAAGAGCATAAAATACATTTTACAGTATTTACATTAGTCGGACTATTGTCCTCATCTTTGTCGCCATATTTGTCACAACGTTTCGGCCGTTTTACGCTCCGGCCTTCTTCAGGTGGTTGGAATTTCGAATCGAACCCTTTATTTCGATCACTGGGGTAGACTGTTCTAGTTCCACGACCCATGGACACATGGTACAGTGGATAAAGGCGTTGGTTAGATCCAGTGACAGACCCAAAGAGTGTGAGTGCAATACCCGGTTCAGGCAGTGGAGAACTTTCAGAGGGAAAATTACCAGGAGATAACTGATAACTCACATCCAACAAACATGGCTCGTGGAACTAGAACAGTCTACCCCAGTGATCGAAATAAAGGGTTCGGTTCGAAATTCCAACCACCTGAAGAAGGCCGGAGCGTACAACGGCCGAAACGTTGTGACAAATATGGCGACAAAGATGAGGACAATAGTCCGACTAATGTAAATACTGTACATAATACCTCATCTCAGAAATATAGGCAAAATACATTTTTATAGCAAAATTATCAAAGATATATTTTTATATTGTAAAATGACCAAGATTACATATTTATAGTAAAATAACTAGAAATACAGTTTTAATGTAAAATGGCCAACAATACATATTCATAGTAAAATGGCCAGTAATACGAATTTAAAGTAAAATAACCAGGAATACCTATTTATAGCAAAATGACCAGCAATACGATTTAAAAGTAAAATAACCAGGAATACGTATTCATAGTAAAATGGTCAGCAATACGATTTTAAAGTAACTTGACCAGCAATACATTTTTATATAATTACGAAAAATATATTTTATCTCAAAATGACCAACAATACATTTTATCCGTAGTTTAAAGCATGCAACTGCGTTCAAAATATATTCAGTTTAACAGATAAAATTATGTTTTGAAAAATTTATATTTCGGGGGTAAATAACCTCAACACGATATGTCAATAAACAAAATCAACCAACCAAACCGCTGTTTAAAATAGAAGATATTTAATTCAGATTATGGAGCTATGAAATTCCGTATACTCTGCTATTGCTCATCGTTGTTTCAGTCCTGGGTATGACGATAAACTACAACCGGAAGCAAGACCTCTGACAGGGAGATTTAAAGTTTTGAGGAGCATGAATCAACTTTATTAATTGCTGTTGTTCGCAGGTCAACTGACCCGGGTGCTAGCACATGTTAGGGTCCAAGCTATAGACAAATGGTAAAACCTTAAAACAAAACATTTTGAAAGTAGAAAAAACATTTTTATTGTAAAATACCAGCAAAACATTTTATATAAAGATTATCAACGATACATTTTTATAGCATAATTACCAACAATATATTTTATAGCAAAATGACCAACAATACATTTTATCTGTAGTTGAAAGCATGCAACTGCCTTCAAAATATATTCAGTTGAAGATATAAAATTATGTTCGAAAAATTTATATTTCGGCGGTAAATAACCCCAACATTTTGATATGTCAATAAACAAAATCAACCAACTGTTTAAAAATAGAAGAAATTTGATCCTGATTCTGGAGCCATGGGATTCAGTATACTCTGTTGTTTCCATGGTCACTCCAATTTGCAGTTTGATAATAGTGTGATTGGTGTTAAATTCTCGGACACTTTCTCTTTGCGTGGTTGATTTTCACTTCAACCGATTTACCATGTCAATCTGTCTAACAAATGAGTTCGGTGTCTTATTTAACAGCAGAATCTATCAGCTGTATAATATAAATCTGAAACTGAAAAGCTTATTGTGAGCTAAAAGAAAGTCCGGTAACAAAGTTCAGATATAGTTTACAGCAGGTGTTTATTTGTAGATAAGCTGTTTTAGGATTGTCATTTAATCTCGGTGAAAACCATTTCTTAAGAGAGAAAAGTTAAACTAGAAAGAAAATGAAGCAGAATCTTCCATATTGTTTGATTGTAAGGAATTATACGGAGTCGTGCAATTTTCAATACAGAAAATTAAGAGTCGCCCAAATTTTTAAGTTTTAGTAATCGATGTTAACATATTGTATATGTAGGTTGCGCTGTCGCCATTTTAGATTTTTGATTTCTCGCATGCGCGTTTTTTCTTGTATTTTTCGGGGGTGGGGCTGCACTGTATATTAGTGCCAATTTGACACCATCTGTGAGAAAAATAGCACAACGATGCAATTCCCTTCACCATAAATTTGGAAACGGCATACTGTAGTGCTTGGCATTCGCGCCGGAAACTCCAATACGAACATAGCAGAGTGTTTGGGTGTCAATCTGAGGACAGTGCAGAGGATTCGGAAAGGGTTGGATGTGTCTGATATTGAATACGAAGGTTTTCGAAGTGATCACTAGTGATTGCGACGTTATGCCTCCGTTCATCTTCCCACGGCGCCTGAGACTCAACATCAGCTTCCTTGAGGAGATCATGCTGCCCTGGATCAAGAGGTTGGTTGCTTAAAGATACCATGTCTGGAAACAGGAATCTAGACCATGCCACACACGCAGTAGAATCCAGTCATGGCTATCAGACTATTTCTACGAAAACGTCACCCTTGTAATGCCAAAAATGAACTGAATACAAGGATTATGGAAGCATTCGCCAACTTAAATAAGGAGACCGCCCAGAAGGGTTGCAGGAGATTCCGAAATCCTCTGTAGGCCGTGGTTAAAGTCAATGACGATTTTGCGAAATAAATTTGCTCTTTAGTATTTCCAGATATTTTTGTGTAATTTTGGTTAATATATATGTTGAAATAAGATGTCAGTGTTATTTTCATTTGTGTCTCATTTAGACAATTTATCCATCGCACGCTTTTTGGTTCCAAAGAGCAAGAACAAGGACTCATCAGACAAAGCTTAATAATTGAGCGCACAACATACTTTTGCCACTATGAACCTACATTCAAATATCTCCTTATCAGTACATGGTGTGGCAGATATGTTTCCCACATTTTAAAGGTAGACAAAACGACCACATTAACGCCTATTAAAAAATATTGCATAATTGTTAAGTAAATAGTTACTTGTTGTTTTTTTTTATTAACAGCATGTAAACACCTGTACAGGTTATTTAATGCCAAAATCTAAATATTTTTGTGCGTTATTTTATTTTTACTTGTATAGATAATGTTTTAAGTCTTACTAATTAAACCATTTGTCTGAGATAATTACGATATACTCATCGTAAAGGAACCGGTGTTTCAACGTGATTTTGCCGTAAAAGCTGTTTAATCAAAGACCTATATTTTGCCGTAAAAGCTGTTTAATCAAAGACCTACATTTTCCCGTAAAAGCTGTTTAATCAAAGACCTACATTTTGCCGTAAAAGCTGTTTAATCAAAGACCTACATTTTGCCGTAAAAGCTGTTTAATCAAAGGTCTTATTCGTTTGGTTTGATGTTTTGAGATTCTTGATAAAATCCAAAGAAGAATCTGCAATGTTATTTGATCTGACCTAGCATTTCGGCTGAAATATCTTTCCCAACGTTGGGCCTTTTTCCATAAATATTTTCATGGTAATTGTTCTGAAGATTTTCCTCTATGCTTCAGACAAATTGTACATATAGGAACTATTTAAGATAACATAGAGTCTTTGAGGTATTATGGTGGCTTTAGTAAGAATGGTAAGAAAGAACGTGTTGTTTTAGTACAAGGAATACCGTGATATGTTTCGGTCCGTATTTGTTGCTAGCTAAGTTTAAGATAAGACAGATTGAAGATCAGCCTTCCCTCATCCCCTCTGTTGGCCTTGTGAGGCAAAATAAATATTACTTTCCTCTATGGCACCAAGACTTTACGAATTGAAGCGTAATACTAAATGTTTGGCAAGGTTTTTACAGTTGAAAAGGGTAGATGTAACCGTAAGTCCTATGTTAACAGTTTCTTCTTTCGAACTTACCGTTTTTGTAGCACTCTACCGTCTACTTGCTTTCTAATACACGTAAAAAAATATGTCGATCGTCATCTTTTGTCTGCGTAATTCTTGTTCTTTTATTGTTCTCTCTCTTCAATTTTTTTATCTCGTATTCTTTCGCACTCAGTAAACCATTGCGTCTTAGTGCCTTTATTGCCTTACTTTTTGGGAAATGATTAAAAAAATGATTTTTGTTAAGATAAAGATTGCTGTATTTACTAAATAGTTCCCATTCTAAATTATTTTTTCTGAATATTAAACATTTTGAGAGTGCTTTTGAATCGTATAAAGGCATTTTTACAGTTTGTTCAAAAAGACCACGCACAGACTTGCTGACGTCAAATGTACTGTTTGGCCAACATTCTTCTATTCAATTGTGAAAGATTATTTTAGGCACACTATTCGTCATCTTTCCGTCTTTATTTCATATCTCGAGTTTTTGAGTTTTACATTTTTTCTTCTCTCTCTCTCGATTCGGTTTATTTGCAATTCGTTAAACAATTTCCTTTTCTGATTAGCGCCACTTTCTGACAGAAATAGGAATCTAGTTTTCGATCCGTTTGGTTGGATGGCTATTATCAGAGAGGGATGAAAGGCTTATTCGTTCAGATCAATTGCTGGACGTTGTCTGTCGACGTAAACAAATCAGACAGTTTAAGAATAATGAATGAATTCTTTCTTATCTCTCGCTTGCAACAACATAAAGCCATTGATTCTTTTTATGGCAAACCAATCCATCTATATCTGTATATATATATATATATATATATATATATATATACATATATATATATATATATATATATATATATATATATATATATATATCAATATTTACGCGCGCGCACACACATTATACATATATATATATATATATATATATATATATATATATATATATATATATATATATATATATATATATATGTATATAGTATAGTATATAAGCTGGTCAATAAAACAAAGTCAAAAGAAAGGGTACCGATAAAATCAGTACGAAAAACATTTATTAATATTAACCAGGTGACAGAATTAAAGCACGGAGACTGAGGTTCCAAGTTCGGAATTTTCGAACACGACTGTTTTCTTCATCAGCGGATGTGAGAAATAAACAGAGGGACAGTGGAAACTATTCAACATTAGTTTGTTTGAGGTGGGCAGAATCCGCTTGTACGTGGAATTATTAGAAAAACCCGTTGCCTGTTTGATTCCTCGCGTGTGAAACTTAATGTGAAAATAACCTCAGATTTAAAAATTGTATATGATGAAGAACACAGGCGTGTTCGAAAGTTCCGAACTGGAAACGTCAATCTCCGTGCTTCGTTTTTGTTACCTGGTTAACATTAGTAAATTTTTTCGTAGTGATTACATCGGCACCCATTCGTCTGACTTTGTTTTATTGGGCAACTTATCCACTGTACTTTATAAACTATATGAAGCATATGTGGACACTTTTCTCTCCTTATCTCTCTCTTTCTCTCTCTCTGTCTCTCTCTCTCTATACATATATATATATATATATATATATATATATATATATATATATATATATATATATATATATATATATATATAGTAAGGTTCACCCTGTACAAAGCCCGGGGGCCACTCGAGGTATAGGGTTAAGTTAGGAGGCAGTATGTACAGATAGTGAAGAAAAAGAAATAGGTTACCAACACCACCACCAAATATACTCGAATTTAAACCCTCTATATATTCGTGAAGGACACGATTTTAATACGTTTCTCCGACTGCAAAATAGGCTTAATCGGGAGAGAAGTCCGAATTATATATATATATATATATATATATATATATATATATATATATATATATATATATAAAGAAAAAAACAAGAAACCAGCTTTTAATAACAACAATTACGAACAAGGTCAAAATTAACTGGCTGTATTTGGGAAGTATGGATAATTGTACATAGTCTAGATTAGATACCTTTTACTTTTAGACTACAATAACACTTATACACTAATTCTTATGGTAGCATAAGAAAAATAATTATTGAAATAGTTTATCCCAAATCGCCAGAAACTAACAAACATTCCGATAGATTTTTACACGCTTAATGAATGTACACTAGGCATTAGACAGGGATAGCTACTCTCTCCGACATTCCTCAAACTGTTTTTGGAGAGAATTATGCAGGCAACCCTCCACGACCACAACACTTCAATCTCCATTGGTGGTAGACCTGTCTACAAGCCGCGTTTCGCAGACGATATTGACCTCATGACGAGCTGTCACAATCAGCTGCAATACCTGATCAACAAAGACATTGAACGAATCGCAACATAGAAATCGAAAGCGAATCCCACAAGCAACACCAGAACCAGCGTCACCATGGACGGCAAATCACTGGAGGAAGTGCACAGTTTTAAATACTTGGAAGCAACTAAAAGATGGCACCTGCGCACGGATCAACACAGTCACAGCAGCGATGGTCAGAATGGAAAGGATGTGGAAGAGCAACATCTGCTTCCAGACCAGGTTTAAGGTCAACCAATCTCTGGTACTATCGATCTTCCCCTAGTGTGAGACCAGGAGGTAAACAAAGAAATTCTAACTGCCACACAGACACAACATTGGTTATTGATAATGATTGCGAGAGTCGAAAGGACAATAAATATGAACTTCGGAGAGAATATCCGAATTTTTGATCAGAATACTCAACACCTAATTCGAAAATTTAACAAATGCAATTAAAACTTAAACTCCCACAAAATTTATCTTATTCACACATGCACACACACACACACACACACACACACACACATATATATATATATATATATATATATATATATATATACATATATATATATATGTTGTTTGTGTGTATGTATATATATATATATATATACTTTATGTCCGTGTCTTTCTCTCTCTCCCTCTCTACATATATATATATATATATATATATATATATATATATATATATATATAAAGAAATATAGTCTTAAAGTGTGCTATATTTATGGGATAAAGTGCTCAATATCAGAGATAGAGCGTGTGTAAATATAAAAATGGACATGGAAGTCAGCACTTAGAGGCGACAGTCTGTATCCTGCTAGTGCAATCGTCAGTAGTGCAATATATATATATATATATATATATATATATATATATATATATATATATATATATATATATATATATATATATGTAGAGAGGGAGAGAGAGAAAGACACGGACATAAAGTATATATATATATATATATTTATACACAAACAACATATATATATATATATATATACACACAAACAACATATATATATATATATATATATATATATATACTTTATATATATATTTACACACACACACACACGTATATATATCAATATATACATTATATATATATACTTCAAATAACAAACCCCTTGAAGAATTGACGATTTCAAGAAAATTCCAAGACGGGGAAATAACAACAAAAATTGATATTTTCAGTTTAGTAATCTTTGTATATATATGTATATATATATATATATATATATATATATATATATATATACACAAAGATATATATAATTACAAATTTTATGTATATATATATATATATATATATATATATATATATATATATATATATATATATATGTATGTATGTATATATCGATAGCACAACTCGGAGTTTCATGCAAACATATAATCTTCATGATAAATTACTCACAGATCGTTAAACGTTTTGAAATTTGCTTTCTCGTCTTGATTTAAAATTGTGTGTTATAGCTTGTTCAATTTATTATTGTTGCCTATACTATTACAATTAGCTATTCATAATTGATATCATTTAAATTCTGAAGTTCGAAAGACGAAGTATTTAAAAATTATGTTAGATATTTACAACAAAATGTATTTACCTAAACACACTACATATCAAGGAGTGTACCTTCTTTCTTTGCACAAAAAATCTTCGTTAGTTGTAACAGAAATTATTGGTGCTTATGGAAATATATTATTAAAGTAAGCACCCATGATGTTAACATAATTATGGGTTAAGATTATGTATCTAACGCATTTAGAACCAAGCTTAGACTTACAAAGGCGAAATTACATATACACACGTCATAAATTAATCGAGTAAGATCTATAACATGGAATTATATATGTGTAGATATATAAAAACTATCATTAATGATGGGTTCTATAAATATTAATAGGTGTTACATATTATTTTAATATTCTTGAAAACTATTTTTAAAATGTATTTTAATCGGGGTCAGAGTGTTTGAGCAACTGTTTGCTTTTATGTGTGCAAGTAACCTTTCCACTAAACAGTCAGTGCATGACTGAAGGCATAATCTCCAGAGCTAGATGATGATGTTAAATATTACTTTGATTCCGCTGAGAACAACGAGAATTTTTTTTCAATCACCAAATGACGCTCAAAAACTGCACAACACGCTCAACGTATTTTTGGCGATTCAATAAAAACTATATGAACCCATCCATTAGCTGGGATATAATCGCGAAAACTAAACCATATTATGGAAATGAAGATGAATTTAAGATGTGTTTCTTGGAGACGCTTATTATATTAACACATTTAAATAATTTTAACTTGCTGAACAGTAGAAGCGAATTGATTGCCACCTGATCAAGGTCATTGACCCCGATTAAAATAGATTTTAAAATAGATTTTACGAATATTAATATCATATTTTGTATATATCTACAGACATATGTAGTTGCATATTATAGATCGTACTCGATTTATTTATGACGATTTTATATGTAATTTCACCTTTGGAAGTTTAAAGCTTTTAAATGCATTAGATATATAGTCTTATTCTATAAATATGTAACATCATGAGAGCCTACTTTAATATTATATTTGTATGCAAAAAGGAAGTTATCCCCCTTGACACACAGTTGAAATTTTTTAAAATATTTTTTTAAATTTTCCATCATTCTAATTTAAGAATTTGAATGGTGTCAATAATTAATTCTAATATTTTAGACAACAATAATAAAATGAACAAGTATTAAAACACAATTTTAAATCAACACCACGCGAAAGCGAATTTCATAACGCTATAACGGTCAGTGAATATTTTTACACCTGCTATCGACGTTTGATATTATGTATATTCACTAATATATATATATATATATATATATATATATATATATATATATATATATATATATATATATGTATATATATATATATAGACAATATTAGTGGTAAATATACACATACATATGCAATTATATATACACATACATATATGTATAAAAATAATTCCAAGTAGAACTCAATGTCCAGGACAGAGTAAGGTTATAATAAAAAGACTTAAACACTAATATTCCATGGTCATAATTTATTCCACTGGAATCGTAAAAGCAATCCAATTCATCAGACCTACAGATTCAAACATCAGACCTACAGATACTTTTTTTTGAATATGTAGGTCTGATGAATTGGATCGTTTTTACGATTCCACTGGAATAAATTATGACCATGGAATATTAGTATTTAAGTCTTTTTATTATTATTATTATATATATATATATATATATATATATATATATATATATATATATATATATATTACAATGAATCATTCATACAAAAATTAAATAAGTAAAGTTAATGATATAAAATAGCGAAATTCTTTCGCTAACAAAATTCTAAAGATGCATTAACCAACTAATCACTCGATGAATGTTATGGCCGTTGTTTGTTTTTTTTTTAAATTATAAGCTGTATAAGGTCTTTCTTTAATACGCAAGTACTTTCGACTGTACATTCACTCATCTTCAGGTATAGAAATTATTTTGTTTTTGGTAAAATTCAGGAAGGATCCGATACGAAAAAATATTTTGCGAATAGAAATAAGTTTTTTTTTAATGTGTTATTGATATCGGATACAAACTTGTGGAGCATGCAGTCGCAATGCTAAGGTTTATTTTTTTTTGTTTTTGAAAATTTAAGTGAAAATTTAATATATATATATATATATATAAATATATATATACAATTTTTATTATTATTTTCACTCCTTTTCCCTATAGAAGATTCTATATCTTGTATATTTCTTTCTTTCTTGCTCTTCTTATTTTCTTTTTTAGCGTAAATTGGGGTTGCTTGTAAGTCAAATTTAAAAATACAGTGTAACTGGGATATAAGAGAGTTGTCGGGACTGGAAAAGAAGTCTCTTATATCCGGGTCTCTCTTATATCCGTGTTTGGTCTATTTTGTTTTATTAACACAGGCTCTAATTTGGGACCAGAGAAAATCTCTCTTATATTCTCTCTTATACCCGGGTTACACTGTAGTAATAATCATCATTTGCTACCGCCTGATGAGATGCAATGATATACATCGAAACATGAGTGCATTTATGTAGCGGTATTTAGACACGTTCTAATGTAATGCCCTATAATAAAGTATAAGTATATATTCAAACTAATTGCATGTTATCGTAGACTTTGCTGAATATAGTGTCCAATATCCTTAGTGTTTTATTAAGCGAATATATGAAGCGCCCAGTGAGAATCAGACTCATTACTCAGTCGTGATGGGTCTAGGAAGACAAGCTTATCAACCATTGCACCACGTCGACGTGCTCAATGGATAGAGCAACATATAGCGCAATGTTACATTTTTAGATCCTATCTAATCTTATGTGCTCAAATAAAACGGTTAGTTATGCATATTACAAAGTCAAACGTATTGTAACTTCAAAGTTTGTCTTTGTTATTTACCCCTGATGATGACCTTAGAAAAGGTCGAAGGTTCATGGGTTAACAGAAATCGACGGTGCCTTCCTTGATAAATTTCATCTTAAAATCAATAAACTGATTAGACAACTGGAAAGGATCAGTGTAAAAATATGTAAACAGAATATGTCGATATTATTCAATGAACATGATCTTGATATTGATTCCACATTCAAGATTGTATTATCTTTGATGAATTTCAAATAATTATGTTCAAATTTTTAACTTGGAGGAGGAGGATATGTGAAATATGTAGTATATCATACGATATACAGTTCATTGTAAAGAAAATGAACACATGCTCAAGTAAGAAAAGCAGAAAAAATTTCTTCAAATAAATTCGCTTTCATTCTTCAAAGCGCCTCTAATGCGGGTTTGGAATCCACTGGTTGTCCGGGTCTGGTGGTTCGCCTCCTGCAACGATTGGTTGGTTTCACTGTCGACGGCGAGTCAGACGTAGTAGGCCAGTCGGTTCTTGTCCTGTTAGTCGTAATATGAGCCTAACAATTAACGTGAACCATGTAAGAGCGACGTCCTGTTGAATACGTAGGCCAACTCTTCGCCATGGGCTTTCAATTCTAGAAACTCAATGTAGGGAGTGATATTTACGCTAAAGCGCCGCTGGAATTAGCAAAGTAACATGCGACACGACCATTATTGTTTTCGAAACGCATGGCAATCACAGACATTCGTGAATATGTATTATTCTTGGTAAATATCTCGGCAATCAATCATTCCACCTGTTCACCTTTTTTCTTTGATTAGCCCTTCTTGATCAGGCATTTAAATTGTCAGCATCCTGTCGTATGTGTGTCAATCTCTGCAGGCGTAAAATAAAGGGAGCCAAAACGGAATGGTAGCAGTTTTAATTAAGACGGATAAACGTCAATTCGAACCTTCTTTGCTGCTTTTAAAGAAAACTGAATTATAAATATTTTGTCGATAACTTTTGTTGTGGTAGGATCCACCTAATCTGCATAGGTGACTACCAACTATATAAATAGTGGTTGTTACCGGAAGAGGAGGAATCACGAGATCCAACTAGAGACTCTGATCGACTGCGACTAGTCAACACATTCTCCAGGAACGTCTTCCCAGAAATATACAGAAATACTATATGTACTTATTGTGTACACTTTCTTGTGATAATACATTCTTGTTCTAAGTACATTTTGTGTTGCATTATTATTCCATGCAATAGGCGAGATTCAACAATGAGTCAAAAGTCAACAATGGCGACGAAGTAGAACGAACCATACGTCAAGTTTCAACAATGGCCACGAAGTAGAACGAACCATACGCCAAGTTTCAACAATGGCGACGAAGTAGAACGAACCATACGCCAAGTTTCAACAATGGCCACAAAGTAGAACGAACCATACGCCAAGTTTCAACAATGGCAAAAAAGTAGAACGAACCATACGGAAAGAAGAAAGAATTAATAGTGAGAGTTTTCAACAATTGGGACAAGTCATTGAAGAACCCAGGTTGAAAAAAAAACAAACTATTAATTCAAAGTCCAACGTTAACATAACGACGAAGGATTCTGAACTTCTGGATATGTAAAACTCGTTAAAAGACGACTAAGCATAAAGGAACGTTCACTCAGAAAAATTGAAAGGTGTCGTAAACGAATAACGGTAATTTTAAATTAAAAAATTATCTACAACGAGACACCCGCTAAAAAGAAAAATTGGCCGACTACAAAAACATGCATGGATTAAAAGGAGCACAAATACACCGTGTCGACTTTGAAAGGTAACAAACTTTAAAAAATTATTTTTTTTAAATTATTTGTTCAACAATATAGTGACGAATTACCTGTGATAAGAAAATCAGACGTGTCATTGAAATACGCGAACAGAAGTCGAAAAAAAAAAAAGTCCGACGCTCTCTGTTCACGAAAAAAAAAAAATACCAAAGTTGATTAGCACGGGTGTGAATGTAAAAGCAAGACATAAAATATAAAAGTCGTACGTTGTTTCGATTTTTTTGGTCAGCTTATATGATATTCGTGGATACACAAATTAAAAGTATATTCCTTGTTGCATGAACACTATCAGCTAAAAATGGAGGAACTATCCAAAGTCATATCTGAATTATTAAAATCCCAGCAGTTGAGTCAACAACGTCAGCAAGAACAACAGATAGCACAGCAAGAACAACTGATTGCAATGCAAAAATATCAAGAACGTCAAGAGGAAAGACTTTTAGAAATTCAAAAGTTAACACTGGAGAAATTAAACAACTATCAGGCAAATGAGGGAAATTCTTCATATTCTAATAACACCATATTTAATTCGCTGGAAACTTTCAACTATGTGCCAGACGAAGAAAAAACGTTTGAAGCGTACTTTAAACGATATGAAGATATATTCTACACAGACTGTGAAAACTGGTCGAATTCAAGAAAAGTCAGTCTATTACTAAGAAAGCTAGGTACAGCAGAACATAGCAAATTTGTAGATTTTATTCTACCGAGAAAAACAATTGAATTGGAATTCTCGGAAACAGTGAAATTGCTAAAAGAGCTGTTTGGAGCAAATATGTCGCTTTGGCATAAGCGATGGTTATGCATGAATGTCTCTCGAATCTGAACAAGGCCTTACCCTGCAAAAGTTAGCAGAGGAGTGTCAACGGGCCGTAAGTTTAAAAAAAGAGTCGCAAAAAATCGAAAAAGCTGGTATTGCTTATATTAAAAAAATAAAAAAGCAGTCAAAGTACCCATTAGAGAAAAATTGGAGAAAAAATTCAGCGTATTTTAATAATAGACAAGAAAATAAAAAGAACGAAAATAAAAAAGTCCCACAATATAATTGCAGACGTTGTAACGGAAGACATTGGGAGGTAAATTGCCCATATAGATATAAGAAATGTTTCGTCTGCCAAAAGAATGGTCACAAAGGATCGTGTTGTAAAACGAAAAAATTCAAGAGCCGAATTAGACAAACAAATTCGAATATCAAATCAGATAGAGATTTGAGGAAATATGTGACGACTGAAATATTCAAAAAGAATATCAAATTTCAACTCGATTCGGGGTCAGATTTAACAATAATGAACGATAAAACATGGAAAATTTTAAAAAGGCCTACAATAATGAAGTCAACGAAACTCGCTCGAACGGTAACTGGAAAGCAAATTAACTTCGAAGGCGAGGTTGTACTTCCAATAAAATTGAATGGGATCGTTAAAAAAAATAAAAGTTTTCATTCTGAGAAATGGAGAAAACTTGTTGGGTACAGATTTTATTGAAACATTCGAATTGTGGGATAAACCGTTAAACTCATTCTGCAGAAAAGTAGAAAGTAATACGCAAACAAGACAGGACATTAAAGATGAATTAAAGAAAAAGTTTCCGGAAACCTTTACACCTGGTCTTGGAAGATGTAACAAGTTTGAAGCTAAATTTGAATTAAAAGAAAATACTATGCCTATATTTAAAAAGAAACGTAACGTGCCTTTCGCAAGTGTTGAGAGAGTAGTTGTACCAAAAAAGTTGCAGAAAAGAATCCTACGGGACTTTCATATGGGTCACCCGGGGATTAATAGAACAAAAAGCTTAATGCGAAGCTTTGTATATTGGAAAGGAATGGATGTGGATATCGAAAACATGGTTCATCGATGTAAAGGGTGTGCGTTAGCAGCTAAGGCACCACCTATAGTACACAAACCATGGCCAAAGACGGATCATCCGTGGGAAAGATTACACATTGATTTCGCTGGTCCAGTAGAAGATTATTACTACTTAATAGTGGTAGATAGCTTTACAAAATGGCCGGAAGTACTACGCTGCAAAAAGCCTACGTCCAATACCACAACAACTTTTTTGCATGAACTATTTGCACGGTTCGGTGTGACAGAGTGTATTGTGAGTGACAATGGTACACAATTCACTTCTGACGATTTTAAGGAATTTTGTGAGTTATATCAAATTAACCACATAACGACGCCGCCGTATCATCCGAGATCCAATGGACTCGCAGAAAGATTTGTCGATACGTTAAAGCGCGCTCTGAAGAAAGCCTCAGGAGTTCCGACGGATAAGGCGCTTCAGCAATTCCTACAAGTATACAGAATCACGCCTAACCAGAGGACACCATCAAACATGGCACCAGCTGAACTAATGTTCGCTAGGAAAGTTAAGTCAGTGTTTGACAAGCTTTTGCCAGGAAGAAATAGAATAAAGAACACTATGTATACAGCTAGAAAAAGATACACCCTCGGAGAGAAGGTGTTTTTCAAGTGCTATAGAAACAACATTGAGTTCTGGGAGCGAGGCATAGTGGATAAGAGAATCGGTGACCTGATTTACATAATAAAATGGCCGAAGAATACTCATAAAAGGCACCAGAACCAACTCAAAAAATGCTACGTGCTAGAGCATGAAGAGAGTATACCGGATGAGGAGGATGATCTCATTGATGTAATGTATGATACTTGTCAAGTAGAACCTCCGCAGAGTGCTCATGAACCGAGAAGATCCGGTAGGAAACGAAAGTTCACGGACCCATTGGACGTGAATCCAAATGTTCGCACAATACTAAAATAAAGAGTCACTCAAGGTAGATTCATTGACTGATTCGTGTTATATGGCTTATCAAGACTTTGCACGTTAATTAACGCCAAAAAATAATGCAAAACTTCGAACTCTTTGTCTTTCACCGTTTTCTTGTGAAACCCATTTATAGGTTTTTTTCATCTTAATAATTTGATGGAGTTGGTCGGAGACTGCTGAAATGCTGGCATTCATTATCTAAGGTAATTTTATGATATTATCTATGATATTATATTATATATGATACTATCTAAGGTATTCTATGACACTTTGATATTATCTAATATTATCGAATTTTATCAAATATCAACTAATATTATTTAATATTATCTAATATTATTTAATATTATATAATAACATTTATATTATCTATGATATTATCTGGGGTATTTCTATGAAATTTTGACGTTGGTTTTTCTTCGTCTAGCGTTTTCAGATATTGATTTTCTACTTCAGATGGACGTCTTCTGATACCTTCATCTTCAAGATTCATTCTGGGAAATTTCAGAGACCAGTAACGTACAGTTCGTTCAAAGTGGAACATTCATCGCATGCCCTGTTAATGTTGGTAGCAGTTCCATAAGCATTCTCACCATCTTTTAACTTTTTTTTATATTCAAGATGAAGTGTATATAATGTTTTAAATTAAATTCTGAAAGAGAATGATATAAAATTCCAAAAGAGGACCCTTTAATCATTAGCAATGAGTAATATCTTTTATCTCACTATTAAAGTGTAACTCTGACATTCGAAGCTGTATTGGGATGGCAAAAAATAATTACCAAAACCTAAGCAAAGTATTAACCAACGGGAAAATTTGGTTAGAAACGAAAAGAAGGAGAACTGATCTGTAATAGATGTACTCCTATATGGCACTAGATGCTGGACTATCTCCTCACAAATGAAGAGACATGAAGAACACCATGCACCGAAGATGTTTTAAAGAAAATAGTATTAAAACATCAGGAAGAGAGAGTCGACATTTCTAGGGCACCTGATGAAGAAAGAAGAATATCTCATGTTCTCATCAGGGAATTGTAGAGAGAATGATCGCCTATGTCCTGAAAGGACACGGTACATAGAAGATGAAGAAGGACGCCTGTCCTCTACAGAACTAATTTTTAACTCTGCAAAACCCGTGTATTATGAGCGGAATACAGACAAATATCGTTCACGCTTGGGCCAATTTAAGGTAGAAGTGAATGAGATAAAAATAAATATCAAATTTATTAAGAGCTAAAAAAGACGGGAAATTGTGGCGAGCCATAGTCGCCTACGTCCTGAAGAGATTTGAGGTACAGAAGAAGTTTAGAAAACAATTAAAAGTTTTATTCTAAAATAATATTATTTTTAGAACAACCTAATAGACATATTCGCGTCTGTACAGAACATCTGCAAACTTGCAACGATTTTTCACCAGTGCATGATGACAACACTGACGTCATTTTCTACCTGTAAAAGGGTTGTCACAGTTAAAAAAAATCTGCTGCCAAATAAAAAGAATAATGGTATGATTAAACAACTTGAGAAATCGTTGACCTGAAGCAAACAACTAACACAACACGCGATTTAATTGTGCAGAGCTGTTATAATACTGATCAATTACAATCAGTAATGATCAGGTAAGCTACTCTGGGTTACTATTGTTTCTGGGGAGTGAGTTCGATCCTCACTCGGTTCCATATACAAAAATTCAGCATAAAATAATACAAGTTTTGACATGTCGTAATATCAATCGTCCTAATCTAGGTACGGTGGAGTAATATGTTACGATTCGGATTGAGGAATCAGAGAACTGGATTTGAATTCCAGTCGAGATCAATACATTCACTTATCTGTTAATAACCTTAGCAAAGTTGTAAATCTATCTATTATCACCCATCTATAGGCAAAAAGCAGGACAGACTGGGTTGTATAATATAATATTAATACTATTAATAGACTGCTCCGTACCTCATAAATACTGCGCCTCAAGAGGGAGCAGCAGACACTGCCTCAGTGTCGGAACAGTCGTTTAGACTGTTCTTTGCTGTCGAACTCTCCGCCTCGGCGGGGAGGAACTCGGACGGGGCTTTGCCGCAGGGCAAAGTGCCGTCCGGGGAGGTTGACAGTCCCTGAACCCGGGTATACGGGTTCTAATGGGTATATTTTTGCTCGAGCCTACGGGCTCGGTAAGCCCACACTAAACCGGCCTTGTGCCACATCCGACACACGTGGGAGTGTTGTTAAATACCGACACTGCCTCAGTGTCGGAACAGCCGTTCAGACTGTTCTTTGCTATCGAACTCTCTGCCTCGGCGGAGAGGAACTCGGACGGGGCTTTGCCGCAGGGCAAAGTGCCGTCCGGGGAGGTTGACAGTCCCTGAACCCGTGTGTACGGGTTCTAATGGGTATATTTTTGCCCGAGCCTACGGGCTCGGTAAGCCCACAGTAAATCGGACTTGTGCCACATTCGACACACGTGGAGGTGTTGTTAAATATCGACACTGAATCAATGTCGGAACAGTCGTTTAGACTGTTTTTTGCTGTCGAACTCTCCGCCTCGGCGGGGAGGAACTTGGACGGGGCTTTGCCGCAGGGCAAAGTGCCGTCCGAGTAGGTAGACAATCTCTTAACCCGTGTATACGGGTTCTAATGGGCATATTTTTGTCCGAGCCTACGGGCTCGGAGAGCCCACATTAAACCGGTCTTCTGTCACATTCGACCACTGCGTGAGTGTCGGAACAGTCCTTTAGTCTGTTCTTTGCTGTCGAACTCTCTGCCTCGGTCAAAGTTTCGTCCGGGGAGGTAGATAATCCCTGAACCCGTTTATACGGGTTCTAAATGGGCATAATTTTGGTCGAGCCTACGGGCTCGGGGAGCCCACTGTAAACCACCCTTGTGCCACATTCGACACACGTGGGAGGGTTGTTAAATATCGACACTGCTTCAGTGTCGGAACAGTCGTTTAGACTGTTCTTTGCTGTCGAACTCTCCGCGTCGGCGGGGACGAACTCGGAGGGGGCTTTGCCGCAGGGAAAAGTGCCGTCCGGGGAGTTAGACAGTCCCTGAACCCGTGTATGCGTGTTCTAATTGGACTATTTTTGGCCGAGCCTACGGGATCGGTAAGCTCACTTTAAACCGGCCTTGTTCCACATTCGACCCGTGTGGGGTGTTGTTAAATATCGACACAGAGTCAGTGCGTGAGTCAGGCAGTCAGAGACAGAGTCGTGTTCAGACGATTACTGTAAGACATTGGAATAGTGATTACTGGTCGAGACAACATAGTTCTCTCTAACCTAACCTGATTGTTATTACTAACACTTCTACTTCTTTTGTACATATTCTGTTTGTAATATATCTGTGTTATTCCATACCTGCGTTCGAGTTATTCTTCATTGGTTCTACCTTGGACCATCACCGTGGTCAAGGAACCTGGACTATAACACTATATCAGTCTGTTCTTTATCTATCTATCTATCTATCTATCTATCTATCTATCTATCTATCTATCTATCTATCTAAGTCTGCTCTTTATCTATCTATCTATCTATCTATCTATTATGGGAACCTACCCATAATAGTAATGGACTAGTCCGTACCCCATAAATACTGCGCCGCAAGAGGAAGCAAGAGGGTCAGAGAGAGAGAGAGAGACAGACAGACAGACAGACAGACAGACAGAGACAGAGACAGAGACAGAGACAGAGAGACAGAGAGAGAGAGTCAGTAAGTGACAGTGTGAGTCAGAGTTCTGAGTCAGTCAGAGTCGCGTCAGACGATTACTGTAAGACATTGGAATAGTGATACTAGTCGAGACAACATAGTTCTCTCTAACCTAACCTGATTGTTATTACTAACACTTCTACATCTTTTGTACATATTCTGTTTGTAATATATCTGTGTTATTCCATACCTGTGTTCGAGTTATTCTTCATTGGTTCTACCTTGAACCATCACCGTGGTACAAGGAACCTGGACCATAACAATAACCCTGGGTGGCAACAAGTCTAGAAGAAGAAAAACTCTGAATTCAAAACTGTATGAATCAGTCGCGAATCGCATACTACGCAGCGAAGGAAAATATCGTTCGAATTGGTCGATTCATTAACAGACTGTGTCCTTTAGCATTTAACGGCAACCGGTCTAAGAGAAGGAACACTTTGAATTCAAAACAGTATGTAACCCTGGCGAAGCACATACTGTACAGCTAAGAAAAGAATCGTTGGAATTGACTCGTTGATCCCGACTACGGTCGATTCCTTTTTTTAACCTAGGGAATTATTAAATTTGAATCTAATTAGGAATTTTTGACGGAACTTGAGAGTCTGATTTCATATGACGCCAGAAAGGGGTTTTAACAAGGAAAATTGAGCCAATATTTAAAAAAAATAGTTTTGGTAAGGTCTTGGGAAGGGTTATGAAAAACGCCTTCAAGAATTGCCTATCAACTTTCTGCAAACAAGCACTGAAGGATAAAATCATCATCATTTCGCCATTTTTCATTGTCAGTATCCATTTTACAGCGAAAACACCCGCATAAATGTAAAGCAGATATCGTCTTCTTTATGTGCCGTGTCCCCTCATGACGTAGTCGATCATGGCTCTCCACAATTTCCTCTACTTCGTAGCTCTTAATAAATATGTATTTCTGCTATTTCTCCTAAACCTTGTTCTGCGATTTATTTACTCAAGCTTACTATGTTATATATTATTTTCCTCTATCTTTCTTGTCTTCAAACTGTTCTATGCGTATCATATTTTCCAAGACTTCTTTCCTCGTTATGTTTCCTAGAATCCTCATCTTTCTCTTTCTGATGTTAAGCACAAGTTACCATTTTGCTGATATTGTTTCTAGAAATTCATCGTTGCTCACATGTTCGATCCATGGTATCCTCAGCATCCTTCAGTAGAACCAGATATCTGTTGCTTCAAGTCTCTTCTTCATCATTGAGGAGATTGTACAGCTCTCACTGTCGTAAATGATGACGGTAATCACGCATTTGTTTTGTATAAATATCGAAAAATATCGTATAAGTATAATGATTAATTCGACTGGTGTAGTAGCCCATCTTAAACTCATGCCACAATATACTGGGATGTAAATTACCATAGTCCAGATTAACTCCCAGTTATTGGAACTAGCCTACTCGAGCTATAAAATAGCATAGTCTAAACTACATCCGTTATTGATTATTGTTTTATCTTTAATATCTAGAAATACAGCGGAATGATGCACCTGATCATATTATGAGTGATGTAATCCTGACATTATTAAGGGCTTCAGGTCTCTCAACATCATGCCACTTCACCTTGTTGACCCAGCTGGTTTCGATCAAATATCATCCTACGGCTAGACAATGTGCTCTCAAACACCGTATCATGATTACGAACGTATTTTTACAATATGACCGACATTCCTACTTTCTGATCTACACAGCCAGGGAACCCGCCAATCAAATTCATTTCTAGAGTCTCCTGCCCTCATGAGAACGGAAGGAAACAAGTATCTCAATCCTATAGAGAAGGTTACGATACCCGGCACCCAGAATTGATTAACTCCAATGTTGTTGTTTTTTTTTGTCTTAAAAAGAGTCAGTGTCAATTGCATTACTATTACGAATACGGTTCTAGACAATGGATACTTTTTGTACTAACTTATTACCACCAAACGGAAAAATGTAAGAACGCTGGAAAAATTAAATAAAAAATATTAATAAAATTTAAAAGAAAGGTTGCTGCCCAAATATGCATTAACTTTATATATAAATATATATATATATATGGATGACAAAAATATTAGCTCCTGAAAAATTAATTTCGGTTGAGACCTCTGGTTTGAGGTGTGAATTTGTAAACAGTGACTATTTAAGCTAATACTGCACGACAATTCGACAGAATTGAGTCACACTCAGTCACTGTGTGTTTATCACACGCTAAAATTCACCCTCATCCCGTACCGTACGCTGACGGCTTAGTTCGGACTGATGCAAATTCAGTCGGGTTTCGATCCTAGCTAGAGGCAACCGGACGTCTAGCCACACTGATGAGCTGTGAAACAGCAAAACAGTCTGTCTGTGTATGACAAATGTATATATATATATATATATATATATATATATATATATATATATATATATATTAGGTTTGACTAGGTCTGGTCTAAGTTTGTATCGAGCTCTTTAGTTAGTTGTTTACTCGTATCGGGGTTTTTTCTTTGGGCCTTGAACCTGTATCTGTGTGATTATTTTCGACAGACTTTCATGTTCCTGGCTCTTTCTTTTTTAAACCCGTTTTTTTTCCTTCGAGATTGATTTGGCTATTGTTAAATCAAGAATTCGAAGGTTTTCGACACGAATATAGTCACCTATACATATATATATATATATATATATATATATATATATATATATATATATATATATGTGTGTATGTGTGTGTGTGTGTGTGTGTGTAAATATAAAAATGAACAGTGAATCAACATTCAGAGGCGACAGACTGTTTCATGATAAACATACGCTCTATCTCTGACATGTAGCACCATAAATATAGCGTATCTTTAAACTGTATTTCTTCATATATATATATATATATATATATATATATATATATCATTTCACACCAAGCAAGGATAATACTACTAGGGTTACAGGGAGTGAAAGAGATTGAGAAGATTTTAGTAAGGAAAAGTACAATAAATAAACAGGACTGAAGAAAACAAATGATGGCGATTAACTTGCATTTAAATGTTTGAATATTGTAGTTGGCAGGGAAGCAAGAAATCATAAGGGAGATCGAAAGGAAAGAATTTTGAGTAAAGAAACTCTTAGAATAGAACATACAATTGCATATAAGATCAACAGTAAGAGACTAATGATGTCCAGGTGTCATGTCAGGATTGATTACATTAGAGATCCTTCTTTGTATTTTGTGATTCTTAAATGAATGCAGTCGAGGGACGAAGAAAAATTCTCATTAGAACACCTGACATGAAAATATTACAGACCCTTCTTTTGAATTTTGTCATATATCTCGTTACATATATATATATATATACAGTGTGCGATGGACAAATCCTCACCTAAATGACACAAAAATATAAAGAACACTGACATTTCATTTTAACACATATATTTACAAAATTACAAAAAAATGTCTTGAAATATTAAAGAGTACATTTATTCAATAAAATCACCACTGCCTTCAACAACGGGCTCCAGATTTATACGGAATCTTCTCGGCAATCTTCTTGCCATAATCATTGCATTCAGTTCATCTTTGCTGGTACATTGAGTTTTAATGGTCTCTTGCTCACTTGCGCCCCACACATAATAATCAACGGGGTTGCAGTCTGGGTAGTTAGGTTGGCAAATGTAAGAGGTGACGTGGTCGCAGAAATTGTCTGACAGCCATGACTGGGTTCTCCTGCTCGTGTGGTATGGTGCAGCCACCCTCTTGATTCAGGGCAACACTACATCTTCAAGGCACTTTATGTAAGCCTCCGTGTTGAGTCTGAGGCCCTGTAGGAAGATGAATGGAGGCATAACGTTGGCATCACTAGTGATCACTCTAAACACCTTCGTGATAACCATTAAACTCTTTCTGAATGGTCTGGAATTTTCTGATTGACGCCCAAACACTCTGAAATATTCCTATTGGAGCTCCCGACGCGAATGCCAAGGAGTACGGTGTGCTGTTTCCAAATTTCGAATCAATGGCCAAGTTCCGAGACATTTCAGTTTTCATGATATTTTTGAGAATCGAATTTTGATTTTGTTATATATGAATAAAGTGTCGCTGCCGACACTTTGAGTTTGAACATAGATAAGCAGTGAGCAAACACAGGCGATCCCATAATTGAATTAAGTAGATCACATGACCATAGAGGAAATGTATATATAGGAAGTCACGTGACGTCTAGATTGATCGGCATTTCTAGTCTATCCTCTATTACTATACGGATCTGCATTTCTATTCTATACTCTATCCTCTATTACTATAAGGACCGCTATTCTCTACTCTATTCACTATACTATTTCTCTTTTCGGATCACTATACGGATTACTATTCGAGCGAGTATTATCGAGCAATTACTATTAGTGTGAGTGATAGTCGAAGGCGTCTGACACCAGTATTGTTCAACTGCGTTACTATAGTTGTATCTGCGATTACAAAGTCTCTACTACAACGAGCATTACGAAAGTGACAACGAGTATTCGTTGACATCAAAAAAAGTGGCAACGAGTTTTCTTTGAAATCACAAAAGAATTGTATTTAACGTTTTTTTTTTCAAAATTCTTGTGTTGTTAGCTTAAGACTAATCTTAACTATGTTTCGGAGATTCTTTCGTCAGTCAAATCGGGTGGAATTTTGGAGAGCAAAAGATTCTTGATTAAAAATGGCGAAAATGATATGGTCATTATGGCAGGTCGATTTTGGAGCCATGATATTGCACTCATTTTGAATGTTGGTGTGTGACATCATAAATAAACACAAAATATTTTTTCAGCATCGTTACCGTTTTTTTTTGTTTTGTTTTTTTTTATTTTTGAGGAGACAAGTTTAAAGATTAAATTTAGGCTAAAAATCGTTGCGTTGGAATTTCATTCCGATGATCAGTGAAATCCTTATAGCAAGGCCAAATAAAAATGTATAATTTACTGAAGCTTTGCAAATTCTATATGGAGAAGCCCCATGGCGCACACATTATTAATAAATCATTTTGCCATCAAATACTTTACTTTTCATTTATTTCAAAGGGAAGTAATTCTGAACAATTTAGCTATATTCTGATGTAATATGTTATATAGTGCTGTAGTTTTTTTGTTATTTCAAATAAAGAATGCTAATTTAAATATTTCGCCTTATAATATGTGCCCAGCACTATTATGATGTCATATACATTTTTCTCTATTTTTGTTTTTATTATGATCTAACAAATCTTACTCATTGATGAGCCTTTTTTGTAATCTTTTATATTTTTACACAGTTTTACTTATCGAATACAGAAAAAAAATATATTTCCCTCGTATTGATACATAATTAGAATTCTGGTGTGAATATATTTTCCATTCCATGTATCTAATACAAAAAAATAACAACTTTATTAGGATTTATTCTTGAAATAGCTAGTTGTGTAAGCAAAAAGCTACGGAAATTAGGTATTTCTGTACATTTTTCAGACGATCTTAACCGTCTGAGCCCTGCGTTCCTGAACAAATTTAACCCTTCTGCCTGAGCTTCTGAGTCATAATTCGCAAATAATTGGTATGTAATGTTTCACGGTAGATATAAAAATACTTACAAGAGTTTACCCACCTTTCAACCGGTAGCTGGGCATTAAGTCATTTTTCTCTCCCACCAGGAAAAGCAGCGGTTAGAGCTCAAAAGGTTAAACCCAAATGCTCAAAAATTGCTAAAAGCTATGAATCTAATTTTAGATATCGGTTCTTATCCCATCACACCCCAGCTTTCTCCCTGAGTTCAATGTTGATTTTCTAAAAACAATGAAAAAACAGCTTCTTCTCATGGGCATATCGGAACACTATTAAAATTTATTTTTAGAGACACAACGAATATTTCTCATTATTTCTGTTGCTGAATGTCATTTGTTTTCATACCGCATGCAGTTCTGATATTGTTCTGAACTAAACTAAATACACGTTCTCATACGTAATATCACTTAATAATACTCATATTATGAATAGCCATATTAGGAATTTTCCCTTGCGGCCATATACAGACAGGGAAAATGCTAGGGAAGTAAATCCAGACAGAAAGCTAGGAGTGGAACCCCGAAGGTGCTTGGTTGTCAACACCGACAACTTTTCGGTAATAGTGACCACTTCCAGAAAACTGACAAATTTCCGACACCTCCTGAAACTAAGCTAGTCCCAATTGTAATACTCTGCGTCCCTTTGGGTCTTGCCTGTACGCACAAGTAGTGGGGGGTCATGTAGCCTGAGTAGCACACGGCTTCTATATATCATTGCCAGGCCTGGGCTCAGGAGAATTACCTTCAATCTCATTAACAAATGACTTATTTTGACCAAACAGGACGCTGCCTTTATCTCGTGAGATAAACAAATGCCTACTATGAATTGTCTCCGCACAAGTAAAATCGTAAATATCTACAGTTGTATTTGTAACAGTAAGTTGGAAAATTGTGATTGTTCCAGTTTATAAATTTATAATAATGGCTTATATGAATTAATCCAAAAGAAATCAGGTATCCATGTTTCCAAATAAGAGCTGGTCTTATTCAGTTTAAACGTCTGTCGGTTAAAAGCAACCAAAATACCCTGAGCACGGGGTGGGCATATAGACTCCGCAGCGCACAGCCTACATATAGCAATGGCCATGCCTGCACCCTGGAAACGTCATGCCTGTTTCATCAACAAAGGACTGAACTGTAACCAAACAGGGCGCTGCTTTCATCTCGTGAGATAAACGGACATATAAATTCGCCCAAAGGAAATCAGGTATCCATGTTATCAAATAATAGCGAGTCTTATTCAATTTAAACGTTTGTTGGTTAAAAGCAATCCATATACTTTGGAATATACAAGAGTGTTCATAAAAATAAAAATATGGCTATATATATCAAGGCAGGTCGATTTGGGAAGCGTGATATTGCACTCGATTTGAAAGTTGAGGTTTGACATGATAAATACGGACACAAAATACATTTTTCAAAATCGTTACTATTTTTGGATGGAACGCGTTTAATGATAACGTTTTGATAAATAATTGGACAGTTTTTCAAGTAATCCGTGAAACCCTTCTAGCACATGTTTTTTAAATTGAATATATGTATTTAGTTGGTTGGAAATTAAATCTGATAATAAATTCCATTCCCAATAACTGTATATCTTCAACATGATCCACAGAATAAAACAACAGTCGACCGAAATACAGAATGTTGCATTAAAAAATAACAGTACAATTGTATTTGTAACAGTAAGTTGGAAAATTGTGATTGCTCCAGTTTATAAATTTATAATAATGGCTTATATGAATTAATCCAAAAGAAATCAGGTATCCATATTTCCAAATAAGAGCTGGTCTTATTCAGTTTTGTTGGTTAAAAGCAACCAAAATACCATGGATGCGGGGTGGGAATATAGACTGGGTAGTGCAGAGCCTACATATAGCAATGGCTCCCAAAATACCTTGCTCCCAGAACATATTTTCTCAATTTTGAAGGCAGAAAATTTGGAAGAGAGGGAATAGGCTAGAAATAAGTGAACATTTATTAGTAGTTAATTAGTTGTGTCAATTTGTTAGACTAATTTTAAAATTTAATTTATATTGCATCACAAAAATATAACCAAGTATGGGTATATATTGCAATAAATATCTTCTCTGTTTAAGAAGTAGTGAGCCGCGAAAGAGATTAAAAAATTACATCCATCAATTCGGAAGTGACACACTGGTCAAATTTGATTAACTTCTAATAAAATGTATTTTTGAACCTGTGATTGCAGAATGCTTTTTAAATAAGGAACTACAAGTGGTTCTAGTTAATTTAACGACGTTGGAATTGCCGGATTTACCTGCACATTCGCAAAATTTGGAAAGAGCAGTTAAATTAACTAATGAAGTTGTACAGAATGTATATGGAAGCAAGGCGTAAGCAAATTATTACTAAAATTAGTTTGCCATTAAATATGACCTTCATTCACTTTAAAATGAAATTATACTGAACAATTAGCTATACTATGTAATATGTTATACAGTGCGATTTTCTAGCAATGCAAATTTAAAATAGTCCGTCATAATTTTGCCCCACCAGTATTATACTGTTTTATTCACTTTTATCCATATTTTGTTTATATTAATTATGACCTAAATAATGGTGTATGATACCATTCATTGATTGAACTTTTTTAATCATTTTACAGTTTGCACTTATAGAATTGTTTGTGCGTGCCTGTTTAAATGGGTTCTGATGGAGTATGTGTAACGTGATTCGTCTAGATAAGCATGTAGTAGTGTGACCGATATAATTATTTATGAGATCATTTTGATCTGGGACACAGTTCCTAAAGGGAAATTTGAACTCGTAATGTTCGTTCTTTGTAGTTTGATTTTGCACGTATATTTTTTTGTTGATAATAAGGTTAGCTGTTTTAAATTTTCTATAGTAGATAATTTAATTTTTTTGTTCGGATTAACTGGGAGAGTGTATTTCTTTATGATATTTCTAAATGAAGATTCATCTTGATTATCGTTGACGTACATTTGGCTCTCGTAAAAAAATGTTTAGTTTATATTTTTCTGCGTATTCACTATCGTTATTATTTACTTTCGAAAGAAATAATCTAATTTGGTGGTCGAAACCCAAAAATTAATCGGAAACTACCAACCTGGATACCTATATGGAAATATAAAATACACAAACCCTGATACGACCAATGATTTCCTTGATCCTAACCTTCATCTACCAGCTATAAAGATTCCTTAATGACATCATACCCCATACCTACCCCACAATTACAACATCCGCCAAATTCAAAAAAGTACAAAACCGACCCAAGGTATCCTAGCGTCACTTGACGTTGAAAATTTATTCACAAACGCCCCCGTCGATCAAACCATTGACATTATTTTCAACTCCGTGTACAAAAATAATTC
>OZ038515.1:16314295-16319295 GCA_964036315.1 Acanthosepion esculentum
AAAAAACACAACTAAATCTTAATATAAATGAATTTACCATTAGCCAGGAAGAGACTTACACAAGATTTCAGATTTAATGTACATATGACAATCAAAATATTTCGCTTTTGTGGTTTACCTTGTTAAAGTCATCAAAAAACTAAGATTTTCTTCCAATCGTAATTCATGTGACATGTATGTATAAATATTTATATATATATATATATATATATATATATATATATATATATGTATTACTTGTGTTATCCTTTAGTTTGATATTTTATATTAAAAGCTAGTTGAGCTTATCTTTCATGTAAGAAATTATGCTTTACCTCTCCGTAAATAATCGAGCCTGCATGACATGGACCTACCACTAACATCTGACTGCGCCAGCTCGTCCTTAAGGAAGAAATATTTCTCTTGCCATCTCAATCAAACCCAAAACTGACATTGATATAAAGTTGCAATTAATTTCTCATTCCTTCATCGAACCATCATTTCAAATCATTCGGCTAAAGGCTTGTAATCGTATTGTAATTGGAATGTCGTATATCAACGTCGGCGGACGTGACCGAGAAGCAATTAGATGGGAATCGGGCTGGCTTTTAAAACGGTGAAAATTTGACTTACTGTCTCGACTGGTTTTGGAAGAAATGGCCGAATCTCAATGAATTATTGGATACAAGTAATTGCCTATGAATACACATGTGAGGGAAGACAAGTGATATAACTTAAAATGTTTTTATCAACTCACAATCTACACAAATCCTCTGCATTACTCTTCTATGTGCCGCATCTACTCCGGACGTTTGCGATCATGGCTCTCCACAATCTCCTGTCCCTTTGTATGTAGCCCTTAATAATCTCTCCTAAATGCCGCCTTGTCATCCATTCGCTCAATCTCGCCATGTAGATTGTGCATGGTTTTCCTATGTTATTCCCGCCTTACATTTGTTCTGTGAGTATCAAATCTTCCAAGCCATCTTTCCTCGTCATAGCCATATGATTTTGATGGCCAAATGTTTATATTATTCCATACATTCTAGCCATATGATTTTGATTGTCAAATGTTCACACACATATTAGCCATATGACTTTTGGACGTTTTGTAAAATAATTGATTTCCGCTATCATAATTGGATGAAAAGTAAGGAAGAAGGACTTAATTCAGTATTTTTTAAATGTTACTCTCATCACAAAATAAAACTGTAAAAAAGTATAGTAATACTATGACCTGGAACCTTCTAGTACATTCTGAAGCCTGTTTGGTTTTTGGGGGTTTCAGAGTATAAAAGCTTCCTTACTGATTTGCAGAAAGATCTCAAAGTATACATTTTAAACCATAACGTCTCATAACAATGTGCTTCTACCACTGAAAGAAACAAGATCTGGACGAAGAATCGCATAAGATTTCAAGATGTACATTAAGAAAATGAAATGGTTCACTAGAAGAACAATCTCTGGAAAACAAAAGCAGGATTCCACTCAAAATACAAATTGATAAAACATCCATCAAAATTAAAAAATAACGTACGTGGCCAAAGAAATTTTGCTGAATGCCTTACATCCTTCTATTTAAACTTGATTGAAAAAGAAAGGCGATAATGCCACTGAGACGCATAGGTTACTGAACGTGAAAGAAGATGTGGAAAGAGGCATGACGAAAATGATCAGAAGATTAGGCACCTCGAGGCAGTGTAATGGTTAGCAAGCTTGGCTCGCTAAAACAATTACGACTGATTAGTGAGTTCAATACTCACTGGGTGGCCTTCTAATTTTGGCCTTGTGCCACATCTAAGCTACGCTTGGAAAATCACTATGATCACAAAATTAAAAAAGATGTAAGATAGTGATTGATGCTGTCTTTAAACTTTTGAAGATTGGGGGGCACAGGAAAGCAAAAAACTGGAAAAGAGTTCCACAAGCAAAAAGTGCCAGAAAATGAACTCTTAGGATAGAACTTACGGTTACATCGAGCCATTTCAGCAATAAAACGACCAGACAGCTGCCTAGTCATCAGTCGAACTATCGAATAGCATTTACTGCTTGATATGTTTGAGGATAATTACTAATTCGGCTGTGGTTTCGTTTTTGAAATACTTTTGCTTTTTTTCTGGTGGATTGTTAGTCAGCACTTTCATATTTCATATTTCCTATCTGACTGGGTCTCTGATTCAGAAGTTCATGTTGCGTTTGTTACTGTCATGGAATTTCGCTACAAGGTCACTTTTCTTCTTTTGGATAGAGGAATAGTTTTGGAACTCGCAGTCTTTCGAATTGGATATCCAACATGTATTTCGCTTTCGAACTGTAGGGGATATAAATGGCTTTTCTCAACACAGCCTTCTATACGTTTTCTATGTGGTTGAGGTCAGGAGATTGGGGCGGCCATGTCATAACACTCACCTGATTCTCATCAAAGTATTCCTTCATCAATTTTGATTTGTGACAGGGAGCATTATCCTGCATAAAAATGAGCTTGTCGGGGTCGATTTTCACCCTTTCAGCAGAAGGGAGCAGACAAGACGCTAAAATTCTCTTGTACTGCTCGCTCCTGAGGATGTTTTCAATAGGTTTTAAGAAACCAGTTCCATGAAAAGAAAAGCATCCTCAGAACATTATACCGAACGGATGCTTGACAGTACTTACTGCTAAATTCAAAGAGTTTTCAAAGCTTCTTCTTCGGATTTTAGATCGCAAATTCTTTGAATTTAACTCAACTTTGGTTTCATCGAAGAGAACATTTAGTAAAATAAATCAGGTGAGTCACTTTTATCGAACAACACAGTATATATATATAGATATATAAATATTTATTTACTCATCTCTATGTATATGTAATCGCACGCGTATATGTTTGGTCATATCTCTTACTTTAGCCCCTTTTCATATTTATATCTATTGACACACAAAAAAAAACAATCATTATATACATATATAGCTTTTACATAGTCAGAGATTAAATACGTCTCGATTACGAAACTTAAATTCTGTTACTACACCATATATATATATATATATATATATATATATATATATATATGTGTGTGTGTGTGTGTGTGTGTGAGGGGGGCGTATATAATAAAGAAACTGAATTTTAGTAACGGAATTTAAGTTTCGTAACCGGAACGTATTTAATCTCTGACTATGAAAAAGTTCACGGGAGCATTCAGGTGGAAAATCAGTCCAGACAAACATTCGCCTATGTCAGATCGACTAAATGATGCGAATGATCAACTGACCCCCAACTCGACTAAGAGAAACGATCGTCAAGTATTTGTATATCATGTATGAAAATGCCCAACATGATATGTCGGTTTGCAGAGATCGATTATTAATACATCCTCAATTATTCCATGATTAAATATATTGAACTGCAGTAGAAAATCGAATTGGGCTACAAAGTCAATCGTATTCAAGATAAACACGTCGATACCATACGTCGGAATTAATATACAAAATCTGAATTTAATGTAAAACTGTCCGGATACAATTCTCCCTATTATTTTGAGAATAGATAGAAAAGATACTTCTTTCTTTGTTCAATCTCAATACGAGATATCTTATTAAATCTCAAGTCACTGGTTGCCATAACAACTAAAAGAACGAAAAGGAAGGAAACTGATCATGTGACCAACGACGTAGTTCTATGGCAATTTAATAGCAAAACAGGACAATTATACTTAGAACCACAAAGAGGCTTTTGAAATTTCTAGGGCACATCAGGAGGAAAGAGGACTTAGAAAATCTGATACGTACATGAAATATTGACGACTAGAGTAACTGGAAAAAGCAGCATATAACCTATGTGACTAACTTCTGTAAATGGCTGGCCAAACCGCGGTTAGGAGAGATAGCAAACAGACAAAAGTTACTAAGAGCTACAAAAGACAGAGAATTGGGAAAAGCCATGATCGTTCACTTCCTGGAGGAATAATAATAATAACAATAATAATAATAATAATAGACTTTTTATATATGAATCTATAGTAATGGAAGTTTATTTTGTCTAAACACGGTCAGCATATTATGGCCGTATTTATGAGCTGATATTATTGTGTGTTACCTTTTCCTTTTATATTATTCATACTTCCATTATTAATAGAATTTTTTTACATGTGGATAAGGCTATTATAGTCGGATGTTTAGACGATTATGTTGCGTACGTGACCGATCATGACTCTTTTGTATCCAGAAAAGAAAACACTTATATGAACACAAGAAAAACTGAATAAAAGGTTTAATTCCAGTACCTTGCCAGTCGTCTTTAATGCAACTTGTATAAAAGAGGAATTGTTGTCCATATATATATATATATATATATATATATATATATATATATATATGTATATATATATATAGGCCTGACGATTGCATCTAGGATGAAACAGACTGTCGCCTCTAAGTGTTGACTTCAATGTTCACTGTTACATATATATATATATATATATATATATATATATATATATATATATATATATGCGAATAACAGTAACCTAATTATGGTCCAGAATATCAATAATAGCAGTAAAAACATCACTGATAAACTGGAGATCAGTGACAGAGTAGGTCAATTATATGAAAAAGAATGCTACATAACCTTAAAGGACCACAAACCAGATTTCGCGGCAAATCCTACTACAAGGATAATTAATCCTACAAGACCTGATATAGGAAAAATTAGTAAAATGATCCTTGAAAGGGTAAACAAACAAATTAAAGATAAAATAGGCCTCAAACTTTGGATAAATACCAAAGACGTGATAAACTGGATTACCTGTATAAAAGGAAAAAACAACTGCTAATGCAGTTCGATATTGAAAATTATTACCAATCAATATCTAAAGAACTGTTCTTAAATGCGTTGGACTTTGCCACCCAGTACACGGATATTACAGAAGAGGAAAAGAACATTATTTTAAATGCGAATAAATCAGTACTGATTCATAAAGGTGAGCAATGGGTAAAGAATTCATATGACCACTTTGACATCACAATGGGATCACTAGACTCAGCTG
>OZ038515.1:16324295-16331795 GCA_964036315.1 Acanthosepion esculentum
ATGTCAGTTATTTTTTAGTTCATTCATATAGTAAAATATATAGTTATTTCTTTATATGTTACTTAATTTTTTTTCTTCATTTAGTAAATGTAAAATTTCCTGTTTTTTTCGTGGGGCACCTTGTATATATGATGTGTGTATGTGTGTGTATATGAAAAATATTTTTGTAATTAAATAAACAAAAACATATATATGGGCGCAGTAATAATGCAATTAAAATCAATCTTTTTTTTCGTTTTTAGTAGTTCGAAACGAAATGCTTCAAATGCCCCTGACGAAAGGAAAGAAGAAAATTTTTGGCCAGCCAAATATTCATCACAATATTTATATGGGCAAACATTCATTTATGGCATAAATAGAGTGTATCATTAATGTTTCATTCAGATATAAATACGTTTATGTTTTCTGTTTGCTTGTGTCTTCATTTGAAGATTTATTACGTTACTTCCCTTTGTCCGTGTGTCAGTATTCCATTGCAGCCAGTGTGTACAAGCAAGAATATTCACAAATTATATATGAATTATTAAGAATTATTACGCATGCGTAGAGGAACTTTGTTAACAAAAGGCTGTTAGAACAAATGCCTGTGAGTTACGCTGTGTACGTTGCTTCAAAACCATAATGTAATTTACTCATACACAGGAACAAAATAATATACATTTTACACACCTTTTTAGCAAATATACTTTCCGTTTGAATTTATCATACAAATCACATACCTCTCAGTAACTCAGTTTTTATCAAATTTTAAACGATCAATTTAGACGTCAAAACAATGTTTGAGTTAAAGTTTAAGGTAGTTTCACGATTATTTATTAAAGCTATTAGATTTACTATGAAAACTGCAGTCTGAAGTTATTATGCAAAAGCCAAAAGTGCCATGTGTCCTCAAGGACTCATGGCACAGTGGATAAAGGCGTTGGTTATATCCAGTGACAGGACCCAAACAATTGTGAGTTCAATACCTGGTTATCTCCTGTTAATTCCCCTCTCCAAGGGGAATTAACAGGAGATAACTGATAACTGACATCCATTAAACATGGCACGTGTAACTAGAACAGTCTACCCCAGCGAGTGAAATTTATTTCAGTTCGACATTCCAACCACCTGAAGGAGGCTGGAACGTACTTCGGCCGAAAAGTTGTGATAAATATGGCAACAAAGATGAGCACAATAGCCCGAATAATATAAATAGTGTACATAATACCTCATCTCATAAATATAGCCAGAAACCAAAAAAATATTTTTATTTCAATAACAAGGCAATAAAATTATCAAAAATTGATCACCACCCATACGAGATCAAACAACAAACATATATGATAAGACTTTGAAGACTTTCCATCTTAAGATATTGACCCGTCTTCTCAATAACATCCACAAATCTATTATTCACTGATTTTGTTAATTTTCTTTACTTCAGTAGGCTCAATTTCCGACCTGGAGGTTTTATTGATTACCACAGGTCTCTCACTGCTTTGCTATCATATTGTTTACCGCTTTCATCTTCAATATTGACCATACATATTCCATCGGGTTTAGATCGCTACTTGAGAGTGGCTATTCTATTAACATCTATTTTGTAAAAAAAATAGTCTAGAAAAAGTCAGTTAACCATGGATACACGCGAAGGAGCATTGGCATACATAAATACTTTTGAAACTCTGATGCTGCAACCTGCACAGTTTAAAGAAAGTTTCGTCCATGAAATCGCAGTAGTTAGAACAGTTCAATTTAACTACTTCATCTACTTTGTCAGACAGTCAGTTATGTGCAATGCGCGATACACGCTTAGGCAATCATGTATTTTTCGATACATGACAGACGAGGCAGTAAGTTGCCATTTCTTTCTGCGGTAGATCAGTTGCCATCCAAAGCTATAGAACCCAGTCTGTCGTAGTATTTACTCTAGTTGGGGTGGGGAGAAGAGGATTTATACCTTTCCCAAAGATATTAGCACGTAAGTGGAGGCACGGCGAAGTAATGGATATCGGCTCGGATTGAGGAATCGGAAAGCCGAGTTCGAATTCCAGTCGAATCCGTCACATTCACTTACCTTGGTAAAAGTATGAATCCTCTTCTTCTCCACCCATCTATGGATAAATAGCAGGATAGCAACTGATCCACCGCAGAAAGAAATGGCAAACTACTGCGGGAAAAAAATCTGCCTCGTCAGTCATGTGTCGAAAGATACATGATCGCCTAAGCGTGTATCACTCATGGCACATAACTGACTGATATCGACTTTAATTCCATCTCATATCTCGGCCACTACATTCCTAACTTCTCGTAGTCACAGGAACATCAGCATCGGATAAAGTCCAAACTTTTTAACCATTTATCCGAAAGTCATCCGCGAAAATTACTTTCTTGGCCCAATTTTGACGCTATAAATATTTGTTTGCTAAAAGGTGTTTGCCTAGGAGTTTATTTGGCTGACCCTAATTCTCAGAGTATTCTACACATTTTGCACTTCTTGACTCCCTTAATCCCCGAGGGTTCAAAGAAGTGGTGACAGGCGAAAAGAGGAAGTTTCGCTTATAACTCTCCTTAGTTTGTGTTCCCTTCGAGGAGACAAGACTTTTCTTCTTCTTCTTTTTGTACTCAATTTAATTATATTTTTAACACAGTCTTTATCGTTCGATGATCTCTGCGAGTCTCCTTTGATATCTCATATATGGTCATTCCGTCGTTCAAGAAGAAAAAATTAGGAAATAGAGCAATGAATGGATAGGGAATGAGTGAGAATGGGGAGAGCGAATAAAGGATGGGCGAGAATAAAAAAATATTACTTCGCCGTGCCTCCACTTACGTGCTAATATCTTTGGAATGATAGGGAGAATAAGCAGACATAAGAGGAAATGTTAGGGAGAATAAGGAGACAATAGTGAATGGGAGGGAGTATAAGGAGACAGAATAGGGAATGGGAAGGAGAATTAAAAGATAGAACTGGGAATGGGAGGACAATAAGGGGACAGAAAGTGGAATCAGAGGGAGAATAAAGAGGGAGAACGGAGAACCGGAGGGAGAAAAAAGAGACAGAGCAAGGAATCAGAGGGAGAAAAAAGACAGAGCAAGGAATCAGAGGGAGAAAAAGAGACAGAGCAAGGAATCAGAGGGAGAAAAAGGAGACAGAGCAGGAAATCGGATGGAGAAAAAAGAGACAGAGGAAGCAATCAGAGGGAGAAAAAAAGAGACAGAGCTCGGAATCAGAGGGAGAAAAACGAGACAGAGCAAGAAATCGGATGGAGAAAGAGCAAGGAATCGGATGGAGAAAAACGAAAGAAAGCCAGGAATCGAATATGAGGGAATATAAGGAGGAAAATACATTGGTAAGTGGGTTGAAGGGTTGGGAATCATAATCGCCCAATTCTAAAGATAGACTGCACATAAAAGGAGATCAGCAATTATTACAAATACGTTATTACTGATTCATAGAACAAAGTTGAATGCATTAATTCAAGAGACAAAAATGTGATTATTGGAACGAGTCACTTGTGCATCGGTTATTCAATCTGTCAAATGTTTGTAATAATAAAAATGAAAAAACCTTATCGGAAAACTTTTTTGTCTGGAAGCAATGCGATAGCATGAAGAATCGAAGACAATCGAGTTTGATTTTTGAAGGAGAATTGAAGATTTCGAAAACCTGCAGCCTCGAAAAATGAAGAAGACATGAGAGCTTCTTAAGTAGAGAGATGAAGAAAATACTAGAATCCTTGCAAAGAAATCAATCATAACGTTTTTGGCATTTATCATCTTTATACTCTACTGAACAGTGTTTGGATCTTAAGAGTTTAATGATTTAGATTCGGATTGAACTATAGGATGTATGAATCGAGAAAGAATGGGGAAATATTTGATAAGCCTCTTATGGCATTGACAACCGACATTGTTTTTGTGTTCAATATGACGTACATGGCCTCGATCCACCCGTTTTACCGTTGCCGTCTTAAATACACGCACACACACAGGCATATATATATATATATATATATATATATATATATATATATATATATATATATATATATATATATATGTATATATGCGAGGGTGTAGGCTTTGCTTTCTATAAATCGATCATTAATTCAATCCATTGCTTATACGCTCACGATGTTTATAGAGACGTCAGTGTGTTAGCTATCTATCCCCATACTTCAAGTCTATCTATTTCTGTCTCTTCATATCTATCTACCCATCTTTTTGTGACTGTCCATGTAAATCTCGTAAATCTAGTTATTTCAGTATGTTCAGCTATCTTTCGCAGTGTGTTCATATCTTTCTGTCTGTTTTTTTTCGTTTTGCCCATGTATATCTTCTCTCTCAGACTGTTCATATATATATATATATATATATATATATATATATATATATATATATATATATATATATATATATACATATATATATATATATATATATATACATATATATATATATATATACATATATATATATATATATATATATATACATATATATATATATATGTGTGTGTGTGTGTGTGTGTGTGTGTGTGTGTGTGAAGAAATTTAGTTTTAAGGTTTGGTATATTTATGGGAGAAAGTGCTCAATATCATAGAGCGTATGTGAGAGCGTATAATTGAACATACATAGATAGATAGATAGATAGATAGATAGATAGATAGATAGATAGATAGATAGATAGAAAAATCATGAGAAATATACATAAACAGATTGTGATAGATTGATATGAACTTATATATATATATATATATATATATATGCTTAAATGTTTCATTAAATAATATAGACAAATGTCTATTTATTTTATGTAAATTCATTTCATATTTTCTGATAAGCTTAATAACATTATCATTAAACGAAGAAAGAAAATCACAATATTGATACATATTTTTTAATCCAATCTAAGCTTTCGGCTTACGTAAGTCATTATCAAAGATGACAATTAGAGTACAATATATTAAGCAATACACAGACGAGAAAGTGGTGATAGTCTGTTTGTGTTTACATGGATGATTTCCAAGCAACGATAAACACGTGCATATAAGACGCTGGAAGCAAAAATCGCACTGTAGCTCATGACGTCACACATGATCACGCTAGAGTGAATTCGAGAAGTATCAAGTATGGGAAGCCGTTGGCATAAACCAATGGATTCTGTTACCAATTATAGACATTTAAGAATATTTGTGGAGATTTCATAGTTTATTTTGTTCAGGTTAGGTTTCAACTGTTTTATGTATATAGCCTCAAGAATTTTCAGTTTTTGTTTATTGTTTTCATGTTTAAGTATAGTTGTGTTTTCAACAAGGATTTTCCGGAATTGTGTATGCTGCGACCAGGCATGTTGTTTTAAATGCCTAAAAATTCAAATGTAGTGTCAAGCGTCGTGAAAGCGAATTTGTGGTGTGACCAACATAAATATTATTTAATTCATTGGAGATACAATCTCACAAAGGGCACGTGAATTTGTAAACTATGTTGGATTTTGCAAATCGCTAACCGGGGAGAAGAATCGTTGTGAATAATTGAGTTGGATATATTGGATTTAGTGTAGTATATGTTTGACTTAATTTTTTTGCTCGGTTATTTTGTAGATATATTAGTATTTACTAATTGTTTTAGTATATTTTCATCTTGTTTATAATTAGTATGCATTTGATTACGATATAGGATATTAATATGTTTGAGATTAGTAGAAGCAGTATTATGTACTATTTGCTTAGTATTGCGATTTCTAAAAAAGCATCTTATTTGTTTATCAACTATATAGTTTGGAAAGCTATTATTAATAAGTGTTTGTTTTATATCCTTTAGTTCACTGTAAAAAATCTGTTTTGTGGATGAATTAGTTTCTGCACGATTTTATAAATTGCTATTTTGTAGTAATATGGGCATTCACTCTTGTAGTTAAGTGTACATGAATTTGTGCTGGTAGGTTTTTTATATGGTGAAATAGTAAATTTGTTATTATTTGTGTTTATCAATATGTCAAGGAAACGAAATTTATTATTAGTATTGAGTTCATACGTGAATTTAAGGACATAATTATTTTGGAAACGTTTTTGAAGTTGAAGTATTTCATTTGTCTTTTTAACTAACATAAGAATATCATCAATGTGTCTTAGGTAGATGGATGGTTTTTTAAAATCTTTAAATATCTTATTTTCAAGGTTCGACATGTAGAAATTGCTAAACGTCGGACCCAGTACTGAACCCATGGAGACACCATCACGTTGTATATATATATTATTATTATGATTGAAGAACGGGACTTCAGTAGTACAAGCTAATAGTAGTTTCCGTAATATAATAGGATTAATTTTAAGTGGGGGTAAAATGAGTTACTGCATATATTTCTTATAATTATGTCAATAGTTTCATTAACAGGGACATTGGTAAATAAGTTTTCAACATCAAGTGAAGCTATGATTTCATTGTCGGGTTTTTCACTTTATATGATTTGGATTAATTCTAATGTTGATTTAACTCTAAATTTACTATGAAGGTAGGGAGTAATTAGTTGGTTAATGTATTTTGTTAACTGATATACAGGAGTTGGAATTTGCGATATGATAGGACGGAGAGGATAGTTAGGTTTATGTGTTTTTATATTGCCGTATATGTAACCAGGTCTATAATTAACAAAAGTTTTAGGGAGTTTTAAAGAGTTCTATTCAGCATTATTAGCATTAATGAGTTTATTAAGCTTTGATTTTAGTTGGATGGTCGGGTTCTTGTTGAGTTTTTTTTTTAACTTTATGTAATCATGGATTATGTGGTCAAGTTTTTTGTTGTAATCCAATTTGTTTAGGATGACGAAAATGTTGGTCTTAGCTTTTTTACGATTATGTCAGGGTGGTTGCGTAGTTCTTGTGCGGCAATTTTCAGTTGATTAGAAATAATTTTTCTTTTTATCATGCCGATCCTTGAATGCCTCGGCCTTAAGTAACTCTTTAAATTCTGGTGTCGATTGTACTTATGGTATATATGGCAGTTAGGTCCATATATACCGTAAGTACAATCGACTTAAAAAAAAAAACAGAAATTGTCACCCTATACCAAAACATCGTTAAACTGCTGGATGAATAACTAATAGAAACAACAGCAGAATTTAAAGACTTACATTACAGATAAATTTGAATTATTTTCCAATGCATAATTCATTCCTGAATCGCTGACCTAAATTAATTAAAAAACTGACACCGGAAATGGGTTTATATATTTGTGCTGACACTACGCACAATAATCTAAACTTAAAAATCAGAAGATGAGAAAGAGAGAGAAAATAAAATAAAAGAAAAGAAAAACACGGGGAAAGATGGAGTGGGCAACTAAAACCGAAGGGCATTTATAAAAGAGCCGCTATACAATCAAGAAAATTTGACAAAAGTAATATCCCCTACAGGTTACAAATTTAATATAAACATAAAGAAACAACAAAAAAAATATAACGAATATTTAATCTAGCAAGGACCTACTATTTCTATGTCCAAAAACACATACGTATAT
>OZ038515.1:16334295-16389295 GCA_964036315.1 Acanthosepion esculentum
CTTTTTTCATAAACTCCCCGCATGAAGAGACACGGCAGATGAGATCAGATACTACACATTGATCTCAGCGGATTAATCTGTGACACGGTTTTGCTAATTATCGCAACAGTAAAAGTGATTTGATTTGAAATATAATACGCTTCTTGGCGATCGAGCGCAGAAAGACCATAATGGCCGATTGGAATACTTCACTAACCATTTCTCCATCGTGATACAGTCAGAAATTTAGTTTATACGTTTTTTAAAAAATATGTTTCGCGTAGTTATAGCACATTATCACTAAAAGGCTCGAGTGACACACGAGGTAGGGCGGGACAATCGAGACACTAATGATGAATGCGGTATATGACATTAATGAAATAAAAGGTGGTAAGTAGTGCAGATTATGGGAATAAAGAAGAGACAATAACTGAACCTCCAGTTGAAGAAGTCAGGATTAGATTGTTCAAGGAAGCACTCAAGTGGGAGCATATTAGATGGCAGTTCTTGGGAAAAAAGATTTCTTTTTATATCTGCAACCTGGGGATGATAAGGGAATTCGACTCCGTGGAAGCAGCATGTCGTGTCTTCGTTGTCTCCTTATTCCCCCTTCCCGTTCCCTGTTCTGTCTCCTTATTCTCCCCCCGTTCGCTGTCCTGTCTCCTAATTCTCCTCCCATTCGCTGTCCTTTCTTTTTATTCTCCCTTCCTTTCCTTGTTCTATGTCCCTGTTCTCCCTCCCTCGTTGCGAACTGTCCTAAACACATAATGTATTTAATCCGAACATTTGTCATTGAAATATATATAAATTAGCAGTAGGCTTGCGACGTTGCCTCTTATGGGAAATAGCTACTGAGTAGATAAGACTCCGTAAGCTATTTGGAATTCCATAAAATTTGGGAAGTGTAGATTGAGCAACGCCAGCGACATTTTATCTTCGGATTAATTTGTCTCAGTATGACAGAAGCTATGAGATACTTCCTCTAGAACTATAGTGAGACCACCACATCTAAGAAGTATGCTACCTTGATTTGAGAGATATCGAAACTCCCAAGCCATGAAGTACCTTTCCTTCAAGAGAGGGGCTGGGGGTCATTACCCAGCATCTCCCTAAAAGTTATGTGACAACTTACGGCACAAGCTGGGTGATTTTGACATTAATATTAGCTCAATCCTAGGGTTCCATCATTCTAAGTAGTATCTCGCCTTCAGGAAAGGGCCGGGGTAATTTCTCCGGCAAATATTCCCAAAAGATGAAGCGCTGAGGCAACTTGAGCATGATTTGAACGGCTTTTCTGAAATCACTCATTAAACACCTAACCCTATTTCATATTCTTTTACGTCGTGTGGATAAATATCTACCTTCTGGAGCGATATCCTGAGTGAAGATTTATTTCCAGCTTCTTGAGATCTGGCGTGGATTTGAAACCCAAAAGACATTCAAAGCAGGAATCTCATTAAGATTCGAGCTATTCTTCAAGACTATTGAACACCTGAGGTCTGCATGGTGATAATGAAATGAAATTAGCCCTTTTTTTCTGGCATCGAAAGTTACTTACGCACTGAGCTAATAAAGCTAAATCATAGATTGGCTGAAAGTCTCCAATCAAGATGCGTAAGTTGTTAGACGGTGAAGTGCCCAGGGAACATGAGACGTTAATCAATGACTTTCCAGAAAACCGTATATTAAACTACGACCGTGTGTAAAATTCTGTTGCGACTTAGGTGGATAAATAGTTTCCTGACATGAGCCGGGGTAGTTTAACATTAATATTAGCTCGCGCCCTGGGGAGGAGTTATGCTCCCAGGCAGTACCTCGTCCAGGAGAGTACTAGGGTCATTATCCATCAGCGGAGGTGTCGGAAATTGGCCTTTTTGCGACCGTTGTGCGTTCAAGGACACATGGCCCTGGGGATAAAGGCGTTGGTTAGATCCAGTGACTACACCCAAAGAGTTTTGAGTTCAATACCAGGCCTCTGCAATGATTAATGAAAACATTTTCGAGAGTTGAGTTAAAGGGAAATAACTGAGGCACCCGGAAGAGACATAACTAAATAAAGGGTTCGATTCGAAATTCCAATCACCTGAAGAAGGCCGGAGCGTAAAATGGCCGAAATGTTAGGAATATGGCAATGAAGATGAGGATAACAGTCCGAATAATGTAAATGATGTAAATAATCATAATACCTCATCTCAAAGATATAGACAGATATTCAATTTTCTGATAGATGTCGCGATTTGTAAAATCATTCATTGCCATTTAATGCAAACATTAACAGACAACTTCATTAGAATACAAATCAGAAACATGTCTCCAACCAAAGTTGTTACTTTTTGTTTACTTATCTTTATTCTTTCTCGACCTGGGCATTCTGATATTTCTGTATATCTGTCTGTCTGTTTATTTTACCACAGTGTTATATCTCTTCCTCTTTAACCCGCTAATTTTTTTTATTTATTTACTTGAAATTTTCCTCGTGGAACTTTTCACCCTCCCTCTCTGTTACTGTTACCGCCATTTCTCTGATTCTCTCTATTCTTCATTATTTTCTCCCTCTCTCTCACTCATCCCAATTTCTGTCTCTCTCACACTTCATTCTCTTTATCTGGTTCATTCTCTCTCCCCCTGTTTCATTTCTGTGTCTCCCTTCTTTTTATTATTTATTTTCTTTCTTCACTAAGACACAAGGAGTTACTGGGTGTGGAAGAAACAGAAACAAAAACATTCTAATAAGCGGGAACAAAAAGAGTAATCAGGAGCACAGCAGTTAGCGACTAACACTCCATTTCAATTTTTGCAGATTAAAGTTGGCTGGAACGCATGGGGCTGGAAAGGATTTCCACAAGCAAGAAGTGCGAGAAAATAAACTTAGCATAGAACTTACAGCTACATATAGCCAGCTGACCTGAATGTTGAATCGGATCTCGACGTCAGCACTTTGCTTAAATACATGTCGAGGTACTATAGCGTAGTACTTATAATTAATCATGAAATTATTTATAGAAAAGGCGCAGGGAGGCAACCATACGGTGGTGGGAAAGTGACTAAAGCCGATCCGCTAGATCAGGACCAATAATATTGCTGATTGTTCTTTAGATTTTATCAAGGGTATCAAGGAAAATATTAGGAGCACCGGATCATATATGGCAGTAATATTCTAAGCATAGACGAATGATAGACATAGGTATCTATAGACAAAATTTTCTCGCACGACACAGTAAACCCACTTTCATAGCAGCTGACTTAGCAAGTGTTTTCACTTCATTTCAGTTGAGAATATTAGCCTGAGAAGGCGCAACGAGTCCCTTTTCTGGAGGTTAGCATCAGCCATATTAATGGGAGGCAGAGAAGGGTCCCTCAGATGATTAATAGTGAGAAGGTTAGTTTTGGAGGCATTAAAATTAATAAGGCATCTTTTGAACCGGTTAACAACAGCCTGGAGATAATTTTTGACATCGGCTGCCATTTTGATTTTATTTAGCTGATCATTTTTGCGTTACTTTCTATCACTCTTATCTCTATATTTTATCTATGATGTTTTTTTCACTCTCACTTCCTCCCTATTTCTTCTACTGCCATTCTCCTGTTAACATTTCTCTCTTTTTCTTTCTTTCAGTCTATTTCTTTTACTCTCTCACTCTTTCACAGTTTCTGTCTTTTATTTCTCTTTCTCCCTCCATCTCTCATTCTCTTACTGCTTTTGTGACGCTGTCGCTCCCTCTCTATATCTTATCTACCTGATTTTCATGTACTCCCTAATTCTATCACTATTTTCTTCCTCTGCATTTTAAAACAGCGTCGCTTACATTCTCGTTCTCCCTCTTCTTCACTCCGTTTTTATTCATCTCCATTAGTTTTCTTCCCGTTTCAAGCTAACTGATCCCTGGCGTCTTTACCACGTGACCTACTTCACCGGATTGTTCCGGGTCGGTGCGAGACGTCCGCCTCGCCCGGGGCGAACCATTAGACCTCGCTTTTGTTTGTCATTCGATTAGCGCTTGATTTCCAGTCGGAACAAAAGATTCCTTTGCGAGAAAATCGCAACATGCCATGAATACAAAATAGGCAATGATTTCGTAGCATTTTACGCGGGAAGGCTCCATTTTGTACGTCAGTATACTGTTGGGCATCATGGCGCGAACAAGTTTGCGCTTCCTTTGCTTCTCTCTCAACGACTGTTTCTTTCTTTCTTTCTCTTTCTCTTTTACTTTAAGACTCCTGCTGAGTTTTCTCTTGGGCGGGAAAATATGGTTGGGTACCTAATGCATAATTTCGACAACAGGAAAACTAAAAATGAAAAGTAATAATATAAAATCACAAAGAGAACAAAATCTTTAGTGGAAAAATATCTTAATTTTGTTCAGAAAGAAAATTCAGGCAACATTTGAAACCGACTTATTTTTAAACCTCTCTGTTTAACAAATAAATGTTTAAATAAATAAACATACAACTTTTTTCTTTAATGTAGACCAAAATCAAACAAGTACAACTACTTAAATATCAAGAAAGTATTTCCGAGATGAGGTATTGTAATTATTTACACTATTTACATTGTTCGGACTGCTGTCCTCATCTTTGTTGCCATATTCACGTTTCGGCAGTTGTACGTTCCAGCCTTCTTCAGGAACGACACAGGTCATTGGATATAGGCATTGGTTGAATCCAGTGACTTCACTCAAAGAGTTGTTAGTTCAATACCTAGCTAATGCAGAACTGAACAAAAACTTGGAGAGTTGAGTTAAAGTTAGATAACTGAGACATTTGGAAGCGACATGGCACGTGGAACTGGAACAATCTACCTCGGTGGACAAACTAAAGGGCTCAGCTCGAAATTCCAATCAACTGAAGAAACGTAAAACTGCCGAAACGTCGTGAATATAGCAACAAAGATGAGGTCAAGAGTTCGAACAATGTAAAAAGCGCAAATAATCAAGGAAGTGTATTAACAGAGAAGGAAAATTGAGACTTTAAAATTCGAAGGCGCATTAGGTTAGTCAAAGATGCCCTCAGAACATCTAAACAGATTATAAAAAGGAAAGAAAGAAAGAAAGACGAATGTGACGCGTAACGACATGTAATACAAGAAAGAAAGACAGTGTTGCAACCTAAAAAGGGTTACTGAATGAGGAATAACCAAAACAGGGTCTGGAAATGAAATGGTAATCTTTATAACATTAAAAAAATACAATACTCGCCAGCGGCATGAAGTAGGTAAACCACTGCTAGTAGTGGACTATGTAGACAGCATATCCCCCCCCGCACTTACAATAGTGTCCAATGTATTTGTGAGAATTGGGACATACTCATTAGTGTTCATAGGTTCGGTATATAACAGAAAGAAAGAAAGAAAGAAAGAAAGAAAGAAAGAAAGAAAGAAAGAAAGAAAGAAAGAAAGAAAGTGTTGCAACCTAGAAAGGGTTACTGAATGAGGAATAACCAAAACGGTGTCTGGAAATGAAATGGTAATCTTTATAACATTAACAAAACAAAATACTCGCCAGCGGCATGAAGTAGGTAAACCACTGCTAGTAGTGGACTACGTAGATAGCATATCCCCCCCCCACTTACAATAGTGTCCAATGTATTTGTGAGAATTAGGACATACTCATTAGTGTTCATAGGTTCGGCATATAACAGAAAGAAAGAAAGAAAGTAAGAAAGAAAGAAAAAAGAAAAAAAGAAAGAAAGCCGAATAACGTGACGCGTAACGACATGTAATACAAGAAAGAAAGAAAGAAAGTGTTGCAACCTAGAAAGGGTTACTGAATGAGGAATAACCAAAACGGTGTCTGGAAATGAAATGGTAATCTTTATAACATTAACAAAACAAAATACTCGCCAGCAGCATGAAGTAGGTAAACCACTGCTAGTAGTGGTCTACGTAGATAGCATATCCCCCCCACTTACAATAGTGTCCAATGTATTTGTGAGAATTAGGACATACTCATTAGTGTTCATAGGTTCGGCATATAACAGAAAGAAAGAAAGAAAGAAAGAAAGAAAGAAAGAAAGAAAGAAAGTAAGAAAGAAAGAAAAAAGAAAAAAAGAAAGAAAGCCGAATAACGTGAAACGTAACGACATGTAATACAAGAAAGAAAGAAAGAAAGTGTTGCAACCTAGAAAGGGTTACTGAATGAGGAATAACCAAAACGGTGTCTGGAAATGAAATGGTAATCTTTATAACATTAACAAAACAAAATACTCGCCAGCGGCATGAAGTAGGTAAACCACTGCTAGTAGTGGTCTACGTAGATAGCATATCCCCCCCACTTACAATAGTGTCCAATGTATTTGTGAGAATTAGGACATACTCATTAGTGTTCATAGGTTCGGCATATAACAGAAAGAAAGAAAGAAAGAAAGAAAGAAAGTAAGAAAGAAAGAAAAAAGAAAAAAAGAAAGAAAGCCGAATAACGTGAAACGTAACGACATGTAATATAAGAAAGAAAGAAAGAAAGTGTTGCAACCTAGAAAGGGTTACTGAATGAGGAAAAACCAAAACGGTGTCTGGAAAATGAAATGGTAATCTTTATAACATTAACAAAATACAATACTCGCCAGCGGCGTGAAGTAGGTAAACCACTGCTAGTGGTGGATTACTTAGGCAGCATATTACTCCAACATAGACATTAGGTACGGATTATAACAATTAAAAAACGCAACCAATTTTTGTTCCAAACAAAAATAATGTTGCTAGCGGTAGAGTTTGAACCCAGGTAAAATCAATAATTTTGAATGCTGACCCTCAAGGCACACAGGGGTTCATCCACTAGAACAATTGCCGCAAACCAATATTTAAATCTCGGCTTCAACATTTAACTCTTTAGTCAACTAAGTTAACATCTTCCAGGTGTCGTGACTATAAAAGTGTTAAATAGAGGCAGACAGAGAGGGAGGGACAAAGAGAGAGGGAGAAAGGAAGATGCGGTAGAGAGGGATAGAGAGCGAAAGAGATAGAGGTTAGCGGTGGAGAGAGATCAAGAGAGAGGGAGAGAGTGAGAAAGAGCAAGAAAAAGAGAGAGAGAGGGAGCAAGAAAATGAGAGCGAGAGAGAGAGAGAGTTGACAACTATATAATCCCTTGATTTTCGACATCTTACTAATGTTGCTTCCCTTTCGACGCACTGTTGGTCGATACCCCGTTCGACCGCTGAAATAAGCAGGGCAAAATCGAAAAAATAAAATAACTTTCGATACAGCTATCGACACCACGGAGTTCGTCTTCGATGTACGTCGATTTCTGATGGCATTACGATAGAAAACAACAATATAAGGATTTTTTTAATTTGCAGTAATGGCTAATGGTAATATATTGCGGGCTCCTTATAAGGAAACATTTGTCCTTCATTGACCGAATAGATGTCGTTACTGTCGTTCTCTCATATTAGACTATTCTTTTTATGAAAATAAGTTTCTGAAGTCCAATAAATGTTATAAATCTTTCCACTATTGATGGAGTTTCCTTTATAACAGGGGCATCCAAACATTTTTCAAAGACGGCCACATTTGATTAGGTAAATATGTGTGAAGTCCAACCATTCTTATTCGCATTCGTTCCACAATGAAAATTAAATGTAAATGAAAATATTATTGAAAATGGCATATTTTCATTTCTTCACATGGATGACAAATAAATTTAAACAGATCTTTCCAAAATCACTCAGCCTGTCGTATCCGAAGCCCATATAAGATCATATAAAATATCAGTTAATATCTCTGAGATAAGGTATTATGATTATTAACATTATTTTCATTATTCGGACTGTTATCCTCATCTTCATTGCCATACTGACAACGTTTCGACCGTTGTACGCTGCGGCCTTCTTTAGGTGATTAGAATTTCGAACTGAACCTTTTATTTCGTCCACCGTGGTAGATTGTTCTAATTCCACGTGTCATGCCTCTTCCGGATGTCTTCGTTTTTTTCATTTAACTCAACTTTCTAAGTTTTTTGTTTGTTTTGTTCACCACTGCTGTAGACTGGTATTGAACTCACAACTCTTTGGTCTAGACAAATTCTTTATCCACTGGGCCATGTGTCCTTGAGTAGTTGCTTCCAGGAAACTATAATATATCTCAAGTTAATCTAAAAACATTACATATTACTGATAATGTTGTCTGTCCCCTTTTAAAGGTTAAAAACATATAAATAGGGACATTACACAAACATTCATCTTATTAATAAGTAGAAAAAATTAAATGACACAAGTCGAAGTGTTCAAATATTTTTATAACTGTTTTTGAACAACACAAAACAAATTTAATTCACTAAAATTTCAGAATTTATTCACCTCAGATGACCAAAACAAATGACTTGCATGCACTAATCTGACTGGTTATACTGAGATATCGACTGCAGTATGTTGGCCAGGGTTAGTTCAAAGGCAGTGGTCTGCTTCAAAAGCAATGCTTTTAGAAATTGACTGGAAAATGCCATGGTCAAGCTCAGGGTCACACAGACAGAGGTAGGGGAACACAGTGCTGCTGCCAGCTTTTCGTAAAACATGAAATTGCATTTCTTAGGTGTGTACTTTACATACTCTGATTGACAATGCTGGTGGTCCGTAAGTGATACATTCTTTGACAGGGGATAGGGGACATATCAAATTTGACCGCGGGCCGAAACTGGCTGCTGGACAGGACTTTGAAAATGCCTGCTTTGTACCCTTTTATTTTAAGCAGCTTAGAATGAGAGAATATTGATTGTGTTATTATTTTCTCTGAGTTTTCTTCGTTACGCTTTTTAAAGTCTTCAAAGGAACTGGTTTCTGTTATTTTATAAAGTTCTTTGTGATTCTGTGGCGCCAGTCTATGAGGTCCGATTGAGTTATCATCTTATACATCTACAGAGTTAAATAAGGAATATAAACAAATATGTGGATACCTAGTAAAGAAAAAAACATACTGATTTTGTTGTACTTCGTGGTTTTAAAGTATGGTATTCAAACTACGTTTGCATTAACAGAACTACGTGTTCTAAAGTAAAACGTATATTTCCATAAAGTTTTACCGATGAGGTTTTTTTATAGTTTCTCATTGGTCTGCACATTGAACGATTTGAAAGATTCTTTCATAAGATTCGGGTGTGGATGCGCAGGTTGTGTAACAGTGAGCAGCTCATACATAAAAATCGAATTCAACTTCCGATCGATTACGTTGCGTTCACTATATCACCAAAACATTTGTATGAATACATCTCGTCTTCCCTTTACTTTTTAAAAAATCATTTCACCCCAAGTAAGGCAATAAAGCCACTAAGACAGAAGGGGGTTACTGAGTATTAAAGAGTATGTGAAAATAAGAAAAAATACTAGTAAGGAGCGAGAATAACAAAAGAACATGAATAAAGAAGACAGAAGATAACGATTGCATTTAAATAAAACTATGAGTACATATAATGGCAAACTATAAACTTGATTGGCGACCAATCTATGAAAAGGAAACCTCTGAAACCAAAACCGTATATATACCGTGTATTGAAGTTCTTTAGCCTGGGCTGGTTACATATCTAGTGATATAAAAAAAAAACACCGAGAAACCTGGGCTGATCATAGCGATGTGATGACCCGGAAAATTCACAATAACCAGAATTTTTAATTCACGTCAGGTACGTAATTTTGTGTAGGTGCAGGTAATGTCATCTTTTTTTTTATTATTTACAATCACCTTTCCTAGCAATGTCTATTGCTAATTTTTTTTTTTTTTTTTTTTTGCTGGGCGGCGGGGAGGAGACATGGAGATATGCCACTTCATACACATGTTGCCTGACCAAAGAAAGGACAAAATATTAAGCGCTTGTAAAGTTTATCTGAATCTAATCATGCGTACGTAGAATTTGTTTACATTAGGATGTTATGTACAGTTGGTATACATTAGGATAATATGTTTGAGGGGACCTACAGGAAAATAGCACCAGTTCCATATGTACCACCCTTTTTGGTGCACCTGAAGACACAGCTCCTTCCCTTGAACTGAACTTTGGTTAATTTTCTCCTTGGAACCGAAAGCGACAAATAGTTTATCACAAGGCCAGAAGCATTGGACACTCAGTGAGTCTCGAATTCACTACCCAGCAGCAAGGCTCAACCAAGTTAACCTCCTTAACAATTACTCCACGCTGATGTGCCGTTCTTGTGTAGAAGGATTTATATTCTCAAGTGATATGAAATGTGACGCAATGAATATATAACGTAGGTATGTGTAAAATTGCATGTCAAGCGTCGATTTCCCTGCAGGCGTCGCAGAATATTGTCCGTTGTTTTTAAATGCAATAAACTCGAGCAGCCTCTGACAGGACACATCACGTCGCTACTGGTTTTACGATGGTGGGAATTTGAAGATTTCCATGAATAATGTTGTCGTGGCAGGTTTTATTTGATAAGCATAGTTTACTCTTGACAAAAGTCTATAATTGTTATCACGTCGGTAGGACAATCCAGTGAATAGAAAATTCCATAAAAGAGAACGCTTAGATCTGAAAGCCACCAATTCATGTGTGGGGAATTAATTGTTGAAAGTTCCTTTGTACCGAAGAAACCCATTTACATTTTCAAGCTTTTGATTGTCTTCTTAATATCTCCCCAAAAAGACTCGAGAGCCACACAAGGCAGAGGGTTTCAATCGAGAAGTTAGTGAGTTATGTAGTATGAAAGAATTGTTCTGATGAACTTTGGTCTGTGGTACCTAAACTCTGAACTAGTTTGGCAACGAGATTTCATGATTTTATAGTGTTATGGACCAATATCCTGGCACCATGGTTATGGTCCAAGGTAGAACCAAGGAAGAACAACACGAACACAAGAGTAGTAAATAACAGAGATATATTACAACAGAAATATAATACAAGAAGTTGAAGGTGTTAACTGTCAGTCTGGTTTAGAGTGAACTAATATGTCTTGACTCATTAGGTCTCACCTCGTTCCGATATTTAACAGTCCCTCCCACGAGGAAAGTATGTGGCACAAGGCCGAGGTTAACGTAGGTTTCTCCGATCCCGTTAGCTCGGCCAAAAATACTCCCTTAAAACCCTGTATAAACGGGTTCAGGGCTTGTCTACCACCCCGGACGAAACTGTGCCCTTCAGCAAAGCCTCGTCCGGGTTCCTCTCTGCCAAAGCAGAGAGTCCGACAGGAGTCGCGCACAGTCAGTGACTGCGTCTCGACTTGATCCAATATTTAAAAAACCCTCCCACGTGGGTCGCATGTAGCACAAGGCCGGCTTAATGTGGGTTCTCCGAGCCCGTAGGCTCGGCCAAAAATATGCCATTTGCCCATTAGATCCCGTATAAACGGGATCAGGGGCTGTCTACCTCCCCGGACGACAATTTGCCCTGCGGCAAAGACTCGTCCGGATTCCTCTCTGCCAAAGCAGAGAGTTCGACAAGAGTCGCGCACAGTCAGAGACTGCGTCTCGACTCGTTGCTCCCCTCTCTCTCAGAGAGGCGCAATTATTTATATAGTCAGGAAGAGTCCATTATCGGTATAGGTAAGTTCCCATAACATATAGTTGAAATAGTTAGATGTAACCGTAAGTTCTATGCTAACAGTTTCTTCTCTCGCACTTCTCGCCTGTGGAACTATCTTCCCGTTACTTGCTTCCCAGTCATTTTTTTATTTTAAACAATGTCATTCGTTGACTTCTGTCTTCTTAATTCCTGTTCTTCTATTATTTCTCCTTCATTAATAATGTTTTGCCTTTACTTATATAATTTTACACTCATTAAAACATTTCGTCGTAGTGGCTTTCTTGTCATGATTTGGTTTAAACGATTAAAATAAAAATATATACAAAGATATTATTTTTGTTATGTGTATATGTGTATGTGTGTGTAGAAAATACATATATGTAGGCATATATGTAGTGTGCATATAAAATCAATATTGCTTGGTGACGGTCCATTTCCCGCTCCCTTTTTTCTGAAGATCGCATGAAGTCGTGAAACCTACAGTCACCATCTAATGTTGATTCCTATATCCACACTTGTTTTATTTTGATTTATTTTTAAATATAAAGAACGCTCATAAATATTCATCAGGTCACGAGAAAAGTCGAGGTGAATTATGAATTTTGAAAAACTAACAACACCTGTTTATTTGGTTATAAAGACTTGTTGCTAAATAAAATTCCAACATTTGCCTTGATATCATCCATCAGAGGACGAAACTCGTCGGCTAAGATAATTTTTTTCTTTTGTCTTTATTCATATTGACCTTTTACAGATATCTTTTAGTTATATCTGAAATTTTACATACATACACACACACACACACACACACACACACACATATATATATATATATATATATATATATATATATATATATATATATAATGCGTAGAACGGATGTCAAAATTCGTTGAAAAATGCACCCCTACCATTCTTAGATTTAACCTCTTTTTCGAACGTAACTCATAATTGATACAATAATAATGAATAAAAATGAACACGCTACCTCCTCTGTCTAAATGATTGAATTTCTCTGTATCCCGGGAAACAAAAAATTATGAATTGTCTGTGCGTTTAAAACTCAGTAAATTTAAAAATAAGTTATTCTAAAATTCGCTTGAAGATGAAACGGAACTAATGCGTTTAATTTAATTATATAATTAAATTTGAAGTTTTTATCTTCAGTTTTTGAAACATGGTAATTCCTGTGTAGCGAAGAAACCATATTTTAAATCAATTAATTTATAATATTTATGCTCTGTAAATTTACATGAGCACTGTTTTGTAAAAATAAAAATATCAATAAAAACACCGGATTATATATCTTACTGTTCTTTCTTTTTATTATAATCTCTCTTTCTCTCTCTCTCTCTCTCTCTCTCTCTATCTATCTATCTATCTCTCTCTCTCTCTATATATATATATATATATATATATATATATATATATATATGAAATGTCATAATGATATTTTGCTTGTGGGTGTTTTTGTCTCCAATGAAACAAATTCTTTCAAGAGATCTGCACATTTTATACGGTTGTTTAATGACAAAGAAATCCATGATTTTTCTCAATTTCTCGATGTAACTGTAAGTCATATGCTAACAACTTCTTTTTCTCGCTTGTGGAAATCTATTCCGACTTCTTGTTTCCCAGTCAACACTGGTCTTCAAAAATTGAAATATATTGTCAATCGTTATATTTCTCTTCTTTTATTTTTCTTGTTCCTAAATAATAGTATCTTTTTTCTGATATTCTTTCGCACACAGTCCACTGCCTCTTAGAGTTTGTGGCGATATTCGAAGTACCACTCAAAACAGAAAACAAAAAAATAAACTAGGCTTACAAAACCGGTCAGCTGTGCTACCAAGAAGGAAAAATTGCAACTTTATCTTTCCTTAGTCTTCTTCAGGGTGTTGAACCTTGTTGCCTCAAAAGCTGCGGCTTGTGCCTTGTAGTTCTTCGTAGGGTAATAGTTTAACTATTAAAAAAAAGTTTTACTGTAGGGGAGAGGATCCTTACGTCTTTAAGAAACACCAAAACGAAAAGAGCCACAAAAGTAGTGAAGTAGTGCTAAAGAATAGCAGTAATAAGTCTATGTAACATATAAAGAGTTGGAAGAATTACTACTTGAATTCTCCCATTACAAAAAGGCCTAGGAGGCTTTTGTATCGAGATTTTGTGGAGCTGCCTGTGGGCGGCTCGTCTTGTCTGCGACCAAGTTGCTCTCTCTCTCTGGTCTTCGGCGCCATCTGCAGATTACCTCTCGCCATTAATCATCTGAGAGACTCCTTGCTGTCTTCCATCAGCATGGCTGATGCTATCCTCCAGAAAAGTGACTCATTGTACCTTCTCGGGCTCACGTTCTCTGCTGATATGAAGTGGAATCCACTGCTAGGTCAGCTGCTAAGAATGTCGGTTCACTATATGGGGCGAGACAATTTACTACTCAAAATATAAAACAAAACATAATCTAGGCTTACAAAACCGGTCACCAGTGCTATCAAGAAGGAAAAATTGTAACTTTATCTTTTCTTTGTCTTCTTCAGTGTGTTGAACCTTGTTGCCTTACAAGCTGTGGCTTTTGCCTTGTAGTTCTTCGTATGGTAATAGTTTAATTATTAAAAAACAGTTTTACTGTAGATGAGGTATCATTACGCTGTAGGAAACAACAGAACGAATAGAGACAAAGAAAATATTTATTTTGTAAAAACATAATAAAAACTCTGGCACAAAGTCGAAGGGGAAATGGGGAAATTCTGGGTTTTCACTGACTATCCTAGTTCTAGTTAACCCAAATCATGAATCATTCATTCAATACAATATGCTCAATCACCACATTAACTTGTCCATCACCCCCCAATCCTACATGTACCACAATATCACATATTCTCAATGGACCTACAAAATACACCATGATGTAAAAATTTATAATGCTCATAAAGTCTCTTACAAAAATATATAGAAATTTCATGAAACATGAAATGACGGGGGAGGAGAGATGAACCCAGAAAACAAAATGACGAGTAGAGACAGAAAAGTGGTGAACAAGTAACTAGCAAGGATATTTGTCAACCGCTCCACGCGATCAGATGTGACACAAAGCCGAATTTAACGTTGGAAATGCGAGCTCGTAGACTGGGGCAAAAATTCCCGGTAGATCCTGTAAAAACGGGGTCGGGTCTACCACCTCAGACGAGACTCTGCCCTTTGGCATAGGCTCGTCTAGGTTCATCTCCGCCCGAAGCAGAGAGTTCGGCTAGCTTAGCCGAAGGCGAATCAACTAATTGGCGAAGCAAGCTACAAGCAACTAGCAAGGTTATTTACCTCACCAACCCGCGGGGCAGGATGTGGCACAAGACCTTTTTTAATGCGGTGTAAAACCGAGCCCGTAGGATCCGGCAAAATTCCCTGTAGACCCTGTAAAAACGGAGTCGGGTAGCTGTCTACCCCCCCCCCCCCCAGAAGAGACTCTGCCCTTCGCCATATTTCGTCTGGGTTCCTCTCTGTCCTAAGGCAGAGAGTTCGTCCAGCTCAGCTGGAGACGAATCTCCAACTAACTGCCGAAGCAAGCGACAATCAAATGGCAAGAAAAATTGAATATTTACAAACATATATGCGAACCACTAGTCACATGCTAATTAGTCACATGCAAAGGAAAGACAGTGATTGGTCTATGTAACATATAAAGAGTTGGAAGAATCACTATTTGAAACCTCCCATTACAAAAAGGCTTTTGTATCGAGATTTCTTGGAGGTGTCGTGAAGGATCACTCTGTGGGCTGCACGGTTTGTCTGCGACCGAGTTGCGCTCTCTCTCTGGTCTTCGGCGCCAGCTGCAGATTACCTCAACAACACCGTGTTTTCCTTTACCTTCTCGCCATTAATCATCTGACAGACCCCTTGCTGTCTTCCATCAACATGGTTGATGCTATCCTCCAGGACTCGTTGCACCTTCTCGGGCTCACGTTCTCTGCTGATATGAAGGGGAATCCATTGCTAGGTCAGCTGCTAAGAATGTCGGTTCACTATATGGGGCGAGACAATTTACTACTCAAAACATAAAACAAAAAATAAACTAGTCTTACAAACCCGGTCAGCAATGCTATAAGGAAGGAAAAATTGCAATCCTCCAGGAAAGTGACTCATTGTACCTTCTCGGGCTCACATTCTCTGCTGATATGAAGTGGAATCCATTGCTAGGTCAGCTGCTAAGAATGTCGGTTCACTATATGGGGTGTGGCAGTTTCTCCCTCCAGAATCCATTTCGTCCATGCTTAGAATCTTGCTACCACATATGATCCGGTGCTCCTGCTATTTGTCTTGATCTCCTTGATAAGATCGAAACAAGAATCTGCAATATTATTGGTCCTCATCTGGTTGTTCAGCTCCAGTCAATTTTCCGCAGCCGTAAGGTTGCCTCTATATGTCTTTTCTATAAATACTTTCGTGGTATTTGTACCTCATCGCTATGGTATTGAGTTTAAGCGCAGCACTAGACTGGCGTCAAGATCTCATAAATTTACAGTTGTGCTGACTAGATGTAGCCGTAACGTCTATGCTAACAGTTTCTTTTCTCGTACTTCTCCTTTGTGAAACTCCCTCCAAGTTAGTTGCTTTTCAGTCAACTTTAAACTACAAAAATTTAAATGCAATGTAAAACCCCATCTTCTGTCGTCCTGATTACTCTTTAGGCTCATTATTAGTGTTTCTCTTCTTAAGTCTTCCACACCCAGTAACCCGTTGTGTTTTAGTGGCATTAATGCCTTGCTTGGGGTCATTTCAACTAAAGAAAAAGGATTAATTCGGAACGTGCTCTTCTCAGTATCTTTCAGAGGGACAAGGCGGATTTACCCGACTACCATGGGTGTGACCTTGGTCTAGAGGAAACAGTTTCTCACGACTTCTACCAATGTCCTCAGGTGCGCCCATTTTGGGAATATGTCAGCGAGTTGACGGCTCGTATTGATCGCGAACATCTCGTGTCATTGATCATACACATGCAATAATGTGTCACCTCAGTTCTTTGGGGTGAAAGGAATGGTGTTTCTCACGTTGCTAGACATGGCAAGAATAGTGATACGGACTTCGTGAGTGGAGGGGATCTTGCGATACGAAAGCTATTCTCATCAGGATCTGGTCAAGATGAAGATCAGAACTGATAGAAAGCGTTTGTTGTAGACAGATTTCAGCGGAAGGTGTGTGAAAGAGGTGAGACTCGACCGAAGGAATAGGGCCAACCTTGTTTTTATTTTTTAAGTTACCCTTGAGGAAACGGGCTGTTTCCTGTCGAACCCTCCCTTGGTTAAGATAGATTCTCTTCGCTTACATAGTTAATGCAAGTGTAGTTCCCAACCTGTTCCCGGAATTCTATTTTAATATGATACAGTTCGGGAATTTCCCAACCTCCCTAGACCGTTTTGGCCCCTTTTTTGTTTTGTTTTGTTTTGATTTCATCTCGACTGGAACAGTCCTTGACCTTTCCACGCCACCATTTATTTTAATCCTTGTCTCTCTGTTCGTGAGTGAGCTTCTTGATTCTGTCCATAGGCATAATACAGCGGCCTCTCTTATTTTTGTGTGGGGTGGACAGGTTCTGTGTGACTATTTTAGGATATTTTAGTTTTGTTATGTGGGGTCATCCCCCCGACTCATTTCATATCACTATATCTTTTTATATATTTTTGTAAGAAAATACATTGGGGCAATTTGTAGAAAAAGAATTTTTATGTCATGGGGAGTTTGTAGGTTCTCTATGAATATGCCGTATATCAAGGAGTGAATGGTGAGGGATGAGTTCTTGAGGTGAATGATACAATTGTAATAGATGAATAGGTCCTGGATCTGATTAGCTAGGTCTAGGATAGTTAATGTTGACAAGCCGTTCATCATCTTCCCTTCGGGTATGTGCCCCATTTGTTGTAATTAACAGCAATAAATACAGCCTCATTACAAAAAGAAAAAGATCGGGAAAGATTACAATCATCCCTCAATAAAGCAAAGGTCCCGACCTTGTAAGTTAAAATAAATTCTTATATGTTTTTATTGCATTGTTTGGGGTGAAATGATAAGAAAGAGAATGCAGTAAGAGATATAGATAACAAAGGTAAGGAGGAAAAATAATGATTGATATTTTACTTATTTTAGAGATCATGACTGATGAGTTGTTGGGGAGCACCCACACGGGAGTATCTTGCACAAAATTATATTTTTGAGGGGAAAAAAAACCTATCAAAATGGAACTTGCTTCTTACATTTTGAACACGGGGTAAGTAAGGGGGATTCGACTTCGCGTAGGCAGCGTATCGTAACCTTGCAGTAAATGCCTGGTCTGATGGAACCAAAGAATGGAGCTCTTCTGAACATTTCAAATAGATTAGCAATAACTTGACAGCATTCTGTCTGCGGGAAAGTATTTGCCAAGTGGAAAATAAAATGTTTCCAAAACACCAGGTAAACGATTTTGAACTCTGTCTGAGGCTGGGATGCGAGGAAGCTCTAACCTAATTATGGTAGCCTTTTACATTTCGACCGATATGAATCTTGTTAAGATACAACATGACAGAAGTTGTCAGTTACTTTCAAGCGCGGTTCAGTAAGTCCATCATTTTTTTCTCAGATTCCTTAACAATGGATTGCATATGTGAACTCCTCTTGGCGTCTGGGGTGAACTTTAGACCCAATAATCGTTCAAAGCATTGAGCCACATTCAGAGTGTGACCATTCTTGGTGACTGGACGCTGATGAATTGATACTAACTCTTAAAGGTGATGAACTGATACTAACTGTGAACGGTGATGAATTGATACTAACTTTGTTTTTCAGTTATTTAAAATGGCAAACCAGTTCTTTTCCCAATTGAGGTGGTTATGCTAAGTCGGAGGGAGTTAGAAGTACAATGGATGCTCGTCACCAGCGTCTAGTTAATCAAAGAGCACACACCCACATATGTTGTAATATTATCAGAAGTCTTCTTTGTAGTGTACATTATTAGGAAACGGGGTTTAGAGAATTTTACACTCTAAGTACAGTGATGTTCGATAAAAGTGACTCACCTGATTTTTTTTACTTAAAAATTTTTTCGCCTATTGTTTTTGGGGTCAAATTAATTTTTAATCTTACTAATATAAATACCCCTTCCCGACCACCTAGTAAAAAAGTTTACTCACACTAAGGTATTCTATTGATAATTATAATTTTGGATATAAATGAGATTTAGGGAAAAACTCTGTGCAAAAAAAAGGACTCACTTATTTCCTTCAACTAGTAATCAATAGAAACATAACCGAACAGCTTTAAATAAAGAATAATAGAGGTATAATTTATTTATAATAGGTAATATAGTTCGAAATATTTAATAATCAATGGGTCCTCCTTTATTTTGAATAACCGTTTCAAACTTATTTGGCATTGACTTGATTAGGTTCTGGCAAATCTCATCTCCAAGCATTGAATTCCATTCGGATACGAAATTCACAATCAAATCCTATTTGTTGCTCAACTGCTTTCTCGAGAACCTGTACTTTATAATGCCCCATAAGCTTTCTATGGGGTTGAGTTTAGGAGATTGGGGCTGCCATGTCATAACACTCACCAGCTTCTCATCAAAGTATTCCTTCATCAATTTTGATTTGTGACAGGGAGCATTATCCTGCATAAAAATGAGCTTGGTGGGGTCGATTTGCACCCTTTCAGGAGAAGGGAGCAGACAAGTCTCTAAAATTCTCTTGTACTGCTCGCTCCTGAGGGTCTTTTCAATAGGTTTTAAGAAACAATTTCCATGAAAAGAAAAGCATCCCCAGAACACTATACTGAACGGATGCTTGACAGTACTTACTGCTAAATTCAAAGAGTTTTCAAAGCTTCTTCTTCGGATTTTAGATCGCTTATCCTTTGAATTTAGCTCAACTTTCGTTTCATCGGAGAAGAGAACATTTAGTAAAACAAATCAGGTGAGTCACTTTTATCGAACAGCACTGTACATATTGAATATAAGAGAGACAGAGAGAAACGAACGAATAACCTACCTAGCGAGTTTGTTTAAATGGCTGACAGAACAGGGAATAGGAGTGATAGCAAAAAGACAAATATTACTAAGAGTTACAAAGGACATGACGTTTTGGAGAGTCATGATCATCCACGTCCTGAAGGTACACGGAAAAACGAAGACTGCATTTAATTTTTTTTAAGATTACAATCCATTTTATTCTATTCTCTTTCTGGCATTATTTATTTAATTTTATTTATGACTATTTTTTTGTTTTGTTTTGGCAATGAACCAATATTTGACTTCGGTCGGTCTGCGAGAATATGGGTTATTTCGTATGCTGGAATATTGTTAGATGTATTCTTTGTAGGTCACATGATGAGGAAAAAGGGCTTGGAAAATTTGACACTCAAAGTACATATAGAAAAAAGAGGTACAGAGAAAAGCAGCGGATAATCTAGCTAGCGAACTTGTGTAAATGGTTGACAAAATAGCTATTATGAAGGATAGCAACAAGATAAACATTACTCGGAACTACAAAGGACAAGACGATGTGGAGAGCCATGATCGCTCACGTCTCGAAACTGCATGAAACAAAGAAGAAGAAATGGATTTACTTTTTTTTAATTACAATTCATTTTATACTGTTCTCTTTTTGATGATTTTCTAAGCGTAGCATACATGTGGCACAAGGCCGAAAGAACGGGAGATCCAGTGAGGATCGAACTCACTACTCTTTTGGCATTATGTTTTAATTGAATTTGCGACTAAATTTATTGTCAATGAGCCAATATTTGTCTGGCTTCCATCGATCTGCGAGGAATGTCGGAAAAATGGCGAAGCAAAGAGGTAAGAATCTAACAAAATACACATTTCTGGCACAATATTCTATCATCGATGATTTGGACATGTATGCTCTAGTATTTACATGCAGCCTTAAAAGACTTTGGTAAAGTAAAATAAGATATAAGTGTCATGATCATTAATGGGTTTGTCAGTCATGGCTCTTAACAACTTCCGATTCTTTGTAGTTAATAATAATATCCACCGCAGACTCTTTTTGTCATCCACTTACGCAAGCTTGTTCGGTAAGTTTACTCGTTACTTTATTGTGTCCCTCTTGCTTTCACAACGCCCTTTCGGGATCGACTTCTCCAAGTCCTCTTTCTTAATTTTGTATCCCAGAAATTTCAACTGTCTCCTTTTTTATTCTAAGTATAAGCGTTATTTTAATTCACATCTTTTTTTACTTTCTTGTTGCTCACATTTTCGGTCCATGGTATTCTCAGCATTCTTCCGTAGAGCTTATCTGTTGCCTCGACTTTTCTTGTCATGTTGCCCAGCATACATTGCTCTATAGCAGAACTGACATTACATCGCCTTGCTGCAGTCTTTTTCATAGCTTGTAAGGAAAATTTCCTCCTTCTTAATACCTTGTTTATATTTTGAAAGACATCTTTCTCTATTCCAATGCGACTTCTGATTTATGCGTCACATTGTCCAACGTCCTGGGTATGACGATAAACTACATCCGCGTCCTGAGTATGACGATAAACTACATCCGCGTCCTGGGTAAGACGATGAACTACATCCGCGTCCTGGGTATGACGATAAACTACATCTGCGTCCTGGGTATGACGATAAACTACATCCGCGTCCTGGGTATGATGATAAACTACATCCGCGTCCTGGGTAAGACTGTAACAATATTTAACATGGCGTACGGACGAAAAGGGTTAAACAAAACGATTTTAATTTTATTGTCAGAAAGAGACTCATTTTCCCACGATATGGGAACAGATGTATGAATTTTGTTGAAAAAGTTACACAATGTGATTCAGCTAGACACAGCTGGCAGGTCGGAGGCCAGAGGTTACGGTCGCCTGATGAAAGGTGTCAATGGGAAAAATTGTAGGCCAAAATTTCCATGAGAAAGAAAAATTAAAACGCAGAAGATGACGTCAGACAGGTTAACATCATATAACGGCTCCACCCGAAAGAGGATGGGATCTTCCAAAACTGGAAATGGGAAATAGAAAACGATAGAAAACGACTAATTGAATTTTAGGAGATTTGCATAAAGCCCACCTATTCGCTCGCACCACATCAGTTGGAAGGGACACCCATAAATACAAGTGCCCACGGGGCCAAAGTTAGTTGAGGTCAGTTAGTCGGAATGGAGGTTGCGGTCTGAAGTTGCGACCGGGTGTTAAGAGATTTCTGACATAACGCTGTTTTGCCAACTTAATGAAAAGAATAATAGTAATTTTTTTTTTAAGCTTATCACCCCAAGCAAGGCTGGAAGCCACTAGCACGCAAGGGGTTATAGAAGGGTTGGAGGAAGAGCAGATAGGAGTGGTAAAGGAGAAGATGTGGAGAAAGATAGTGGATCGATCAAGGCAAGGGGATTACAGAAGATTTGGAGCGAGAGCAGATAGGAATGAAAGGTGAAAGGATGTGGAGAAGGGAAGTGGATAGATCAAGGCAACTGGAGATGTCGATTGACGTTACACTTAAATAGTTGGAGATTATATTTGTCAGGGAAACAGGCGAGATGTGCGAGACATGAAGCTATTGGAGTAGAAGAGACGTCTACATCTAACAGTTTCAACAGTGAAGGGGTGGGAACGGGATGCCAGCCTCGTAGGACGTTTAAATTCAGGAGGCCTAGGAACCAGCGAAAGCAGATCCTCGGAGCAATTACCTTGAAAGTATTTGTAAAAAAGACAGAGCGAGGCAACGTCGCGTCTGTGAGAGAGCGACTGCAGTCGAGATGACAGATCAGGGCCAATTACATTGCATATCCGTCTCTGGATCTTATCAAGAACCCCGAGGCAAACAGCAGGGGCTCCAGACCATATATGGCAGCAATACTCCATGCAAGGGCGAATGGTTGATTTATAGATTTGGAGGATCGATTCCGGGAAGAAAAATTTCCTGGCTCGGCACAGGGAGCCAACTTTCCTTGCTGTGGATGATGTAATTGACTCGTTGTATTTAATTATCTGCTGAAAAAGAAAAACTCAGACCAAATCCTTGTGCCGTCTGTGAAAGTATAAACAATAGGACTTGAAGTTAAATCCAGTTGTCACTGAAGAAAGTCTCCGACGATAAACTTTGTGCCGCCCCTGAAAAGTCAAATTACAGTACTTGAAGTTAAATCCAGTTGTCAAGACTGGCCACTCTTTAATGAAGTTACCCGAAATTTTCATTCTGTCGTCAAATATTAGAACGGGTTGGGAAAAGAAAAGAAAAAAGAACAAAGAATAAAAGAACTGTAAATATTTTTTTTTGTTATTTTGACATAAACATCATATCGTGACTTATTCGGGCGTCGTCCATTTTAATTTTTAATTTGGTGTGCGCGTGTTCAACTCCTTGGTTTAGCGTGGTTCAGATACGCCAGCGGAAATTCGGCTTGACTCTCTTAAAATCAAAATCACAACGTGGGTAAGAGAGGTCACAGTTGAAGAGGTCAACTTAAAGACCAACTGCTGTGTCAAACGCCATCAATGACCGACGAGTGGGCTGATGGCTTGTTCTCTGATACCAGGATCGATCCTGACCAAGCGAGCAGACCTTGAGCTTGAATACCGCCATAACTGGTGGCCGTGACGAGGCCGAAGCAGGCCGTGCCCTGCCCTGGAAAACCGTATATATGACGATAAACGACATCCGCGTCCTTGATAAGACGACAAACTACATCCGCGTCCTGGGTATGACGATAAACTTCATCCTCGGCCTAGGTAAGTCCAACAGCAAAGCCTCTAATCAGGAGGTTTTGAGGAACGTGGAACCTCCTCTTAATTGCTGGTGTTCCCAGGACCACCCTGTCCCGAAGTGGTAGCACCTGTTAGGCTCCTAGCTATGGGTAAATAGTTAACCACCAAATTTGGGTTAAAACACTATGAACGTGTAAAAATAGGTTTTAATACCAGAGATACTTTGTAAAAAATTATTACTAGCAATAAATTTTTGAAGAAAACTTTACCATCAAAACATTATTACCAGTAATACATTTTTGAAAAAAATATCAGCTATATATTTAAAAAAAATAACCAGGAATACACTTTTGGAAAAAAAATATTCCCAGCAATTTAAATCTTGTCAACCTTAAATAAACCATTTAGGTTGATATGCCTTACATCAAAACAAACCAAAACAAACCAATTAAATCAAAGGCATCCTGCGACGTTCGATGTCATAAGATAATTTTTCAGTACGCCAAAGCTTGCTCGGATAGTTTCTGATCTTACATTGCGGTAACTTTGTATGGTTTACCTTTGAGGAAAGCTTAGTTTCTTCAAAAGTAGTGTTTCTAGAACTGCCTTCCTTATTTCTAAATGGATCCTCTCAGGCACGGGTAGTTTGGTAAACATGGTTCTTCGTTCCCCAAAATAAGACTGGGTGCCAAAAAGACGTTTTTATTTAAACTACCTTCACCCTTCGACAATATTACAACAGGGATTCGGCTTTTTTCACTTGCGTTCACTATATTAACTTACGCGCAAATACCTTGGGAAACCACCCCTTCTCCCAAATATGGGTTAAATAGTAAGACTTTTATCACTAAATCATTATTATCTCATGAAAATATTTTTAAAATTTGAAAATATTTTCTGGCTTTAAATAACCTGGAAAGGGTTGATAAGTCGTAGCAAACGAATCAATAATCCATCTTAATTTATTTATCTCCAAATAAAAAATAAATATATATGTAAAAGATTAATTAAATAAATGTTTTAAGAGTTTAATTTCTAAATTTAAAAAGGTCTATGTTTGCCGGCAGTTTAATCCCAGAGATAAACAAAGAAGAAAAAAAGATCTAAACAGCCAACCTTGGTTCACAAGAGATCGTGCTCCAACCATTGCCGACCGTAAAGCAATATTTTGGTAGGAATTTTTCTCCATTCAGCACTGCTCGCAATCATTGCAAGAGGATTCTAGAAAAAGTAAAGAGCATCTATGCACTGTTAGTTCAAGTCAAGTTTAATAACAAAAAGCGAGTTCTGGAACATGTGGAATAATGTTCTTGCTAGAGGCAAAGCGTCAGTGTCAACAATCATAAATATCCCTGAGATTATTTCGTCCTCGTCAGACATGGCAAGGTTTTTTATTCTCTCCAATAAATCTTGCTTTTAATTCTACGTTAGCGAATAAGGACGAATCCTTACCTGACATACAAGCTTACGGCCACATCATGTTAAGTATTGCTTCCAGTTCGATCACCAAAGTTAAGCTAGACAGTAACTATGTGGGTGACCGTTTAGAAATACCAGTTACTTGGTATGTATGGGGGTGTAATAGATAATGGCTCGAAATTGTTAATAGCAGAGCCGAATTCCAATTCCAGCTGGGTTCGTTATATTCCCTTACGCGCAAATACACTTGGGAAAGGTATGAATCCATCTGTTTTCTTCCCAGATATGGGCTAATTAGTAAGACTTGTATCACTTGTAGGTTTGGTGCCCCACATAAATAAATCGTCTAGAAAATATTTACATTTCGAATTCAAATAACTCACAGAGGTGTTGATATGCTGCTAAATAAAAAAAAACAACCAACCGACATTACCTGGCGTCCCATTTCTTAAGGAGCACAATTTTTGGCAATATCTTTTCCATAAATATAAAAATTCTTGACACTACTCTGAAGCGTACCATTCCGGGTTCCATCGACCTGGTTGATCTTCAGAAAATCAACACAAAGTTATCTCCAGTCTTCGCAAAACTGTTTAACATCATTCGAAAGGAGAAATACTTCACAAATCAAGGGTAACTCTACAATCTGCCACCGGTTGGCATGCTACTAACGTCGCACCGTGTTAATCTCGGTAATATTAATGCTGGTAGACCGCTAGAGGCCCATCAGTGACCCGCTGGTGACCACTGGCGTTGCTATCGGCGGCCCGCCATAGGGACACTAGCGACTTGCGTGTAGGGAAGTGTCAACTGTGTGCCTTCTACATATGTTTACATCTCTGATCTGAGATGATGTATAGTAACTATTTACATTATTTACATTCTTCGGACTGCTGACCTCATTTTTACTGTTTCAGTTGTCGTAGGTTCCGGATTTTTGACAGAATTTATAAACTTAATGTCTCAGTAAAATATTTTTTTACGAGAGTTCATATTAAAATAATTTTTTGTTATTATTTTTTTTTCGCTACAGCTCTGAATTACTGGTGCCCATATTGAAATCATGTCTATGCATGGCAACCTTAGGAGATTTTTGTAGCCTAGCATATGAGCTGATTCCTTAAGTGTTCGTAATTTCCAGTGATTTTCTCTGTCTGTTATTTCAGCTTCATCCGAAAGAGAGTGGTGATCCCCCTTTTATATCTATATATGGTCACTTTCTGATTTCAGTGAACCGACCCTTTTATTCACTGAGCCATGCCACAGATCGTAAACGTTGGAGTACAAGAGAGCGGAAAGAAAAGACTAACACTAATATCGCCTGAAGAAGGCCGGAGCGTAGCACCAGAAACGTAGTTAGTGTGACTGTATAGATGAGGACAACAGTCCGAACATTGTAAATAATGTAAATATCTGTGCCTTCTTTTTAAAAATGCGATGGCGTTCATTCCTATTGCAGCGTCGAACCATTAGCCTCCATAGTATCATCCACAGAATTTTAAAGTCTATAATCAACAAGAAGATTGTTGAACAACTCACTCATCGATAACCAGTATGGATTTCGGCGTGCTTGATCCACAGCTGCGTGGCACTAGACAAAGAATTCATCTCGAGGACGTTTGCCTTAGATATACCAAAGAAACTTGATGAGGGGAGTGAATCAGGGGTTGAAGCACAAAGTCTCCAGCTATCAAATATCAAGGCGGATTAACGGTCAGTCATCGGAAGGCCCTGAAATCTATGTCAGTTCTCACAAGTTTCTATTCATGCCCTCTTTCTGCTTTATATTAATGATTTACCTAAGAGCTTTAAATATTTAGTGGATATCTATGCAGAGAATACAAAGAGCATCTCTGTTACAGAATGCGCAAGCAAGGGCCAGAATCGTCAGCGATTTGACGGATTGCTTTATGGGCGCGGTATTCTGGAAGTGATGGATGCGATTGTCTGAGTTTGGGATATAAGTCCAGAATGACGCGAACTCAACAGACAGCCACAAGAATTCTGAAGGTTCGATAAACCTCCCACACCTAGGTTAGAGACCGGCTAAGATCACCCGCTGAAGGACGCTGAGCTATCGTGCGATATGCGTTCCTGTGATGTCATTCATTCTGCTGCATTTTAATAATCAAGCTAACACCAAACTCCCCTCGTAGAACGAATAAAAAAAAAGAAATGGCTCTTTTCGTTGATACCCTTTTATGTAATAGTGTGTGAACCCAGGGACGATATAGAACTCAAAATCTCTTAAACTCTGAATGAACAAGACATGGCAGTTGCTCTCTTCTCTGACCTTTGCCCTGCTGACACTAATGGGGGAAGGACTAAACTGTAACATTCAATACCTCCAAGACCAAACTAGTGACGTCCATATATCATGAGGACTGTGTGTTTTCTCAAGGTGGCTACTAGACTAGAACGCATAGTTAGATTCGAGATAGCCCCAGACATCGTGAAATATACGACCATTGCTAAAGACGCCGGAAGAACCGCTTCAAAATTTCCCCACAGATATGTAAGCGACGTACTAAGTTTAACAGAGTAAACCTGGAAGGCTCGTCTCAGATTTCGCTAAGACTGGAGAAATTTTGACCTCAAGCATTTAATATACATAATATTTGTTGAATTTATAAACATTTCTTACCAAGAGAACGTTAATTTTTATTATTCTTACAGTAAGATTCACGCTGTACAAGGCCACTCGTGATAGAGGATAAGGGAATGCGTATTTTATATGGAAAGGAGGGGTAGATAACGCTTGACTCTAGACTTGAACAATTGTTAAGATTGTACTTATCCGGGAAACATCCTCTTGGGAGTCTGTTTTGCAGAGCAGTAGTTCGCGTGAAATACGGAGGGAATGTAGGTGGTTTGCTACAATGTGAGTAGAATGGCAGGTTCTAGTCGTGAAAGGTAAACCTGGCGTAACCAAGCATTTTCCATGGAAATAGCGATATAGTAGTGAGAAGCTGGCCACATCCCGCCTGTGGGAGAGGAAAGAAAAAAGAAAAATACGCAGGGAGAAAAAGAGAGACTGATAGAGAGATTGATATATAGACAGAGACAGAGATAGGTAGAAAGAGAAAAAGGCGCAGAGAGAGAGAGAGAGAAAGGAATAGAGAAGCAGAGGTAATTTGAGTTAAGGCTTCTTTTCTTACTCTGGATGTGTATTTTTTTCAATAAGAATAAACCTCATTCTTTTTATTTTAGCGGTCAGTCTTGTACATCTAGAATCTCAGATTGCCTTTAATTATAACGAAATGGAAAAGAAAATAATAAAAGATTATTAATAAGAAAAAAAATAGTTATCTCAATTAATTATCAATTTTACACGCACTGACTTTTTATGACATTGCGTGCAATTAAAATTTGGATTCCCCGTACGATAAACTGTGGAAAGCAGAGAAGTGTCACAAGTCAGCGAATGCTAACTTCATTATCGCTAGAAGAATTTCCCTTTTAGAGCAATACTTTCAAAAATTTGATTTAATTATTTTATGATCTGTATTTAATAAAAATGATGATTTTTCAAATTTTAAATTAAAATACCTGTTTGATTAATCACCGTATCTAAACGAATCTAAAAAAAAAAGAAAAAGAAAAGAATATTTTTACAATTATTTTATTCAATCTCATATAAAGTAGAATTTGAAAATGCATCACACATAAATGACTTTCTAGAGAGACGTTATTAGGGTAGAATAAATAAATAAAATCGATGATGTCCTGTATATTTGTTGCGACTTAGGGTTGAAGAGTACTACTTTTATGTTGACGAGACTGCATTATTGCTCAAGATCGTCGTACGATAGCCACAACTTCCAAACGTCTTTGAACTAGCGTGACGAAAGGGCACATTCATTTTTTATGGCATTTCACCCTATGCTTCACTCCAAGGCGATAAAGCCACTAAGATGCAAGGGGTGATAAGTAATATGTTCAAAATATACTATTAAGGAGGGATGACAGAATAACAATTAAGAAAATTGAAGATAACGAGTGACATAACATTTAGAACATCAAAATTAACTATTTGTCCTCATCTTTGTCGCCATATTTATTACAACGTTTCAGTCGTTGTACGCTCCGGCCTTCTTCAGATAGTTGGAACGTGAAACTAAAGCCTTTATTACGCTCACTGGGGTAGACGGTTCCAGTCCCACGAGCCATTTTAATGGATGTCAGTTATCTCATGTTAATTCCCCTCTCCAAGTTCTCCACTGCCTCAACCGGGTATTGAACTCACACTCTTTGGGTTCTGTCACTAGATCAAACCAACGTCTTTATCCACTGTGCTATGTGTCCTTATGGACAACTGCATGTAAATTTCTGGGTATTATAAGCCTAATGTCTTTATCAACCATTTTTACCAGTGTTCATATTGCAATTTTTGCTGTTATCAATCATGTTTTTACCAAATGTCATATTGCAATTTTTGTTGTTATTATCGCTTTTCTCTGGCATTCCTTATTACTCGTTCTCATATTGTATTCAATTCTATGCTTGGTCGGCTCAGAAGATGTTTGTGGCCTAGCATAGAAGAAGTCTTGGGCGTACAACGGCCGAAACGTTGTAATAAATTTGGCGACAAAGATGAGGACAATAGTCCGTATAATGTAAATAGTGTACATAATACCTCATCTCAGAAATATAGACAGATACTGTGACAGAAAATATTGTTACCATAGAACTTACAGTTATATCTAGCAATTTCAGCTATAAAACAATGAGACCTTACCGCCAATCTAGTGCTGCGCTCAGATTCATAAAGTCTAGGTAGCATAGGAAAAAATGTCATGAGAAAAATTACCATTAAATTATTTATAGAAAAGGCAAAAGGAAACTACGTCACAACGGTGGGAAAATCACTGAAACCGAGATACCATGTCAGGTCCAACAATATTGCTGATTCTTTGGGTTTATCAAAAATCTATAAATATATATCAGGAGCACCAGACTTGATGTGGCAATAATATTCAAAGCAAGAGCGAATAATAGATTTGGAAATATGTAAGATAGATTCTGGTGAGAAAATTTGTCTTGCACGACACAGTAAACCAACTTTCCTAGGGGCAGACTTAGTAATTGATTCAATATATTATTTCCACTTTATGCGAGTGGAAAACTTTGGTCCAAGAATGCGCAATGGTCTCTGGAGTTTAGCTACAGTGGTGCAGATGGAAGGTAAAAAGGGTTCTCAAATTCATAACATCGCAAACTATGAAATGTAAAATTTCAACTCGAGAAACTGTAATGATATATTTTAGTCACAAAAACTACTATAAAATATTACGTTACCGTTTTCTGACTATTTTGTATCTGTTGCATACTTGTTTGCTTCCAGAGACTTCAAATCAGAAATGACTTCAAGAAATTTGCTACTGAGATTTTTTGTAAAACAATAAAGAAAAAGACGACTTAAGATCACACACCTTTTACATAGATAAAGCCCTTCGTAATGTGTGAGCTGTACTTGTGAGTACAATATTTTGTATTCTCTTTACGACATAGACTAAGTCTAGCAGAATCCTTTGCAGTCAATACGGGGTTCCTAACTACAACTGGGATTACTGATGTCCTCATGTACACACACTTTTGAGATATCCACTTCAAGATCCTTGTATTTGTAGTTTGTTGAAGAGCTTCAAAGATACATTACAATCTGTAGATTATTATTATTATTATTATTATTATTATTATTATTATTATTATTATTATTATTATTATTATTATTATTATTTTCTTTGATTTCTGTTGTATATAGATTTAATTCCGGGTCCCAAGTAGAAAGCTAAGGTCAGAAATGGTTTCATGACAGCTTCCACTGCTCATTTAAAAAAAAAACACAAACAAATAAACCCTAAGATCATACATATTTTACATTGATAAAGCTCTTCGTAATGCGTGAGCTATACTTGTGAGTACAATATTTTTGTATTTCTTTAAAGCATGTGCGACAAGGAACCCCTTCATTGGATCTGTCGGGACCTTTTTCCAATCAATCCGAAGCCTCCAACTACAACTCTAGTCGTTGATGTCCTCATAACTCCAACTGGAATTATTGATGACCTCATGTATCAGATCTTTGGAGATTTCACCTACATGATCTTTGTATTTTGATAGTTTTTGTGAAGATCTTCAAAGATACGTTGCATTCTGCAGGAAACTGACATGTCTATAACATATAATATATATCTTGGGGGTCTTCGTTCACCATTTCTGAGCGATTAGCTTTGTTCTGTCTGTATGTATTTTAAAGACCCATAAAATTGTTACAGGCCGCATCTCTGTAACCGGTTCTGGGTAATGTTCATACCAGATTGTTTCAGTTTTACCCTGAAGGTCTGTTTGGGTGAAAACCAGTTTTAACCTAAAGATCCGTTTAGGTATAACCTTGGTAGGTTTCTTCTGACTCACTAGTTTATACATATATATATATATATATATATCCGATGCGATGAAAACGAAAGTAATATATAAATTCCAACGTTCGCAGCGTTAATTCAAAAAAGAGCTCGATACAGATAGTAGAGCGATAATTATTTATTTATTATAATTTTATCATATAGACAAAACCATTTTACTCACTACAAATATGGAACCATTTTCGACCCTCACCCGTAGATGTGCAGTTGAAATGCACTGAAACCAAGTTGCATCTTTGTAGTGAGTAAAATGGTTTTGTCTATATGATAGAATTATAATAAATAAATATATATGTGTGTGTGTGTGTGTGTGTGTTTTGTGTGCGTGTGTGTGTGTGCGTGATTTTTTAAAAATCGATTTTCCCCCCATCCAAGGCAGTAAAGAGTTAGACAGCAGAAACATTACCAAGGAGAGCGAACGAAAGAAAAGTAATATGGAGGGCAGTAGATAGCGATTGACATTGCCTTTAAATTGCCTTGAAGGGAGTTCCACAAGTGAGAAGCGCGAGAAAAAAAACTGTTAGAATTTGTATATCCGCATAATCTACACTTCTTACTTCTCTATGACCTTATCCAGTATCCATCCAATTTGAGTGGCTCTTGGGCTGAAACAACAGAACTAAAAACTCTCTTTAATCCAGGAAGTATTCCAGGAATTTAGAAAGTTTTTCTTTAAATTTCTGAGTTTATTTTATTTATTTGTTTCCAATGAAAGCCATTTTTCCTGACCTCGTCTTATCGTTGCATTCTTTTTATCGAGGTGTAAATGTGACTTTTACACCTGCGCTGGATGGAAGAATTTCGTCACCTCTCAGTCGACAGGGATGAAGCAATTTCGTTTTATCGTTATTATTTATTTATTTATTAACTGAGTCCACCACTGCAACTTTTGTTATGTATCTGTTAGCTCTTTTTGCGACTTCTGGGAAAACGTCGAAAATTTCAAAAGATTTTATCGTCGTAGACTTTCAACACCTGAACCCATCGGTGAGGCGGAGACTATGGCGTAGTGCCATCGGAATAGTTTGTAAATACCTTCAGCAAAACAAACAAGGGTTTGCTATTAAAAAATATTGGATCGGAGTTAAAGTTCGTAGCGTTATTTAAGTGAATTTCAAAGCCAATATTTAAATAATTGTACATAGATTTATTCAGATATGTGTATTATCTTACCTCACTACCTTTGCCCATCTATGAGTCAGCTTCATGTGTTCATCCTCCTAGAAACTGAAGAACTGGACTGTGTGTTTTTTTGTCTCCAAATGAATTGAAGTACTCATTTTAAATCCATTTCACCCTAGCAAGGAAGCAAAGCCACTAAGACAGAAGGTGTTACTGGTTGTGGAAGAAGGAAAATAGAAACATTACTAAGGAGAAAGGAAAGCATGAATATGGAAGAGAAGTTCTACAATCGAGAAGTGCGTGAAAAGAAATGGTTAACCTTGAACTGATGGTTGCATGAGGCCAACTAAACTGTAAATTGATGAGACCTTGTCACTAGTTTAGTACTGCGCTTAAATTAAAAAAATCTAGGTAGCATGGTGAAGAGTAATATTCATTTGTAAATATTTACAAAATGTGGCACAAGGCCAAAAATGGGGAAAGCGAAAAAGGACAGTCATCTACTGTTTTAAATTTATAATTAGCTAGCCGCAAACACTGACCCGAACATACCACAATATTCCAAACACCAAAACAACGCATTCTTACTTACCATTCTTACTACATACAGCATATTACGTTATTGTCTCTATGGAAATCTTAACTAGTCCCCATATGTACAAGTCATTGTCTGTGCAGGAAGGGGAATGAAACAACAATTTAAAATCTAGCCCCAGTAGCGAGAAACTCATCCGATCAATTACCAAGTGAAATATTTATAGAAAAGGCACGGAAAAGCAACTTGACGGTTGTAGCAAATTTGAGTGAACCCGTGTCGCCAGTTCAGGACCAATAATATTGCTGATTCTTATATGAATTTTATCAAGGATCTCTAGATGCATAGCGAGAGCAGCAGACCATATATGTCAGCAATATTCTAAGCATAGACGTATAGGAGACTGATAGATATGTAAGATAGTTTCTGTAAAAAGAAAAATGATCTCGCATGACACAGTGAAACAACTTTCTTAGGAGCTGACCTAACAATGGGTTCTGTATAGTCATTCGACTTCATGTCAGCCGAGAACGTTTGCCCGAGAAGCCGCAACGAGTCACTTTCCTGGAAGTTAGCAGCGGTCATGTTGATGGAAGGCCTAAGAAAATGTATTAAAATGGCGATCTGAGGCGCTAGTTCATGTTAGTACGGGGAATGTAGTAGGACAATGCAGCCATGCTTTTCAATTTTTTTTTCCAAAAGGAGCCGGTAATAGACGAAACTCTGTCAATCCTACCAGTTACAGTACGTTACCTTTTTCGGATTCATATGGTTTTTGAAGTAGCTAGCAATGGCTCATTTTTTACCCCTTGATCTTTTTCGATGCACATTGTTGTCAACTATCCATTTTGCATCGACTGTAATTGTTCTTCTCAAAAAGGATGTTTCTTGCTGTGTTTGTGCAGAATAATTTTACTACACCTTGAATTTGAGGCAAATTTGTGCTTTTACTTAGATTGATTGGTACTTTTTAAGTGTTTTCAACCCTTTGCAGGTTATTCAAAGCCAGAAACTATTTATAGATTGTAAGACTTTTTTGAGATAATAATTGTTTAGCGATCCAAATAATGACCTCTATTCACCATACGCTGTTGTAGACGATATTTAAAGTTATCCATTACCCGGAAGTACTTCGAGGTCTTCGGGATGCCTTTCTTTTAAGCGCTCAACACGTGACCCTGAAATATTCAACACACAGCAGAATCGAATTTCTATCCGGAACAGTATCGAAGTAACATGAAGTGAGCACAAAAAGCTTTCTGTGTTGCAATTACAGCTTCGCCATTATTAAAATAAATTCAACAGCAAACGCATGGCGTGCACCGGTCATAATGGTAACTGAGGTATATGAAAAAATGGTAAGACACCTGTTGTGAATATGGATTATCTCCCCTTTGATAATCCAAACTATAAAAGCTGTACATTTCCGCTTGTCAAGTAGACGAGTAGTAAGATTCTTGATTGAATAAATTGTAATGAAAACAGGACAAGTGATTCTGTCTAGTAATCTTTTATTCAATTAAGAATCTTACTACTCGTCTACTCGACAAGCGGAAATGTACAGCTTTTATAGCTTGGATTATCAAAGGGGAGATAATCCATATTCACAACAACACCATTAAGATGAAGACACTATTGCTTCGGTGATCATACAGAATCGTTTAAATCTTCTTAACGCATGCTCAAAAAAAGCGTTTTTGGTTCATTTTCATTCTTTTTTACTCCACGATGCTTAATTAGTTTCTCGGAGGGTTTTTTTTTCAGGGTTTAATCTGAGTCATTTCCTGTTTCAAATCGTCATTAGAATCGGCATTAAAACATTGAACCAAGTCTACCACCCTGTTATATCTCTCATTCAGTAAACGGTAGAACCAGGGTCACGACACTGTTATATCACTTATGTAGTCTAATACTGAACCTGGACTACGACCTTGTTATATCCCCCATGCAGTACAGCAATTAATCAGGATCACGACCCTGTTATGTCCCACGTGTATTGCAATATTGAACCGGGGTTAGTACCCTGTTATTAGGTTGGTGCAAAAATAATGTCGTTTTTTGACGTTCAACTTCATGTGAGAAAACGACATTATTTTTGCACCAACATAATATATGCAGTACGACGGGGCTACTACCCTGTTATATGCAGTAATATGGGGTTACCACCCTGTTATATGCAGTAAGACTTATATACTTCATGCAGTGCACCTTTTTTATATCCCTTGTTTAGAACCACTATGGATGCAACTATGGATTGCCACTCTGTTATATTCTTATGCCTTAAAAAAACGATGTAAGTTCGATCCTCACTGGGTGACCCTACTTGTGCCACATCTAAGCTACGCTTGGAAAATCACTATGCCTTAAAAAACCGAACCAGAGTTAATATCCTGTTATATCCCTAAATACATTAAAAGTTTTAACCAGTGTCATTACCCTGTTTTATCTCTCATGAAGTAAAATGGTGTGCCAGGACCACCACCCTATTATATCACTCATCCTGCAAAAAGTAGGACCCGGATTGCCCCCCCTTTTATATTCCTCACGCATTAAAAAGATGGACCAAGGCTACCATCCTAATATAATATTCTGATGGAGAATCTTAATGCAACTCACTGTAGTTAATTTAGATAATTTCTTCACTTGATTTATTTGATGACATATATTTCAACTCGATCTGCAGCCATTTCTGCAACAGGATAATTCCAAGATACACAATGTTTGCCTTGCCCGATATACTCTTCAGCATAAACAACGAATTCCTTAGTTGGAAAGCTCGGCAAACATGTACCCATTTAAATACACATGGGGCATGATGGATCACCGCTTGACTCGTTCAGTTATCCCACCAACAATATTCGCTCTGTTGCTTCAACTATTGCATGAGGCATGTATCATTACATTTTATGTAGGTGGATCAATATAGGTAGATAGGTAGGATAACAGCGAAAGGTTTCAGAACAAATCAGACATCTGTGAAAGATAGAATTTATTTCTGACGTGTTCAGGAATCTTGCAAAATAAATAAGTAAATGAATACAAGATATATCGCAGACATCAGGAAAATATTTAGCCACGTTTCTGACTCCAAGAAATATGGGATATATTTTGGGGGTTCGGGAGGGGGTCGTGCATAGATACAGTTCCCAGATTGATGGATTGGTGACTCACAGCTATAGTTGAGAAATAAATGTTTTACAAATAAAACTCGAAATTTAGAGGGGAATTAATAAACCTTATTTGTTATTATTATTGTGGACATTTAAGCAAACACTTGCGTAGGGCTAATTGGGCCTCTGGTCCAAATCTAAATGAACCTATCAATTGGGCCACCGGCCCATAACTAAATGGACCTCTGGTCAAACACAGAAAACAGCAATGATAATTTTCAAGAAATAACTTTGAATTCCTCAATTCATGCCATGGAACTTCAAAGCATCACTTAAACTCTGATTCGGGCTATAAGTCTAATCCCGGCAAAAAGACCGATTTGGGCCGAAATTCAAATTCTTACTGAAAATAGAGTTTGTCAATGAAACTTCAATTGAGTTCTTCAATTCACAGACTCAACGGAACATCAAAACCTCACACCACGAAACCTTTAAATTTAACTCTGATTCTTTGGCATTTCAAACAAATTGATTTCCTAAATTCACAAAGTTTTGAAGATATTTTAAATTGAATTCCAAACATATTTTAAAGTCACAAATTTGTTGTGTCATTTTAAACTGAATCTAAATTAAAAAATGTTAAAATCTCTATATTTTCTTTTCATTTATATTCAAATTCAAATTTTAAACTGTTCCATCCTCACCCGAACACAAATCTCATTGCTAGATGTCCAAGCACTAAATGAATGGCATATTTTCAATTCAGCATCGTCCTGATTCCAAAACGTTATATGTCTATGTCGAGCAAATGTGCTCCGTCTTAGAGGGGTTAGCTACCCCGGACGGACATACACAATTTGCTGTTTATTTATTTGGATCGTTTAATCCACGATATAATAAAACGAATAATAAATTAGAGGAATAAAGTTAAATTGATTATTTTCACCGAATATCTCGAGTTAATGAAAAAGTTTCAGTCATGAAAACCGATAAAAATGTGGTTATTAATTAAATATATTATTAAAATTATTAGATTTAACAACATAATAACTTTAACGTGTAAATTTAGCGAACAAATTACAAAGAATTACTGTATATAATAATATTTCTTTGCAAAGTTTGAATTAAAATTAATTTAAACTTAAGCACAAAAATCAATTTAAATTGGAATGTTTTATTATTTATAAATGTGCATTTAAAATCCCTTGGAGCAACCATCAAGCTTCTTTCAACGTAATTAACAAGCAGTAAACACGCCAAAATCTAATAAAATCGTAATAAGAAATGTAGTTAATAAAGCAAGATACGTTGGATGATATACAAAAAATATGTTAATTTTATTATTAGATGAAACGTTGTCAACTACAGTGTACCCTCGATTATCCGTAACACGGTTTTTTCTGAAACCGATTATCCGGATGTGAAATGAAAACGAAAACTGAAATCAACCGAATATACTTTAGCTATTCAAACGGAACTCATTCAAATATTTCATTTCAGACGATTCGTTTCGAGTTTTTAAAAAACTGTATATCGATGTAAACGAATCAGAAATCAATGATTCAATATGTTCCAGGATGATATGATTATCATTAATTCACTCATTCTATCGACCCCACTTTTCTCCTCTACACGCAAAAACACGTGACATTATCATTATCGGGCAAGTAGTTCACAGAGACAGGTCGCTAACACGTGCGTCAACGTAAATTTCATCTTTTCCCTTTTCAGACCATAATAGTATCATTTATCTTTTAGGACTCAACAAAAATTCGACGTAAGAAAATCCCTGATACTTCTTGCATTTTCTAATTAAATTATTTAGGCACTCATTATACCACTGATAAAAAGCAAACTATACACTTTACATATTCTTTATTTTATAATTCTGTCGAATTCCGATCCATATTTGACCCCAAACTAACAATGTTAGGCAGTATTACTGCTTCTTGTTGCTCCAACAACAGCTAACAACCAGATAATATATAATACTCTTTTTTTGTTGTTTCCCCTTTCTACGAGTATTTTTGTATATATAAATGTTACGGGTTTTAAAATTATTTCTCAGACTTATACATTCCCTAAGTATAAACATCTAAGTGACCAGATTATTGTTGAAGTTATAATCGCGCTAGTATATGTTGAATTGGAGGATAAATATATGTTGCAAAAGAACAAATTAAGAGAAACACTGTAGGGAAATATTTAGCTTCGTCTCTTACTCCAATAAATATGGGTATGTTTGGGGATGGGCTATAGATACGATCCCCAGTAGAATGGATTGGTAATTCAGTTATAATTGAGGAAAAAAGTTTTACAAATAAAACTCCAAAACTAAAAAGGATTTAATAAAAATTATTACGGCTTTTATTAATTTTGTAATCAACGAAAAGATCTATGTATAAAAAATTAGAGAAAATAAAGTTAAATTAATAAATTTCACCGAATACCAGTCATGAAAACCTCTAAAAATTAAGTTACTTATATTATTTACATTATCGGACTGTTATCCTCATCTTATTTGCTATATTCACAAGGTTTTGAGAAAATTATGGCCAAATGGACGAAATAAAGACGTGGGCGTTGAGGACACATGGACTAGTGGATAAAGGCGTTAGTTAGATCCAGAGAATAGATACAAAGAGTTGCGAGTCCAGTACCAGGCTATAGCAGTGGTCAACCAAAACGTTGGAGAGTTGAGTTAAAGGGAAATAACTAAGACATCTGGAAGAGTCATGGCACGTGGAACTAGAACAAGCTACCCCGGTGGACGAAATAAAGAGTTCGGTTCGAAATTCCAATCACCTGAAGAAGGCCGGAGCGTACTACGGCCAAAACGTTGTGAATATGACAATGAAAATGAGGATAACACTGCGAATAATGTAAATAATGTAAGTAATCATAATACCTTACTTCAGAGATATAGACAAAATTGAAGTCGTTAATTGAATATATTATTCAAACTATTAATTGGGTTTTATGAAATAATAACATTTTAACGTATAAATTTAGCAAATAAATTACAAAGTATTACTATATATAATAAATTAGTGTTGTAAAGTTTGAATGAACATTAATTTAATGTTAACCACAAAAACCAACTGAACATTGGAACGTTTTATTATTTATAATGTGCATTTAAAATCCCTTGTAGCAAACGTCATGCTTCTGACAGCATAATTAAGAAGCAGTTAACAAGTCGACACCTAATAAAATTGTAGTAGAAAATGTAGTTAATAAAGCAAGAAAATACTCTGAATGATATTGTCGTGTAGAAAGACTCATTAACAATCTCTACACCTATTATTGAAACATAGACTCGTCCATCCGCTATGAGTTGAACATCTCATGGGCAAAATGTTGGTCGCAAAGGTGGAGCGCAGGAACTTCTATATTCTCAGTCCATGTTCGAGATTTACCATAACCACCCAGCTGAATCTGGTTGTGACACAAGGTCGGTTTTTAACGTGGAAACCCGAGTGTTTCCAATCGAGCCGCTGGTCTAAGCTGGTCATAACTGTTCAGAACTTGTTTAAGCTAATCATAACCGGTAATACCACCCCGACGAAACAGATGTTACGCAAATGTGTGGGAAACGCAAGGTAGGAGGGAAGGCCACCGCCACGAAACAGACACTACATCTGCAGCATCCATCCCGACGAAAAAAAAACCTTTCTCTTCTGCCAATCCTCGCGGAAGAATCCGGAAAGAAAGCCCCATTCGCAAACCGTTTGTTATGAATAATCAAAAGTGGGCTCCCCTTGTTTTGTAAATTTCTTCTTTGAGGGAGCTATTTCTGTTTACTGGGACTATAAAAGGACACTATATGCAAACCTTGTATTCTCAGTTGAATAAAGCTTTCTTAAAGTCTACACTTGCGTAATTTTGTCATTACACTATTTTCTCATGTGATTAAAACTCTTCAGTTTAATGAAGACCTTTTGTTCCCAATGTTATCTTTACAGTTTTACACCTATGAGAGTTATACGAACTTTATAAAAGATATAAGCTATGAAAAACTTATCTTGAATTCATTATTAAATGTAACGTTGTCAACAACAGTGTATTTCGATTATCCGTATCACGATTTTCCTGAATTCGATTATCCGGACATGAAATGAAGAAAAAAACTGAAATCTTCCCAACATTTTTCAATTGTTCGAACTAAACTTATTCAAATATTTCATCTCAGACAATCCATTTTGAGAATTAAAAAAAAATGTACATCGATGTAAACCAAGCAGAAATAAATGACTGACTCAATACAGACTCAATACCTAGTTTATAACATCGAGCCGATGTTATAAACTAGGTACCTCCACGAGATCGCTAAAAAAAGAGCATAGCATGATAAAAAAGACGCCAAATTTGATAGAAACAAAATTTTATCGTCTAAATGTTTATGCTATTATTAAGAGGAAAGATCAAATTATTTTAGGGGTATTTTTTTACATTTTGTAATCGTTCCTAACACGTCCGAAAATTTCGTTAATATCTTTTTGAGTCGGCAAAATTGACAGATGGCAACTATTTTTTTTCCATTTTATAAAATCAATGACAATCTCAGTTTGAAATTGTTTTAAATATCAATTATCATTTTTTCAAAACTTATTTTAAGAAAATCAGAAATTATAATGTTTATTTAAAATATTTTGAACCAAGCTTAACTTAGCTTCTGCACCGAAAAGATGTAATTTGAAAATAAAAAAGGCAGGTCATAAACTTTCGCGTCACTTGACAGGTGATGAATGACATATTGACGGATTCCGTGAGGATAATTCGTTCTACGGAAGGAGAAAAGTGAAATATTTTACATTTAAGTGAACAAATTATTTACCTCGTTATTTTCATGGAAAAATTTCAGCGCTCTAATTTTTTTGTACTTAGCTTTCACCTTTACGTTTATGATGGTTTAAGGAAAATATATTATAAAGAAATTAAAAGAAGACTGTTGAGAGTGAGATTAAATTTCATAAGAAAGGTATCTAATTAATTCATAGGTAACTTTCTGATGATATTTTATCAGAAGTGTACATAAAATACTATAATTTTATGTACATTTACTACATGTTACTCTGTTATTTGTATCTCCATCCATTTTATTATTAATTCATAACTGAGATTAATATAAAAATAAGATCATATAAATTTCATAAGATGATACTGATACTTTTAGGTAACCTTGTGAGTTGAAATTGAAAAATCAAATAAACTTCTCCACACGTGTTTCTCAAACGTAAAGGCCTTAACAGCGGAGAACAATGCTTAACTCAAATAAACGCAACTTAATTGTGTTCTGGTTGGTCTTCCGTACTTTATAATTAGAGCCCGATTATAAACAGAAAATTACATTTCTTAATTACTGCGGATCTTCTGATTACTCAAAACGATATAATTTACAATGTGGTAAAAAAAGATCTATCTCATAAGTACACTTAGAAACCTGATGCGTCTTTTAACTAATTTTATAATATTACATAATTTTATAACGTAAATATAAAAATCTATTACAATTCAAAAATAACAAATAATTGTATTAAAAATTCATTTTACATCGAAAAATCTTTTGGCTTTCAGAAAATATTGTCCATATTCATAAAAACAACTAAAAGAAAATAAAAGCATTTGAAATTAAATAATATATTTGTTTTATTGAGTTTTGTATGTTACAATTCAGAGCTGGTTTTCAGGTAGGGAGATCCAATTAAAAACAAAAAAATCATGATTTGATTTCCTCAAAGCCTTGTGCTTTTAACTATTGTAACCACTAAACCTGACGCGATCGAATTTCTAGCGTTTTCATAAAATTAGTTAGGTTGGGGGGTTAATAAATATAGAAAAATATTTTTGCCATGACTTTAATAAAAGAAAACATATTTATAATAATTTTGATCATCTGTGAATACTTTCTAAAAGTTTCATTAACATCCGACAATTATTTTTATTTTTGCAAGATTTTCCAAATTAATGTGTGTCATACAAAAAAAAAACGTGCTAAAAATTGTATATGTTATTTTACTAGTTCCGGTGATACAAAGAGAAACAATGATTTTTAAATGAAAATTCAGACTGTTCTAAAAAGAAGGAAAAATTTTAAAAAATAATTAAAATAATCTTTGATCTTTCCTCTTAATAATAACGTAAATATTTAGACGATAAAATTTTGTTTCGTCAAGTCCGGAGTCTTTTTCATCATGCTATGCTCTCTTTTTTTGCGATCTCGTGGAGGTACCTATTATAAACCCACCGACATGACCAGAGTATTGTTTAACTTATAGTTGCACTGTACATTATTGAAGAGGGTAAAGAGGAGAATAAAGATATTGTCTATGTTGAAGTTCAACAACCTCAATGCCCAATTTCAAACACCGAAGCTATTAATATGTTTGACTAATGTTTAAGTTGTTTACGATTTCAACCAGAAGCTACCTTTACAACTACAGATATTTTAATCAAATTTCAGGAGGGAGCAGCAGAAAACTTACGAAGCCAGTCAAAAAATAAGATATCCATTAAAAAAATATAAAACCAGAAGAAGGCATAGGCGATTGGAAAATTTAGTAGGCAATGCACATGTCATTGTTTATCGAATTATTAGAGAGTTTCAAAAAGAGTAGCGGCAGTTAAAAAACGAATGTGAAGGCATTCTCCGAGAAGAGTTTTGCCCAAAAAGAAAAACAAAATTATTGTGATGAAAGGCTTAAAAATATAGTTAACGATCATGAAAACCGAGATCTTATAGACTATCTAAGGGCTCTCGTTCATAATCTTTCAGTATAAATTCTTCATATATTCTACTTTTTTATATTTTTTAATGAATTGTGAATGTTTCAAATGTATAAGCACTACTTAGACGGTATTTTGTAAATGTTTAGAAATAGAGGTATTTTTCAATTTTGCTCTTTCCAATTTCTCTCAAAGACTATTTTTCTGGATTCTGATATTTCGGGATTTTAAATTTCGGGATTTTGAACTTTTGGGATTTTGAAATTTCGGGATTCTGATATTTCAGGATTTTAAATTTCGGGATTTTGAACTTTCGGGATTTTGAACTTTCGGGATTCTGATATTTCAGGATTTTAAATTTCGAGATTTTGAAATTTCGGGATTTTGACAAATTCCGGGTTTTTGACAAATTCCGGATTCCAAATTTCGGGATTTTAAATTTGAGGATTTCGACATTCGTGATTTTAAGATTTGGGATTATAACACAAATCTGTGCTAGAGATTTATACATGTCATATTTTGCGTTGAACTCTTTAACCTATTTCTCAACTCCTTTTAAAATATATTTAAAGAACAGTTTGCTAAGATGACACATGCGTAATAATTACTGGTTATTAAAAGCAGACATTATTTATGAATCAACCTAATAAATGTGTTGCGAATAAACAAAATATGTCCATTTATCAGGTGAGTAGGCTTAAACGTTCCCTGCCTGGGTCATTCTCTGAAATTATTAGACCTTTTTTTTGCCAGTGAAACACTTTTTGAGGAAGTATACCATATGGATAACTTTTCAGATTGTCGATGTATAAAAAAATCGTCAAGTAATATATAGTTAAACATTATTAATAATATAAAAAATATATAGTCAATAAAAAAAGAAAGATTATTTACATTATTCGGACTGATATCCTTATCTTCATTCCTATATTCCCAACGTTTCGGTCGTTGTGTGCTTCGACATTCTTCTGGTGATTAGAATTTCGAACTGAACCATTTATTTCGTCCAACGGAGTATATTGTTCTAGTTCCACGTGTCATGCCTCTTCCGGACGTATCTGTTATTTCCCTTCAACTCAACTCTCCAAGTTTTTGTTTCACCACTGCTGTAGCTTGGTATTGAACTCACAATTTGTGTCTAGCCACTTGATCTAACCAACGCTTTTATCCACTAGGCCATGTTTGCTTGAGAACACTTTGCCTAGTATACGAAATAAAGGGTTCGATTTGAAATTCCGATTACTTGGATAAGCTAGATTGTATAACGGCCGAAACGTTGTGAATATGGCAATGAAGATAAGAATAACAGTCCAAATAATGTAAATAATCATAATACCTCATGTCGGAGATATAGACAAAAAGAAAGATGTTTAGCAGTACATGATATTTCGTGAAAAAGTATGAGAATGTTTGATTCGATGAAATATTTCAGTACATAAAACATTTTTAATTTAACAAATGATTACTATATTTTTTAATCCGAAATTAATTTTGTTCTTATAGACGTTATCTTTAGCGTGAAAAATGTCCACACGAGAGATGGGCATTACATTAAATTTTAAATAGGGCTTCCTTTATTGTGAAGCACATCGCGTGCCTGGGCAGGCTTGTTAAAGTTGGTTTTCCCCGATGAAAAGGAACGCAGCTTACGTTGCCAGAAGCATATTTCGTTTAATACGATTTCTATGTGTTATTTAATACCGAAATCTAAATATTTTGAACATAATTTTATCGCATCAACTAAATACATTCTATAAACAGGTATTGTTGCTATATTTTTTTTATATAAAAATCATTTTTATACTTTTATAGTGCATTAATTTTTGTTTGGGCGGGGGTTACTATTTGTCTTAGCTAGGAGCCTATCAGGAGCTATTACTCCGAGTTAGGGTGGGCCTGGGAACAACAGCAAATAAGAAATGGTTCTAGGCTTCTCAAAACCTGCAATCTTCCGATCAGAATCCTTGCTGCCGGAAGTAGTTTATCGTCATTCCCAGTACTATACGATATAGATACAGAAACTGTTACATACATATATATATATATATATATATATATATATATATATATATATATATATATATATATATATATATATATATATATATATATTATAATAATATTTTTAGTTTTTTAAAAATATGATTCCTTCGCTACATAAGAGTTCTCATGTTTCAAAAGCGAGAGCCGAGACCCCTAACATAATTTTTTAAGTTATGTAGAGTTAAGGTGTCTGGACCCGCTTCCTTGTCAAGCGAGAATTTGGGAATAAGCTATCTTTTGGTTAGCTAGTGTTTATAAGTACGGTATCATTGGAACATTAGTTGCTATGGAAACGGCTAGTTTCGGCCGTTGAAGTTAGGTGGTTTAAGGGGCTAAGAATTAAGAATTAATTTTTATCTACAGGCCAGTCCCTTTCCAAAAATGCGTATCAAGTTACAATGGGGATTCTATGTCAAAAGTGGTCTTAGGCCGGTCAGACGGCGTCTTTTTTTTTTTTGGCCTTGCCTTGAGTCGTCGAGTGACTAGAAGGTTATGTTTCATTATTATCTATTTGATCTGTTTATCTATTTGTTTATTTACATGGCTTTTTTTATCAAAGGGTTTTTCTCAATAATTATTGGGCTGAGTTTTTAAGGCTTTTAAATTATGGACTTAATTTGTTTAAATCATATATATATATATATATATATATATATATATATATATATATATATATATATATATATATATATATATATATATATCGATCGTTCAGGACAGTAGAAAGAATAAAGAAAACTGAACTTTTATGAATCCTTCCATATGGCAGTAAATGCTGGGTGCTGGACAATCTCCTCAAAGATGAAAAAGTGACTTGAAGAAACAGAAATCTGATTATACAGAAGGATGCTGAGAATACCATCGACCGAACATGTGAGCAACGACGAAGTTGTAGAGAAAATATAAACAATAAAGTATACATAGACTTAAAATCAGGTGCGTAACGAGAATAGAGGGCTTGGAAAATTTGATACTCACAGGAAAAACTGAAATCAAAGGGACAGAGAAAAACAGCGCAAAGCTTACTAGCGAGCTTGTGCAAATAGATGGTAGAGAGGTTTTATGAGACATTACAAAAAGAAAATAAATATGAAGAGCTAAAAAGACAGGAAATTGTGGAGAGCCATAATCGCTAACGTCCTGAAGGGGCAAAATATATAAAAGAGGAAAGAGTTTAGGATTGGGGGAGGTAAAAAGACACAAAATATTAAGAGCTACAAAGTACAGGAAATTGTGGAGAGCCATGATCGTCAACATCCTGAAGAGACAAAATACGTAAATGGATTGCAGAAGACGGATTGAGAGAGATAAAAAGACAAAATATTAATAGCTACAATGTACAGGAAATTGTGGAGAGCAATGATCTTCAACATCCTGAAGTGACAAAATACGTAAATGGATGGCAGAAGACGGATTGGGGGGGGGGATAAAAAGACACAAAATATTAAGAGCTACAAAGTACAGGAAATTGTGGAGAGCCATAATCTTCAACATCCTGAAGTGACAAAATACGTAAATGGATGGCTGAAGACGGATTGAGAGAGATAAAGACAAAATATTAAGAACTACAAAGTACAGGAAATTGTGGAGAGCCATGAACGCCAACGTCTTGAAGGGACCTAATACTTAAAAGAGGATCTTACTTGTGTATTTGGATGGCAGAAGATGATGACGGAGTTAGATTAGTTAACTATTATTATTCTTTTCTTACAAAGTTTCCTAGCTTGAATACGACTACTCATTGATTCTCTTATAGAGAAAAAGAGAATAACTTCATTGGAGTCAGTTTCACCAAAAGCAGTGTTTACGCTCGCAACAGTAACGGAAACTTTGGCGTCATAGAAACTTTTGTTTTTGTTTTTTACTTTATACATACTTTCCGACGTTATCATTCACATTATCAGTGTATAAAATAATGTGATCATTAATTATAGATCTTTCTACGGGCAAAGAAAACCTAGAAGTCATATGACAAAAATATACAGAAGAAAGCAATAAATAAAAATGACATCAAAATATTCGAATAGAAATATATCAAATGACATACTATTCAAGAGAAAGCGCAAATGTCTACAGGAAATGTTTCTGCCAGTTGGATGAATCTTTTTCATTTTACCATTGTCGTTGCACGCTAGTGGCAAAACTCAGTTTCGATGGCGACATGACGTTTATTTAAATATTTTTTGTTGCGAATTAATACATAATTATTTTTTATCTTTTTGTTGTTAGGGTTGGCTTTGTTTTTCGTGATAAATTGTTTTATTTTAACCACACGTCTGTTTTGGGTCTTGTGCCAGTGTATGGACATTCTGTACGTTTATATCAAACGCCCTACGTGTACTGTGGATATGTTAATAGAGAATCGTCTATAAATATAAACAAGACGAAAAGACACTAAGAACAGACCCCCATCAGTAATCCTCTTGTTGGGTTTTGGTTTGTTTATTTTTCAAATTTCTGGTACTTTCAAAAATATTGATCACAAAATTCCTCCTATTTTACATGCATAGTTGATTATCTATTAATATATCCACAAGACATAGTTTTACCTGATTTTGTCAACAATTAATAACGCCGAACTGACAATATATATATATATATATATATATATATATATATATATATATATATTCTATATAGTTCTATATTCAATATAGTTCAATATATATATATATATATATATATATATATATATATATATATTCTATATATAGTTCAATATAGGAGACAGTCTGTTTCATGCTAGTGCAATCGTCGGCCTGACGATTGCACTAGCATGAAACAGACTGTCGCCTCTAAGTGCTGACTTCCATGTCCACTTTTATATTTACACACGCTCTATCTCTGATATTGAGCACTTTACCCCATAAATATAGCACACTTTAAGACTATATTTCTGCATATAGTTCAATATATATATATATATATATATATATATATATATATATTCTATAGGTTCTATATTCTACATCATCACTTGATAAGACACCAGAAGTGTTGAAACAAAATGGCTATTTTTGTCGTGATTTTATAACATATTTATGTTGTAATATTCAAATAAATAATTATATATATATATGTATATATATATATATATATATATATATATATATATATATATTATTCAGTGTTACATTAGAATATTCACATACCCACTACAAAACTGTACATCTTGCTTCAGCTTTAATTTTTTGACGTTGCAACAACATGTATAGCTTATACATATAATAAATAAATATTTACGGCTCTACTTTTATATTGAGCCCTGTTTTAAATTAATTGTTTGAACACTGAAATATTACTCTTCGTTCATTTTCATTTGCATATATATATATATATATATATATATATATATATATATATATATATATATATGTAATGTATTGGGGCAGCAGATCGTTATTCAACATATATTGTTAAATAAAACAAACAATGAATGTCTATTAGGTATGATCAGGAGCCGTTCTAAACTCTGTATATTTACTTTCGATTCAGGTGAAAATAAATTTAAAATTCTCCAATAATTGGACATTTTTTAATTAAGCTGTTCCTTGATCTCATGTCAGCTGAAAGATTAGATCAAGGAACATATTTATAAAATGTTATCCAAATGTTGTAAAATTTGTGTCTTTATTTCCACCCGAAATTAAAGCAAATATACGTAGTTGACATTTTTTATTTATTGAATATATATATATATATATATATATATATATATATATATATATATATATATATATATATATATATATATATATATATAATGTATTGGGGCAGCAGATCGTTATTCAACATATATTGTTAAATAAAACAAACAATGAATGTCTATTAGGTATGATCAGGAGCCGTTCTAAACTCTGTATATTTGCTTTCGATTCAGGTGAAAATAAATTTAAAATTCTCCAATAATTGGACATTTTTTAATTAAGCTGTTCCTTGATCTCATGTCAGCTGAAAGATTAGACCAAGGAACATATTTATAAAATATTATCCAAATGTTGTAAAATTTGTGTCTTTATTTCCACCCGAAATTAAAGCAAATATACGTAGTTGACATTTTTTATTTATTGAATATATATATATATATATATATATATATATATATATATATATATATATATATATATATATATATATTATAATTATTATTATTATTTTACAAAAATATGATTCCATTGCTACATAAGAGTTCTCATGTTTCATAAACAGAAGCTAAAAACTAAAATTTAAGTAGATTAAATTAAATTACAGTACCTAGTTCTGTTTAATCCTCAAGCAAATTTTGGAATAACTAATCTTGAAATTTACGGAGTTTTATAAGCATATATATTCATAATATTAATTTCTATGGATATGGAGAAAACCAATCATTTTAATATTTTAATAAGGGGCGGTATGGTATTCATTTTCACTGGCAACTATTATATCAACATATTAGTTACTTTAGAAAAGAGGTTAATCAAGGTAGGGTAGGGGTGCCTTTTTTCAAACGAATGATGACATCCGTTCAACGCATATCATCTGGTCTATTACAACGACAGAAAGTTGTTGGCATTTTTGTATATATATATATATATATATATATATATATATATATATATATATATATATATATATATATATATATATATATTTGTGTGTGGGTTGGTGGATGTGTAAATTAGGAGATTAGCTAATCACGCTACCTTGGTTTAAACATTTAGATACCGACAGGCGTCATAAGCCAAATGATTCCTTAACATTTTATATATAAAGATTATATATAAAGATTGCTGGGTAATTAAAAATTTTATATAAAAAAAGGCGTTCACATTATATTCCTAAAGAAATTGTTTACAGAAATTTAGATAAACTTTCTTCAGTAAGTGAAACTGCCAATCTGCTAAGACTCTAAATAAACAGCTATCGCCGTGTTAAAACATGAATTTCTGTAATATTTTAAACTTAAAGTAAGCAATATGTGTTTAAAATCATCATTCAACTATAAATCAGCTAATATTACTTAAATAAAGTTTCAGAAAAGTATAGTTTATTTATAGAAGATTTTTTTTAAATCAACAGAATTAAATCGTGATGGCGGATGGCTAAAAATGGCGCTAAAAATGGCGCTAAAATCAGCGATTTTAGCGATTTCTAATGGATAACTCCTTCCAGACAATTTAAAATAGTTTCGAAACACAGAAAACATTGTTTTGCTTATTGGAAATATTAAATTTAATGTATTAGTTTGAAATTAAAACTAAAAAAATCCTTCAGGGAGGATTTTTCATTTTTTTAAATTTCATTTTAAAACTTAGGTATCTCGTTTCTGTGGAGGCGCCTAATTTAAACTGTAAATTTCCTAATTTGTTTGCTTTTGAAGAAACTTAAAAAGTTGGAGAAATGTCAAATCTGTTCAAAATGCGTTAAGTTTATCTTAGGTGTGGGTAGAAAGAAATATATAGTTTTATGATATCAAAGCGCCAACGATGTTCTTGAACCACGCAACCAAATGATCCGCTTTTCCATCTTGTAACGAACATTGTTTTACGGACATTTTATATATAAACGGACAACCTGAAGTGTAATAGAAGGGAAGGACATGAAACAAGATGCATGGAAATTGTATTGGGAGGAGGAGTTATTAAAATGTGCATACTTCCATCCTGGTTCTTTACGAACTCAAAAATTAGTTTTTAGTGTGTATGCATTGCGTCATTACTGCTGATCTTTCATTCAGTAGATTATGGGGGTTTGAAAATGTTATATTGTTAACTTTTCCTCCTGGCACAGTTTGCAGATATCACCTACAATTGCTGTAAGTTTTGTCTTTTTTTAAATATTTTCAAGTTTACAATCGAATATTTTTTTATTTTTTTTTAAATCCTTTTTTTTTTTAGACTTTCGTATTAATTTGATGCTTTCAACAAGTTTAATAATTTGGGTTATCCCGATTAAATTTGTGACAACCTTAAAGATAGAGTTTTTGCTTATGTGCGGCGGGGGTTTGTTAATTGCGGCAGGATGTAAAAAAGGGTCAAATTACCGTATATTTTCGCGTATAACCCCCAAAATCAACCTTAAGAATTGAAGCTCGTCTTATAATTCAATTCTCTTATATACCGTACCTATGAACACTAATGGATATGTACCAATCCTCAAAAATACGTTGGACACTAATGTAAGTTGGGATAATTTGCTGTTTATGTAGTCCACCACTACATAAACAGCAAGTGGTTTACCTACTTCACGCCGCTGGCGAGTATTGCATTTTGTTGGTGTTTAAATATTACCATTTCATTTCCAACAACCGTTTTGACTATTCCTCATTCAGTAACACTTCCTATGTTACACCAGTGTCAGAGTTTTCTGAGCCCTCTTTCCCCATTATATGCTTTAGAAATTTCAACTCTCTTTTCCTGATGTTAAGCAGAAGTTTCTTTCTTGTTTCCTTTTTTTCGTGTGTCTAAAACTTCGTCGTTTCTCACATGTTCAATCCATGGTATTCTCAGCATTCTCCTGTATAGCCACATTTCTACTACCACAAGTCTCCTCTTCATCAGGAGTTTCACCAGTATTCACTGCTATAAAGGATGACCGATGTTATGTAACTGGTCAATAATCTTTTCTTTGTTTCTAACAATCTTTTCCTGTTTCTTGTTGTTTTGCTTAGCTTTTGGAAGGCATCTCTGGCTATCCCAATGCGCTTTCGGATTTCAGTACCACACTTTCCGGTGAATTAAAACACTTCTCAGATATTTAAAAGTCACAAGATAACTGCCATGAACGATAAAGAAGTTGCAGTAAAACATCGAATAATCCTCAAGTGAGCTTTTAAAAGACATAAGGTACGCAGAAATTATTCAGTAACCCTTTCTAGATTACAACAAATTGTAAAAAAGAAACTTTAAATTCTGAGTGATTTTTGTCGGTAGGCTAACCTCGGCCTCACTGCCCTAACGAATAACGCACAAGAAAATATTCACATTATCAAATAAACTGATGATAAAAGCAATAAAACATGTTTACCTATATATTACTTGCATACTAAATTGCCTATTCGAAGAATAATTTTATATCAATGAAATCTACTTGTATCCATGCATGCTAAACTGAAAAATATAAACTCTGGGTTATTATGGCGTTCACAGCAACATTTATCTTTCGCTAAACTTTAAATTATTATCGTAGTGGTGTAGTAATAACACTTAGATTAACATAATATTCACTTCTCATTAAAAATTCATTATCGTTTGGGTGTTAAATAATAAGACAACTGAGGAATACATACATTATTTTTCAAATAAAAATCCTTTTACGGTAGTTGCTTTTAAAACATTTAAGATGTTATAAAACTATTTATTTCCCATCAAGTTTTCAATATTAATAAAGCAACCCAGCTACATGTAGGGATGTGAGTTAATCGGCAACATTTTTATATTTTTAACTTTGCGCACGCGCAGTATAGTTGGGTCAGTTAGGCACTGTCTGTGAGAAAAAGAGCCCCATGACGCTAGAAATTTGGAAAACCCATTCATGGCTGTCAACGAATTATTGTGACCATATCACGCCTTACACTTCGCCACCAAATTCTCCACACTGCAACCCACTTGAATATTATGTGTGGGGCGCAGTTAAGTGAGAGATCAACAAACCTCCTTGTTACATCAAAGATGAACTGAAGGCAAGGATTTTGGCAGCATTCACCAACTTAAACAAAAAGACCATACAGAAGAGTTGCAGGAGATTCCTAAGTCAACTGGAGGCCATGGTTGACGCTAATGGCGATTTTATTGAATAAATTTACTCTTTAGTATTTCAAGATATTTTGGGGTAATGTTGGTAAATATATTTGTTAAAATCAGATGCAAGTATTATTTTCATTTCTTTGCGTAATTTAGAAGACAATTTATTCATCTCACCCTGTATATCTAAAACCCATCAAATTCCTCACAATCATCAGTATGTGTTTAAACATTTTCTCTAACACATCACGAGATTCATCATATATGCCTATGTATAGAAGAAGAAGAAGAAGAAGAAGAAGAAGAAGAAGAAGAAGAAGAAGAAGAAGAAGAAGAAGAAGAATCAGTATTCTCAATAGATTACGTGATAAAACGTAAACAAAACAATTGTTTCCCTTTTAGGGGACGTGTGTAGAAAAAAACATGATATAGAATTGGTTTTGTTATTTTGTTTATTTTGAATTTCTAAGTATACAATAAGAACATTTCCAATAACACCATCTTTAAATAATCAATAAAACGTTGTCTTATTCTACAGAGATGAGATAAATTCATGAAGATTTGCTTTATTTTTTACCGCGTCTTATCTAAAGGTCGTCTTATACGCGGAAATAAACAGTATTTAAATTTATTTACTTTTAAATTATTTACTTTAGGAAGCTGACATTTTAGATCCTGTTAGCATTTAACATTAAGCATGTAATGTTTTAATAATGCATGTTAAGTTGTGTTTCTAAAATATCCTTTTCTTAGTTTAATCATTTGTGTGTGGCGTTACATTACTACATGATTAACGTAGGTACCGCCAAAGATTCAATAAAATCTGAGCATACATGATGATGAAAAGTACCAAATTTAATAATAACAAAGTTTTATTGTCAAAATATTTGTTATTATTAAGTAAGAGGAAAAAACCGAAGGAGTTTTTTTTATTATCAAATTATATTTTTTTACCCTTTTTAGAATGTTTAAAAATTTTGTTTTTCTCGCGTTTTATTTTTCGGTGAAAAGCACATTGATTTTGAAATTTTTACATAAATCAAATAATTGTCTAATTTTAATGAAACTTTCGGGACTTGTCAAAATTAATGACATTATTTTTAAATGTTTCTTTTTAGAAAATATTAGTAAAACATATTTTGCTTCTGTTACCCCACTTATTTAATTTTTTGGAAATTTCTAATGTTTTAAAAATTAATTTCTGTACCTTTTAATGTTTATAATAGTCATAGGGAGAACACCTTGGGGGATTTAAATTATTTATTTATTTCTCTAAAACAGGACCCCCACTTACCGAAGTCTGTCCTGAATCGTAAAATAATAAATCCAATAAAACTAAGACATTATTTAATTAGCAAAACTTTTAATTGCTTTTATGAAAAAGATATATTATGCATAATATTGTCTTAAAATATAAACATGATGAATAATGAATTCTTACAAGATCTAATTATAATTTATAAAGTTTTAAATCTTTCAAAATTCTATCTTAATTTGTCCAGGTTAGATAATTAAGAAAAACCTATATTTATTCATCATAAATGGAAAAGAATAATACAATTTAAGATCCCAAAATATAAAAAAAAAATTTTGAATTTTTTATGTGTATAAATGTGCCGATTTTTGTAAATACGGGCGTCCATACACGGAATTATCAGACAATAAGTCAAAGTATCTAAAATTTAATAAAACATTAGATTACAGAAAATATTTTCTTCATTTTTTAAGATTGCTGGGTAATTAAAAATTTTATATAAAAAAAGGCGTTCACATTATATTCCTAAAGAAATTGTTTACAGAAATTTAGATAAACTTTCTTCAGTAAGTGAAACTGACAATCTGCTAAGACTCTAAATAAACAGCTATCGCCGTGTTAAAACATGAATTTCTGTAATATTTTAAACTTAAAGTAAGCAATATGTGTTTAAAATCATCATTCAACTATAAATCAGCTAATATTACTTAAATAAAGTTTCAGAAAGTATAGTTTATTTATAGAAGATTTTTTTTAAATCAACAGAATTAAATCGTGATGGCGGATGGCTAAAAATGGCGCTAAAATCAGCGATTTTAGCGATTTCTAATGGATAACTCCTTCCAGACAATTTAAAATAGTTTCGAAACACAGAAAACATTGTTTTGCTTATTGGAAATATTAAATTTAATGTATTAGTTTGAAATTAAAACTAAAAAAATCCTTCAGGGAGGATTTTTCATTTTTTTAAATTTCATTTTAAAACTTAGGTATCTCGTTTCTGTGGAGGCGCCTAATTTAAACTGTAAATTTCCTAATTTGTTTGCTTTTGAAGAAACTTAAAAAGTTGGAGAAATGTCAAATCTGTTCAAAATGCGTTAAGTTTATCTTAGGTGTGGGTAGAAAGAAATATATAGTTTTATGATAACAAAGCGCCAACGATGTTCTTGAACCACGCAACCAAATGATCCGCTTTTCCATCTTGTAACGAACATTGTTTTACGGACATGACATACAACTTGAAATAGTTAAAAGAAATAGCTTTCGAACGGAAAAGTTCTTCATTAACTAATCTAAAAAAAAATTAGGTAAAATAAGTGATTCCAAAAATCATTTACTTTTTAGAATCCATGAAAAGATTGTTGATTTAAATTTAATTTCCAACAATTTTCTACTCCCGATTAATTATTCTACTCACTGTAAAAAATTAAAATAATAAAATTTAAGGAAGAATGATTGTGGTTAAATCGGGAACGATAAACTGTACGGATTAGGGGAAAATACAGTTGA
>OZ038515.1:16391795-16554295 GCA_964036315.1 Acanthosepion esculentum
TTTAAGACAATGGGCAGAAAGTGGTTAAAAGAGAAAGAGAAACGTGTTAGTCTTGATTGTTTTATCATAAACTAACATAAGTTATATTCACTGACCCAAACATCGCTCGTTATTTCTTTCAAGATTAGATCGCATTCATTTTGAAATTAATCTCAAAATAATCATCAAAAGCTTACGTTCTCTTCCTGAAAAGTCTCACTAAACTTATATTTGTAATTTCATGTGAATAAAGAAAATCAATTGATACTGCAAATTAAAAGGAAATTTCCTCTAGTGATTTAATGAAATGCATTTACAAAATTAGTAACAGTCTTCGCCATCGTAACGATCTAATCTATATCATAAATTCGAATCTAAGTGTATCACTTTGTCACACTTTTCAGCTTTATTCCTTGAAGCCGTAGCTCAACATATACCATTTTAGAATCAGGCCGGCTCCGTGAGTAAATTAAAAACATTATGGGCCGGATCCGGACCCGCCACCCCACCACCCGAAATTTTGGATTCCTAGTTTTCCATTATTGCGATTGTTTTCGGATTCCGCCATCTTCACTTCTACTAATAAAACAATTAAAGGGACACAACTCTCTAACTTTCAACTGCTCCTGAACAAATGGAAAGATTACTGTTCTTGATTTTAGTGTTTCAAAATAAAATAGTCGTTTTTTTTTTCTCAACTTTACTCCTGGAAGCCGTAGTCTAAAGTAACATACCATTTTGGAATCAGCCTGAATCCATTAGTAACTTAATAACATTCCGGGCCGGATCCGGATTGGCAATCCTGAAATTTTGCTTTCCCAAGATTTCATCACTGAGATTGTTTTCGACGATTTTTTTAACCTGATTTTTGCGACGAACTTTTTTTACCATAACAATTTTTATAATTTGGAAATAAATTTGAGATTAATCGAACTTAATTGTGACATCCAGAGAAGTTCACTCATGAAATAAAAAAATAATTTTTTGTACAGAAATAAGAACCTACGTACATCAAATTGTCTTTAAATTAAGTGACTGTAGAAGAATTATCGTTGAACTTTTAAAAGGTATGCTTAAATGTAAATACAATACTTAAATGCAGCGAATTAGTTTTGAGTCCTGTCGTTTATTGTTGCATATCGCATCTACTAATCCCTACCTGCTCTGATGAATACCATCTCAAGAGCCCCCTGCAGGAGCTAGCTTAAATGGCATGCCGTAGGGCAGATTCTAAGCTAGTATTTTATACATTTGTATCACTCTGTGTAGAACCATTTCAACACGTGTCCACTGTCCATACACTGTTGCAAAATGTAACCTTCTAACTTCCTTTCCGTGAACGAGATGCAGCATTAAAATGTAATCCCTGCGCAAACTTTATACATATTCATGCAAACGAAGTATTCACTAGCTTCTTTTACCCATTGAGACAAGCGGCCTTACGTCCGTCTGCTTTTACTATATTCGCTATTACATTTGTACGTTTGTATGTACAGACAACAGAATTAATCTTATACATATGCGTTTTTATTTGTCATTTCTGGTTTTATCCGTTTGGCTTTTAGAAAACCCTCCAATGAGTAGTACCTCGTCTACAGAGTCTTAATTGCCTTAGCACGTTTATCTGAATGTCTTTCGGATTACTTAGCGTACTCTCGGGGGCAGAACAGTTCAATTTGCGAATTTCAAGAGGACTTTTACTTTGGATGACTCGTTAATAATAAACATGATCTAGAACGTTCAGTTCTTTAAGTATTTGAGAGTTTCGTTTTTTTTTTTTCAGTATATACGACACAGTACGACAGAATTTTTCCCTATTTTTTATTATTTCCGTTTCTTTTCTTTTTCTTTTGTATTTTCTTATTTTGAGGTCACCTGCTGATCAACAAAGATCCCCGCTTTGCTTTCCAAGGAATAACTTTTATTTATCTTATGAGATTTGTGGTGACAGAGGTGGTGACATTCAGGGAAGATCAATTGAATGAACACTGATTGTGCACGTGGAGCAAGTAGAGATGGCTGCTGCATATAAACAACGGGTAAAACCGGAGTAAAATCACAGATTATACCCCCTGCTAACCAAGAATATAGCAGAGGTTTATTATATGTCGCAACATCTACTTTCGCACAAAGAATTTTGGAAAAGATATAAATCCATTTCTTCTCTCCCCAGCTAAGGGTTAAATATGAGGCCAGACTGCGCTGTATTGCTTTGAAGTGGCAACCAACCTAAAAAATAGGAAGACTTACCATTCAAACAAACCTGAGAAGGGGTGTATTCCGTCACGATATCTTGCTCTATACCAGTGGTTCCAAAACGGCGCGGCGCGTTTCATATGTGCGGCGGTAGAGAAAGGCAGGTGAAACGGAGTGATTAAAAGACAATCAACGATTTAGAAATAGTTTCAAAAATTCCTATGCAAAAAATAGATATGATTTCTAAATTTTAAATATTATTATGGATTACTTGTAATTGCATGTATGAGTGACAGTATAAATAGTTATAAATAATTATCGTCCGATTTTATCATTGTGATATTTCGCATTATATCAAGTATTAAGAATATAGTAACTAGGGTTTGCAAATTGGAAAAGAGAGTTATCAATTATAATATTATGACTTCGAATTCGCGGTTATCTCCCTTTAACCCTCTATCTGTATTTTGTTTTTAAAGGAACTTTTTGCCACATATTGCCTACACATGTTCGTGCGCTTGTGTAGTTGCACCAACATACAAAATTTAACCCGATGATGTCCTAAAGGAATATGACAGACAATGAAAATTTAATTAACTTTTTATTTAGTTTTTTCAGAATTCTTACATGTTGCCATTTGATGGGAGTAAGTAAGTGCAAAAATTAGCAGTATTGTCTATTGTCCTAATCGCTTTCGGACCTTTCTTTAGCCATTTTCAAGGGGTGCATTTTAGGTGTTGTCAATTTCTGTTCATGCTTGAGTGTTTAAGGTGTATTTTTGTTTTGATTTGAATATTAATGGGAGCATTTATTCCGAACCTTTGAATGATAAGCGCAACTGGAATGCAAGTGAATTATATATATATATATATATATATATATATATATATATATATATATATATATATATATATATATATATAGGTAACTATACCCGTCTCGAAAAACCTTCGGTTTCTTCATTTGCCAATAATCAAATCAATATCGAACGAAAAAAAGGTTTTAAAAAAAGAAAGAGCCAGGAAGATGAACGTCTGTAGAAAGTAATCGTACAGCTTACAGGTTCAAAGCCCAAAGAAAAAACCTCGACACGAGTAAACAACTAACTAAAAGAGTGCTCGATACAGAAGTAGACCAGACCTAGTCAAACCTAGAGAGCCAGACAAACCTACCAAGGTTTCACCTGGCTTTCCCTGACGATCCGCTTAGGTGAAACCTTGGTAGGTTTGTCTGGCTCTCTATGTTTGACCATATATATATATATATATATATATATATATATATATATATATAATGGATTTGTTTTTAATCCGATATTTTTATTACCTCAAACACCATTAGAGAGGGTACTCGTATAAAAGTAGACGCCACATTTTTATTTTTGTCATAGACTGCGTGTATTACATCGGATGATATCTCATCTACACATAGTCGAAATATCTTAAAGAAAATATTCGCGAGCAGGTGTCGAAGCTGCGCCCCCTCTTTGTAGGAGAGACCAACATTATATCCGGCGTGGTTTACCGCTCGGCTAGGAAGCGTTTCACAATCCAGTAAGTGAGGAAGTGTGCTTATCGTAGCCGAGTGGTAAAGCTCACCGGTTGATGATGGACTCTCCTATTAAGGGCCACACAGGTTCGATTCCTGTCGGAGAGCACATTTTCATCATTAAGATTTCTCGCCTGATACACACTGTTCCAAAAAAAGGCGTCTGTTTAAAATACGAGTATACTCTCTAATATCGTTTAAATAGAATATATATATTGGAAATATTCTTTTCATGAATGCTTAGATACGGTTATGCCTAAATTTTGAATTATATTGAGTGTTTTTTTACCATAAAATGGCGCGTTACAAAAGAAATGTTGTCTACGAAACAGTGCGCAACAACCATGCCGATCCTGCTGTCGGTGTCGACCAGCCTCAAAATAACAATAGGTCTTAATTAAATTTTCTCATGTAGAGACACAACCGGAGGAGAGGCAACATAATGTTTGCTTGTTTTGTTTACACTAGGCAGAAATTCTTTCAATAGATTACATTATTGCTTGGCGCTTGTTCGTGAATTAAAAGTGATAATAATATCTTTCGTCACCAAATTCTCGCCTCTAGATGAAGGCATGAACACTAATATTAAATATATAGCGAAATCTAGACACACAAGCTTATGTTTACAAAGCAGTACACACGTTTGCATGATACCATGAGGAACAATTATTATTTTTCGTTTATTGGCTGGCATGAGGGTTCTCCACAATTTTACAATCACTTGTAGCTCTTAGCGGTTTTTGTTTTATTAAATATCATCCATTATCTGACGTCAAATCAAAAAAAAAAATGGTTAAGTACACTACAGTTCAAAAGTTTGAGGTTACCCCAGGTATATTTTTTTTAAATTGGACCAAAAATGTAGTTTTTTGTACTTTAAATAAGCGAAAATTATTATATATGTTTTTAAAAAAAGTGAGACGTGATTACTTATTAGAAATTTTATTATGTCAAAAAAAAGAAGAATTTTATGATTAAATTTTGCTCTCGTCAAAATATCCTTCATTTAGCCTTGATTACTGCAGCACAATTTTTTTGAAATCGTTGAAAAAGTTTTTCAACGTATAAGTTTGATAACTGATTCCATTCTTTTTTCAATGACTCTAAAAGCTATTTTTTATTTTCGCTCTTCTGACAAGTTCATCCCAGTCTAATTCAAGGCGTGGCTTCAAACTTTTGAAATGTAAGGTGACTCTCAGTGACCTTCCCTACCGCTTAGCTACAATATGTTTTTGAGTGTTAAATTCGCCAAGCCGCGTTATTAGGTCTAGAAATTTCAACTGCTTCTTTCTGATTTGAAGCTTAAGTTTCCTTTTAATTTCTAGATTCAATAAAGGTTACTCCTTACTCACATTCTCCATCCATGCAATTTTCAGCATTCTTCTGTGAAACAATAACTCCTTTGCCTCAAGTGTACTTTTCGTCTGTGAGGAAAATGGTCAGCCTTCACTGTCATAAAGGGTAAACAACTCGAGGATACCAACACTTGCCGCTTTTTTTAAATATTAAAGCGAATCAATTGCTAGATCTATTAATAAGAAGTCTGGTTCACTGTGTCGGGCCAGATGTTTTTCTCGACAGAATCCATCTGGCACATTTATAAATCTGACATTCATTCGGTCATTGAATACTGCTGTCGCATCTGTTCCTATTATAACGGGTGAAACACAAAATTGTCCAAAACGTGTAACAGCATAATTGTCCACCCCACAAAATATTTAATATCTAAAAAAATCCACTAAACTAATTGAGTTTCATTTCATTTCCCAGGCTTTCAGATAACACGTTTAGCCATCTTGACACCATTTGTCGTAAGAATCAGAGAACAATCTTTTGAGTTATTCAGCTAGAAAGGGAACAGGTTAAAATCGTTTTGTGTCAGCCACACTATATCTTCCCAACAAAGCAATGGTGAGAGTAAAAAGATCATTCAGGCCTTCAGTAATGGTACCAACGTTCATACTCTGGCTTCCATCCATTCAAGAACCATTGAGAGAACGTTGAATAAGTTTTAAAGAAAGAAGAAACAGTGGAGAGGAAAACTTGATTAGAAAAGATCCAACTTATTTCAGCTATGACAGGGCAGTGAAAAAAGACTTGAAAATGAAATCGTACGTGAAATCGCTGAGGCGCCCTGTTACTCCAGGGCAGAAAGTTAGAAATCTAGAGAGGGCAAAGATCATTTTGAATAAGATGGAAAATGATCCTATATATATATATATATATATATATATATATATATATATATATATATATGTGCGTGTGTGTGTGTGTGTGTGTGTGTGTGTGTGTGTGTGTGTGTGTGTGCTCAACTGTAAATTGATGAGATCTCGACGCCAGCCTAGTACTGCGTTTATATTCATAAAGTTTAGGGGCTATAGCAAAGAACTGATTCGAACAATTACCATGAAAGTATTTCAAGTATCTCGTTCTGATTCTAAGTATGAATGTCTTTTTCATTTCCATTTTTTTCTTAAATCTTACTGGTCGCTTTGGTGTCCAGTCCAATGTATTCATTGAACCATTCTGTAGGAATGTATCGCTTTTGCCTCGTGTCTCCCTCTCTTGATCTGTGAATAAATTGTACAGCATTCAATAACATATTGGAGGACTGATATTACATAGCACATTTTTCTTTGTTTCCAATGAAATATATATATATATATATAGAAAAATATATAAAACCTAAGGTTTAAATTTAATTTAAATTCTCAGCGCCTCATTTCCTTCATAAGTTTGAGTAATAGCATCAAAGTAAACATCACTTTTATTCCGATGAAGTCCGAAAGGAATTTTTTTTCACATTGTCATAGACTTCCTTAAAATCTTTCTGATTTATAAAAAATCATATAACGTTTACAAATATATAGTGAGGTCTAGGTATATATATAGGTATAGTTTAGGTAAATGAGATAACTAGATATTAGCTGCGACCTATTCCAGCTACACAGTCGAACTCTGCCTTCGGGCAGAGAGTATATTGATTTTCTAAGCGTAGCTTAGATGTGGCAAGACCGAAAGTATGGGGCATCTAGTGAGGATTGAACTCACTTTTCAGTCGTATCTGACAAGCTTGCTAACCATTACACCACGCCGAGGTGCTCTCGTCGGGCAGAGAGTAACCCGCCCGAGGCTCCGCCGAAAGGTAGAGTCTCGTTCGGCGAGGTAGACTGACCCTGAACCCGTTTTTACGGGTTCAAATAGGGAATATTTTTGGCCGAGCCAACGGGTTCTGAAAACCCACGTTAAACCCGGCCTTGTGCCACATGCAACCCTTTATACTTTGGGAAAGTTTTGCAATGAATGCCCAAAATTTGTGCTGCAGTAATCAAGGGTAAAGGCGGATATTTTGACGAGAGCAAAATTTAATCATAAAAAAAGTTTTTTTTACTGTATCTTTGGGAATTTTAAATTTTAATTTTAAAAATATATTTTATATAATATGAGTGATTTAATTTCGAATCATTTTTTTTTTGTTCCTATCAATTTTGTTATTATATATCCCACACTTTGATAATGAAAGACCTACCAGGAACTGTAAAAGTTGTAAAAGAGAGGGCGCAGATATATGGTGGCTAACTTCTACATTAAGTTTGTTTACGCAATTCACCCACTAGGATGATCTCGAAGGAGGTCCAAAGTACTTGGGTGAGAAAAGACTACGTCGTCTTATTGATGAATTTCAACTTAATATCAAGAATATAGAACTAGAAAGGTTTATTATAAAAATAAATATAGACGTAATATGTCTATATTATTTAATGAAGCATGCTTGACTATATGCTTGGTTTGATTTGTTTTGGTTTGGTTTGGTTTGGTTTGGTTTGATTTGGTTTGGTTTGGTTTGGTTTACGGCATATCAACCTCAGGGACGACAAGAATTTCATTTCTGGTAATATTTTTTCTTCAAAAATGTATTTCTGGTATTAAAACCTATATTTACATTTATATAGTGTTTTAACCCCAGTTTGGGGGCTAACTATTTACCTATAGTTGGGACCCTAACAAGTGCTACCACCCCGGGTCAGGGTGAACCTGGGAACACCAGCAATTAAGAGGCGGTTCCACGCTCGTCAAAACCTCCTGATCAGAGGCCTTGCTGTTGGACATAGTTTATTGTCTTACGGGGGACGCGGATCTAGTTTATCGTCATACCCAGGGCGTACTTGAATATATATATATATATATATATATATATATATATATATATATATATATATATATATATATATATATATATATATAAATATATATATATATATATATATATATATATATATATATATATATATATATATATATATATTAGTAGTATGGCTAATAGAAGTCTTATAAGTATAAGAAACTATACTCGATCGGAAAACCTTCGGTATCTTGATTTGCAAATAATCAAACCAATACAAAAAGAAATAAAAAAGAAAGAACCAAGAACATGTACGTTAGCAGGAAATAATCATCTAGCATCCAAGTCCAAAGCCCAAAGAAAAAAAACCCGATACGAGTACGGCAAAAAAACTACTTAAAGTGCTCAATACAGTGAGTAGAGCAGACCTAGTGGCTCTCTAAGTCTAACTATATATATATATATATATATATATATATATATATATATATATATATATATATGTATATATGTAACGTAAATCATTCATACGAAAAACAAATAATGAAGCTAATTATATGGCAAGAATCACTCTCGCAAACAATATTAATAATAAAATACAATCAACTTCGAATCCTTGTTTATAAATTCCGGTTTTATCAGGTCTTATTTTTTCTACTAGCCCGGATTCGAAGTTGATCGTATGAATGACTTACGTTATATAAATTGAACAAGCAGTACATAATTCATATATATATATATATATATATATATATATATATATATATATATATATATATATATATATATATATAGCGTGCAGCATCTTTGGAATGTGTCTGAAAAACATACCACGGATTGACCCAAGTCTTGTGAGTGAGACTGGGTAGACGGAACATTAGAGGCCGTCAATTGCTGTGCTAGCACGGAGTCACAAGTCATCGTGATCGAGGGTTTGAATGTGCTGGTGTTGTTAAGATTATTGATCATTCTAGGTACCACGCTCTCTCCCAAATACTGAAATGAAGATCTGCTCAGCATAGTGACAATATAAACGACAGGTTGGCTCTGTGGGTGCTAAACAAACACAATAGGGATTGGCAAGCCGCCCTAGTAGACGGGTATCCTCGAATACGAATTGCCAGTTATTACTATATATATATATATATATATATATATATATATATATATATAATTTTTGCTAGCGATATTGCATGGTATGGGTGATGCCAAGTCGTTAAGTGTGATAGTATGGGATTTGAAAGCCTTTATACCCTGCTTTTCTTGATCGATGCATATATCCGGGCATTTTGGTTAGCCTACCTTTAATGGTATAATATGCTTCCAGGCCATTAGCTGCTCCCTGATTTTCTGAATATTTTATATAATTGCCTTTTATTCAGAATCGTGATTTCTATAAATTTCCAACGACCGACATTTGTACCATCGTCGAGAACACCGCGTGACCACATTACACAGCAAATTAATATATATATATATATATATATATATACATACATACATACATACATACTTTCATATATATATATATATATATATATATATATATATATATATATATATATATATAAAGAAAGAAGAGTAAGATATAAAATCCGGTGTTCTTATAGATATTTTTATTTTTACACAATAGTGCTTAATGTAAATTTACAGAGCATTAATATTATAAATTAATTGATTTAAAATAGTTTTTTTTCGCTACACAGTGATAACCATGTTTCAGAAATGGAAGCTAAAACCTTCGAATTTAAAATTTAAATTTGGACTCCAAAATTCGCTTGACGAGGAAATGGAACTAATGTCTTTAATTTAATAACAAAATTAAATGCGAAGGTTTTAGCTTCCATTTTTGAAATATGGTTATCACTGTGTAGCGAAAAAAACATATTTTAAATCAATTAATTTATAATATATACATATATATATATATATATATATATATTCTTTCATATATATATATATATATATATATATATATATATATATATATATATATATATATAACGTTTTCGATCAATTCTGTTTATTTTTTTATATCAATTCACCAAAGAGGTTTCATCAATAAACATGACTTGTGCATCTGATTTTAGCTAAGTACAACATCCTCAGGTCCGACAATCTCAATATTCCCTAAATCTCGCCATTTGCGCTATTTCCTCCTCCTAAATCAAAGGAACAATAACAAGTTTTCAAGATGTGGAGGAAAGCTAAGACAATGCGACTATGCAGTAATCTCAGGAATGCTGGCATCCATGGGAAAGACGCAGGCTAAAATGTTCTTTCGGTCGGGGGCCTCTTCGGAGGAGATTAAATACCGAACTGATATACCTTATATGTGTCTTATTATAGCATCAGTCCTGATACTTTTTGATCTAATTCGTATATATATATATATATATATATATGTATATATATATATATATATATATATAGATAGATAGATAGATAGATAGATAGATAGTACTTGAATCATTCATACAAAAAAAACAGATTAGTGACGAGGAAATGGAACTAATGTCTTTAATTTAATAACAAAATTAAATGCGAAGGTTTTAGCTTCCATTTTTGAAACATGGTTATCACTGTGTAGCGAAAAAAAAAACATATTTTAAATCAATTAATTTATAATATATATATATATATATATATATATATATATATATATATATATTAACACAATTTTAAGTGTTCATGGTGATTATAATTTATTTCCTTAGAATTGAAATTCGATCTAATTCTTCAGATCAACATTTTCATACAAATAAATGGGTGACAAATAAGAATTCAGTATTATTATTTTTAATTTATGCTCACATGTGTTTGAGGAGGCAGGTTTAAATTGGTGACAGGAGGTGTTGTTTTCAGATGCGGTCGAAAGAGATATATATCTCCCGAAAGGGAAAAGGTGATTGAGGGAGTGGAAGATAAAAGACATGCAAAGAAAAATGGGAAAAGAAAAAAGAGACAAACTCTTAACTCTTATTTCTACGCTCCCCTTCCACCTTTCTGCCGGATATACTTGATAAAGCGGTCAGTGCAACGCGGAGATCCGAAGACCTATTGGGATGGTCAAAGACGCATTCCAAATGTTAGGTAGAATATTACGAGATAGGAATATTACGTGGTAACAAAAAAAGGGTACTGAACTGCTACGTGATATCTGTCCTACTTTACAGCAATGAATGTTGGACGGTCTTCTCAAAGATGAAACAGAGACTCGAGGCAAAGTATGTATGGTTCTACGGACGGATGCTAAGAATACTATGGATCGAACCTGTGAGCGACTATGAGATTTGGTGAGGATCCAGACAAAGAGGAAACTAATACTTAACATCAGGAAGTAGCAGCTGAATTTCCTGGGACAAGTAATAAGAAAGGAAGGCTTGGAAAATCTGATACTGACATGGCGATTAGAAAGAAAGATGGACAAGGAAAACAACGCATGACAGTCCTAGCGGGCTTGAGCAAGTGGATGACAGAATAGAGTCTGGGGGGAGTACCAAAAAGTCAAAGCTTATTTAGAACTACAAGGGAAAGGGCGAAGGGAGAGCCATGATCGTCAACGTCCTGAATGGACAGGGGAAATAAAAAAAGAATATCGAACATACTCCATACCTCCCCGTCTTCATTTTATCTCTCTTTATTAAGTATAAGTAATCAAAAGTTATCCACACTTTCGCCATAGCATATCTTTAGATTTCTCCCACGCCCATGCGTGCTACTTTTATGGTCACGTGATCGAAGTTTGAGCGTGATCGCGCCAGATTTCTTGATGCGGTTACAGTGTAAATGCGGCCGCTCCATTAGCAGTACGGGTCAATGAGGAACAAAGTGCAGTGATCGGAAGCTGCAGCGAACACGCTACCTCATCGATGATAACTTGTCGGTTCGCCATTACCATCTCTCGACCTTGCTGAATCTTCTCGTCAATCGTGATGGTTGGCAGACGTCCTGCTCCTTCTTCGGGCTTGTCCGGTCACTTTTAAAGCTCTCATTCCACTCATACACACTTCTGGCGACACGGCACTGCCTTCGCATTGTGTTAAATGTCTCCGATGAATTTCAGTCCTTAAATCACTATCCGACCAGATAAATCGCATCACTACTCTTTGTTCTTTCTTTTTGCACACAACCACTTGGCTGCTGTAAACAAGACTGAATTACCGTCCACTATCGTCACTGAATGAAGAGATGTTTTCTCGGCAAAAGGGAGATAATCGCCTTTTGCATCATTATAGGGATATTAAGGTAAACAAGGATGTATTAAAGATTCTTATAGAACAAGAAAAAAGACAATTTCTGCCTGAATTTCTGGAATTGAGAATCCTCATTATTTACATGCGGACTATTGACATCTTTATTTACATGCGCACTATTGCGGACAACGTTGTTGTTATCACGTTTCGGCCATTGTGCCTTCCGGACTTCATCAGGCGTATATCGATCCGGGTAAACTACAGTGAATTTCGAACTGAATCCTTTATTTAATAGTCGGAGGCAGACTCTTCTCATTCCATGTCTAAGGATATCTTGTCCAGTTCATGTTTAACGCTGCTCACTTCATGTTTGCCCTGTTTCCTCTGGGTACACATCCCGGCCTAGGAACTGAACTCATAATTTCTATGTCACCAACTTTACGTTTCAAAGCTTTAATTCTCGAGGAGCAATACTCTCTGGAGTATTTGGAGCCTTAATCTTAAACCAGATATCGCTAGACATGGGCAGTGAGACGAGATCAATCTAACCACGCGGATTAAATAAATCGAAATTCCATTTAGGTTACTCGGATTGACATTATACCTGATGAAGGCCCGAGGCCGCAACGGCCGAAACGTCGTCATAACCATAATAGTCCGTGTGTAAATAAAGCTTGGCGAATCTGAATCTCACAGAATATATTGAAGATGGCGAAAGTAAAACAGCGAGTAACCTGTCTGACAAGTTTGTGCAAATAGTTGGCAGAAGAAGCATGGAAAGAATGAAATGATAGAACTTACTAATTAGGATATGAAGTTGTGGAGAACCATGATCACCAAAGTCCTGAAATAACACGGTACATAGGAGAAGATTAAAAAAAAGATATGTACGCCCCACTCTCACTTCTTCCGTTTCTTTTGAGCGGGAGTAAATGTTTTATCGCTTGTTTCCTGTTTAGGATTATATTTCCAGTTTGTTTACTTAAAGTCTTCTCGTGCTCATTCAGTACCCGTTTGTGTCTTACCGAAATTGTCACCTGGCTTGGGGTGAAATAGTTAAAAATAATAGATATCTGTAAATATATGTATATGTATTTATATACCGGGTATAACAGCAAAATTATCCAAATTGTCTAACATCATAATTATCATTCTACAAAAAAAGACAAAAACCCCCCACTAAACTAATTGAGTATCCTTTTTCACGGTTTTCAGATAAGATGTTTATCTACGTTGACACCATTTGTCGTAAGAATCACTGAAAAAACCTTTCAGTTATTCAGCTAGAAAGCGAATAGGTTTAAATCGTTTTGTGTCAGGTTGTATATCTTTTCAACCCAGTAATGTCGAGAGGAGAAAAAAATTCAGGCCTTCAATAATGATACCAACATTCATCCTCTTGTTTCCATCTTCAAAGTCCATTTAGAGAACGGTGAAAAAGTTTAAGTAAGATTCTGTTTCCCGATATTGTAACTCCCTTCTCGCTTGCTTCCCTGATAACTGTAGTCTTCAAAAAATTGAACGTCAATCGCCATCTTCTGTTGCCTTGATCCCTGTTATTTTATACTTTCCTCAATCGACCCTATACGCACTCTTTTCTCTCAAATTCACTGTCCTTGACCCACTGCGCGCTAGTGGCACTCCTGTTTTTGCTTAGGGGGAAATGTTTGAAAAAAAAATGCATTCCTGGTATTTTTACTATTAAAATGTACTTTTATACTTTCATAGTGTTTTTTGCTGGGGTCTGGGAATAACAGCAATTAAGAGGTGGTTCCAGGGTCACCAAAACCCCCAAACTCCCGATCAGAGGCTTTACCGCCGGATGTAGTTTATCGTCATGCCCAGGACTTGAATTTAGATACAGTCATTTGAAAGTATATTTGCTGAGTGTTAGTGAATATGAGGAAAAACTACTATTAAAGAACGGGGACAATAAAAGAATAAGAATTAAGAAGACAAAAGATAACGATTTACATTACGTTTAAATTCTTGAAGATTAAAATCGTCTGGGTTGCAAGAAGTTGGATGAGAGTTTCTCAATCGAGAATAGAAGAATAGAAGAAACGATTAGCATAGAACCTACGGTTACATCTAGCTATTTAAAACTGTAAATCGTTAAAACCCTCTTGTACTGCGCTTATATTCATGAAGTATAAAGGAAAGTAATTTTTGTTGAATACAAAATATGTGGCATAAGGCCAACGGGGGAGGAGCCCGGTCTTCATCTGTCGTATACGTAGTTAGCCTCAATCAGAGTCCCTAACATAAAACAGTACTTCTTACACCAAAACATCATATTCTTACTTATCATTCTTACTGCAGTCACTGCAATACCTCTAGGTCTCTATGAAGGCCAAAATATTGTCCATATGTAGAATTTGTATGTGCAGGGTTGGGAGGGAGGATAAAATAAAAGCAAAGTCTAGAGTATAATTTATCCGAACAATTACGATGAAAGTATTTATAGGAAAGACATAGGGAAGCTACGTTACGACTTACAGCCTGATCCTGTTTTCAGGGAAAAGGTAAAAAGAAACAGCTATGAAATTGCATCCCAATGACTGCACCATCCACGCCACACGTGAACTCAAAGTCCAATCTCTAGCACTGAAAGGCCGTAGTTTGTAACATAGTGATTTTCGAGAAAGGGAGGTAATTCGAGTAAAAATCCAGAAACTGCCTTTTTTTACCCTATATTATTGTCTTGTATTAAATTGATAAATCGAATCCTGTCTTAGAATAGGGAAATTACAATCAGAATTAAAGTGGCATCATAAACGCATTTTGCGATGAAGCTAGTGTGTAGGATCTTGTTGATACCATAATGCCTCCAAACATAAAAATATCAAGTGCTTGCATGCGAGAAAATAGCTTATTTAAAATACATTATCGCTGGTTGGAATATTTTTTCTAGAATTTGGAGAAGCAAAGACAATCACGTGCTAATCGTCATCAGTGAAGCGACAGAAAAACCACGAGGTGGAAACTTTCAAATATATCAAATATTTATTCTTTCTTTCATTCATTTTTCCTACCTTCTTTTTACTGCTCTTAATGTATTACCCTTTCTTTCTTTTTCTCTCTATCTTTTAAAATATTTCCATTTCCCTTTCTTACTGATTTGCCTTCCTTCTCCCTAATTTTGTCTTTAGTTTTTTCTTTCTTTCTTTTTTCTTTTTCCTGTATTTCGCTCCTTCTTTATCCTTTTCATACGTTAATTTTTTAAACATTACTTCGTTTGATCTTGCCCTCTTTCTTCCTTTTTCTTCCTTGTTTTTTCATTATTTCCTAGTTTCGTTCTGCCAACATTTCTTTATTTATTTCGTTAATTCGTTCGATTCACGCCGTTTCGTTCTTTCTTTCGTTCTTCCATTCATTCGTTCATTGATTCGTTCGTTCTTTCTTTTTTCCATTCGTTCGTTCGTTAATTCTTTTTTTCTGTCTGTAATTCTTTCTTTCTTTCTTTCTTTTGTTTAATATTTTATATCCTTTCTTTTTCCTTTTTCTTTCTCTATTTCGTTGATTCGTTCGATCCAGCCCTTTCTTTCTTTCTTTCTTTCTTTCGTCCGTTGGTCCGTTCGTTCGTTCATTAATTCTTTCTTTTAACCTTTTATTTCCTTTGTTTATTTTTTTCTTCTTATTTCGTTGATTCGTTCGATCCATTTCTTTCTTTCTTTCTTTCTTTCTTTCTTTCTTTCTTTCTTCCATTCATTCGTTCATTAATTTATTCTTTCGTTTAACTTTTTATTTTCTGTCTTCTTTCTATCATTCGTTTCTTCATTCTCCATTTCATTCGTTCTTTCTTTCTATCGTTCCTTCGTTCAATCTGGCTTTCTTTCTTCCTTTCTTGCATTCATTATTTTCCTTTTTCATTCTACCTCATTTTCTTTCTCCCTTTCATTCATTCTCTCTTTCGTTTATTCCACCTCCGTTCATATTGTCTTTCATTCTTTCGTTCATTAATTAATTTTATCTTCTTTTTTTCTGTTGTAACCGGGAACTAAGGAAACGGAAGCACTCTCTCAGCCATTGTTCAAACACAGAAGTACCGTGTCAGCCATATTTTTTATGTGTGAATAAGAGCTTGAGTATCGGCAGAAGTCATCAAGCCATTTTTAGATAAGCAGAACGGGAGAACATCTTCACGTTAGTTAATTTCAAGTTTTTTTCAAGTTACGTTGGAGTTATTCGTAACAGTTTTTGTCTGAAATTACGTGACACATTTTGCCTAAATTCGTTATTATTGTGATTGTTTATCGGTATTTTTCTCTTCACCACGTGTATTTTTTTTTACTGTTGAATTGTTTTATTGTTTACGGTGACGTGAGAACGCCACCAACTAGGTCCGACACCCACAGTAGTCCATCGGCGTGGGCAGTGGATAGACCAACAAAGAAAATACCACATTACTACAATAGCCTGAAAGAACAATATCAGATGTTAATCCCAGGCAACGACCTTCTATATGTACAATCGATATTTTTTAAGTCAATTAATCTCCTTATTGGCCATAAAAACAAGAAAGCTGATCGGTGTCAACAGAGTATCTATGGAAGAATCCCTAAAAAGCCTTAATATTGTGGCCAATATATTGGCCCGAGGAAATAATGACATGTGAGACATCCTGCTGGCAAATGAAGACGTGTCTAAATCTCTGGCCGGGAACATCCTCACAGCAAAGACTGATAGGATGCAGACTGAGTACATGGCTACCAGAAAGACAAAGTTTACCTTGTACGGAGTACTATTGTATATCACGAAGGACCACTTGAGGTTTGCCAAGATTAAGGAGGTCGGCGATGTTTTGTCTGTTAAAAGTAATGCCGGCATCTCAACTGGAGATTTTGAAATAATGGTCACATTGACCAGGGAAAAATTTCATGGACATCCCGAATGTTATGACCTGTGTGCGACCGGCTAATTTATGTTGTGGTTGAAGGCCGCTGTCCTCTCTGCTGGTGCTGTGTTGCTGCAGGACATCTTTTGAAATCTTACCCTGGAAACAGACCGGCACCAGAACCCCAACCATCTACAAGCAACGAAACAACAGAAGCGGAGAAAATGACAAAAGAACCCAAGGGTATCAGCGAATGTACCGAAGTGGTGAAGAGGGAATCGAAGGCTGAAATCCTAAATACTAATCGAGGGCTGAAACCCTAAATACAAGGTAACCAAAAAAGATCTGTCCGTTTTTTGATTAGTCATTGAATGAAGTTGAAATATATACGAAATGCGTGTGGCAATTGTTTTCAAATTAGGACAGCCGGAAGTAGGAACATCAGACGTTATAAAAAAACATGCACACCGTGCCCGGCCATCAGTTATAAGTCGGACAGCTGTGAGAAGGATGGAAGTGTCTAGAGATCTCGTTCGGGGCTGTTTGCTTTACGACTTCAAAATGGGCTTATCAGCAGCTGCATCAAGTCGCCGCATATGTCAAGCGTTTGGGGATAGTGCTGTGGATGAACGTACTGCATGGCGTTGGTTTCGAAAATTCAAGTCAGGAGATTTGTCTCTCCATTGTGATCCTCGCAGTGGACGACCACAGGTCTTAAATGATGGAGTCCTGAAGGCGGCCATTGAAGAGGACAGTAGTCTAATGTGTGGTGAACTTGCAAGACAGTTCAACGTTTCTGATGAAAGTTAGACTTCACCTGCACCGCCTAGGTAAGACGTACAAACTGAGCAAGTGTGTTCCGCAAACACTGTTGGAGGTGCACAAGGGACAACGAGTGGCAGCCTGCGTATCGCTGCTTTCTCGTCACAGTACCGCATCCTTATTCAATCGAGTGCTTACCAGTGATGAAAAGCGGGTTCTGTACGAAACTCCCAAGCGTTCCAGATATTGGTTGTCTCCTCAGAATGCTGTTCCTCACACCGCAAGACCGCCTATGCACCCACCCAAGAATATTCTTTGTGTCTGGTGGACAGGCCGTCAAGTGGTTCATTATGAACTGCTACCAACGGGCTAAACGGTCACTGGAGACCTATACTCGCAGCAATTAAAACGTGTGCAACAGGCATTGCGCCAGAAGGAGCTAGCACTGGCGAATCGCAAAGGTGTGGTTTCCTCCATGACAACGCCAGGCCGCATGTCACGCGAGTGGTCAGGGATATCATACAGCAACTTGGGTGGGAGATTTTGTGCCATCCACCTTATTCACCTGATCTTGCGCCATTCGATTACCAACTCTTCCACTCCCTGGATAATCATCTTCGTGGGAAATCCTTCACCAATGAAGCAGACTTGCGGAAAGCCCTCACAGACGTCTTTGAGTCAACCCCCCCCCCCAGGTCTACCGCAAGGGCATTAAACAGCTGGAGACACGTTGGCAGAAGGTGCTGGATGCCGATGGCGATTACTTCGAAAACTAAATATAAGTTACGCATACTGTGAACCGTTTTCTTTTTTTCCTTTAAAAACGGAGAGATCTTTTTTGGGTTACCTTGTATAAATCAAAGGGTGAAACCATAAATATTTTGTTACCTAAATATTAATATAAAAAGAAAACATCAAATAGAACACAAAACGCAATCCCGCCCAGCATCTATTACATAACAATCCCAAACACAATCCACCCAGAAAAATGTAACCAAAATATCAACAAATAATAACCAACAAAATAATAACCAACCATACAAAACATACAAAACCCAACGTGCCATGTCTCTTCTGGATTATCTCCCTTTAAATCAACTCTCGAATCTGCAGTAGCCATTAACACACAGCTATTTGTGTCAAATCACAGGATACAACCAACGCTTTATACACTGGACACTGCAGTGGTGAACAAAATCTTGGAGGGTTGATTTAAAGGGAGATATCCAGAAGATGTATGGTACGTGGAACTAGAAAAATCTACCAGAGTGAACAAAAAAGGGTCCAGTTCGAAATTCCATTCACCTGAAGAAAGCCGGAGTGTACAACGACCGAAACGCTGTTAATATGGCAATACAGATGAGCGCAACAATCCGAAAACTGTAAAAACACTAAATAATTACAATAACCCATCTCAGAAATATGGACGGATAAAAAAAAAACAAATAAAAATCACCACAATTACAGCCCTTACAAAACGCAAAAACGCGAAAAAACACAAATGTTCTTTTCAACATCCACAATGTCAACAAAATAATAACCAACCAAAAGAAAAGGCGAATGAATGAATGCAACAACAACCCTTAAAAAACGCAAAAACACACAAACGGTCTTCACAACATCAATAAAATAAGAACCAACAAATAATACACAAGTACGCAAAGCACATTTACCACACCTACACCCTTTACAAAACGCAAAAACACACAGTTTTCTTAACACCCACAACCTCAACAAAATAATGACTAAAATATAATACCAACCATACAAAACACCACAACTACAAAACGCAAAAATATCACAATTTCAAAATGAAAAAAAAAACACGCAAACGCACTTCACAACACTTACGACATCAACAAGATAATATATAACAAAATAATACCCAACAACACAAAATGCAATTAAATTATCACAATTACTCTGCTTAGAAAAAGACAAAAAGATACAAAAGCTTTTCACATCACCCACAACATCAGCAAAATTATAACCAACAGTATATATTCACAAGTGAATTAGCAAAATGACATCCCTTACAAAAGCAAATACACACAAATGCTCTTCTAAACACCCACAAAATAGTATTAAACTAAATAATACCCAAGAACACAAAACACAAGCAAATTGCCAAAACTACACTCAAAATGCAGAAAACTAAATATAAAAAAGCGAAAATAGAAAAATAAATGTAAAATCGGAAATGTATATCTGCTTGCGAACGTACAAACACACCCACATTAGCACAAACACAAGCACGCAGTTGGATACGCACGTACCAGCACGTTTATGTGTACATATATGTATGTATGTATGTATGCATGCGTGTACATTTACAAGCACACACAAAAACACACAGACGCACAAAAACGGACACACACAAATTTAACCCTAACCTACACTTAATGGTCAAAACATTAGTGTTGTGGTAGGATCCACCTAATTTGCATAGGGGAGTACCGACGATATAAATATGGTTGGTACCGGGAATACAGAGAGGCGAATCAAGAGATTCAACTAGAGACTCTGCCCGACTGCGACTTAGTCAACACATTCTCCAGGAACGGTCTTCCCAGGAATATACAAAATACTATAAGTAAATATTGTGTACACTTTCTTGTTTCAATACATTTTGTTCTAAGTACATTTTGTGTTGCATTATTATTCCATGCATTAGTCAATTTTCAACAATTAGTAATAAAGCAAAGTACCACACTAAACATAAACCAATGAAAAATATAAAGGAAACAATTGTTTTAACTACATAACCAACAGAAAAATGTTTTTTCACACAACACAAAAGACTAATCAAACACTAAGTAAAGTTCAAAAATACAATGTACTAAAAATACATATACAGTTAACACAGCACAAAACACAATTAGACGCGCATACACGAACACACTAATCCTCATGTGCTAGTGAATGTGTACGTGCATGTTTGTATGTATCTATGTATGCGTATGTGCACGCACATACGCATACATAGGCACACCCATAAATATACACCCGTACATCAACGCACACCTGCATAAATATGCATGCACACACAAAAATCTAGCCATAAGCTCAATTAAATGGTCAAGACAATAGCGATAAAACATGGCCAGGAAATGTTCTCAAGTGACATGAAGTGGAAAAAGTAAACGGAATCCATTCCTATGTCACCTGCTAAGAGATTTGGTTCACTGTTTCCTCCAAAATCTATCTTACATATCTATAAGTCTAGCATTCGTCCATGCTTAAAATATGCTGCCATATTGCAGTTTTGTCTCCTCACTTTAATTTACACGAGGACTGACAAACTTGAACATCACCCTTTCAAAACATCTTTAGTTTTCAGTTATTGTTTGAGTCACAGACAACATGTTTCAATTTTAATACGGTCGGATACATATGGTCCGTTGGGCCTGCTATTTACCTTGAGCTCTTTGATAAAATCAAAAGAAGAATCAGCAATATTATTGGTCTTGATCTGGCGGCTCGGCTTCAGTCACTTTCCCACAGTCATAAGGTTGTCTCTTTTTGTCTTTTCTATAAATAATTTCATGGTAATTGTTCGGATGACCTCTTCGCTATGGCACATAGACTCTTTGAATTTAAGTCCAGTATGAGACTGGTGACAAGGTCTCATCGATTTACAGTTGTGTTGGCTAAATTCTCTCCTAATAGTTTCTTTTCTCGCTTTGGGAAATTTAGGGAAAATAAGAGCGCAAAGCATCGACAATGAGAAATAGCCTAACATTCGTTCATGCTTAGAATATTGGTACCACATATGGCCCGGTGCCCCTGCTTTCTACCTAGAACTCCTTGATGAGATCCAAAGAAGAATCAGCAATATTATTGGTCCTGACCTGACGGATCGGCTTCAGTCATTTTCTCATCACCGAAAGGTTGCCTCTCTGCATCTCTCATGGTAAATGTTCAAATGCGCTCTCTGCTATGGTAACTAGACTTTATGAATTTAAGTGCAGTACTCGACTGGCGTCGAGATCCCAACAATTTACGGTTGAGCTGGCTAGATGTAATCATAAATTCTATGCTAACTGTTTCTTTTCTTGCAATTCTCACGTGTGGATCTCGCTTCCGGCTCCATGCTTTCCAACCAACTTTAATCTGCAAAAATATAAATGTAATGTCAGTCGCTATCTACTGTCCTCCTGATTACTTTTTTTCTGTTCCCGCTTATTATTAATGTTCCTAATTCTTCCACAGCCAGTTACCACTTGTGTCCTAGTGGCTTTATTGCCTTACGTAGAGTGAAACCGATTTTTAAAAAAAAGGAAAAAGAAAAGAGATTTAACCATATCAAAATACAAAAATAGGCCGCAGATATCCAAATGCGCACTGGAATATTGAAAAATATATTCCAGAAACAAAGAAAAGGATCTGTTACTTATCTTTCTATGTGACATTGAATGTTGGACAATTTCCTCAGAGATGAAGAGAAGACTTGTGGCAACAGTTATGTTTCTTTATATATGTTGTTCGTATCAAGTGATAAATGGCTCTACAAAATGATGCCGATAATACCATGGACAGTATATGTGAGCAATTAGAAAGATTTTAAGTAAATAAGAGCAAAGAGAACGCTTCCAATCAAAAACAAAAAAATCTATAATATATCCTATCAACAGATATGTTATTCTACAGTAGCATACTGAGAATACCATGACAGCACACGTGAGAAACAAGGAAGTTTTAATGAAAATGAGAGCAAACAAGATACTTGCAATCAAAAACAAAAGACTTATAATATAACGTATCAACAGATATGTGGCTCTACAGTAGGATGTTGAGAATACCTTGGGCAGCACATTTGAGCAATAAGGAAGTTCAAGAAAAATGAGAGCTAGGGGGACATTATCAATAAAATAAAAGAACATAATATGGAAGATGAGCTTAGAGAAATTAACCATCACAGGAAAAATTGTATACGTCCTGTGAGTATTAAGTTCTTCTAGGCGGCTTTTCTCACTTTGTATCAAGAGGAACAAAGAGAAAAAAATAAATAACCTACCAAACAAGTTATGGTTAGTAGTGTAAGGACTATGAGGCAAAACTTCTTTAGATATACAAAGAAAAGCAAACCGCGGAGAGCCATGATCGTTCACTTTCTGATGGGACACGGTAGGTAAGAGAATTATTCTGTCTCAGAAGTTTCTTTCTGGGATGCATTGTATACCAGGAATAGTTATGGTCATCCATTAAAATAGAAAATCTTATAAGTAAAACTTCTCGCCGTGTCAAATTCCACGTCTTAAGTTTCAGGAATCGTTGGTTAGTTACACCGTTATTGCTTCTTCGAAATTCTCGTAAGTTTCTTTCCAGTGGAAAAAACACGTTTCACGGCGCACTGGAATCGATTTGAATATCACGTGACGCCTGTCCGCTATGTCAGATCGGTGTCATTTTAGCTATGGGCAGGTGACGTGATTCCAGCGTTCTTATGGTTAGCTGCTGCAGGTGTCGTGTGATTGAACACGCTCTGACAAGTTGTTCTGTAGCATTAATTGCAGATCGGCTATCTGTCCTTCAGTTGGAACGGAAGAAGTTAGATGTGGGCTGAGAGTGAGTTCAAATAGATTAGAGATTCGCTTAAAATATTGAGAAAAAATATTTGTGAAAAAATATATTCGTGTATTTGTCCGAGAGGAAAACGAATGAAGAAAAACCATCAATGACATTTGTGGATTTAAAAAAAAAGGATCAGGGCGAATACAAATACGCGCTTAATATATATGAAAAGAGTTAAAGACAAAGAAAAGAAAATGTCGTTTGAAAGAATTAAGAGAGCTGAAATTTTGTTAGATATGAACGACATATGTTTGAAGACAAGAAGGAACTTATACCTAACTAATTTCGTATTAGTAATACACATAAATAGGTTTAAAAACAAATGTGATAGATCCTGACCTAGCATCTGGACTCCAGTCACGTTATCTTTCTCACAGACGTGATGTGGTTTCCCTCTGTCTTTTCTACATATACTTTCATGGCAACTGCTCCGACGAGCTGTTCTTACTGGCGCCCCGACTGCATGAATTTAAGCGGGCTACTAGGTTGGCACATCGAAACAGTTAAATGTAACAACCTCTTCTACTCCAACAGCTTCTTCGCTCGCACTTCCCAACAGTAGAACTTCCTTCCTCTTACTTTCTTCCCTGATAGCTATAATCTTCAAATATTCAAATGTAACATCAATCGTTATCTTTTTTTAAAGCGTTTCACCCTCCCCCCCACCAAACAAGGCGGAAAGCCACTAGCACGCAAGGAGTTACATAGAGTTGTAGCGAGAGGAAATCGGAGTGATAGATGAAAGGATGAAGAGAAGGATAGGGGATGGATCAAGGCATCTGGAGACGTCGATTGACATTACATTTGAATAGTTGGAGATTATAGCTATCAGGGAAACAGGAAAAAGGGAGGGAGTTCCACTGGTGAGAGGTGCGAAACATGAAGCTATTGGAGTAGAAGAGATGGTTACATTTAACAGTTTCGACAGTGAAAGGGTGTGATGTCTTGATTTTGATCCCCGTTCTTCTCTTCGTCCTTTCCTCAAACACCCCCCCTTTACACTTACTTTCACCCTCTGTATCCCCTTGCGTGCTAGTGGCATCCCCCCTTGCGTGGGATGAAATGCTTAAAAAAACATTCAATCTAGATAAGGCTACACTTGTTAAAAGAGAAAATAAGTTACATATGCGAAAATTTCTTGAGTGCCGCTATTCTTACCAAAATGTAAATCTGCATGCCGGATTTTTTAAAATATCTTCTTTTCTTAAAAGATATACACCGTTCCCAAACTAACATAGAAGATTATAATGTGCTTTTGTTATTATTTTGAAAAGGTAAAATTAAAACCTTTTATTATATTTAAAAATAGTTAATGAAATTAAAATAAAATAAAAAGTAATAATAACATAAATATTATAAAAGATAAAAAATAAACAAAGATGAAAAAAATTTCAACGACACTGATAACATTTACACACTTTAATTTATTAAGAATGAAATTAGATAATCCATAGTTTACCTTGACTTTCACAGTTACCCTGATATTTATGATGATCCTCCAAATTTAAAATTTTGAAAACCTAACGATGTTTCTAATTCTAAAAGAACTTTGAAAAATAAAATTCTTACATTTTGTTCTCTAAAGCAAATACTGTCAAAAACGCCTGACATTCATTTTAATAATCGACTTTTCCAAATTGCGAATAATCCTTGGACCATATTTCTTGTACGTTTCTTTTGAGATGAATTTCTGACGGAATTCCTACCTAGTCTGATAAGAATTATTCGTAATTTAGAACATTCGATCAGTGAAATTAATCGACATAAAATGTCTGTCGTTTTTAATATATATATATATATATATATATATATATATATATATATATATATATATATGTATATATATATATATATATATATATATATATAGTGTTTTAAAGTATGCTATATTTATGGGTGAATGTGCTCAATATCAGGGATAGCGGAAAAGCAAATATAAAAGTGGACATTCAAGCCAACACTCAAAATTTCATGCTGAACGCAGTCGTCAGGACATGACGATTACGTTTAGCATTAAACAGACTGCCGCCTCTGGATGGTGTCTATACGTCGCGCGCATACACACACACACACACACACATACACACGTTAATATATATATATATATATATATATATATATATATATATACATATATATATATATATATATATATATATATATATATATATATATATATGTATGTATAACGATATTCTAACGAGCCAGGCAAACCTTCCTAGGTTTCACCTAGATGGATCTTCAGGGTAAACTGGCTAAAAAGAGGAAATGGCGGAAGAGTATTTATTGATAAAACCATTAAAAACATAAAACAACGTGAAAAAAAGAGAGAGAGAGAGAAAAAAAAAAGCCCAAAGCACTATTGTAATAACCAGAATATCCTATGCCTACACTTATTAAGTATCTCGGATCTTTTCTAAATTCTAGGTTTCTTATAAGTGACAATAATCAATTTTTCTTCCATACATAAGCAATAAAACCTGTCACCTGTCTTACATTTATGCCATTTTTTTAAATATTTCCCATTTCAAAAAGGGGTCACTGTTGTCTTATTGTTTTATATTTCATATATATATATATATAGACAGGATGGTAATATGTTTATAGGTTTCATGATTAAAGCTACTTAGATGGTTGTAGTAACGTTTTTTAAAGCTACCCTGGGTGGATCCTATGTAAACTTCGTGGTTCTTATCAGTATTTTTCTGTTTATTTCTATATATTTCGACTTTGTAAACCCCACACTCCTGTTGGAACCTGCCCTCAAGTGGACAAGCGTCCCTATTTCTACAGTTACACTTAGGGAGACTAAGGGTGTGGTTTTTTCCCTGTTGTACTTACTAATTAAGTTAGACGTATTTGGCTTGCGACTATGACTTAATTTAACGTTGTTTTTATTGAAAATTTTATACAATGCATTATTCGGGGGGGGGGAGATTCTTTTTTAATAATTTAAAATAACTTTTAACAGCTAAATTATATGGGGGGGGGGTAAACCACAATATCTTCCTAGCTCTATTTTTGTGTTTGCCTTGCATTTTAGGGGAATTTTGCGTATCAACATATATTAATTTGCTTTTGTGTCCACTATTTTTAAGGCTTTTTCATAATCATTAAAGATATTATCATTCGATTAATTAGTGGACAATCTATGATTAATTCCGTTAGGTATATGTTTTAAAACATGTCTAGGGTGGTTAGAACCTACGTCAAATAACGCGGTTGTTGGTTACTTTTCTTAAATGGGGAAATTGTGCCATCACGCAGATCGAGGGTAACGTACAGGTAGTCATTGACTTTTAAATTAATTTGTATATCTAGTTTGAATCCGAAGTTGAATATCCAGTGTAATTTTTTACGGATTACGAGGTTTTTTTTTTTGGCGGGGGGGTATATTTATCTATTATGATTAATCGAATTTACCTATCTACTTAGTCTACGTTTTAGTCTTTATACTCGCTTGGAGTTTTTTTTGTTTTTTTTTCGACTAAGGACTTAAGACACTTGACGATTTTTTTTCGCCTTGTTCTGATGTTTTTAGTTCTTTCATTTTTTACTTCCATTTTTTTCCTCGGGTAGCAATTTGCCCTCACAAGTTGAGACATCCGAGGTTTTTCAAACGAGTAATACTGTTAATATGCATATAGCGATATTTACATTTTATTTTTTTAGAAATTTTGACGTCCAATGAATTTAGATGCATTATCTAAACGAGCATAGTCAGCTTTCTAACTTATATGCTTTGCTTTCTATTTTTATTTTTATTAAATATCCTATATTTTATCAAGATTAGATTTGGCAAGAAAAAAATTCTTAGGGATTACAAAACTAATGAATTTTATGATATTGTGGTTAATTAAGGGCAAACCAAGCAAATAACACCTGAAATTTTATTTCTTACAGAAAAATTTTTTTTGATGGATGTAGATCTACATTGGACGGTTAGATGACATTGTAGAAAATGGCACTTTGTAATGAGACAACAGCATTTAATTGAGGAGCATAACTGAAACAAGAGAGTACAGTACTTGATATACCTTCTGAGTCAGAATATTATAAATTATACTTTAACACATCCTTAGAGGAGAAAATTTTTCGTTTTAACTGAAAGAAAAAAAAAAGCAAACGCTCGCATAACATAGCCGAAGAAACCGCAAACTGTTATCATAAAATATTGATTAGGGTTTACAAGAATTTAAAAACTGTGTGCTGAAAAGTTCTCAGCTCGACCATAATTCTCAAAATCTGATATAAATGACAAAACATGAAGATTTGTTCCCAAATCCCCTTATGGTTGGGTTGCGAACATTTTGCAGCGACCCTTCCATATATTTGGTGAAAATTGAAAACATTTCGAGGAACACAGTGTATGTTTTACAGAGGATTATCTGAGAGACTTTTAGAGAAGAGTTCCTTGATATTGCACTCATCATAGTTGTTATTATCCAAAAGTTTCAGCCGTCGAGCATTATGGCCTTCACCAGGATCTTGTCGATCCCGGTAACCTTCGAGAAACTTAGAATTTAATTCTTGTGTAGTCAGTGTTGTTCATCCCTTCCTAAGTAGTCCTAGGCATGTCGGTAAAGAAGACTTCTGATCGAGAGATTGGAGGTTTCGAGGAGCGTGGAGCAGTCACTTATGTGTTGTTCTTCCCAGGTCCACTTTGACCCAGAGTGGTAGCACCTGTTAGGGTCCCAGTTATGGGTAAATAATGAACCCCGAAACACAAAACAAAAGACCATGCAAGTATAGAAATACATTTTTATAGTAAACATACCAGCAATACATGTTTATATAAAAGAATTAGCAACAATACATATTTAAAATAAAATTGAAGACATAATACGGCGTTCGAAATATATTTAGGTGAAGACAAAAAATTGTTCAAATTATTTAGATTTCGAAATTAAATAAGCCATAGCGGTTGATATAACGTTAATCGAATTTTAAAAAGCCACGTTGACACCTCGGTTAAGCAACGTTAAGCTTGGTCAGTATATAGATGGGTGAACTCTTGAGAATGCAATATTTATAGAACAATTACCAACAATACTTATTGAAGGCATACAATTGCTTTGAAATAAAATAAAATCAACTTTTCTGAGTTCAAGTCTGCATTTCTCATACCATGGAAACCACATTTATTACGTCACCAAATTCCCGACCCATCGCTTTAGTTGGTTAAAAAGGCTTTATTATCTCCATGACTGTTGCCATCATCACTTTTTATAAGTAAGGCTTGGAAAAAATTTTAAAAGCCGAAATTAGGGATGAGACAATGAAATCAGTCACGGCTGATCATGTATGAGGAAAACGTAAAGCCACCAAACCCTGTGTAATGAAGTGAAAATATTAGACAGAAATGAACACTGGAGAGTCAGACGTTTGAAAGTATCAGCGCATATGTAGGCAATGAAAACATCATTAGTAGGTCCAGCATAGAAATAAATATGGTACGGGTGCCGCGAGGCTAAAACATTATCGGTAGCAACAGTAGAAAAGAGAAACCTTGTTGGATGCAGTCAATTGTGACACACAGCAGCGGCACTCATCAGTACCCAGGTTAGGTTAAAGGGTCCAAGTTCTCCAATCGCGATTCATTAATTAAAGCGGTGGTTCGTGAATTTGGCAACAGTAATTATAGGTTCAATCGCTGGGCTGGTCAGTTCAAATTTAGACTCAATGGAATTCGAAAAAACAGGACGTATTTTGCTTTTGAAATTAAAAATATTTAAATGTAAATTTATTCATGAGTCATTTACCATCGCCTGAAGAAAGCCATTGAGTATCGATTTTAACGTTTTTGTTTTAATCTTCTATAATATATATATATATATATATATATATATATCAATTATGTAGTGCTTGTTCAATTTATATAACGTAAATCATTCATACGAAAAACAAATAATGAAGTTAATTATATGGCAAGAATCACTCTCGCAAACAATATTTAATAATAAAATATAATATATATATTGTTTGCGAGAGTGATTCTTGCCATATAATTAACTTCATTATTTGTTTTTCGTATGAATGATTTACGTTATATAAATTGAACACGCACTACATAATTGATATATATATATATATATATATATATATATATATATATATATATATTATCACGTTTCATAGAATAATATAGGCATATTTAATTTTGTAAAAATCCTTTCTAGTTCTCAAATTAGCTTCTTGGTGTTATGTTTAAATTCATCATGGAAGGCTCCGTAGTTTTTGTTAACCCAAGTACTGTGACAGTGATTTTTATAAACACGCGTAAACGCACTTTGTTATAATTATTTTATAATTTTACATTTGTCAGTTGTAGCTATGCTGATTTTTGCACGCGTTTCAATACATGGGAGCTAATCAGAGAAATGCAAAAAAGGCATTTAATGTTAGTCAAATGCAATTTAAAATGTTGCTGCCACCCTCGTAATTAAATTATACTGGGACGCGTTCAAAAAACACCAGAGCTACAACATATAAAGTTAAGAATTATATCAGGGAGCGTTCATGCGTGCTTTCAAAAATCACCATCACAACGATCACAGTTACAATAAGTTTGTCTTCGCAGTTCACACCCGAGTATGATCTTAAAGGAGATTAAAAGTACTATGGCACTTTCCTTGACGAATTCCAACTGAACATAAAGAAGCTATTTAAATAACTAGAAAGGATTATTATAAAATGAAATAGAAATAATATGTTTCTATTATCCAATGAAATATGCTTGAATTGAGATATGGTGCCGATATATATATATATATATATATATATATATATATATATATATTTGAATGTGTACATATATATATATATATATATATATATATATATATATATATATATATATATGAATGTGTACATAACGTTAACACCCATCGGCGACAGTCTGCTTCATTATTAAACGCAATATTCAGGCAATGATTTAGATTTACATACGTTCTGTACCTGATATTGAGCACTTTAGCCAATAAATATATAATACCGCAAAATTATATTTTTATTTCTTTAAGCTACATATATATATATATATATATATATATATATATATATTATCATATAAAAAGTTACATTTTATAATTTAGAGGGTACACATATTTGAGTATAGGGCCCTTTTCGTATCTACTGGCTGTGAGTTCGACGATATTAATAAAGAAAATATGCCACCGTTTAAAAAATGGAGTCTGCTCAATCCATTAAAATATATTTAAACTGATATATATGTATATTTCTTGTTCGTGTATTGCATAAATATATTGAGTAATTGTCATCTTTGATAATGGCTTATGTAAGCCGAAAGCTTAGATCGGATTAAAAATATGTATCAATATTGTGATTTTCTTCCTTCGTTTAATGATAATGTTATTAAGCTTATCAGACGATATGAAAAGAACTTACATAAAATATATAGACAACACTTATCTATATTATTTAATGAAACACACACACACACACACACACACACATATATATATATATATATATATATATATATATATATAATTGCGACCAAAATGTTCAGAACGGCATTGTTTTCGTTAGAAAAGTAGGTATAAGTTTTTATCAAAGTTGTTTTATATTCTATAATTTTCACAGACAATGAATACGATATTATTTGTTATTGTCTGAGATTTTGGTGTAATTTGAGAGGATAATGCAAAGTTATGGATGATTTAGTGATTTACTGCAAAACCAATAGCGGCCAAAATTATCAGAACGGTTGCTTTTATTCCGTGTCTTAGCATATTTAACCGGCGAACTCTAATTTTTTTGATTTGTTTACGTGACGTTTCGTTTACTAAACATTAGTAAGAATATCTGCAGTGTACTTTGTTAATATAATGCCACTTATTCCGTTACCAATTCGTCAGCAGATTATTAAGCTTCGAAAGAAGGATAATTTAAGTATTGGGTCTATTGCAAAGATTGTTAACAAGTCAAAAAGTGTTGTTCACTGTATTCTTAAGGTCTACGATGATTGTGGTTCGTGTGAAGCAAGAAAGTCTACAGGTAGGCCAAGAAAAACGACCGAGAGAGAAGATCATGCTGTAGTAAAGTTGGTTAAAAAGGACAGATTTAAAACTGCTGCTGCTGTTTCTCGGGAAATGAGCATTGTACTGAAGAAAACTTCATCTCGAAAAACTCGTCGTTTAGTTGAACATGACATACAAGCAAGAGCACCTGCAGTGAAACCACTGATCAACTCCAAGAATAAAAAGTGTCGTCTTACCTTTGCAACCAAACATGTGTTGTGGTCTCAAGAAAAATGGCAAAGGGTGCATTTCAGTGATGAATCTAAGTTTATGTTATTTGGCTCAGATGGGAAAAGGTACGTTCATCGAAAAGTAGGTGAAAAATTGTCACCTAAATGCCTTAAGACTAGTGTTAAATTCGGTGGAGGAAGTGTCATGGTTTGGGGGATGATATCTGGAGATGGTTTGGGCCCTTTGGTGCGATTACATGGAAAGGTAAATGCAGGAGTTTATAAAAAACTTGTAAAAGATCATGTCTTGCCTGTGCTGAGTAATTCAACTAAGCGACCACCCATATTCATGCAGGACAATGTTACAAGGCTAAGGTGGTCATGAACTTCCTCAAGGCTGAAAAGGTTATTGTTATGGATTGGCCTGCTTAAAGCCCAGATCTCAATCCTATTGAAAATGTGTGGAATATTCTAGGAGAACGTTCGAAAGCCAGAAATACTAAAACAACCGAGCAATTATGGAATGCCCTTCAAGAAGAATGGAATAAGATCACCCAGCAAGAAATTGAAAATTTAATTTCCTCATGCAGTCAAAGATGTCAAAGTGTGATTGAATCTAAAGGGCTTCACACTAAATATTAAATAATTCCAGTATTCTCTTTCATTTTTTATTATTTTGTTATTTTTTCAACCATTCTGATCATTTTGGCCGCCATGGCTTTTGCAGTAAATCACTAAATCATCCATAACTTTTGTATTATCCTCTTAAATTACACCAAAATCTCAGACAATAACAATTAATTTAGCATTTATTGTCTGTAAAAGTTATAGAATATAAAACAACTTTGATAAAAACTTATACCTACTTATCTGACGAAAACAATGCCGTTCTGAACATTTTGGCCGCAACTGTGTCTATACATATATATATATATATATATATATATATATATATATATATATAGGGTTCAGCAAAATGTTCTGACACATTTGTAGGTTTAATAAAAGCGAAATGTAATAATTAAACCAGTCAAGTGAGTGCCTTTACTTTCTACACACTCTCGAATGCATTCACGAATGTTAAATCTACAAATGTTTCAGATAATTTTGCCGTACTCTGTATACACCAATATACTGCTTCATGAAAATAATTAAACAAAACTTGAGATTCTCGAGGCCTTCTATATCAAAATAACCCAGCAAATACCCAACAAAATATATTACGAATAAAGCACCAACACATTTAAATGCATATAACATTTAATACCATTTTACATTTATACCAATTTCCGGTCAGCTTGTTTAGCAAAAAAAAAAAAAACATCATTCGTGTTTGTTTTGGAAACTAACTATCATAACGGAATGCATATTTTAAACGCAGTTACAATAAGTGTGTCTTTGTAATTTACCCCTCAAGATGATCTTAGAAAAGGTCGGAAGTACTTGGGTTAAAAAAAAACAATTAGGGAGTCTTACTTGATGAATTGCATCTTAACATCAAGGAACTGATTAGACAATTGGAAAAGATCAATTTAAAAATAAATATGCACAATATATCCTTGCCGTCAATTCAGTCGGGTTTCGATCCTAGCTAGAGGCAACCGGACGTCTAGCCACATTGATGAGCTGTAATACAGCGAAACAGTCTGTTTGTGGATGACTAACTATATATATATATATGTATATATATATATATATATATATATATATATATATATGTGTGTGTGTGTGTGTGTGTGTGTGTGTGTGTGTGTGTGTGTGTGTGTGTGTGTGTGTGTAATTTGGCAGCAACTTTTCTTTTAAACATGTAGTATTGAGAGTCTGTCTATATTTCTGAGATGAGGTATTATGTACAGTATTTACATTAGTCGGACTATTGTACTCATCTTTGTCGACATATTTATTACAACGTTTCGGCCTTTCAGTATCTGCCTATATTTCTGAGATAAGGTATTATGTACAGTATTTACATTAGTCGGACTATTGTCCTCATCTTTGTCGTCATATTTGTCACAACGTTTCGGCCGTTGTACGGTCCGGCCTTCTTCAGGTGGTTGGAATTTCGAATCGAACCCTTTATTTCGATCACTGAGGTAGACTGTTCTAGTTCCACGAGTCATGTTTGATGGTTGTCAGTTATCAGTTATCTCCTGCTAATTTTCCCTCTGAAAGTTCTCCACTGCCTTAACCGGGTATTGAACTCACACTCTTTGGTCTAGTATTGAATGTTAAAGAGAACATAATCTTGCATATTTTCTTTTGAATTTTCTCATATTCTCTAATGTATATATATAATCAGAATCTATCTTACATATTTATAACTCTATCATTCGTTCAGGCTTTAATTATTGCTGTGACATCTAGTCTGGTGCTCCTGCTATATATTTCCAAATTCTTGATAAAATCCAAAGAAAAATCTGCAATGTCATTGGTCCTAACCTGGCATTTCTGCGTCCCTCACTTTCACGCTATCGTAATATAACTTCCATGGGTCATTTCTATATATATATATATTTTTTTTTCAGATATTACCCCATGAGTAATTGTTTTGATGAGCTTTCTTCATTGGTACCTAGATGAGTTCGTATAGTTTTTCTTTTTATGTGCCATGTCCTTTCAGGACGTAGGCGATCATGGTTCTCCACCTCTTTCTATCCGTTGCAGCTCTCAACAAGTTTCTTCCCTCTGCTTCTTCCCCCAGACTATGTTCTGTCATCCATTTGCTTAAGTCCGCCAGGTATGTCATGCGTTGTTTTCCATTCTCTCTCTCTTCCCTCTGTTCAATGAGTATCAGATTCTCCAGGCCCTCACTTCTCATTATGTGTCCGAGAAACTTCAGCTGCCTCTTCCTGATATTAGGTATAAGCCTGCTCCTTGTTTGCAAACTCTCTAAGACATCATCGTTACTCACACGCTCGGTTCATGATATCCTTATAGTAGTTAGACAAATTTAACCAGTGCAATAGATTGGTAGCTCGGTCACATCATTTTATATTTGAAATGGTTTAATGCAACGTTGGCGTTTAAGTTAACAGTTTCGATTCTTTTACTTCTCGATTGTGAAATGTCGATCGTTATTTTCTGTCTTCTTAATTCCTTTTCTTTTATTGTTCTCTCTACTTTGTAAGGTTTTTCTATTTCTCATATTCTTTCCCACTCAATAACCTCTTGGGTCTTCGTGGCTTTTTTACCCCGCTTGGTAGAAAATTTTTCAAACAGAATAAACTTCAGAAGAATTACAAATTCACAATGACTCTCATGGCTTACTTGATTTGAACAAAACAATCCCATAATTTTTGTTATATTGTCATCGTTGTAGATTATTATTATTATTATTATTATTATTATTATTATTATTGTTGTTGTTGTTGTTGTTGCTATTATTATTATTATTTCCCTTGATTTCTAGTTTATACTCATTTCTTTTCGGTCCCAACCAGAGACCTAAGGTTAGAAATGACATTATGAAATATTCCAGTGAGAATTTTTTTTAAATCAAGATCCCACACATTTTTCATAGATAAATCCCTTGGTAAGGTGTGAGCTGTAATTGTGAGTACAATTTTTTTTTTGTATTCCTTTAAGGCATGGACTACATGCAATCAATTCAATGAGTGTATCGAACATTTTCTAATCAATCCGAGGGCTCCAACTACAACTGAAATTATTGATGTCTTTATGTGCCTAATTTTTTCGAGATTTCAACTTCAAGATCGTTGTATTTTGATAGTTTTTTTTTTAAAGATCTTCAAAGATAAATTACGATCTGTAGGGACTGCCATGTCAGTAAGAAAGCACATTCTGTTTTTGTGGTCTTTGATCGCGATGTCTGGGCTATAAGCTTTGTTTGTTCTGTCTGTGTATAATAAAGTCCCATAAAATTATTATAGATCCTATCTCTTCAACCGGGTCTGGGTGATGTTCATACCGCTTTCTTGCACTTTCCTTCCTGTAAAAGATGCAGAATTTTTGTCCCACTCTCTCATGCCGTGTTCTATATTCAGTCGGTGCTAACACCATGTAACCTGATATAAGATAGTCAATTGTTTCTACTAACACAATTTCTCATTATTATTTTTATTTCCTTTGATTTCTGGCGTTTACACATTTCTTTCCGGGTCTCGCCCAGGGACCTAAGGTTAGAAATGGCATCATGACACTTCCCACTGACAAAAAATAGGATTACATAGATAAAGCCCTTCGTAAAATGTGGGCTGTACTTGTCAGAACAATTTTTTGTATCTCTGAGGACTATGGACTTCCAGGAATCCCTTCAATTAGTCTACTGGAATCTTTTCCAACCAATCCTAGGGTTCCAACTACAACAGGGATTGTTGATGTTCCCATATGCCACATTACTATTATTATTATTTGTGTATGTTATGTTTCCTGCTTTGTATCCTGTAGAGCTGGGTCCAAACTATGATCCTAAGGACCTATAGGAGAATTGTCATTTAATTGATAGCACTTTTCTTGGTATATGCGATGTTCCTAGTAGGGCAGTCTTCTGGGCAACTTGTATGTTGATGTTAGCTGGGACACTGTTAGTAAAATTGTCTATTCTCAGAGCTCCGATTACTATCGGTGCAATCTCAGTCTTCATTCCCCAGATCCTGTTAATCACTATTCCCAGGTCCTTATTATTATTATTATTATTATTATTATTATTATTATTATTATTATTATTATTATTGCTTCCTTTGATTTCTGGTGTGTACGCATTTCTTTCCGGGTCCCGCCCAGAGACCTAAGGTTAAAAATGGCATCATGACATTTTCCACTGACCAATTAAAAAAAACACCAACATATTTTGCATAGATAAAGTAAGGTGTGGGCTGTACTGATAAGAACAATTTTTTGTATTTCTTTAAGGCATGGGCTTCCAGGAATCCCTTCAATTAGTCTACTTGAATCTTTTCCAACCAATCCGAGAATAGGGATTGTTGATATTGCCATGTGCCACATTTTTCAGATTTTGATTTGAAGTTCCTTGTATTTTGATAGCTTTTTGAAGATATTCAAAGATACATTGCAGTCTGCAGGGACTGCCATATCAATAAGGAGGCACTTTTGTTTTGTTTGCGGTCTCTAATAACAATGTATGGGCGGTTACCTTTGATTTTTCTTTATTATTGTTGTTATTATTATTATTATTATTATTATTATTATTATTATTATTATAGCTGTTTTAACCGCTTATTGTATGATGTTTATTATTTAAACTTAAACATTCGAATATATGTATAGGAAAAAATATCATATATATAGAGGTTAGTGCCATTTCCGGTTTAAAGCATCTAGGGGGTGTCTTAAAATTCCTCATAGATTTTATTTCTTTTCTCCTAAACCCTGCAAATCTTCGCTACCGTACACGTATTATCACTTCTGAATACATTGAAATTGTATGTTATTTATGATAGGTAAAGATATTTACATGAATATCCCATTAGATTTGCTTACAGTGACATTTGTTGGATTATATTCAGTCACATTAAATAACTCCATGTAAGACTGCTGAGAAGGTACCAGCTTATATCTCGCAACGAAAAATGGTACATTTACATAGTATTTATCAAATGAAAAAAAAGAGGCGTTAATAATTGATATGCAAAATGACGCGCCTGCATATAGAAACAATGCTTCTCTTCATTAATTAACTCTCATCATTGCGTCATCATAACTTATGGAATGATTTTCAGAGATATTCTTATATTTCAAAATGATTGAATGTCCTTTCGTTTGGTTTAGTTTGTTTTACGGCATGTCAACCTCAATGGGTTATCTAATGCCGACAAGATTTGTATTGATGGTAATATTTTTTCCAAAAATGTATCGCTGGTAATATTTTCTTTTGATAATAAGGTATTATGTGCAATAATTATTTACAAAAATGTATTTCTCCTAATATTTTTTCCTCAAAAATGTATCGCTGTTAATATTTTTCCCTCAAGAAAATCATTACTGGTATTAAAACGTATTTTTGCACTTTTACATACCTGGGACCCTAACAGGTGCTACCACCACGGGTAAGGGCGGACCTGGGAACACCAACAATTAAGAGGAGGTTCAACGCTCCTCAAAACCTTCTGATCGGAGGACTTGCTGTTGGACAGAGTTTATCGTCTTACCCAGGACGAGGATGTAGTTTATTTTCTTACCCAGGACGCTTATTGGATATCTATTTATAGAATAGATGTGTTGCCGAAAATGCTTATACTTAAAATATATATAGTATATAGTAGATCTTCTAAATGTTTTAGTGCTTCTAATAAATAAATCATTAATAACTAAATAAAATGTAAATAATAATTATATAAAAAATAAATTAAAATAAATTATTATTCTACAATAACCGTTTTCTTGTTTATTAGGCAATAAATTATATCACTTACCGACCTCCATAGTTTATCTTTCCTTACACAGCAAAGATATTTCCGAGCGTTCTCAAATTCGAAATTTGTAAACTTAATATGTTCCGTCACTTTACTTCTTGTGTATAAATACAAGTTACAAAATAAATATTTCCCCATTTACCTAGATAAAGTCCTTAAGGGTACGAAACGGGTAGGTTAAGAAAAGGTTTCGTTATCTTTTATTCATATTGTCTTTTTACGTATTTTTTTTCCTATAGAATGATATCGATGAGTTAAGATAGAATGTATAAACACACTCATATACTCTGGTGTGTGATTTTCCCCACTTGTCTTCAAATGAACTTCTGCTAACGATAGCTAGATGTAGTTGTCAACATTATGTATTTAAAAAAAAAATAAGGTGAAACGTCTTCGTTCTTATTTTCCTTCATTTGTTCGTTCCTTCCATTCTTTTTCTTCCCTTCTTTCATTTATTCTGCTTCTTTCTTTCTTCGTTCCTTCCGTTCCATCGTTTTCTTTTTCCTTCTTTTAATCTTCTCTTCCTTTCCTTCCCTGTCTTCCCGCGTTTCCGTTTTTTCCTTGCTCCTTTCCTTCACTTTGTTCTTTCCGTTTTTTTTCTTTTTTCGTTTCTATTGTTCTTTCCGTTATTGTTCTTTCCGTCTCTTCTTTTGTTTTTTCTTTCCGTTACTTTCTTTATTCGTCCTTTCCCTCCTTTTTCCCATTTCTTTCCCTTTTTAATACCTTCCTTGTAACTCCCTTTCTTTCCTTTCTTCGTGCCTTCCATATCTTCCTTTTTTTGTTTCATCATTGCCTGCTTTTCTTCGTTCCTTCCTTTCTTCATTCATTATGTTCATTTCTTTCATTTTTCATTCAATTCCTTTCGTTTATTCGATCCTTCCGTTTTTTTTTCTTTTGTTCATGGCGTCTCTTACTTTTTTCGTTCATTCCGTTCCTTTCTTTTTTGTGTTGTTCTATTCTGTCCTTTCTTCGTTACTTTGATTACATTCTATGTTCCTTCCTTTCTTTCTATTTTTATCTTCCTTCTTTTCTTCGTCTCTTCCTTTCTTCGTTCTTAACTCTTAGTTTTTCTTTCCGTTCTTTTCTTTCTTCATTCCTTCCGTTACTTTATGGCTTCCTTCCCTCCGTATCTTCGTTCCTTCCGATTTTTCATTTCTTCGTTCCTTCTCTTTTTCTTTCTTTCTTCTTTTTGTCCCTTCTTTTTTTCCTTTCTTCCGATTTTTTCTTCGTTCCTTCTATTTTTTCCTTTCTTCCTTCTTTTCATCCTTTCTTTTCTTTCTTCTTTCCGATTTTTTCTTTGTTCGTTCCTTCTCTTTTTTTCTTTCTTCCTTCTTTCCGTTTATTCACTCTTTTCTTCCTTCGTCTTCTTTTATTTCTGTTGAAACGCCTGAAAGCGATATTTTTTCGTATTTGTACGCAGCTTTACAATTTTTGATTTCCACGTTCAATTCCAGAAAAATTTGTTTCTACGACTCCAAAATCTTCGTGGAAATCTAGTCGTCTTTGTCTAATTTCTGATCAAACAATAAATAACAGATTATCGTCTTATGTTTGATTCGATTTGTTATCAAAGAAGTTTACTTTGAAACGAAAACAATCAATTGTCCCCCCTTTTATCCGACTTACCTACAAACATCAAAGTTGAGACTTCAGCTACTTTGTCTTGCTTTTATGAAAGAATACCTGTCCCCCTCCCCTTTTATAACTTCCAAGCAATAAAAGGAAAAAATACAATAAATTTGCATCGACAGCGTTTCTATAGATAATAAAATTATCGTAAGAGGACACCAAGTTTCTGATCTAATCACCTTTTCTTGTCTTTTTTAAACTTATCTTTTCTTTTTCTCTGGCGCTTTCTAACAGATATATTTGATAGCAATGTGTAAGGCATATCATTCCAATTACTGCAGATGAATAACTTGTTTAAGCCTTTCATAGCCATTTATTTATTTTAGGAAGCCGTGCTGGATGTTATCTCCTGCTGATCCGTTAATCTAACAGACATTAAATGGTCGCCGTTGGATTATTAAATTTTTTTTCCTAATTAAATATTGTAACTCCACGTAATCCTTTCTCGTTTTCACCAGATACCAGTCCCCTTTCACGTTTCTGTCTTTTCTGCTTTTTTTCTAATCTACACCGCCATCAAACAAACTAGTTTCTCCCAGAATCAGATACGAATATCCATAAAAGTTGTTATCGAGCGAAGTGAAGATTTCTTTTCATCAGAACTGGTTGAATCGGAATTAACCCTAAAACGGCGGGTATAATTTGCTTTACAAATACAAATGCCGATATCATCAATTGATGATTTAAATTTTGTCCCCAGTGTTATGAGCTTCATTCATTCACGATTCGAGTTTATATAACTCATTGACTAATAGAATTCATGAGATAAGTACAGGGTGACCCCCAAAAAAGGGAATTTTTGAAGTGCGTATTGCCAGACATGAGCAAGTGGCAACACTGCGAGACAGTGACTTTAAGCAAGTAAATATTTCGCCATTTCAGTAACGAGAATGAAATTCACAGTATCCCCTGCTTCGTGAAAAGTTCTTTGTCCCTGTTTACGTCTTCCCAACTGATCTAGTTCTGAAAATCAAGACCAAGGTGGAAAGGCGATTACTCTCTCCATCAGAATTAGCTAAAAGGTGGGTGTGTTTTGCCCGTATCTGTCGAGTGAAATGAGCTGACAGAGTGGAATTTTCATGCCAATTAGACATCAAGATATTGGGAATCCTTTATTAATCATTGGCAGCCTCGCCCAAAATAGTTTCTTTTAAGCCCGTTTGCGTTTAGATTTTTACGCCAAATAAACTTAGCAAGTGGATGTATGCTCATTGGCTCCTTTTAATGTTGTCCCCACTTTCTTTAGTTTAATTCCCCATCTCTCCCCCTTATGTGAGCAGAAATATCTGTTTTCTGGTGGATGCGCGAAAATTTTTCGTTTTTCGAGTGTGTTTGTCGTATTTCTTGTCGTGTGTAGTTGTAAGTATGTTTGGTCGAACGAGTGGTTATAATTGATCCATGTTCTGCCTTAATTCCGCCCAGTTAACTGATATTTCTGTCGGTTTTCTCATTACTAACACCATTTTGTTTCGTTTCTTGTATATATATATATAGTATGAGACATTGTGTAAATATTCATCGGGGTTTTCGTTTGTAAAAGTTGTTTTTTTATACTCCACAGACAAATTTACATAAGGGACTAATTAGGACTCCACAGACTTTTTGACGTTTTATGGTGGTTTTAGGAAGAATGTTAAGTAGGCATGTGGTGTTTTGTTTTTGCAAGGAATATTGCATATTTTGTTTGGGCCAGTGAATGTGGCTCTCTAAGATTTTTTAAGACAGATGAAGACCAGCATTCCCCATCCACACTTTTCTCCGTGTGTCACACGTTTTTTATATACAAAAATAAATATTCTGGTCTGAAGATTACATTGAAACAAAAAACAGAGAGTTACCGCGTGGTGTTGGCCTCAGTGTCCACTTTTATATTTGCAGACGCTCAAATAGACATATATATATATATATATATATATATATATATATATATATATATATATATATATATATATATATGTGTGTGTGTATATACAGGGTGACCCCAAAAAACGGGAATAATTGAAGTGCGTATTGCCAGACATGAGCAAGTGGCAACACTGCGAGACGGTGACCTTGAGCAAGTAAACATTTCGCCATTTTAGTAACGAGAATGAAATTCACAGTATCCCAGCTGAGATGTTGCAGCAGTCAATGAGGAATCTCAACAGCTTATTTCAAGAATGCATTCGTACAGGAGGACGCCATCTACAGGACGTAATTTTAAAAAAATGAAAATTCCATCATTGTTTCTTAAATGGCATATTTTAAGGTTTCAATTACTATGAATTAAATATTTTTCTTCCATCACTTTTGGTTTTATTGGATTGTTAAAAAGTTCCCGTTTTTTTGGGTCACCCTATATTTAGTAGGGTTCATGAGTAGCACTCTTCATGGGGTGAAGTGCGGTCCCAAGCATACTATACATACTTGTGAGGTCAACTATAGAATACTACATCCAAAACATCTTAACCGCTTCACCTTTTTTTCCAAACACCATAAACTTATTACCGTCGCTTCTACTGCATAGAGACGGATAGGCAACGTGATTGGCCCTGATCTGTCATCTCGTCTGCAGTCGCTCTCTCACAGACGCGATGTTGCCTCGCTCTGCCTTTTTTACAAGTACTTCCACGGTAATTGCTCTGGGGAGTTGCGTTCGCTTGTCGCCAGGCCTCGTGAATTTAAACGCCCCACCAGGCTGGCATCCCGCTCCCACCCCTACACCATGGAAACTGTTAGATGCAGACGTCTCTTCTACTCCAATAGCTTCATGTATCGCACATCTCGCTTATGGAACTCCCTTCCCTATTACTGTTTCCCTGACAAATACAATCTCCAACGGTTTAAGTGTAGCGTCAATCGACATCTCCAGTTGCCTTGATCTATACACTTCCCTTCTCCACATCCTTTCATTTTTCATTCCTATCTGCTCTCGCTCCGGATCTTTTGTGGCCCCCTTGCCTTGATCGACCCACTGTCTTTCTCTTTCTCCACATCCCCTCCCTTGCCACTCCTATCTGCTCTTCCTCCAACCCTTCTTTAACCCCTTGCGTGATAGTGGCTTCCGGCCTTGCTTGGGGTGATATGATTAAAAAAAAAAATATCCCACACATTTATTGACTGTACGTCATTTTTTCTGTCGTATTTACCTGCAAATAAAGACGGAGGATGAATGCAAAAACAGTGCTGTCTTCACGCATAATTCTCGAAGAAAAAAAGGAGGTTAAATATGGTGACAACTTGGACCAAAGAATTATCCTGCTGTTAGAAATATTTAGAAAATAACGTTTGTTTTATTTCCTTTTTTTATTTTATGATAAATAAGAAAAACTATAAAATACAAGATTCGAAACTTCCTGTCTTCTTCAACCAGTCGACATCTTTGCTTCCAATCGCCATAACCTTCGTTTCTTACCACCATCGCTACCATTGAATATCACACATCTTTTTCATTATCCTTTTATTGTCTGTAAGCACTTATCTTGAGTAACTATCGGAGTTTGTATTAGGTGAGCTTTAACATATGTTTTAACATTCTTTGAAATAAGGAAGTACAACAATTTCAGATGAGAATTTTAAAAAAATACACATTCGTTTAACATTAGTGGTGTGTCAATGAGTTTCCAGTGAATTGCGTTAATCCTACTCTGAAAAAAATAAGAAAAAAATCTTGAAATCGCCCCCTTCTCCATCCCTCCCCCACCCCCAACAAAAAACATCGGGTTATCAGCGAGATTCAGTAAAAAGCGATGAGTCTGATCATCTATAACCATTCAGAAACATAATCATAGAATATGATATACAAATCGATAGCCCATGTTCCATCTGCTATATTCTCGTCTGAGAACACTAAAATTAATACCCTGTGATTTTTTCCACGCTGTGTACATCCCAGGTGTAGCTGGGTCGACCACATATTTCCATGTGGGCGGCTCTATTCAATTGGTGAAGTGCAGTCCTGCGATTGGTGGCTTAGAGGTATCTGTCTAGTCAACTCGCCGGTGTAGCTGGCATTCATGAGGGCAAAGTCTACTTTATCATCATCTGGGGTGAATCGAATACTACACATACAAGTAAGATGCAATATTCTTTTTTTTAAAAAGTACTTGTGAGGTCAACTATAGAGTACAACATCAGAAATTTCTTGACCGCTTCAACTTAAGGGTCAATCATCTTTTCTCCAAACTCAATAAACTTATCACCGTCGCTTCTAATGCATATCCCATAAACGTTTATTACCTGTACCCCTTTCTTTCGACGTTCTTTGTAATAAAAAGTAGAAACATTTCAGACAATAATAATTTCTAAAACCTTATAAAAGCGATACGCGTTCTTTTAATATTTAAACAACGGACATCAATGATTAAGGATTCATTGGAGAACAGGTGTTATCATCAATTGATGATTTAAAATATGTACGGGCGCAAAAGAAGGACCGGATCGCACGAGGACATGTCCATGAACACCAGTTATATTCAGCTATTCCCTATTAGCAGCAGGACTGCTTGACATGTCGATACACGGGTCTGTCGGCCTCTGGTCAAGATTCCAGTCTTTGTAAGATGCCTCCTGCCAATAAAATCAACATGAAAAACCAGCAATCAGCAAGAGACGATGTCTTGTGAAGTCGTCCCTTCGGCATTTTTTTTTCCTAAATTTGTGTTGCCCGTGGCAGAGATATTTTGTTTCCTCGCGTCTCTTCCCGCTCTATGCCTATTACCTCCAAACTTGCTGCGAGGGCAATCTGTTCGGTGTTTCCCCCACCCTCAAAATATTCTTTGGGTCCTTTACAACAAAATATTTTCAGCATCATTCATATCCCATTCGAGTTTAAATGACTAATTAGCAATTGTAAGTTTCACGAGGTTAATATTTCACTAGGAGTCATGTGGTTACGCCATATTCTGAAGCACTTCCTGGCAAATAAAGCTGAACGGACCATCGAGAGACAGCGCTACATGCGACTGCATATATGTCTCAAGGAGAAAAGAGGCGAAAACTGGTGACCACTTGGTGTGAAGAATGCATAAAACCATCGTACATCGAATGCTGTATCATATTTGTTAAATATGTTAATTATAATGAATAAAATGTTAATTAGATTATAATTAATGTTTATCAAATAATTTATTTATTTCTAATTTTGTAGGAATATCATCGAATTAAAATATACTTGCGCACACGCAAGAGAACATACAATTTGAATGAAACTGAGATGCAGATATGTTTTGCGAAAATCTATTTCCGGTTCCGCCTGTCACCCTGGATATCAAGAAAAGGGTTTAAGTCGAAATGAGCGGACACTAAATCAATTTTATGATTTCTTCTGAAAGTATTTCCTAATAAATATAGTATTTTTAATAGACAAACTATAGAGATTTTAGATACCGAATTGGTGCTAATAATCAATTCTTTTGTATTCCATTCAAATATAGTACTATGACAACTTTTCAAGATAATTAAAATATGAGACGGGACTGAAACTTTGATAAGCTGGCAAAACTTGCATGCATAAAGTTCAACTATTCCTAATTATAACTGCATTGTTTCTAACCAGGTAAATTGATATCTGACTCTTCAAAGAAGACTTCAAATGTAGCTGCTAGCGACTTCTATCTATCTATCTATCTATCTATCTATATATATATATATATATATATATATATATATATATATATATATATATATATATAGGACGAAATAATATAGGACGAAATGGCCGTCCAGTGCTTTCTACATTCTGTGGAGGTTTCAGACTCGAAGAATTTATAATAATGAGACGGGACTGAAACTTTGATAAGCTGACAAAACTTGCATGCACAAAGTTCAACTATTCCTAATTATAACTGCATTGTTTCTAACCAGGTAAATTGATATCTGACTCTTCAAAGAAGACTTCATAAGTAGCTGCTAGCGACTTCTTCTATCTATCTATCTATCTATCTATCTATCTATATATATATATATATATATATATATATATATATATATATATATATATATATATAGGACGAAATAATATAGGACGAAACGGTCGTCCAGTGCTTTCTACATTTTGTGGAGGTTTCAGACTCGAAAAATTTATAATAATTCTAATTATCAAATCCTCCTAACAATTTCTATCATGTGTATATCATTGCTTGATCCGGCTTCTAATGCTCAAGTTTGAGCGGGTTGCTGATAGTAGTCGTGGCTCCGGGGTTACCGTCCTATGGTTATAGAGAATCTCAGTTGAGTTCCACCACGGAATTTGTGAGCGAGCGGCGCTATATTGAGTCTGATTTGCTACCTCTTCGTCACCGTTGCCCGTTGGAAAATGGACAAAATGCAGCACCTTGGTTTTATCATGTAATCGAAGAAAAACGTTTTAACCGCCAAGTACATTCATGCTGACATGGCTGTTTCATTAGGGGAAGACGTTCCCTCCTTATGAACAATGCAAACGTGGGTAGATCAAATTGGTTAAGGGGAGGGGCAGTCTTGAAGATGACCCAAAGTCTGGTCGTCCTGCAAATGCCACCACCGCGGAAAACATTGATCGTACTCACCGCATCGTGATACAATGGAAATGGCATGACAAAGGTTTCTGCTCGATGGGTGCCAAGTCTTCAGACACTTCATCAAAAACTTACCAGGCTGATCACGTCACAAGAAAGTCTGACATTGTTTAGAGGCAGATGCATCTGTTTACCTTGAACGTTTCTTAACCGAGGATCAGTGATGGATTCGTCACTTTGAACAGTAACTTATGCAGTGGAAATAAACCTCTCATTACCCGCCCCAAAGAAGGCCAACGTCGTCTCGTCTGCCAGGAAGAAGATGACCTCAGATTTTTTGGGATGCAAAAGGCATTGGGTTTATAGTGTAATTTTCAAAATCGCCAAATCATCAATAGAAAGTATTATACCAGCGTGCTGAGACAATTACAAAAGTCTATCAGGACCAAACACTCAGAATAACTGAAGAAGGGGTTTTTCTTGCACCCAAACAATGCTCCAGCATAATGGCTACTGTGAATGTCTGCGCTTTTGAACTGGTTTCCACCCTCTCTATTCTCATTATTTGACTATTACTTGTCCCCCTACGTTAAAAAAAGATTTGGCTAGAAAATCGTATCACTGTTATTATGACATCATATCTGCAGTTGATGACATTATTTTGCCAATAGGATGAACAACCTGGAGAGAAACAATGCAGTTGTTAACAAAAAGACTCGAAATTAATGCGTACAAGATATCACTCCTCCAGCATAAATTCCTTCAGAGTAATCATATGTATTTTCAACCCACCCTCGTACCTGGAAACAAAAGAATGCACTTATCAATAGAGTCGGAATTAATGCATACAAGATTTCATAGCTCTAGCATCACTCCTCCATAGACAATAAATGATTTCCTTTTTATTTTTTATCATATATATATATATATATATATATATATATATATATGTGTGTGTGTGTGTGTGTGTGTGTGTGTATATATATATATATATATATATATATATATACACACACACACACACACACACACACACACATATATATATATATATATATATATATATATATATATATATATATATATATATATTTATATATAAGAGGATATAGTAGTTCCAACGAGAGAAAAGTGTATGTATTAAAAAGAAGAGAGGTACCGCAAACAGTTTTGGTTGTAATGTGGATTGTTTAAAAAAATTATGCTTTATTTTCCATAATGAAAACAAAGCATAATATTTTAGTAGCTTTCATCTGACTTATCTGTAAATATATTTATGGTAAATTCTCTGACGAGCGACTTTGACTGCTAACCCAAGTCCAGGAATTTAAGCGTGCTACTAGGTTGGCATCTAGTCTCCACTCCTTTCACTGACGAAACAGTTAAATGTAACCGCCTCTCCGACTCTAACAGCTTCTTCGCTCGCACTTCCCAGCAGTAGAACTTCCTTACTCTTACTTGCTTTCATGATAACTATAATCTTCAAACATTCAAATATAATGTCAATTGACATCTGATGCCTTGATCTTGATCCCCGTCCATCTCTTTCTCTTTTCCTCAAACCACCCCTCCTTACTCTTACTCTCACTATCTGTAACCCCTTGCGTGCTAGGGGAACTACCGCTTTGCTTGGGGTGAAATGCTTAAAAATATATACATATAATTACAGAGATAGAGATAAATAGATAGATAGAGAGAGAGAGAGTGTGTGATAGATAGATAGATAGATAGATAGATAGATAGATAGATAGATAGATTTAACAACTAAAATACTTTATTATAGTGTTTTATGGTTTCTTGTGTGTCTATTTTTCCTTTCGTTTATCGTCTTATATTATTGACTGATTTATTAAAACCGTTGAATAATAGGATTAAAATGAGGGAAAACAAACGAATCTAACTGAAAACACAATAGTTCCGAATTCTGTCAAAGGCCATGGTTTCAGATTTGGATTGGCATATTTTAATTACGTGCACGCTCTTAAAATTAAATCATGTTGTTTCGCATTTTTGTCACTTTGCTTTCGTACTAGCTCTTGTCGTCTTGTCACGTTGTTATGACTTACTTCACGTTTACAATGTTATAATCTAAATCACGGGGTTGTGTCAACATCCCAGCGTATTCTTTTCCGACATCTTCGGGCTTCATACGTTTTCATCTACATCGTTTGTTGTAATTTGGCTGCAAGCTGAAAGGTCACATTACTTCCCTTTGCCTCCACTGGGCTGTTCTTTACTTCTACGCTCCACTGCCGAATCGAATGACCTATAGATCAACTGTTTTCTTCTTCGGCAAGATTCCATCGACTCTAATGGGTTCATCCGACCTGAAAAAATGTCTACGGAAAGAAGGTGGGTCATAAGATTTGGTAACTGGGCAGGGAATTGGAGTAAAGAATTCAAGAACGGTTGGAGAAATTAGTAGACAAAGATGAGAATGGAGAAGGATGTTCGGTTGAATGCGTTTGAAATGTCAGCGTGTAAAGAGGTGTCTATTACCTGAATATTCCTGTCTGGAATTTGTGCTTTCAGAATAAGGTAACTTGAATAGGAAAGCTTTAAGTAACAAACTTTTGTGAACAAAAGTTTATATATATCCCAGTTATACCCCTTCACTGTCACTTCAAGTCTATCTATCTATCTATCTATCTATCTATCTATCTATCTATCTATCTATCTATCTATCTATCTATCTATCTATCTGCTTGTCTGTCTAAATATCTATCTTGGTTCCTATATGCCTGTCTGCCTGTCTGTCTGTCTATCTATCGATCTATCTATCTATCTATCTATCTATGTCTTAAAATCTATCTTAATATCTATCTATCACTGTTCGTATCTATCTGTCTGTCTATATATATATATATATATATATATATATATATATATATATATATATATATATATATATATATATATATATATATATATTTATCTATCTATCTATCTATCTTAATACCTATATTAATATATATCTCTGTTCGTATCTATCTATCTTTTTTCTTATCTAACTCTCTATTTCTTAATCATTTTCCTACCTATCTATCCATTAATCTATTTATCTCTCACTGTTTGTATTATCTATCTATCTATCTATCTATGTTCGTATCTATCTATCACTACTTGTTCATATATATATATATATATATATATATATATATGTCTCAGACTGTCTGTCTGTCTCTCTATATATATACATATACATATATATATATATATATATATATATATATATATATATATATATATATATATATATATATATATATATATATTGGCTCTGTGGATGTTTACAAATACCAGGAAAAAAAGTATTCTGAAATTGAATCAAAATCTTGGAATTCCAACTATAATACATTAAGGTTAAACATATTGAGCTATCTCTGCGCCTACGGCTATATCTCGTTGAAAGCCCGGTTCCCGTCCTATCATTGAATTACCTAATTCAAGCAACTTTGAACCAAGTCAGTACACAGATTAGCAGCTGCTGTAAGCTACGGATACACGGCAAGCCTAGCAAGTCAGTGATAGATTACAATCTTGCTAAATACACTTACTGAAGACCTCGCTATGTGGTAGTACTTCTGAACTGACATACTGAAAAAAAACTATTACGTTGTTCGGGAAATAATGTCTGAATTTAGAATGAACATTTATTCCTGAATTAATACAAATTAATCAGTGTTTACATCAGTCAAACTAAAAAACTTGAACATCTACATATTTCTACCATCAAGTTATAAATTAAAGTATGCCTTCACGATGTAAATCTAAAAGTTTGGAAGCCAAGAAATCTTTGAATACAGTTTCTGCATCGTCTTTGCAACAGAATAGTTTTTGGATTAACAGAGTGTTTAAAATAATTACTAACACATCAAAAACTATTAAGGGTAGGATCAGATCCTAAATACTTAATACAATAATAATTCTGAAACATGTATATATAAAACAAACAGTCACAACAGCTCCTCACAATACATTGGGGAAACTTGCAGAAATAATTAAAAAATGTATCTATGAATATAAAAAGGATCTTATACAAAACAATTTACCAAATTCATTAGTCATACATAGAAATCAAATCGACCACAACTATGACATAAAGAACGGCACACTTATTAAATGAGAAAGTATCTTACTGAAATGGGAAATTCTCGATACTACCAATATTGTACATTATAAAAAAATACAATTCTGCGCCCCCGGATTTTTTCCAGTATCGCCGTTCCTGAAAGAATTAATCTTTTCCTAGGCCAACATATATGACGATAAAAATGTTACAAAAATTAAGAGAAAATGCTTAAAGCCGTAAGCGTTTTCAAAAATACGTGAATTAGTTCCATACTAAAATAATATAAATATTAATTACATTATAAAAAAGCAACCAAATTTACTAACTTTCGTTTATTAGACACTTCATGTTTGGTTTTATTATTATGCTGAATTTCAATGTCATATGGATTCATTGTCTTGATGATCAATCTGATGCCACTGCAAAGACTTAGGGTTCTACATTTCTCAAGAATATGACTGGAGGTCTATCTATTTCCGAATGACATTGTGACGTGTCATGCCAGCTGTTTGGAGGTAATTATGATCAAATATTTTTTTCAAAGAGAAAATAATTATATGATGGACATTCCAATATTTATTAAAATAAATATATTGTTTCTGTATTTTATCAAATTAACACCAGTAGTTATTTTTCTTTAATTCAGAAAATAATTACTTCATTTAAATAATTGATTTGGTTTTATATTGCTTTTAAAAAAAGGTATTTTACGCTTAAATTGTTTAGTTTTTTTGTCAGTAAAGTACAAAAAAGGAAAGACAGAGATTTATTTTAAGAAGAAATACCAATTCATATATATATATATATATATATATATATATATATATATATATATATATATATATATATATGTGTGTGTATATAAAAATATAGTTGACTATACTCGTGTCGAAAAACCTTCGAATTCTTGATTTAACAATAGCCAAACAACTAACTAACTAAAGAGCTCGATACAAACGTAGATCAGAGTTAGTCAAAACCTAAAGAGCCAGACAAACCTACCAAGGTTTCACTTAGGCAGATCGTCAGGGTCAGGTTTTCACTATATATATATATATATATATATATATATATATATATATATATATATATATATATATATATATACTAACGGGGATACCCGACGTTGCTCGAAAGAAATAATTTCATCCTAGGTTTCATTGCTATGTTGAAATTAAATGACATGTTGATTCATTGTCTTGATAATAAATCTGATGCCATTGCAAAGACCTGGGTGTTCTTGATTTCTCAAAAAAATGAGTGGAGTTCTCTCTTTTTCCTAATAAGATTGTGAAATAACAACCAGGGGTTGGAGGTAATTATGAACACATATTATTTTTCAAACAGAAAATAATTATAGGATGGACATTCCACTATTTATGAAAGTAAATATATTGTCCATGTATTTTATCAGATTAACACCAGTAGTTATTTTTCTTGAAATCAGAGAATAATTACTTCATTAAAATAATTGATTGAGTTTGATATTGTTTTTTGTTTTTTTACGTATCTTACGCTTAAATTTGGACAGTAAATTAAAAAAAAGGAAAGACAGATTGATTTCATGAAAAACTATTGTTAATTCCAAAATAAATCTCTCGTTTTCTCTCTCTTCCCCTCTCTCTCTCTCTCTGTCTATATATATATATATATATATATATATATATATATATATATATATATATATATATATATATAATTGTAAACCATCTTTCATCTACTGTCTACAATAGAAAAAATGATATATAAAATAATATGAGAATATAAATATTTTTGAAAGATTAAATACTTTTGAAAATTTAAATTTAGTAAAATCTTTATTAATAATAAAAATAGTTCAACAAGTTTTACTTTTTAATTCTGAGAATTTCGAAACGTTTACATGACTAAAAATGCCTTCTAATGCAGTTATTATGTATTATTAATTTTAAAATATCTTCGCAAATAAAAAACATACGATGATAATTTTCTTGCAAAAAGTTGGGCTGGATGATACTGAGCCTGTATATATATTTTTTTGTCGTAATGGTTATAGTTTTTTTAGTTTTAGCCGGACACAAACACACAGCCACACGCATAAAGAGAACTGCACTTTATATATGTATAAATTAAATTACGTCACTTAGCATATTCCATAGTTTATCTAAACATTTCTGTTAGCCTAATGAATACTCAGAAACCTTGAAAAACTAACAGCATTTTTACTTTTGTTTATAAATATTATTTGGAAATTAATATCTTTCCATTTTCCTTGATAAAGTCCATCAGAGGATTAAATACGTCGGTTAAGATAAGTTTTCCCTTTGTTTTATTCTTATATATATATATATATATATATATATATATATATATATATATATATATATATATATAATCCCCGTCGATCAAACCATTGACTTTATCCTAGATTCTATGTATACTAATAATTCAATAATTCTATCCCTCCACCATCCATCAAACCATTTACACACATGCACAACCAAAGTCCCATTCTATGACTATAATGCCAACATTGACACGTAAACTAATGATGTTAGTATGGGAAATTTATTCGATCCATGCTTTTCCAATTATTACATGTCCCATGTAGAAAATATGATATTTATAGAGGTCTGTAAACCTAAAATATATTTCCGCTACGTAGACAATATTTTTTTTTATTTTAGCAAATAGCACTAAAGAAATAGATACACGTAAGACCATATTTGAGAAAAACTACTTAACTTTACCTACGAACTTAGTTATAAAACAAACTCCCAATCTTAGACGTTCTCGTAGAATATAGTAACAACACTTTTATCACCTAATTATATAAAAGACGCTAACAAAAAACCTTTGTCGCCTTAACAAATTGAAAGCCCACTAAGATACAAAATAGCAGTAATAAGAAACTTCCTAAAAAGAGAACACCAGAATTCATCCCCTCGACTACAGATATATTTTATATATATAAAAAGAAAGAACAGTAAGATATATAATAATATTTTTATTTTTATTTTTATTTTTATTTTTACACAGTAGTGCTCAATGTAAATTTACAGAGCATTAATATTATAAATTAACTGATTTAAAATATGTTTTTTGCTACACAGTAATAACCATGTTTCAAAAATGGAAGCTAAAAGCTTCGAATTTAATTTTGTTATTAAATTAAAGACATTAGTTCCATTTCCTCGTCAAGCGAATTTTGGAGTAACTTATTTTTAAATTTACAGTTTTAAAGGCACGGCAAAGATTCATAATTGAGTGTTTCCAAGGATACAGAGAAATCCACTCGTCTAGACAAGGGGTGCTAGCTTGTTCAATTTCAATTTTAGTTGTATCAGTTAATAGTTACATTCGAAAGCGTGGTTATGTTTAGGGATGGGTAGGGATGTATTTCTCAACAAATTCTGACATCCGCTAAATGCATGTCGTCTGGGTTTTTTTATAAAAATTTTATTGTTAACGGCAAAAATTATTTCGGCATTTTTTCTATTTGTATACTTTTTGGGGGGACTGTTTAGGCTAGAATATATTTTATTTAACTACAATTCTAAAAAAATTTAATTTTTAATAGACTATATTTCTTTTTAAAACCAAACATATATATATATTCCGACAAATGAATTGTAAAATATATTGATAATGTTTCGAGGCTAAATCAAAATATATATTGGGTTGTCCGGAAATTTCATGCTGATCTTTAGTCGTTTATATTCGAAAACGTTAGGACAAGTCAAATTTATCGACAGATATAATATGCTTATATTTCCGATTAGAGCACACTTCAAACTATCTCTTGAAAAAGAATGTTTAAAATTACTTAATTCGTGTCAGTTTTGCATCCCTATGAATATGGAAGATTATAAGGTGCATTTTAAATACTCGATGCTTTTTTACCGTAAAGGCAAAATGTCTCGTAAGCAACAAAAAAGATATGTGCTCTGTACAGTGAGGGTTCTTTAGCTGACAGAACTGTACGGAAGTGGTTCGATAAGGTTAGAGTTGGTGATTGTAGCCTTATTGATGAAGAACTCTCAGGCAGACCCCCAACCACTGTAAAAGACGACCAAATCAAAATATTGATTGAGAATAACCTACATCACACAACGCGTAATTGGCAGAAACAGAAAATTTTTCACAATCCACTATCCATGAGCACTTAGTGAACTTTGGTTATTCAAATTGCTATGACGTTTGGGTACCACATAATCTGAGTGAAAAGAACCTTGTGTATCGTATTTAATCTGTAATTTGCTGTATAAACGCAGTGAAAATACACCTTTTTAAAGCAAATTGTGACGGGTGATGAGAAATGGATCGTTTACAACAATGTTCAGCAAAAAAGATCCTGGGGTAAGCGACATGAGCCAATTTTAGCCAGCCCAAAAGCAGGTATTCATCGTAAGAAAGCCATGCAGTGTATCTGGTGGAATTGGAACTAAATAATATGTACTATGAGCTTCTGCCAAGTAATCAGTCAAATGATTCCGAAGTGTACTGCTTGAATCTGGACGAATTAAAGGCAACAATTCAAGAAAAGTGCACAGAATTGGCGAACAGGAAAGATGTTGTTTTCCATCATGATAGTCCTTAACGACCAGGTAAAATCATTGCTGCTTGGCTGAGATGTGTTACCTCACTCGCCATATTCACAAGTCATTGCTCCTTCGGATTTTCATTTATTCAGGTGCTTGCAAAATAATCTCAATGGGAATTTTTTTTATTATTTGGATACCATAAAAAAAAACACCGAGAAACCACTGAAATTCTGTGAAGATGGAATCTTTAAGTTTTAGGAAAAATGAGGAAAGGTTGTACAACAAAATGGTTCCTATTTGGTTGAATGAATATTTAATGTCATGATTTTGTTTTGTGTTTTGTTTTCCCTTAAAAATCGGCATGAACATCAAGAAATTGATCAGTCAACATAAAAGGATTAGTATAAAATAAGTAGACACACTATGTCTATATTATTCAATAACGAAATAAAGATTATTTATAATACTATATATATATATATATATATATATATATATATATATATATATATATAAAAAGGCTTAAACATTAATATTCCATGGTCATAATTTATTCCATTGGAATCGAAAATACGATCCAATTCATCAGACCTACAAATTAAAAAAGAAAACAGAAAAAACATCTCCGGGAATAAAAAATAAAATTTAGTGAGAGTGTATGTATGAGAGTGTGGGGCGAATGCTAGAGTGAATGAAAGCCAAAGGGAGGGGTAACAGACGAGAGAAGAATAGGAAGGTCTAAAGATGAAGGAGGGATTAAAATTTAACAGAGAGAAGTTTTAAAGAGGGGGAGGTAAAAGACGGTTTAAGTGAGAAAAATATGCATATTTTCAAAAGTCTGATACACCAAAGATACACCGGGAAAGTGTATCCATTTCTTGGTGACATACACACAAAATAGACGATAAAATCTTAAAGCTCAGAAGATGAGCTAGAGAGGAAAAGAAAAAGGGGGTGGGAGGAGGTGGGTTGGGCTAACTAAAACCGGAGGGCTTTTCTAAAATGGCCGCTGTGTAATCAAGAAAATTTGACAAAGGTAATATCGACTACATGTCACAAATCTAACATAAACATATAAAAATAACGATTATCTAACAAGGACAAAAATTTCTATGTTCAAAAACACATTCGTATACACACATACACGACAAATATTAATATTTTCACGTACATACATACTTATAGGATTGTGCACACATACCCATACATATACATACACACACATACACATACATATATACACATACACACACATACACATACATATACACATACGTATATACACATACACACACATATACATATATACATACATATATATATATATACATATGCACACACATATACACATACATATATATATACACACACACACATATATATACATACATATGCACACATATCCACACACATCCACTTTTACATATTTACACATTTACGTACATACATACATACGCATACGTGTACATAAACAATCTATACATAAAACCTTACGCATCTCCATACAAATACCTACACACACCCATCTAAACAAATAAACAATGTATCCCTCTATCTATCCGTCTAACTAAACACACATACCTACATATACACACATATACAGATATATATATATATATGTGTGTGTGTGTTTATACATACATACCAAAACATGCACACACACGCACATATAAACACATCTACATACACATCTACCTACATATACATACAACCATATACGCATATATACACATATATACACACACATACACATATACACATATACATCGATATACATACACACACACACACACATACATATATATATATATATATATATATATATATATATATATATATATATATATATACATATATTCTTATATATACACATTAATGCACATATACATATCTATATATAAATAAAAAAGTACAAGCTAAAATTTTAAAAATTAACTAAAAATCCTTAGGGACCATATCTATCCATATATACATTTAACATATAAAAATAAGAAGGTGGAAACTAAATTAATACTTCAAGGACATTGAGGAAGACAACGTTAAGAATATTAAAAATATTAAAAACCGGCAGAGTGAGTAACGCATTTCTATCACTTACGTTTACCTCTATACCTAGGTATATAAATATTCTAAGACTATCTGATTTTGCATCTCAGTTACTAGGGAAAACGTCTACCAACATACCCACTCACACATATATACCACATGAATAAAGATTAACAAAACAAATTCAAATAATTCGTGACATAAACATACACAAAGATTTATATAGATAATCATAAAAGTCATTCCATTAAAATGTCATACCAGAAGTAATAGAACCAAGATGGTACTGTCACAAATGACGACACGTTATAAAACCGTGTTTATGTTTTGAATCGATTTTTGTGCCTACATTTAGAAAAGATCTCACTACGAAGATTTAGCAACTCATCTTGATTCTTATCTCTAATAATAATTTTTTCCGCAATGCACAGATCACATCGATCACGGAAGTTATTGGGGGGGTTTGCTCTTGATAGTATATATATATATATATATATATATATATATATATATATATATATATATATATGGATGATTTCCATAAAAGCTCTCTGGGTGCAATCTGTGGAGTTAAGCTTCAAGATAGAACATCTAACTTAGATCTGTTTAATAAGTGAAATATTGGTGGAATCGAGACTTTTCTCATACAGTCTCAGTTGTGGTGGACTGGTCATGTCATGAGAATGTCTGATGACAGGATACCCAAGATTCTAATGTACATCCAGTTAGATCAGGGCTACAGGAATGTATGATGCCCAAGGTTAAGATACAACGACAAGCTGAAGAGCAACTTGTTAGCTGTCAATATACCTGATAACACCCTCGAGAGCTTAGATTAGGAGCGAGTATAATGGAGATCAACGTGTTTTAGTGGACTCTGCAGGTTTTCAAGAAGCGAGAGCAAGATCTAAAAGGTCAGCCAATTTAACAGTGATCTCATCCCACAATCCTCACTCTTGCTCCATATGCGGTCTCCTTTGTAAATCGCTAACGGGTCTTCAGTGCCACTTAAGATTATCGCAGAAAATTTCATAACTGAATCAATTTGTTAAGTTGTCAGATCCTCATACGTCGAAACGGACGAGAAATTCCATTATATATATATATATATATATATATATATATATATATATATATATACAGTGGACTCTCGCCTCGTATTCGATGTATGTGGGTTAAGCAATTCAGTTCCCAGGAACCGACAGCCAGACACCAGCACATACGATTTGTTTACATTGGTGAAGGCTTTGTGCAGAACCAACCACTTTTTGAAGGGCTCAATACAGGCTATAGAACCCGGTCTGTCCTGTTATTTACCCTTAGATAGAAGGAGAAGAAGAGGATGCATACCTTTACCAAGAGCATTAGCACGTAAGTGAATGTAATAGATTCGACTGGAATTCGAACTCAGCTCACCGACCCCTCAAGCAGAGCCACTCGCCGCTCACCATTACTCCACCGTTCCTCTCACTCTCTCTCTCTATCTCTCTCTCTATCTCTGTATATACATATATATATATGTACATATATATATATATATATATATATATATATATATATATATATATATGTGTGTGTGTGTGTGTGTTTGTGTGTGTGTGTGTGTGTGTGTGTGTGTGTGATAGAGAGAGAAAGAAAGAGGGACACAATTTTTTACGAAAATTCGACAAATTCTTCTTTTATGTGCCGTGTTCCTTCAGGATGTAGGCGCTCAAGGCCCTCCACATCTTCCTGTCTCTTATACCTCTTAAATGTTGTCTTTTTGTTATCGCTCTCAAACTCTGTTCTACCATTCATAAATTAGTAATTATATAAGAAATTTTGGGAACCCTTTCAAAAGGGTCATATATATATATATATATATACTCCTTCAGGACATTCACTCTGATAGCTCTCCACAATATCCTATTTTAACTCCGATAATAATCCACGCCAACAATAATATATCTCGCAGGAACCACAAACATTAAAAAAATGCTGTCAATCCAAAATATAAATAAAAATAAATCTAATAATTCCAGCACTTGAAAATTGCTTCGGCATGAAATTCGGAGTTGTGCAATTAATGTAAGATATCATGTCTATTTCTTAATATATATATATATATATATATATATATATATATATATATATATATATATATATATAATTGATGTGAGCGCGCCATTCTAGCAGACGGCCAGACTTATAAAAGAGTAACCAGCCAGTAATATATTGTAATTTGGAAAGAGATTTTGATAATTGATCAGTATATAAGCAGACAGAAAAATGATTTACATCGAGGTACTTAGAAAGATAGGAATATAATCTTATATTAAAGAAAAATGTACAATGGTGAAGATGCACGAAACGGTGAATAAACATTAAGCGGACATGTAAACAAAGTTTAGTTATGAATCAATATTCTCAAGAAAATAATAACAGATTTTATTCTCTCTTGTCTATTTCATCTAATATAAGAAGGACAATTGCAGACGACAAAGAGAAACCATGCTTTTCGATGCGACAATCTTCAAATTAAAAACTAAAACAAACATCTATATGAAAGAAAAATGACAAAACATTAATATTTCTTTTTTAGTATTATATTCCGTGCGACATTATCGTCTTTTAAAATATGCATCGTCTGCCATTTTTCTTCGAAAATTATTTGTTTTGTTTTTTTTTCAAAGTAGATATGCATGAAGAAGAAAAAGCAAAAACAAATCAGGGTAAATATTAGGAGGTGCTTCTTTCGCTGTGAGATTTAATTTCTTTTACAAAAAATATCTGTTCTCTCTTTTATCTAACTTTGGTAGATGATGCGATCGTTATTTTCATGATGTGCTTCTAAAAACATAAAAAAAATTACTTTATATCCGTGTTTATTTATGCATCAGAATGTGAGAATTGTTTAGAATTTAAACATGAACAGTGTGTGATAATACATACACAGAAACTTTATATATATATATATATATATATATATATATATATATATATATATATATATATATATAAATATATACAGCTTATACATAGATGGTTGCGTGCTGAAAAATTCTCAACCTGGTCAGCATTAATATTTCCGTGTTTAAACATCAAAATAAAATGTGTGTAAGTGTGTGTGTGTGTAAATAATCTCAGATAGAGTGTAGCGAGACAACATGAATTATAGGCGACAAGACGAAAAACTATAGTTTCCTGACTCGTTTAGTCATTTCGGGGACTTTATGAAAGTAATGTAAGATTTATTATGCTTCATGAATATTCTCAAATATAAAAGCCTTGACAAACAAATGATGCCCTCGCTTCTGTATAAAAACACGTGCAGTATGATAGATCCTACATTGCGTTGATAAAATCCCTCTGTTTACTCTTGTCTTTTTTATACATATACACACACACACACACACACACACACACACATATATATATATATATATATATATATATATATATATATATATATATATATATATATATATATATATATGGTATAATGAGAAGCCACGTATACTTTCTTAATATGTATATAATATAGAAAAAACAACTGAAAATTTGCAAATTAAAAAAAAATTGAATTTTTTTTTGTGAAATTATTTATTTATTTATTTTATATATATATATATTTGATATTTAAGATCGGCCCCGATCTTTCATCAGAAATGGCTGTTTTCAGAAGTTTGTTTAAAACAAACTTCTGAAAACAGCCATTTCTGATGAAAGATTGGGGCCGATCTGAAATATCAAATATATATATATATATAAAATAAATAAATAAATACTTTCACAAAAAACATTCAATTTTTTTAAATTTGTAACTTTTCAGTTGTTTTTTCATATTATATACTTTATGCTATATATATATATATATATATATATATATATATATATATATATATTAATAAATATGCATATACCTATGTTCGAAATGCAACACAATGTTTCGGGGTTCTACAAACTCATCTGGCACTTCAAATATAGGTATATGTATATTTATTAATATTTACTTCTTAGCTCTATCTAACGACATTGAGCATTGTTTCGTTTACACCTTATATTAAATCAGGTTAATATTTATTCGCTCACCTGTGTATTCACGCTAACGCACGTATATATAGTTGCTAATATCTAATTATTTGATTATATACACATCCATCATATCCATTATATCCAGTCACATATTGTTAAATATAACAGACAACGAATGTCTATTATGTTTGATCAGGAGCCGTTCCAAGCATCGTATAATGGCTTTAATTTCAGGAGAAAGATGACATGCTGTTTTTTTTTTTACATAGATATTTTCATTGCGGTGATAACGGAATAGCAGATGCAGGTCGTAAATTCATAATGCTGATCTATGACGTCATACAGGACCACGTGAGAGAGAAATGTTATCAACAGAACCGTATGTTTAAATGTTATATGTTCTGGCTGTTTTGAAATGTAATTTTGTTGAGTGTGGTTTTTTGTTTTGCTTAATGTAGATGGCCTCCAGTATGTTTAGATTCTTTTTTGCTGTGTGTATATGTGAGTAATGTTGTGTTATCAACTAATATTGGTCTAATATTATGTTGTTTAATAGAACTGAGATAAAAAAAAATGACAGATGTTTCTACGGGTAAAGGTGGTTGTAGTAAAACCAATATACGTAGTTGATTTATTAGTACCAGAGATACAATCTCTTAACAGGCATGTAAATTGATACACTACAATTTTGTTTTTTGTTTTTTGTAGAGAATTTAATTGTATAGTTGTAGTGTTATTGGACCCTATGAGGTCATTTTTTCTAAAAGTATTTTTTATAGTATATGATGAGTTAAACTTTATTAGTATTAATGAGTTTGATGCTTCTACCTATTATGATTTTGAGTGTTGTATCATCCTGTTTATAGTTATTTTGCATTTGGTTACAATAGTATTATGTTTATGTTGCCGTACACTATATGGTTACAATTATTATAAATACTATCAATTTTGTTAGTGGTATTATTAAGTTTATTGGGATACATTCTAATTCGTGTATCAATGATGGAATTAGAGAATCCATTATTAACGAGTGGTTGTTTGATGCTGTGTAGTTCTTTGCAGAATATGGTTTGGAAAAAAAACATATTAGTGTGCGTTGGATTAAGTTTTTTTATAACAGCTAACATATTTTTGGTGGGATATTTACTATTATAATTAAGGAAACACGAGTTAATGCTAGTGGGTTTTCTATATAGACAAGTAGTAAATTTATGTATGCTGGAATCAATAAGTACACCAAGGAATTTTATTATTTATGTAGAGTTCTAGTGTAAAATTGAGGACGGAGTGACTTTCAAATTTGATTTTAAGTTGTGTAATTTGATTAATATTTTTTTATTTATAATGAAAATGTTATGTATATATCTTACATATATAGGGGGTTTATTAGTGTCATTAAGTATTTTATTTTCCAAATGTGCTATATATTAATTAGAAAAAGGGGGCCTAAAGGGGACCCCATCGCGATACCGTCTATTTGAGTATAAATATTGCCGAGGTTGTCATGAAAAGATATTTGAGTGGTACATTCTAATAATATTATTTTTTTTTTTAAATAGTGGGTTTAATGATAATGGATGGAAGAAAAGTGTGATTGTAGACACCACGGATGATGATGTCAACCGTTTCATGCATGGGGACATTAGTAAATAAATTTTGTACGCCCAAAGATTCTATTATTTGGTTGTTTCGTTTTACGGCATAAAGAATTTTTACAAATTCATTTGTGGAGTTAATACAATATTGGCTTGTGAGGTATGGAGTAATTTGTTAAGGGTTTTTGAAAGGTAATATACTGGTGTAGGTATTTGTGAAATGATAGGTAGGATGTAATGTTCTTTTTATGAATTTTTGCATATCCGTAATGGTAGCCAGGCTGATAGTCACCTATAATCTTTTGAAGTGTATGGGAACCTATTTCAGCGTTATTACCAGTAATAAGTCTATTGATATGTTCCTTTTTTTTAAAATTAGGAGGTAGTATTATTTGTTCACTTTTGAAATTTATTGTGATCGTCCAAATTAGCCTGTAATTTAGCGTGGTACTCATATTTGATTGAAATAAAGAAAGTATTGTTTTTTATCAGTTCGTCAGATAACGATACTGTTGTGGATTCCGGGAATGGAATCCTGCACAAATAAATAAACAACGCCAGTACTTGAGATAGAAAAATAAGTGTATTAAACGTAAGAATACAGACTTGAAGTGAATATTAGTAGTCCAGGAATGCGGGTTAGTAGAAAGTATATGTACAAGTCTCTGTAAGTGAAGCCGTAATTATCTCTCTCTCTCTCTCTCTCTCTCTCTGGACTCTCGTATACCTCTCTGTGAACACCTTGTGTACTGTCTCCGTATCTCTCACCCTAACTAAACGTATCTCCACCCTGCAGGTATTCTCTCTGTCAGTATAAGTATACTTTGGACGAGTCTATCTTGTGCAAAAGGGGTCTGCCCAACAACAGACACTATTGTTATTTTTTAGTTGTTTAGCTGTTTTTTTATTAAATATTATATTTTATGGAATATTATATATATATATATATATATATATATATATATATATATATATTTATATATGATCTTAATTTCAATCTTTCATGAGCTTCCGAATAAATATGTCATTTTCGCTTATGATCGATTTCATCATGATTCATCTTTTAGATTAGTAATTATACATTCTTATTGCTTACAGAAGTGCCCAATAGTGTTATAAAACCTCGGAGAATTCCAGTAATATATCTTTAATCATTTCTAAGATACAACGATTGAAAGCTTAATCTAGCAAATGAACAATTTTGCTATTACACCCGGTAAATATAAACAGAACATATATTAAAATAATTGTCTGGCTTATTCCATTGCATTATAATATGGTCATTTTTAGAGCATTATACGCTGGTTAGAAGCTCCCCTTGGTTGATTTGTCAAGAAAGTGATTTCTTGGTGCGATGTTATCCAGGTGTGAAAGCCACACCTGAGGTAAACCCAATTACGTGAAAGTTAACATGAGGTCAACGCAAGTGCCTGAAATCCATACCAGAGTTCGACCAACGCCTTCCGAGTAAAATCTGATAGATGGAACTGTTTGGAGGACATCGATAGCTGTGCTAGCACGATATCACGCTTCCAGAATCTGTAACTAATTTCCGCGCAGCATATGTGCGGTATAAAACACAGACAGGCACTGTGGCTGTTGACAAAGAAAATATGTATTCAAATGAGCAGCTGCCGACAACAGCAATTGGCTAGCCACCGTAGCAGATCTAGGTGCTATATCCATTGTTTCCGTTTTAGGATTGTTTCCAGTTCCTTCTAAAGTTTACTTTGACTCTATACTTCTAACGTCTTCGGCTAACATCTGAAATTGTATTTCCTATTTATTTTTGTGTTATTTCTCTGAATATCCTCCTCATCGATCTTTTGAGCAAGAGTAGAGGTTTGTCACGTGCTTGCATTTTTAGGAATTAGGTTTACGGTTCTTTTTAAATTTGTCTCATTGTCTTTCACTCCTAGTAGCCCCTTGTATCTTAGTGGTAATATTGCTTGAGTTAAAATGTTTCTTTTTTAAATAATATGGAACAGACTATTTTTGTCGGTCCCGGTAAAATAGTCAAACGTGCGTTTAAACTGATTTTACCGGTTTTGGTAAAATAAACACGCATGATATTTTGCCGGTAAATATTTTTATCCTTACGAAGGTAGGTAATGTTAAAGAATAACAACACGCGGATTCAAAGTAGAAGTTTATTTGTTTTCTCCACCATGTTTATGGAAACTTGAGATCGTCAGCGCAGCGGTTGTTGTGAACTATGTGGGCGAGACTTGAGCAACATGGATTCTTCGGTCTGTGACTGTTGTTTCCAATGGGTTCATCTGAAGCATATTGGCAAGAGAACCATGCCCGAGGGTAATTTTGGAATTTACAGAGACTGTTAGGCCTGAGGTGTTTAAAATATTCAGAGAATTCTATCTTTCTTTTAATAATTTATGATGAAAAACATGATTTGAACTTGTGTTATTTTGGTGGAAAAGAATTTTAAATTGTCATAAAAAGAGCTGTTGAAAATAAATAAACTTCTGTGTTAAATCTGCGTGTTGTTATTTTGAACATCGCCTGCTTTCATAATAAAAAATATTTGCCAGGAAAATAGATTCGGGGTCCTATTTTACAGAGACAGGTAAAATAAGCGAAAAAGCAAGTTTGTCTATTTTACTGGGACCGGCAAATTAGCGTCATCGAATAAAATCTTGCTTCTGTGCATTGTGCATATATGTATTTATGTTTGGCGTGATGGAAACTATAAAGAATTTTTTTCAAAATGGCTCGACAAGAAAAACGTAACATATTTATAGAAACACATAAAGATTTACATGTGGCCGCACATATGCACAATATATATTTCTTTTCCAAAGATCCGCTTTTTCGTCCCCTGTAATTTATTGAGTTCTTTAGATTCTTCTGTTTATAATAAAATGATATTTTCCCATCAAACGTGAAATTAGTAACATCTAAATCGGTTCATTTCAAACGTTATATTACGGAAACACTATAATCTTATTCGCCTTTCTACATTAGATTTATGGCAGCATAATACCGGACGGTGACACCGAACTTCTTGTCGCAGATGAAATCATAATTCTATCCCAGATGATAACATCAACCTAAGGAAATAAATCTTGTCAAGGACATCTTGCTGTTGACTTTAGATTTATTAACCAAAATCTTTTTATCAGCAATCGCTAGTACGGATCAGTGGTCGAGAAAACAGATAATCGAAATGTCTTTTTTTTAATATGATACAAATTCCCTACTTTAGTCTAAATTCCAAGACAGACAAAATAAATAGTTCAACAAATGTATTTATTTTTCGAATTCAAGAAAACTGATCGATAATAATATTTTCTTCGCTTAGCTTCGTCTGGTTTAATGACAAATGTGTGGAACAAGGAGATAGGAAAATAATACAGTGTGTGGCAGAAACATCTCCCACATATACACCCCACATAATGGTAAGACATTAGTAGTGTCTTCATCTAGCTCCGGGGTACCAAACATTTTTTTACGTCATCGACCACTTTCACATACAACAATTACCACCGCCCAGAATATAGTAAGTTCAAAATTATCTGGTAAAATTTGTTCAGTCAGTTATGTGCCATGCGTGATACACGCTTAGGTGACCATGTATGTTTTGATACATGACTGACAGGGCAGATTTTTCCCGCAGTAGGTTGTCATTTCTTCATGTGGTAAACCAGTTGCCATTCAAGGCTAAAGAATCCGGTCGTTATTTACCCATAGCTTAGTGCGGAAGAAGAGTATTCATACCATGTGAATGCAATCGATTTGACTGCAATTCGAACTCGGTTCTCCGATTTCTCAGTCCGAGCCGCTATTCATTACTCCACCGTGCCACCTGTTAGTGTTTCATAAACCGAATATAGAATGTAGTAAAAAATACCAAAAGGTGGAAACAAACAACGCTACTGATACCGTACTAAAGAACTAACGAAAGCAAACTTATTATTATAAGGTTTGTTTTATAACTGAGTATGGAAAAATAATTAAATAATTATAAAATTAAAAAGGATATACACAACTAGTAATTAATAAAAATTCGGCGAATATTTATTTGTTGACATTGGTATTCCCTTATCTGATTTATATCCGAAGAAATGTTGTTATTTCTTACTTTTTGTTCAATCCTTTTATGGTAAAGGTTAGTTTTCAAACTGTGGTTAGTGTTGCAAGTATCAACAAATAATTCAACGGTTTTTGTTCATAATTATAAAATTAAAAAGAATATACACAACTAGCAGTTAATCAAAATTCAGCGAATATTTATTTGTTCTTCTTGGTCTTCCCTTATCTGATTTATATCCGAAGAAATGTTGTTATTTCTTACTTTTTGTTCAATCCTACTTTGAGTAATCAGACAGTTAAGTAATCCACGCTTCGTCGGTCATGTCTCTTTCGTTTCATGACTGACAAGGTAGAAAGATTTCCCGCAGTAGGTTGCCATTTCTTTTTTCGGTACACTGGTTACCAAGCAAGGTTATACGACCTAGTCTGTCCTGCTGTTCAGCCTATAACTGGAATGAGAAGGGATGTATTTATACCTTTCCCACAGGTTCTTGCGTGTATGTGAATGTAACGAACCCGACTGGAATTCGAACTCGCCTCTCTGAATTCTAATTTCGAGCCGACGCCCAAGGAGGAGAAGAAGAAGAAAAAGAAGAAATTAACAACATCCTCATCTCAGAAATATAGACAGAAATTTATAACTTTACGATGGAGTAAAAAGTACCAAATGTTAGTTACAAATAACACTGCTACTATCATACTAAAGAACTAACAAAAGCAAACTTAACCACTGAAAATTATATCTATAAATTACTTTTATGGTTAAGGTTTTTTTTATAACTGGGTTTAGGGTTGCAAGTATCGACAAATAATTAACCGTTTTTTGTTCATAATTATAAAATTAAAAAGAATATAGACTACTTGCAACTAATGAAAATCAGCAAATATTTGTTGTTCTTCGTCTTCCCTTTTCTAATTTATATCCGAAAAGAGGTTCTTTTGTCTGAAGAAATATTTGAATGTTAATGACCCTTCTTAAAACTATAGAAAATACCAAAGTATATTTATATCTTATTTAGGAATGTTACTCAATTAGACTTCTGTATTTTGTTATTATTTTTTTTACACAGTTTCTTTATGAAAATGTTATTCTATTATTTGTAAAACAATGTTAAAGATCTATGTATAATCGTTCATATTGTTTTAAAGAAGAGTTTATTCTTCGGAAGGGCTAGACGGTTTGTGTGATACATTTTGTGCATTTTTATGGCCTTTTAGTCTCAATCGGTGAACCGCCAAAATAGTTTAGTGTTTCGGATGGATTTCTTTTTGGATACTTAGAGAGGGATTTTCTTATATATATTGGGCAATGGGAAACAAGTTCGCTGTCCAATGTCAAATTTTCGCTGGAGCTTATATATCGTCACTTTTTCAATAAAAAACTGCTAACAGCTATCAAAGCTATCGTTTCTTATATAACAAATTGTAACATATTTTTTTCTTGTTTCTGTGGGTAACCTCTTTTTTGTTACCTCAGGAAAGTGTTATCCTGCCCAAAGAGGCGCACAAAAGGACATTTTTGTGCAACACTTGTTTTGTACTTTTCAAATATGTAATTTTAAATAAATGTGTTGATCCTTTCAAAATTTGGCGCAGTGGCCGTCTTGTTTCTCAATTCGCGCCTATTTTGGAAAATTCCTCTTTCTACCAACTAAGTTCGTAGAAAAGTAAAATTATTATAAATCCTTCGAATATTAGTTTTGGGTAGCATATGTTGAAATAACATTTTAATATACAAAAATCCTATATCAAATTTCCAATCACCCAGCATTTTCTGCTGAGTTGCTCATCGTACCTCCAACAGTTGAAATCGCCCACTACTGGGCGATATCTCCAGGTTGGGTAAACCCAATCTAGCTAATATCATATCATTATTTTTGAGGTATTTCTGAGAGCTATAAGTGGGAGATATTTTTGCCGTACCATGTATTATGCCAAACGTCAATAAAACGTGACTTATCTGCCTACACTGAAAATCATCACTGAAAATCTTTATTTGAATTTAATCACCCGTGTCTAGCTCAAGTGCGAAATAAGCAAAAAAAAAATATCAAGAATTTTTGATGAGGTTATGAAGTAAAATTGGTGCTAAGTAAAAAATCGAGGATGGCTATGTTGTGCCAATCCATCTCCTCCCTCCAGCTATGGGTTAAATAGTTGAACATGTATGCGGAGTAAGTAATTATTCTTAAAATCCAAAATATGTTTCTGTTTTAAATAAGCGACAAAAGGTTGATAATCCACAAAAAACGAATGAATGAAACAATTTAATTTGAAAAGAAGCATAATAAAAATACTAAATAACACCTGCTTACGCGCTTCGAGTAAAGATGAACCTACTTTTCGTTATCATCAGAACGGAATGTTGGAATTTTATTATCTGTTTTTTTTTTGTTTCTTTGTTTTTCCTGAATTCCTTGTTATGTTAACCTGACACTTGCTCGCTTTGAGTGGCGTCATATATCCTATATTACTTTTACTATAACAAATGCTTTTGTCATCAGGCAACAGTAATCATTAGAAACAAAGAAAAGTGTACAGAAATGTTATGTAGTATCAGTCCTCTTATATGGCAGCACAATTATGTCTTGGTTCTACAGAAGGATGATGAGAATACCATGGACTGAACATTGGCGTACATATTGTACAGAGAATGGCAAAAAGGACACTTACGATTAACATCAAGAAGACACAGTTAATGTGGAAAGAGAGTTTGGAAAATGTGATACTCCCAGGGAAAGATTGAATGTGTGTGTGTGAGAGAGAGAGAGAGAGAGAGAGAGAGAGGGGGGGGGAAGCAACGTATAAACTACCTGGCGGGAAAATCACAGACAAGACGGACAAGAGAAAATAAAATAAAAAACAATTCGTATACCCGTTCAATAGATAGATACTTCGTGTACATATATATATATATATATATATATATATATATATATATATATATATATATATATATATATATATAGGTAACTACACTCGTTTCGGAAAACCTTCGGTTTCTTGATTTGCCAATGATCAAATCAATATCGATGGTAAAAAAAGGTTTTAAAAAAAAGAAAGAGCTGTGAACATGAACGCCTGTCAAAAATAATCGTACAACATACAGGTCCAAAGCCCCCCACCCCGATACGAGTAAACAACTAACTAAAAAAGTGCTCAATACAAGAGTAGAGCAGACCTAGTCAAACCTAGAGAACCTGAGGATCCGCTTAGGTGAAAACTTGTCTGGCTCTCTAGGTTTGACTATATATATATATATATATATATATATATATATATATATATATATATATATATATATATATATATATATATATATATCCCGAGTGTAACAGCAAAATTGCCAATTGTTAGATTAATCTTTGAAACGTTGTTTCTTAGAAATGGTTAAGGGTATCTTACTGGAATTCCCCGAGGTTTCTATAACACTCTTGGACACTACTTTGAGCAGTAAAAATTTGTAAGTACTCTCTAAGCTTAACAAAAGAATTGTGATTAAATCGATTATAAACGAAAATGATATGTTCATCATTAATTAATCATAGCTAAGGAACGTAGGCTCATGAAGAAATGATATAAAGTTCATATATATATATATATATATATATATATATATATATATATATATATATATATATATATATCTCAAATTCCAGTATCAATTTCCAACTTATTCAAGATGATCTTCGCCCTCTTTAACATTCTAACTTTCTTTCCTGGTGCCTCACACGTTTCACGTACGATTGCATTTTCGCTACTCTTTGGCCTGTCATAGATGAAACTCTTTTCTCATGTACCAAACGTCTTATTGAGTTGAATATTTTCTAATTGATCCTCTTAGCTCTATTTTAACTTGTTCCCTTTCTAGCTGAATAACTTAAGTGATTTTACGACGCATAGTATATATATATATATATATATATATATATATATATATATATATATATATATATATATATATATATCGAGGGACAGAGAAATGGAGGGAATGAAAGAGAAAAATTCATAGTAATGGAATGGAAATAGATATGTCTTTTTTACATCCAGGAAATAATAGGACAACGAAAGTTAAGATGTACTGCGAAATATGTTTTTTTAGAAATGTATTATTGTTAACTGTGAGAAATTACAGTACCTGAGTATGATTGTATGCACAATCGAAAGCTTGTAGTAAAAAAAGACCTTATATAACTGGAATTTATAAACAGGGATTATAACATTCATTTACAGGTTCGAGGTTAATGTATTTTATTAAAAATTGATTGCCAGAGTGATTCTTACCATTTATATCATTAACTTCACTAACTGCTTTTTGTATGAATGATTCATGTAATGTAAATTGAACTGCACCACATACTTGATATATATATATATATATATATATATATATATATATATATATATATATATATATAAGGAGATTGTGAATAAAGACAAAAGAAAACATTTACTCGCCTACACGTTGCGTCGTCTGATGGACATTATCAAGGCAAGTATAAAGATTTCGTTTTTATTTTGAAATTTATGAATGCTCATTTTACTTCATGCTAACTGGAAGACGAGATAAATTATTGAGGACGCTACGTGATGTAATTTAATACCTAATTAACGTAAATCATTAAACGATGTTATTGTTGCATTTTTATTTGTTGAGTTACTTTTTCAATGAAGGAGAAAACGCGGCGGTTAAGAAAGAAATTCCTTTTGTCTTTATTCATATATATATACATATATATATATATATATATATATATATATATATATATATATATATATATATATATATATATAGAGAGAGAGAGAGAGAGAGAGAGAGAGAGGGGGATGGAGAGAAAAAGAGAGGGAATGAAATAGATATAGATAGATCAAATTGCTCCAATTTTTATAATGGATAAAAATCCGTGAAAATCCGCATTAAATATTCTGCTTGGATTGTTGCTTCTTTTGGCTAGTGGTGGGAAATATGCAATAATGTCAGCTGGAGGGAAAACCCATTATTACTAGGTATGTGGACCGAGCATGCAATTTAGAATACTAATATTGTAGATTATTATGCACAGTGAATAAAGCAAAGGAAAATGGAAACTAATTTTCGGTACTTTTTTTTGCCTTTTACTACAAACTCACAACAGTAGTTTATTTTTACTCATAAATTTAATTGGATGTTATTCGGCAAGATATTTCAGATTGAGTCGTTCATTCCCCGCAAAACAACGTCAATAGCTTTTACTTTCCTTCGTTTATTGCGAGGAATAGATATCCTAGAGCGATTAATAAATGGAGAAAAAGATAGAGATTCTGTCAAGAAGATTTTGCGACATGAAAATAAACGAAACAAAAACGACATATTGAATCTTAAAAATGAAATACAAAAATAAAAAGAAGTGTTCTTTGCAGTATTTATTTTTAATTAAATTAACTTCATATTCCTATCTTAGTGACTTTTTAAGCGTAACGCTGCACGTGGCCTTGCTAGTTTTATCGTATATAAAGCTCCTCTCAGAAACAGAAGACATTCTGCTTTAATGAAAGCAGGTTAAATAAGATAACGCTTTTCAATGGATTTCTTAAAACCTCTTCTTCCTCGATTCTCTCTAAGACCATATATATATATATATATATATATATATATATATATATATATCAGTTTGTTCATATTTATCTATTTATCTATCTAAACCTCAGTAGTTTCATAATAACATTTCATTATATATATATATATATATATATATATATATATATATATATATATATATATGAACATAATAAAATAGGCAGCATATATTTACATTACAAAGAGTCAATCATACCTTGAATCAATCAGCAATAGGAATGCGATTATTGGCGAAATCACTTCGCTAGTAGACATAAACATAAGCATTACACTACTGATAATCCTCCGAATGATGAGATCCTCAAAAATAAATAAAATGGATATGGTGTTTTTTTTTTTGTTGTTTTTTTTTATTGATTCAGGGTATGATTGACTCTTTATAATATATATATATATATATATATATATATATATATATCAGTTTTTTTCATATCTATCTATTTATCTATCTATATATATAAACCTCAGTAGTTTCATTTCACTGTTCATCCGTCTGTCAATCTATCATCGTCTGTTCCAATTTCTTTCTATCTATCTATCTATTTATCTATCTATCTATGTGTGCGTGTGTGTGTGTGCGCGCGTGTTTATATGCATGTTTCACTATCTGTATATATTCATCCCATTTAATATTTAAGTTTTTTTTATTTTATAAATGTGTCTAAGTATATTTTGATTTGTTTTCCTCGTGTCTTCACCAGACTAAAGAGATGTCAGTGCAGATGCGACCACACACGGGAAACGGGACACTGACAATGTTTTGAGCGTCTGAACACTTTGCTATGGTACTTAAACTTTATGAATTTAAGTGCAGTACTGACTTAACAACGAGGTCTCATCAATTTATAGTTCAATTGGCTAGATGTAACCGTAGGCTCGAAGCTAACAGTTTCTTTTCTGACACTTAACTCTCTTCCGGTTCCATATTTCTTAGCCGTCATTGATTTTTAAGAAAATAAAAAAATTCTTTGTTCTCGCCCCTTAATAATGTTTCTCTGTTTTCTTATTCTTTTAACATTCAGTTACCCCTTGTGTTTACTCCCTTGCCTGAATTGAAATGTTTAAAAAATAATCTAACCAACCTCACTCATTTATTTTTTGCTGTTATATTGCTTGTGTTTCCATCTTCTTTTATGTGCCGTCTTCTAAGTCAGGGCGTAGGCGATCACGGCCCTCCACCTCCACCTGTCCCTTGTAGGTCTTAATAAGTTTTGTCTGGACCTGGGAACACCAGCAATTAAGATGTGGCTCCATGCTCCTCAAAACCTCCTGATCAAGGGCCTTGCTGTCGGATGTAGTTTAGCATCTTATCCAGGACGCGGATGTATTTTATCTTCATGCCCAGGACGGGTGAAATCCTGGGTAGGCAGCGTACGCAGCGGTAGACCGTACATCTTCCAAACAGACTCGGTTCCGTCTGATATGGCTAAGGCAACCACAGTATGGATGCATGACGGTCCCCGTGGTGTTCTCTCAAACATATAGACCAAACTGCAAGTTCATCAGAATTTATTCAACGTATACAGTGAAGCGATTCTGAGAGAACTAGAAATCTTACCAGGATTAATCATTGGCGGCCTCAATCTTAACAACATATGATATGCAGATGACACAGTGCTGATGGCAGACACGGGAAGGAAACTACGAAGTATAGCGAGAAGTTACTTAGCATAAACTATAAGACAGAATGTATGGTCATCCACTAAAAAAGATAAACCCGAAATGCAATTTGCAGGCCTGGGATACTAAAATCAAGCAGGTACAGAAATTCAAATATCTGGAAAGTGTTCTGACAGAGGACGGAAAGTGCGAAACTGCGTGTTTCCAGCACCTTTGTTAATAAAGATCCCATATTGAGATGATAGAATTTCTGCCGAGAAATGTAAAACGCTGTAAAAGAATCTAGATGCAAATTTACTGTGAATGTCCTGTGTGTCTGTATCTTTTATACAGAGGTACGTATGAGTAATTTTTATCTAATTGCCGACACTTAAGCACATACATATATATATATGAGAGCCAACCCGACATCCCCGCAAAGCATGACGGAATAACCAAATCTTCATTATTTTTTTATATTTATTTCTGCATTAGTTGGTTCAATAACTTTTCAATTACTTCCTATACATACACGCAAACACACACACATACACACATATCTATGCAATGACACACATTGAGAGCTGGTGATAATAAAGCGGTGCTTGATGTAAAATAACAGAGCTAAGAATTTATGCTACGAATATGACTGGTTGTGTGAATTTTTACAAACTGGATTTCTTTCATTATTTTGGTGTCGACTGTTTGAAAAGGCGCGAATCGATATGCTGTATGTCTTAATGAGGAGACACTGCGGTTCCTAGCCCAATCTTTTCGAGACATTTTCTAGAGAATTCCAATAAAGGTGATAGACGTGTATATACGTAGCAAAACTTCTTTGTGTAAGCCGGAATAATCAAGACATTTATATACGGAGAGAAAACTTCTAAAATTCATATATATATATATATATATATATATATATATATATATATATATATATATATATATATATATATATATATATATATATAGACTAGTTGCCTGAGGATTGCATCTAGCATGAAACAGACTGTCGCCTCTAAGTGTTGACTTCTATGTTCACTTTTATATATATATATATATATATATATATATATATATATATATATATATATAATATCTGGATAAAATAAATTAAACAAAATTGGGTGTTTTTTTATGAAAGTATTTATTTCTGTGTTTTTGTATATATTTATTTATTTAATATTTCAGACCACCTAGGTCTTTCCTTAGATGGTCTGAAATATTAAATAAATAAATATATACAAAAACACAGAAATAAATACTTTCATAAAAAAAACACCCAATTTTGTTTCATTTATTTTATCCAGATATTATATACATATCAAGAAAGTATACGTGGCCTCTCATTATGCTATATATATATATATATATATATATATATATATATATATATATATATATATATATATATATATGTATATATAAATAAAAAGGAAAGAACAGTAAGATATAAAATCCGGTGTTCTTATAGATATTTTTATTTTTACACAATAGTGCTCTATGTAAATTTAAATTTACAGAGCATTAATATTATAAATTAATAGATTTAAAATATGGTTTTACCGCTACACAGTGATGACCATGTTTCAGAAATGGAAGCTAAAGCCCCTGAATTTAATTTTGTTATTAAACCAAAGACATTAGTTCCATTTCCTCATCAAGCGAATTTTGGAGTAACTTACTTTTTAAAATTTACGGTTGTTAACGGCACAGGAAAGATTCATAGTTTGAGGGTTTCCAAGGTTACCGATAAATCCATTCATCTAGACAAGGGGTGGTAGAGGGTTCAATTTTTAATTTTCGTTGTCTCAGTTAATAGTTACATTTGAAAGCGGGGTTATGTTTAGGGATGGGTAGGGATGTATCTTTTAACAAATTCTGACATCCGCTAAATTCATGTCATCTGGGTTTATTCCTGTGCCGTTAACAACCGTAAATTTTAAAAAGTAAGTTACTCCAAAATTCGCTTGATGAGGAAATGGAACTAATGTCTTTGGTTTAATAACAAAATTAAATTCAGGGGCTTTAGCTTCCATTTCTGAAACATGGTCATCACTGTGTAGCGGTAAAACCATATTTTAAATCTATTAATTTATAATATATATATATATATATATATATATATATATATATATATTTATAAAAGTGTTTGGGGGCAGAAATCCATCTTTTATACAAGTTTCAGTAAAAACGATTGACAAGTTAATGTGATTAAGTTGTTTTTTTTTCTAAATGATGCTGAAATTGTGCAAATGTTTTGTAAGTCCAAACGCTTTTGACTATCCTTTTAGCCATTATCAAGGATAATTTTATTTTTACTTTTAACTGAATGTTTGGATTGTCTTATATGTATCTGGAATTATAGGAATCTTTTATTTTTTCAAACACGGTCAGCTCATTGTGGCCGTGTTCATAGTTGAAATTCTTGATTGTTGGCTTCTTCTTTGTTATTAATGCTTCAATTATTTTTAACGTTTTTTTACACTTGGTAACTCGATATATATATCTCTATCTATAAAAGGCAGGATATGTGTGTGTGTGTGTGTGTGTGTGTGTGTGTGTGTGTGTGTGTGTGTGTGTGTGTGTGTGAGTGTGTGTGTGACGAATGCACGGATTTGCACCAAAATTTACATGCACATGCTCCAAGTTAGTGGAGCGGCCAAGACCGACGTTGCATTTCCCAACTCCCATCGATAGTGGAAATAATCGATTTTTCCATGCTTCTGCGGTAGTTTTCATGTAGTTTGCGGCCATTTTCTACTGACCAGAGTGAGAGCCTATAGCTGGCTGCCACGAATAGGTAGAAAGATTCTATTGGCCAGCGTGAGAGCCGACAGCTGACTGACACAAATGTTAACTAGCATGCAAAAGAAATCTATAGCTGCATTCGTCGTAAGTGGGAAAAATTTAAATCTGCATGGCACTTTACTCCAATTGGCTCATTCGCTTGCTTAAACTCAACGTTGATTCTGATTCCGCAGAAATTGGTTGGGTGGGAAAAAGTATGTGTTGTTAACATTCATTTGTCATTCGGTTTTTCCAGTTACGAGTCCGTTTTGTGTTCATGTTGTTTAGTTCTTTTTTCGTAACAGATTTAATGTTTAGTATAGAGCTTAGAAAAAATTCGCAGTGTGAGATAGGCAAGAAGTAAGGCATGTAGCAACATCAGCACAGCAAAGAGCACCCCTTTAAAGGCAAGGAAGGGCAAAAATATTTTAAGTCAAGTGATAGTGATTGCTGTATGAGTCGTACGATTTTTGAATCAAACACGGGCAACACCGGGGCATGCTGCTAGTACATATATATATATATATATATATATATATATATATATATATATATGTGTGTGTGTGTGTGTGTGTGTGTGTGTGTGTGTGTACATATATATACATATATATAGAGAGAGAGACAGAGACAGAGAGAACATCCCATAACGCTTCTGTCCTCCAAGAGATGTTGAGTGTTGTGAAACCCTGGATAGACAGTGTACGCAACGGAAGACCGTACAACTTCCCAACAGACTCGGCTCCGTCTGATAAGGCTATGGCAGCTCCAGCATGGTAGCGTGACAATCTGCGTGATGTTCTCCCGAACATACAAAATCCTAGTTCAGCTGAATCCACTGGTACACTACGTATGGAACCTAGGAGGAGAGGAGAGGAGAGAAAGAGAGAGGGAGGATAGTAAGAGAGGAGGAGATAGGGAAGAAGAGAGAGAAGATATGGGGAAGGGAAAAGAGAGGAGAGAGGGTGAGAGAGAGAGGCAGGCGAGAGAGTAGAGGAGATCTTGTCCTTCTAAACACATGGCCTCCTAGATCTCCAGACCAGAGATGGAAGAGCAGAGAGAGAGGGATGGAAGAGCAGAGAGAGATGGGACTGTGGAGAGATAGGAGAGAGAGGGAGAGCTAAAGAGGGTGGTGAGATATGGGAGATGAGACAGAAGGGGGCCTCGCCGAGAGAGAGCGAGAGGTAAATCAATTCTCCCATAATACCGTCTCTGCCATAAGTCTGACTATATCCAAAATTGATAATGATCATTTGATTCGAGCGGGTCAACGTTTCCGATCCTGAATCTGGAAACTGCTGTCGGGGACCCGATAGCCCTAACTAAATACAATACGTATGCTAATGTATTCTAAAACCATCAAGACACTAACATTTTTGGATCGCTTAGAAGAATCCCGAAGAGATCTGTATGAAGAATTTAAAAATTATAAAACAATGTAAAAGATGAAATATTTTGAAACAAAAGTGGGTAAATGTGCCGATCATTTTGAGTCACTTGGAACAAACTTGAAGAAAATAGTACGGAGGATAATCTACATTGCATAATGAATGAGTTAGGAATTCTTTTTACCTGACCCAGTCGGCATACACCTGATGAAAGCTGGAGGGAAAAACGACCGAAACTTTGTGAAAACGACAAGTCCCCATGTAAATTGCATAAATAATGATAACTGCTGATCCCAGAATTTCAGCTTTATCTGAAAAGGAATTCGAGAAAATCAAGAATCCTTTTATCACATTTATTCAGTTAATCCACTTTTACAATAAATAGCAACTTCGATTGATGGTTGAAAGCGATAATCTTGTTAGGGTGGAATAATCGCTTTATAGGGTTATGGGGGCGTTGGCTGTCCTCTCTCTCTCTCTCTCTCTCTCTCTCTCACTCTCTCTCTCTCTCTTGCCTCACTTCTTCCGGGTCTGGAGAGCTAGGAGGCCATGCGTTTAGAATAACAAGATCTGTCCTCTACTCTCTTCTTCTTTCTGGCAACTTGCAGAACCGTCACAGTTGGTTGAAACTTGGTATGCATGACACTTGGAACTCCCGACGCGTCTCGTTCCTTTCGGTTACACTTTTTGGTGAAATTCGGTGAAATTCGAAATCATTCCCCACTTAGTTGTTTTGTCTTGTTTAGCAATCACTTCGCACGGAACAAACGATTTTCTCTCGTCTTTTCTGACATGAACTTAGCATTTCTAATGTTGCACACAGCTATCTTACGTCCTTTGCAATGCTATGATAGACTTGCCTGTAGCAGCATCAGGGAAGCAAGAAATAGGAAGGGAGTTGTGAAGGGCTAGAAAAATAAACTGTTAGAATAGAAGTGGTGTTTGCATCGAGTTAATTCAACAGTAAAACGGTTGGACCTAGTTAGTAATCTATTAGCTCGCTTAAATTCATGTAGTCGGGGCACCAACTTCTTACGGCGATGATCACCCTATCTTAACGCCTACTCACAGTTTAGAGACACAACCCTCCCCTCAGACAATAAGATGTTCCAAGGAAAACTTCTACCTGTGCACTCCTAATGATGCCAGATATCCTCAAGGCTTTGTGTGAGACAGAAAGATTCTTGGAGAATCATGTGAGTCAAACGCAAATAGGACAACTTGAGTTGTCACTTGGTATACCTATCATGCACCGCCAGGTTTGGTAACCCCGGATTTTCACCTACTCAATCATCAAGATGGTACCGTAACGACTATCAAGTTCAATTCCCAAGTGTGAACTCAGGGCGTTTGCCCTCCAAGCGCTTGTCAGTCAAGATGGTTGTATCCTACATGAGCTGCACGGATTAGTATTATTATTTTTAGCACAAAAATCATTTGCATTTTCTGTCTTTCCTGCACCGTGTCCCTTCAAAGACGTAGGAAGTTATATCTATCCACAATTACCTTTCTTTGTTACTCATTGCATTATTGACTATCACTATTTGTCCTTCTTTCTCCAGGCATTCATACAATATAACTGTTTTTCTCTGCTCCTCTTACCTATAATATGTCATGTGAATGTTGAATCCTCTGTGGCGAGCACGCGCCAGTACATCCGCAAAAGAGGCTCCGTGTCGCGTGCGGACATGTCTGTCAAAACGCACTACATCCGAGGTTTTCCCAGTAGCAGCAATATATCTTGGAATGTCTAGATACAAGCCTCTCTGCAACTTGTATAGATCCAGGTCTTTGTCAGCTGTCACAAGGATATAAAAGCGACTGAAAAATCAGCAGTCAGCTTTGGGCGAGACATGGTGACATTTTTGTTCCTAATGTTGACGTGCTGTGATACAAAAATTTAAACGCAACGTCAATTGCCATCTTCTGCTTTCTTGAAACCCCTTCATCTTTTGCCCTTTCCTCATTCCTTGCCATTATCAGTCTTCTCATTTTCTTTTACTTTCACTCCTTGTACCCACCGGCGGTCTAGTGGCATTAGGTTAATACAATTAAATAATAGAAAATAACCCAATAATAATTTGTCTTCTAATCGTCGGAAGGCTTAGGCCATAGCACGTTGACACACCAGTTCTCGTACGATCACCGAAGTTAAGCAACGTTGAGTTTAGTCAGAACCTAGATGAGTGACCTCTTGAGAATACCAGGAGCTTGGATGTGTGGGAGGTGTAATGGACAACGGCTCGGAATGAAAACGGCAGAGTCGAATTGTAATTCCAGTCGGGTTTGTTATATTCACTTACGCGCACATACCGTTGGGAAATGTATGAATCCACATTTTCTCCCCCTAGCTATGGGTTAACTAGATTGTACCCGGAAATTATTATTATTGTCTCCAAAACTGATGACAAACTGAAAACAAAAATTCTGGCTTTAAATAACCTGCGAAAGATTGATTGGCCGTAAAAGCCAAATCAAACAATCGATCGATAATCGTCGGGATCAATACAAAACCTAACTGAATCTGGTTATGTATGAGGGTCCTCACTTAATTCAAGATAATTGGGGAAGTCATTAACCGGATACGGAAGTGCTGTTTTCCGTTTCTTTTGATGCTGAATTTCTAACATCACGAACGTCAGTAAAAAAAATTCTGATCAAAGTAAATTTTAATTGGAAAAAAGAAATGGAAGCAAAAAAGACACTTATACGTAGAAGCAGAACGAGGCAATTGAAATTTCTAGGTCACATAATGATGAAAAGGTACTAAGAAAAGTTAACACTCACAGGACGTATTGAAAGCAAGAAGAAATTAGTGCATAAACTACCTAACTGGCTTGCGTACATTGTTAGCAGGATTAGGATAGATAGCAAAAAGACAAATCTTACTAATAGCTACAAAGGACAAGGAATTGTGGAGAAATCTGATCACCCACGTCCTGCAAGAATATGACACAAAGAAGAATAAGCTATAACTCATTGGAGATTGTAACCTCTTAATCATAACGTATCTCGAAATACAATGGGGAACATTTTACACTTACCTTTTCTATCACTGCTCATAATTCTCTTTTTCTGAACAAACATAGAAAGTCCGGATCCGTAATAGAATAGTATCTCTTTTTGGAAAGAGAAGGTACTACAAACATACACACGAGGTTAGCGAATATTTCAGGAAAGGTTGTACTTGATAAAATAATACAGTAGTATCCCTCATATCCGGAGTCCCTCATATCCGGAGTGCCTCATATCCGGAATCCTGCATATCCGGACATAATTTTGATGTGTATATTTGAAATATTTGGGTGATATGTAACTGATTTGAAATTTCTGTTTTTCAGGAAATTTACTTTGGATTATTGCTTATATTTATTTCACCCTAATAACTTGTATTGGTGCAAAAGATGATGGGAATAAGAGGAAAAGAACAACTTTGGAGTTATCGCAAGAAGTAGAAATAACAGACTAGACGCTGATGAAAGTACATTGTAACAAATGGCTGATTTCAACATAGGAAATTCAACTTTGTATGATATAAAATCTTCCAAAGAAACTATTCTCCAGCGTTCACACTGTCACAATGAACAAGGAAATAAAAAACATGATTGTGATGAAACCTGGTCTAAAATTGAAAAAAGATATTGAAAAGGGTGTCAGGTTTATGGAAAGAAAGCCAGCATTCAGCTATGACCATTGCTATAACGTACGCAGTGTTTTAAAGTGTCTTTCGTTTAAAAAAATCCAAGAACAAAAACAAAACGAAATGCTGAAAAAGTTGAGAATGACATTAGAAGAGAAAGAATCATCATGCAACAGCGATTAAAAATCCTTGTTAGATAATTTGTTTTGCAACGTGACATACTTAATTTAATGAATTTTCATTAACATTACATAATTTATTTCTTTTCCGTTAAAATCAATTCTGTTATATTTTACTCACCATTAGCTTATTTTGTTTACTATAAAACATTGCAAATAAATATTAAACTTGATTTCAGTTCTTTTATTTTTATCTAAATATAACCCCTCCTATCCGGACTTTGTAACCAATTCCTCCTATACGGAAGACCTTCTTAGTCTGGTTGTCAGGGATTCTACTGTATTAATGAGATGTTCTAGCAGTGTTAATGTGAGTCCTAGAGACAAATGAAAAACTGATTTTATATGCACGACTCTCACTAGTAGGACGGCTGTTGCGAAATATTATAAGGTAGAATAATTTGGCAGCGCCATTATAACTGACAGAATAATCATTATTGCAAAACTCTGTAAGATGCTGCAAGGAAAGCCTGCGTATTAACTGCAGTTTTAAAAGATGGAGCATATGATTATCGGCAAGAGAAAAAGTCCAAGATGCAAGTTACAAATTGGAGATATCAACATCAAGCAAGTACAAAAGTTTAAATATCTGGGAAGTGTTATGAACAGAGGATAGAAAATATGACACAGAAATCTGAACATGCTTTGGGCGAGCGAAAGACGTCTTCTAAAATCTGAGCAAAGTGCTGAGGAACAGTCTTATATATTTTTTTTTTTAAGCGTATCACCCCAAGCAAGGCTGGTGGCCACTATCACGCATGGGGTTACAGAAGGGTTGGAGGAAGAGCAGATAGGAGTGGTAAAGGAAGGGATGTGGAGAAAGAGACGGACGGAGGGTCGATCAAGGCAGGGGGGTTACGAAAGATATAGAGCGAGAGCAGATAGGAATGAAAGAAATGAATGCTGAGTAAATTCTCCATAGATGAAGGGAAAACTGTAGGCAACAGGAATTTAGTTCTAAAGACGAATGCAGAAAATTCCATGAACAGAGCGAGTAAAAAACGTGAAAGTCTTAAAGAAAATTGCAACAGAAAGAAGACTTATACTCGGAATCAATGAGATACAGTTAAAATTCCTAGGACACATACTGCAGAAGGAGGGCTTGGAAAATGTAACATTCACAGGGCCATATTGAGGGCAAGAGAAATAGAAAGGAAAGTATTGTCTGTCTGGCAAGCTTGTGTGAATGAACTACAGAACGGATGTTGGGTTTCTTAGCAAAGACAGAAAAACTGGGAAAGATCACAAGATATAGGAAGTTGTGGCGAGCCCTAACAGACCATGTTCTGAAAGAACGTGGTACATACAAGAAGAATGCTTTGCCCAATTTGCAATCTTTACGCACATTATGATTTCTGTATCGTACTTTCATTTCTTTTATAGTTAATTTTAAAGACTTTTTCATAACACGATTTTTAATTGAAGTGCTTATTCTGATCTTAAAAAGTATGTTCTATATTTTCGCCCGAATCTTACTCATACTTTTTTTAAAACTATTTTTGCAGCAATCTTTTAGCAATTAATTCAATAATAATTCAACAATAATTCATAGACTTGTCATAACATCAAACTAAAAAGCTATCAGTAAATGCAGATATGATTTAAATGAGGTCCTTGGGTCGAACGAAAAGTGTAAAAGATCGATATGTCCTAGAATTGCTTTTTTAAAAAATATATATTTTTTTAACCTATTCAAATGATTTGATGTCTACTGCCAATTATCGAATACCAGTAAAAAAAAACTAAAAGAAAATAGTTGTCAATAAGTAAAGGTAACTTTTCCATTAGATTTAGACCTAATTGATTTAATCAAATACATCAACAGAAAAAAAATTACAAAATAAAAGCTTCTGTTTGTGTGTTTACGCGTGAGTCCGTGCTACGATCACGCTCAAACGACAAAGCCTATTGATCTTATTGGTTACATTACGATTCACGAACCATGTAGTTGTAACATAGGTACTGGAACCTTAAGGCAAATAAAACTTCCATTTAATGCCAAAGAACGCCAGACCAATGAAAGGGTATGTCAGTAAATGTCGACGCAGATTCGAATTCTGGTGGAGAGCACATTTTTTATATAGGTTTTCTCGACAACGCAGGCCGATTGGCCGAAAAATAAACATACAAAAAAGAAATACACGGACCATCTACCGAAATACGGACATCTACTAAAATTAATGTCGGCTTAAAAAAATAAAATCTATTAATGATTCTATATGTATGTAAGTTTGAGAAGATTCTTGTATGTCTAATGGGCATATGTATTCGTAATTGTGTATGTGTACCTGTCTAAAGGAAGTTCTGATGTCTTCACCTTTGTGTGGTCAGCCCGCGCAACACAATGATACATGTTTCTAACTTATGGTTAAACTTTTTAAGCATGTTTTCCTTTTATTAAATTGATATGTCAGATTCTTTAAGAATGACTTCAGTGAGATATGACGATGTAATTTAATGTGTTAGGTGTATCTTTATAGTTTCTAATTATTATGTTATTATTTAATGTATTTTATACTTAAATAAGTAAGTTCTTTTTTTAGTTAGGATAGCATAAGTGAATTCATAGTTATCTCCAGCATCGTTTTCATACAAAACGAGAGGGTTAGATCGTTTGTCCAAACGCAAGACTCTCTTGTGTTCATAGATGCGGGCTTTCAGATCACGCGAAGTCTCTCCCACATAAACATTTTTGTATTGTAAACAATTTATTTGATAAATTCGAACATTTGAACTGGTGTTCGGTTTAATTTTCTCCTTAATTATATAGTTGATTGTCTTGGATGTGGTAGTAACGATCCTTCTATTAGGGATGGCTAATTTGTTTACGAATTTAGTAGTAAAAGTGTTGGAGGTCAGGATTATGAATTTTGAGTAATTTTTATTAAAAGCGTTAGTGATGGTGTATTTTACTTATTGGTCCTTTATTTCGTTATTTTGTCCGATTCCGTATTTGATCCTCATTTGATCTTTAACTTTGATGGAAACAATGGACAACTTGCCAAAGCCTAAAGCTTTTATTCCGATAAAGGACAACTTATCTCATCAGTTAAGTAAAGTGCTCGAAGCCTACATTGCTTAGACCGAGCAAAAAACGTTTAACAGCGTTAAATCATATGAAAAGAGTCGTAACTCGAGTCTCACGCTCACGTGATCTTCTTGTTTAAGTATACACTTGAACAGAAATTTAAAATGGACGGGCGTGCTTTATATAACACTGAATTGCCCTAAAGCATCACGGGAAAAATCATTAAAAACCCCCGTGTATAACTACACCTACACAGGGGGAAAAGAAAACCTATGAGTGGGATAAACTACTGATCATCGTACTGTAGGGTCGGGTTCAGTGGTGGTATATATATATATATATATATATATATATATATATATATATATATATATATATATATAACCTTGTGCAAATTAATTCCGTTATTATTTACTTTTTTCATATATTTCCAATGAAACATGACCTATTGCACATGTTAGTACTTTGTATGCCCGCCTTTATTTTCTTAGAAGCTCGTTGATGCGATTTCGCATGGAATCCACTAATTTGAAGCAGTCCTCATTGATTTTAGGCTGCCGGTACTACATGTCTATAATGACCGTCACGAGTTTCTCTTTCGTCGTACAGTTCACGATCTCTCTGTAAGGATTGTTTCTGCAGCGTTACAATTTTCGTACGCTTCCTTGGATTAACGTCCATCGCATAAAAATGCCGTAAGATAACTAATCGACAGTCGTGACAATAGTGTATGGGCGTGATAAAATTTTTGCTTGAGGATGAAACGGGACTCGATAACTTAATTCAACTTAATTTCAATAATTGTATTGAGGGATTCGGCTCTCGTTTTTGAAACATGAGATCTCTTATATAGCGAAGGAATCATATTTTTTTTTTAAATATTATAATATAAGCTCTACTTCTGTATGGAGCACTGTCTTTTTAAAAATTAAAACAAAAATACTAAAGAACTCCGCATTATTTACCTAACGTCTTCTTTCCTATTTTCTGCATACCTGCACAGATATATATATATATATATATATATATATATATATATATATATATATATATATATATATTGTATATTTAGGCAGTAATCCTTCTTTTATGCAAGTTTAATTAACAACGACAGACAAGGTACTACGGTTAAGTTTTTTATTTAATTTTTCTTGTGTACGAACAAGAGCTTTCTTTGCTGGACAAAGGGTGTGTAAGAACTGTCCAAATGTTTTATTTTTCCGAGCGCTTTCGGCTATATCTTTAGCCATTATCAAGGATGATTTGATTTTTCAGACTTAGTTGAGTGTGTGCATTATATATATGTCTTAGTGTGTAGTAATGGTGTTTTAATTTCCGAATACAGTTAGCACGTTGTGGCTTTATATATATATATATATATATATATATATATATATATATATATATATATATATATATATATATATAAATATATATATATATATATATATAAATATATATATATATATATATATATATATATATCTATGTATAACACCTTAATTCATATACATATATATATATATATATATATATATATATATATATATATATATATATATATATGAATTAAGGTGTGCTATATATATATATATATATATATATATATATATATATATATATATATATATATATATATATATGCATGAATTCTTCCTGTAAAATCGTCTAATTTCGCTAATCTTTTTCGAGTGTATACTTTGTAATATCACTGTATAGATGATATTAATGACAAATTCGAACATTTTACGGGGAAAATATCAAATAATACTAATTCAGTTAATAATTATAAACGAGGCTACAAGCTTGTTCGTCCATCGTATATTTTCCATAATATCGTTGATATAGTTGTTGCCCAAGATCACGTCAGTAAAGTCAAAATAGTGATGCTTTCTGTTGTTAATAATTCCGTTTTTAATTCTCATTTTCAGATGATACTTCCGAATTGTGTGTGCAGATTTACCTTTTCTTTGAGATAATCTTTTTTTTCCTTAAACAGCAGTAGTATAATAAGAATCGACAACAAAATAACATCAGCAGCAGCAACAACAATAAAAACGCCACCACCAACACCATCAATAGCAGCATCAGCAACAACAACAACAACAACAATACTAATAATAATAATAATAATAATAATAATAATAATAACTAGAAATACCCGTAAACATTTGAATTTTTTAGATGAATCTTAATTCTTAATATAATGATTGAATATTAGCGAGTTCTACGACAATAAAATATCCCTATTAAATTCCCCTATCGCATGCTTAAGTCTGAGATTAACAACTTTAAAAATATATATTGAAATCGCAATCATAATTGGTTGGTTATCATTAACGCCTCTAAAAGAAAACTGCTCTCTATTAACCACCACAGGGATCCATCCCTGCATCCCATTAGTATGTCTGAAGACTAACTTCTCGAGAGCTCCTCTCTGTGGCTGCTCGGTCTCACGCTGTCCGCTGACCTGAGATGGAACAAATACATCGAGTTAATTGCTTCATCCAACGCAAGGAAAGTTGGCTCCCTGTGCCGAGCCAGGAATTTTTTCTCCCCAGAATCGATCCTCCAAATCTATAAATCAACCATTCGCCCTTGCATGGAGTATTGCTGCCATATATGGTCTGGAGCCCCTGCTCTTTGCCTCAGGGTTCTTGATAAGATCCAGAGACGGGTATGCAATGTAACTGGCCCTGATCTGTCATCTCGTCTGCAGTCGCTCTCTCGCAGACGCGCCGTTGCCTCGCTCTGTCTTTTTTGCAAATACTTTCACGGTAATTTCTCCGATGAGCTGCTTCCACTGGTTCCCAGACCTCATGAATGTAAACGTCCTACGACGCTGGCATCCCGTTCCCACCCCATACCCCGTTGAAACCGTTAGATGTAGACGTCTATTCTACTCCAATAGATTCATGTCTCGCACTTCTCGCCTGTGGAACTCCCTTCCTTATTCCTGTTTACCTGACAAATATAATCTCCAACTATTTAAGTGTAACGTCAATCGACATCTCCAGTTGCCTTGATCTAGCCACTTCCGTTCTCCACATCCTTTCCCTTTTCATTCCTATCTGCTCTCGCTCCAAATCTTCTGTAACCCCCCTTGCCTTGATCAATCCACTATCTTTCTCCACATCCTCTCCTTTACCACTCCTACTTGCTCTTCCTCCAATCCTTCTGTAACCCCTTGCGTACCAATGGCTTCCAGCCTTGCTTGGGGTGAAAAGCTTAAAAAAACAAAAAAACAAAAAAAACATGAATCATTCAGTTATGTGCCATGCGTGATACACGCTTAGGCGATGATGTATCTTTCGATACATGACTAACGAGTTTTGGGTTTTTTTCCTCGCAGTAGGATGCCATTTCTTTCTGCGGTAGACCAGTTGCCATCCAAGGCTATAGAACTCGGTCTGTCCTGCTATTTACCCATAGCTTAAGTAGTGGGAGAAAAAGAGAATTAATACCTAGCAATGATAGTTTTCTAGTCAGATAAGATGATTACTGACCCAATGCAATGTTTCTGGCTACATTGTACTCTTTGGACATGGGCCAAGATCTAGGTATAATAAAAAGTCATAGGTCAGTTATTTATTGTGTTTAGTCGGCTACAGTTAACTCATGGAGACAAAATAGTTCACTTACAGGGTGTTAGCACGTAAGCGAATGTAGTGGATTCGACTGGTATCCGAACTCAGCCCTCCAATCCCCCACTCCGAGCGGCTATCCATTACTCCACCGTGGCTCCTCAAAGAAAAAAAAAAAGAAAAAAATTTAATACTGATCGTTATTTAAAGAAAGAACAATGTGTTACTCTGCCGGAAGTTAACATCAGCCATGTTAGTGGTTCGCAAAAATGATCCTCTACGTATTTGACCTTTATAACTACGCGATCCAACAACACTATTCCTTCATTTCTTTTATCATCACTTAAAGATAAATTCAATATTGAAATCTAAAATATACTACAAATACCCGTGAAAATTTAATGATTTTCTATTGAGATTTTCTGATAGATGCTTAAGTTAATGATTGATGAAACGAATGTATAATTCTACGACAAGGAAAATATGCGTTTAAATTCCCCTATCGTACCGTTAAAAATATTTGAGCTTAACAACTTTAAGAAAAAATATTGCAATAGCAATCATAAATAAGAGAGTACAAACGAAAACATTTGAAACTGACTTTTTCCATTTCACTTAAACAAAAGTTAAACACTTCTATCTATCTATCCATCTTTCTTTTTTTTTTCTCTCTATATTAAATCAGCCTATGGTCTTTATTTTTTTTCTCTCTCTGATAAATCAGCGTACAGTTTTTTCTTTCTTTCTTTTTTTCGCTCTATATTAAATCAGAGTATGTTTTTTCTTTCTTTCTTTTTCTCTTCATATTAACTCAGCGTATAGTCTTTCTTTCTTTCTTTCTTTCATTCATTCATTCATTTTCTCATCGAAAACAAGTAGCGTCTCTGACGTTTTCTCCGTCCTTCCACCCGCTCAAAACGGAATAGTCCATTATTTACGAGGTATTAGCAGGAGATGCTAAGTACTTCTAACCTCTTTCTTTCATTTTTTCAATGAAACCAAGTAGCGACTCCGTCCTTCCACCCGCTCAAAACGGAATAGTCCATTATTTACGAGGTATTAGCAGGAGATGCTAAGTACTTCTAACCTCTTTCTTTCATTTTTTCAATGAAACCAAGTAGCGACTCCGTCCTTCCACCCGCTCAAAACGGAATGGTCCATTATTTATGAGTTAGAGGCAGAGCGTAACATACGTAGGTGTAAACTAACGAACACTATGGTAAGGGGAAAGCAGAATCATAATAAGTTGAAGATGTTCACCGAAAATGATATTTTCGAATATGAACGCATAAATGATTAACACGAGAAGCAGGAATAAATATCTCTGGGGTAATTGATCGTGATGGGGTTTATCTACAAATGTCTGTTCGTTTCTCTTCCTGAGATGAAAATATGGCAGAAAGATAAGATGGAATCGGTAGTTGCAATATGACAATATGTCTTCTTTTTTTTTTACATCTATTAATATCTTTATTATAACTATTTCATTCATGTTAAAGTTTTGGACGTTATCTTTGTACTAAATTGCCAAAATGCTTATTTTTCATGCACAAAATCTTTGACAATGGTATAGTGCATTTGCAATTTCTTACACACATTTTATTTGTTTTGTCTAATTTATCCTTAGTCAATATCTACGTCTCGGTTTCATGATGCCGTCGCAAAAGGAATATAAACAAGATGCTGTAATGTAACTGGAGGAAGAAGTACGAAACATTGGTAACAAAATTGGTTTCCTTGAGTCAATGTAAATATTTTAGAAAATAAATACGTGGTAATGAATACTGACAACAACAGTTTTTATTGAAATTAATCAGCACCGTTCTCTCTCTCTCTCTCTCTCTATATATATATATATATATATATATATATGTATCTCTTGTCTCTTTCTCTCTCTCTCTCTCTATATATATATATATATAGAGAGAGAGAGAGAGGGAGAAAGAAGATATATATATATATATATATATATATATATATATAGAGAGAGAGAGAGAGAGAGAGAGAGAGACGATGGTCTTATGGTTATTAGAAACTCTACTAACTTCAAAATAGATAAAATTAGAAAGGTATTATATAAAGAATTTAAAAGCATGGGCTTAAAAATTACGATTAGCACTAAATTAAAACAAATCAACTTCCTTGATATAACATCAGATTTAAAGAAAAATACATACACACCTTATAAAAACCCCAATACCAATCCTTTATATATACACCCTAAATCAAATCCCCCGCATCTATAATTAAGAAATATACCTTTATCTATCCGAAAAAGAAAAAGTACAAATTCAGCAAATGACAAGATTTTCGATGAACATATTAATTTCTATAATAAAGCTCAAAAAGATAGTGGCTACAAAAACCCAAAACTAACTTATATTATATTATATTATTATAAATAATTATAAAATAATTATAAATAATTATTATAAATAACAGTTATAAAATAATTATAAAATATGAAATAATTATAAAATAATTATAAAAATATTATACAAATAATTATTTAAAATCATATTATATTATATTATAATGGCTACAAAAAATATTATATTATATTGGCTACAAAAACTCAAAACTAAATTATATAAAAATGGAAAGCATAGAAAAAGTAGAAGTAGAAAAATAATTTTGTATACGCCCCCATACAACCAAATGGTAAAGAACAAATTAGGACAAAAACTCCTCGCATTAATAGTCAAGCATTTTCCCAGTGAAAGTAAACTAAGTACTATTTTCAATAAAAATACACTAAAATTAAGTTACAGCTGTACTGAAAACTTTGAAAAAATTATTAAGAAACATAATGCTAATATCTTAAATAAACACTTATACCAGAACCACAAAATTTGGTACAATGGAAAAATAAAAATAAAAACTGATGAGGATAAACAAAAATTATATCTGTAGAAGAAATCATGACTGTCCTCTGCAAAATAAATGTCGCAAAGAATCATTAATATAGCAATGCAATATATCTTCTATTAAAAATCCTGAAAACATAAAAATTTATATAGGTTGCACAAACCATGAGTTCAAAAAAAGGTTCAACCAACATCAAAGTTCGTCTAGGATAACTGAATATATAAATCAAACCTCTCTCTTAAAGTACTTCTGGCACCTAAAAGAATCCAATAAAACACCTACAGTAAAATGGACGTTAATAAGAAAAGCTAGAATATGTAGGTCAATAAATGACCCATGTCCTTTGTGCATACATGAGAAACTATATATTACTAAGTTTATAAAAAATAAAAGTTTACTGAATAAGAGAAATAATTTAACTATTTTTGCCGCCATTGTGATAAATTTTACTTATTAATATTTATATAATTTTTTTTTAAAAAGTGACATACTTATACTTGATATGAAAAAATAATTTTATATACTATAAGTAATCCTAATACATTTACTTGGTTTTAAAAAGAAATATAGTCTATTAAAAATTAAAAGTGAATTTTTTTTTAAATTGTAGTTAAATAAAACATATTCTAGCCTAAACATCCCCAAAATATCTTTAAGTATACAAATAGAAAAAATGCCGTAAGAATTCCTCGCCGTTAACAATAAAATTTAAAAAAACCCAGACGACATGCATTTAGCGGATGTCAGAATTCGTTGAAAAATACATCCCTACACATCCCTAAACATAACCCCTTTTTCGAACGTAACTAATAACTAATACAACAAAAGTTATTGAAAATGAATACGCTACCACCCCTTGTCTGGATGAGTCATTTCTCTGTATCCTTGGAAACACTGAATTATGAATCTTTGCGGTGCCTTTAAAACGCAGTAAATTTAAAATAAGTTACTGCAAAATTCGCTTGAGGATGAAATGAATTTAATTACAAAATTAAATTCGAAGCTTTTAGCTTCCATTTTTGAAACATGGTTAATACTGTGTAGCGAAAAAAAACATATTTAAAATAAGTTAATTTATAATATATATATATATATATACATATATATATACATATATATATATATATATATATATATATATATATATATATATATATATATATATATATATATATAATATTATAAATAAAAGTAAGTATACGCGTCTGGAAAAACCTTAGGTATCCTGGCTTGTAAATGAACAAACCAATACCCAAGGAAAAATAAGGAATAAAAAAAAGAACTAAGAACATGTAATTCATGCGAAAACAAACGAACAGCATCCAAGCTCAGAGTCCAAAGAAAAAAATATTCCGAAAGGAGTAAAATAAAAACAAATAAGCAAGGTGCTCAATACGCTAAGTAGAGCAAATCTTACTATGAACCTACGCGGATCGTCAGGTCACGCCGGCCCTCTGCTCTTTAGGTCCATAGTTATATATATATATATATATATATATATATATATATATATATATATATATATATATATATATATAGAGAGAGAGAGAGAGAGAGAGAGAGAGAGAGAACGCATGTCCCATAGACGAGGCACTGAAACCCTGAAAGACTATCGGGTCTGAAACTCGCAGCAGACCTCAACTTGAACCCTTACATACGATCAGTTGCCATATATATATATATATATATATATATATATATATATATATAGAGAGAGAGAGAGAGAGAGAGAGAGAGAGAAAGAGAAAGAAAGAGAGATGCAGAGAGAGAGAGTGTGTGTGTGTGTGTGTGTGTGCGTGTGTGTTTTAAAGCAAGAAAAGCGTCTATCATCAGTTCTCTGAGTGTCTGTCTCGGATCATTGTTTTAAATTTATTTTCAATGTCAGTCCTCCTCTGGGAGACGCTTTGTTAATGTGAATGGGTTTGAGTTAACGATTGGTGGGGGGTGTATGATATCTTATCCCGAGTAAGGCGATCTAGGATTGAAGTTTATTCATGGCCAGAATCATAAATACGTATGCTCTGTTAAAAATAAAAACATCGAGCTCTCTGTGGATCAGTTTTAATAATTAATATTACTAGGATCCACCTGGATTATATACCAATGGATTGATTACCTGTACTATATATATATATATATATATATATATATATATATATATATATATATATATATATATATATATATATATTGGTGGTGGTCTCTTCCATCGTATTCGACGCATGAGGGTCAGCAACTCAGTTCCGAGGAACCGATAGCCAGATACAAGCACATATGATTTGAGTATAGTGGTGAAGGCTTTGTGCAGAACTAACAACACATTTTGGATGGCTGAATACAGAGACCTGGTGAACTACGTGCCACAAGGCCCCACAAGGCCCCAATAATTTTATGAATTATATATTCTTTATTATATATATATATATATATATATATATATATATATATATGTGTATATATATATATATATATATATATATATATATATATATATATATATGAAAATTTATCAGCGTTAACCTGTAGAGAAGACACTCTTTATAAATATAAATTCCAATAGGAATTACCAGTAGCAATTGCTGACGCGTTTCGTCCAATGTGGACTTTCTCAGAGCAAAAAAATGAAATTAATTTAATTAAACAATGTAACTAACAAAAACAAAAAACAGAATGTTCTTAGCAACTGGAACGTAGAGAACGCTATTTTCATACTGTTAACTGAAAATAATGTCAGTTAATGTCACGTGTGGAGAATATTTTCACTATATCTGTGTTGACGGATTCAACCATTTTCTTTTGATTTTACGATATTGTTATGTACGTTTGTTTGTGAGAGCAGTAATTATGTTAACAAAGGTGGAATAGGGAAATGTCTGGGCATAGATTAATATTTGGGCAATATTCTATGGCGGCACTCTCTAGAATTTTCCTTCTGGGTGAGATATTTTCTTTTTTTATGAGTATAGCATTTAGAAAATCAAAATTATGGTTGAATTTATTCCTATGTATTTGCCAGACAGTGAGCAGTGTGGCCTTGGTGTAGAAGAAACGGCTTCGCACGCCTTCTGTCATTTCCCCCGGGTCCGCTCCTTATGGGACCATGTATATATTTATATATTTGAGCTCATACAAATTGTCATTATTGAGGATATCTTGAACTTTTTTACAGTAAGTTTCACCCTATACAAGACCCAGTGCACACTCGAGTTAAAGGGATACGTTAGGAGGAGGTTTGGGTAGATAAGAAGGGAAGATAAGGGTTAACCCTAGCCTTTAACAGGTTTAGATTGTAGTAATCAGGGAAAGATCCTCTCGGGAGTCTGTTCCACAGGGCAGTGGTTCGTAGGAAGAAGCTGTTCCAGTGGAACTTTCTTTTCGCCGTTGGAATACGGAGGATATGTGTGTGGTTTGCGATTATGTTAGCGGCAGGCCTGTCCGTGAAGATTTGAACTGGCAGAACCAGGGAATGTTTTTTGTCTAATCATTTTCCGTGGCAGTACCAATAGAGTAGTGAGAAGGTTTTCCACATTCCGTGAGAGAGAGATTGGAGGGTGGAGAATAATTTGTTACTCACAAGGGCTCGGAGACTCTTTTGGACTCTATCAATGCTGCAGACTGGGGTCTGGGCAGGCCCTGTTCAAATATGACCACAGTATTCTATTTTTGGATTGATCTGGCTCTTGTAAAGAAGATAGAATCAGATAGTTACTAGAGCGGTACGGTGAGCAGATCATAATACCTGGATCCTTAACAATAGATCGTATGTAAGAGTTCAACTTGAGGTCTGGTGCGAGTTAGATGCCCAATAGTCTTTCAGGGTAGAGTGCCTCGTCTAGGGTTCATGCGTTCTATTTTGGGATTGAAACCGAGTCCTTCGAAACTCCGTAATGACAAGTTCAAAATATTATCTAAATGACCTCTGAAAATTTAGTCCTTTGGTTGTGAAACTAGAAGGAACTCTTCAGAGAGCAGGCCTGGCAGATGATATGTGGAGGCCGTGATCGGTCCAGATTACATACCCACCGTCGCTCGGCCGTACCACAAGATACATTAGAATACGAGGCATCAGAGTTAGGGGCGGTTTAACTGCAGGAGTTGCCAAAAAATTGTCAATGTCGAAAGCCAACTGCCTTAATGTTCTTTTCTGTCTGTTTTTACTTCCATGGCCTTTTCCACGTTTGGATATGACTACAAGGCGGCGGAGATTTGGGATCAAGGTTTTCCTCCTCAATTTCATACAGACTGCCTTCCTGGGCTGTCGAGTTTCATCTCCCCGAAAAAACTGAGACGCCATTCTTTCGCCTTCGTCTATTCTACGGCTTGGGGATGGACATCGTTGTCAGAGACTATTTGAGACGCATACCACGGAAGCATTTTTATAGACAGTGGGGGATTGTCCCCACTATCACCCACCAGCTATGATAACCTTTGGGACATATGTAATGTACGTATATAAATATTACATACATTACGTGTTTTAGAAGTTCCAAGAAATTAACGTTTGTTTTTAATATACAAAACTCTAAGGAAGCAAAAACATTACACATAGTACATAAATAAAGAAATACAAATATCGAAATGATTGTTAATTTTAGAAAAAAATATAGCTGAAACAAATCGAGATTTAAGCCTGAAATCCTCGAACATTATAAAGTCAAGATTTGATATACAATAAATAATTTATACTGCTTTATTGACAGTACTGTTATGGATAATCAAGAGTGGTCTCCCCTTGTTTTGATACTCTCCTCTTTGAGAGAGCTATTTCTGTTTACTGGGACTATAAAAGGACACTATACGCGAACCTTGTATTGTCAGTTGAATAAAGCTTTCTTAAAGCCTACACCTGCGTACTTTTGTCATTACAAGTACTAACACTTAAACTATCACTTGATAAAAAATGCAAAGTTAATAAATATAACTTTATGTAAGTAAAAAAAGAAAGTAAAAATAAGACAAACGAACTATCGATTTGTTTCACAAAAATCAACAAATATTAATACAAAAAAAAAAAAACCGGTCACTTTGGAAAAGTTTAAAGAAATAATAACAAACAATATACATAATTTAAAATAATATAATAATCATAATATATATATATTGTATAATATAATATATATAATATATATATATATAATATAATATATATATAATAAAATATATATAATATAATATATATAATATAATATAATAATCATAATATATATAATACTGAAATAAAATAAATAATAATTGCAAATTATATTAAATTAATATATGAAGTTTAAGCAATATTTACTTTTTCATTGAAACTTAAAGTCCGTTAAAATGCATCATCTTTTCTTTAGTTCTTAACACCAATAGTTCTGTAGAGTTAAAGAGCATCAATGCTTCTAAAACAAACCATTTTACTCGATGCTATAATTCATACTAGCATGTCTATTATCATTAGATTTTGTCCGTCCGATAACGTTTAAATAAACGAGTCGTTTCATCATTTACCTGGTCGATTTACTCTGTCATTTAACTCATACGAAATCAAAAAGTCCCCATCAATAGAAGCACGCTATCATTTGCCAAGTAAACCACGCCTCTTTGAACTGTAACTTCATTCTTGAGTGCATGCGAGATATCATTAAGAAAAATTCCTAGTCTATTATTTCCGTGTGAACAGACTCGTTCGAATGGACACATCTCAAAATCATTGTTTCACTTGCGCCGCCCCACTCGTGTTGGCAAAAGCTTGACGAATACCTGATGGTACGAGATATTAATTAACAAACAATCATTTCCTGGTTGTTAGAGGACACGATCAGTCGTACCTTCTATTAGAGCTGAACCGGACACAAATATGGGCGTGTAGACCCACTACTTGGATATCCCAAAATGCACTTCCTCATTACATTCAAGAGCTTTAGATGAGGCCCCTTTTAGTTTTGTCCCCTCTTTCTTTAGTTTAATTCCATTTCACCTGTTAAGCGAGAAAAGTATTAGTTTTCTAATGGGGGCAGACCCCTTTTTATGTGCTTTCGAATGGCTTTGAATGAATGCGTGGTTGAGTCAATGATTTATAGAGTGATTGTTTTTTGTTGTATTTTTCATTTCAATCCCACATTATTTTCAACTAGTTAGATAATATTTCTGTCATAATTCATTATTTTGTGTGACTGACACAATTTTATTCAGTTTTGTAAATCATATCGTAATGGGGGAGACACGGTGGAATAATGGCTTGGATTGAGGAATCCGTTACATTTACTTACGTGCTAATAACCTTGGGAAAGGTATGAATCCTCTTCTCCCCGCCCCATCCTGCTATGGGTAAGCAGCAAGACAGACCGTGTTCTATAACCTTTGATGGCAACTAGTTTACCGCAGAAAGATATGGCAACATACTGACCGACTAAGTGTGTATCAAATATGACACATAACTGAAATCATATCTTATTAAAAATTGCAAATACTGGGGTTATATTTTTAAAAGTTGTTATTTTTATTCTCCGCCCTCACAGAGAAATTGTATATACAGGGAATATTTAGGACTGCGTAGGGAAAATCTGGTATTTTCGTGGAAGGACTATTATCGAATGAACGGGTGCGTGATTGGGCCTCCCTCTAGTCAAATGTAGGACAAAAGAGGACCATCTTTCTCACCACCACTTTTGTGTTATATTTTATGTATTTTTGTATGAATAAATATTGCAACCAGTCTACTTGTAATGACAAAAGTACGCAGGCGTATTCTTTAAGAAAGCTTTATTCAACTCAGAACACAAGGTTCGCCTATAGTGTGCATTTTAGTCCCAGTAAACAGAAATAGCTCTTTCAAAGAGGAGAGTAATAAAACAAGGGTAGACCACTCTTGATTATTCAAAAAACTACTTACATTTGAAATTTATAAAATATTTCTGTTAAAACATTTTTTCAGGAAAATAGGTTTTGCAAGTATAGTAACTTTTATTGCTCTTTCTCGAATTGATTGAGGTTTACTTCCTAACTTTTTGTTTGAAGTCGTGTGAAAAATGTCATTATTTTCTCTCCCAGTCAAATGTGATATCCATTTTAGTTGTTGCTGTTGTTGAAAGCTCTCAAGTGATGTCCTTTTCAATATCTTGTACCTATCTTTGTTCTGGATTCCATAGCGACAGTTCACAAGTTTCGAAGAACGGTGGTCCTCACGAAGACCTAAAACCGTCATTCTGTTGATTTATCTCAGATCTCTTTGTGTGACATTCTTACAGCCAATTCGTATGCTCGATTTCCAAAAGTGTGCATCCTAACACTGAAAACGTAACACTACTTGCTTTTTCTTTTTAGCCGACATCGTATTTTGAAGCCCGTTTCAGATTTCTTTTAAATTGGAATAACGGATTTCCAACGTGATTTCAATAATTAATTTTGTTGGATGTTAAATCTTGTCGGGTGCTCCTGCTATAGAGATTCGTGATTAAATCCAAAGAAGAATCTGCAGTGTTATTGGCCCTGATCTAGCATCTCGATATCAGTTACTCTCCCACCACCGTAAAGTAGTTTCCTTGTGTCTTTTCTATATATAAGTTTATGGTAAATACAATTGTAATCATTGTAAATATTCACTGGGGTTTCATTTTTAAAACGTATTACCTTTATTCCTCCCCCACAGAAAAATTGTAAATCTAGGAACTAGATAGGACTTCATAGAGATTCTGAGGTATTAACGCGGCTGTAGTAAGAATGAGAAGAAAGATTGTGTTGATTTGGTGTAAGCAATAATGTGGTATATTTCGGTCAGTAACTGTGGCGAGCAAGGTTAAATTATAAGACAGATTGAAGCCCAGCCTTTCCCTATACCGGCTTTTGGCCTTGTGCCACATTTTCGTATTTTCAGAATAAATACTGCTATCATGGTAATTGATCTGAATTAGTTTCCGCTATGTTATCTAAATTTTATGAATTTCAGCAGATTAATAGATTGGAACCAAGGGGTCATCATATTATAGTTAAAATGACTACATATAACTGTAAGATTTATGCTAACCGTTTCTTCTATCGCATTTCACGCCTGTGGAACTGTCTTCCGGCTTCTTGCTTCCGAGTCAACTTTGATCTTCAATAATTTAAGTGTAAAGTCAATCGTTATCTTCTTAATTATTTTTAATCATTTAACTCCAAGCAAGGTAATAAAGTCACTAAGACATTGGGGGGTTACTTGTAAGAACAAGAAAAAATCTTTTAAGAGTGAGAACAATAAATGAAGAGTAATCAAGAATACCTAGCAAATCTTTCCACTCCATGTGAGCAGAGAATTTTAGCCCGAGGAGGCGCACCGAATGACTCTCCTGGTGGTTTGTATCAGCCATGTAGATGGAAGGCACACAGGTTTCTCTCAGATGATTAATAGAGAGGAGTTTCGTGTTAGGGTTATTAAAATTAATAAAACATATTTTGACACAGTTAACAGCACATTTCTCTTCTTGTTCCCACTCCTCAATAGTGTTTTTTTTATATATTCTCTCACTAACTCCTTGCATCTTAGTGACTTTATTACCTTGCTTGGGGTGAAATGATTAAAAAACATGATAGAAATGAAGCAATAATGATGATTAGTTTTCAGTACAAAGTTTTGAAACTTTGAATTGTAAAATAAATATTTAATAAAATGAATATGAGAGAGACAATATTTAATTTAAAAAAACGAAGGAAAATTACGTAAAACAAGAAAAAGGTGAAGCGTCTGTAGCAGACGACAGGTGTTTAATTTCCGCCATTGGAACCGATATTAAGTGAAATATATAGAAGTATAGAAATGTAATTGATGGGCAAGTACTGTTTTCTTTTTTTTCTTTTTGAACTGTTTTCTTGGTTTTATTGTTTGTTGTTTTATTTTCAATATTTTTTATTTATTTTGTTTTCTGTTCAAAACCATGAACAATAACAATGTTTTTGTTTATGTTCGTGGCGTTAATGCCACGACTCCTTCATTTTTATTTGTTTTTGTTTTTCAAACTGGAGATGATAAACGAGTATTCAGCAAATTGCCTATTTTAATTTTTACTTTTATTTTATTTTAATTATCATTAAATATTTCATTTTAATTGCCATCAAATATGTTTCAATGTGCAAGTAGAGAATGAGTGTTCCAAGGTCTTTATGTTGATAATCATCTTTCATGTTTCATTGTCAATCCGGTCTTATTGGGATCTCTTTTGTTGCTTTTGATATATGAAGAGGAATTTTCGAAGAAGGTAAAAAATGAAAGGAGTAAAAATGACATGAAAAAAAAAATATATATTAAAAAAAAGAAAGAAAATAGTCAAAATAACGAAATAAATTTCGAACGGGAACGGACTAATTGAAAGAAAAACAAGACGAAAAAGAAAAGAATGAAGAAAACAAGAAAACAAGAAAAGGGAAAAAAGACGAATAATAGAAAAATTAAGGACAAATATGAAATTAGATTAACGAAGGAAAAAAGGAAAACTAAAATAAGTCATGAAGAAGAAGAAAGAATAGAATAAAAAGAAGGAAGAAATGAAGGAAAGACTATTACTAAACGAAAGCACTTTTTTTCAAATCTTCCTAATTCCCATACGCATATACACATCCCAGCTATACACGTGATATATGCGCTGATATCAATAATTTTTAGAATGTACCACAAACTAATATGCCCACAATAGACATATATTTTCTGCAATCAACACCATCACTTGACAAGACACCAGAAGCGTTGAAACAAAATGGCTATTTTTGTAGTGACGTACCATGCTTATGCTATAATTTTTGAATAAATACTATTTGCTCTACTCTGTATTGAGCACTCTTTTAAGAATAGTGTTTTTGGTTATTGAAATTTTATTCCATTTATAGCAATACTGAACTTGTATATATATATATATATATATATATATATATATATATATATAATGTAGGTAACTACACTCATCTCGGAAAACCTTCGGTTTCTTGATTTGCCAATGATCAAATCAATATCGATGGTAAAAAAAGGTTTTAAAAAAAAGAAAGAGCTATGAACATGAACGTCTGTTAAAAATAATTGTACAACATACAGGTCCAAAGCCCAAAGAAAAAAACCCGATACGAGTAATATATATATATATATATATATATATATATATATATATATATATATATATATATATATATATATATTTATTTATATATATATATATATATATATATATATATTTATATATATATATATATATTTATATATATATATATATATATATATATATCTACGAGTAATATGTATATATATATATATATATTACTCGTATATATATATATATATATATATATATATATATATATATTACAATGAATCATTCATACAAAAAGTCAATTAGTAAAGTTAATGATATAAAATCGCGAAATCTCTTCGATAACAAAATTTTAAAGATGCATTAACCTACTAATCACTTGATGAATGTTATGCTGCTTGATTTTTAAATTATAAGCTGTATAAGGTTTGCGTATTTAATACAGACCTTATACAGCTTATAATTAAAAAAAATCAAGGATCAAAACATTTATCGAGTGATTGGTAGATTAATGCATCTTTAAAATTTTATTAGCGAAGGGATTTCGTCATTTTATATTCTATATCATTAACATTACTAATTTCCTTTTTGTATGATTGATCCATTGTAATATAAATGGAACTGCACCATATATTTGACACACACACACACACACACACACATATATATATATATATATATATATATATATATATATATATATGTGTGTGTGTGTGTGTGTGTGTGTGTGTGTGTGTGTGTGTGTGTGTCGTGGATTCTGGGATGAGATCCGATATCAATAAATAAAAAACGCCTGGAATAGATAAGGAAAATAAATGTATTAACGTAATAATACAAACCGTTAATACGGGTTAGTAGATCCAGGAATGCGGGTTAGTAGCAGTAATATATAAACAGACGGTATGACTCCTTACTGAGTCTAGGTGCTCGTGACGGTGACTCTTGTACTACCCTCCTCTATTACTACTCTCCGGGTATTCACTGGTAGTATTATATGTATACCTAGGTTGAGTCCATTTGTGTGAAAAGGGGAGACCCCTTAACAATATATATATATATATATATATATATATATATATATATATATATATATATAGTTTCGATGGATAAATTGTCGTCTAAATTACGCGAAAATGATACATCCTTTTAAAAGATATATTTACCAAAATTGCACAAAAAAGTCTTGATATATTAAAGAGTAAATTTATTCAATAAAATAACTATTAGATTCAACACAGCCTTCAAACGACTTCTGAATCTCCTGAATGTCTTCTGCACGATCTCCTTGACTGCTACCATAATCCGTTGCCTTCAGTTCATCTTTGGCGTTGTAAGAAGTTTTGTTAGTATTTTGCTTTATTGCGCCCAATAATCAAAGGGGTTGAAGTGTGGGGAGTTAGGGGGGATGTGATCGCAGAAATTGTCGCATTCGAAACGTAAAGAACGCAATGTCTAAGGAATTTATGTATTTCATTGTATTTTTTAATAATCGGGGCGTATACTCAAATACGGGTATCTACGAAATATAAAAACAAAATAACGTTTAAAGAATATATTGGATTGAAATATAAAAATCTACTAATTCTTAAGATTGTGTAGGTAAAATGGTAGACCGGAATACGAACTTGACTCTTTCTTTTCACTTGTAAGCCAATAAACGCTAACGCTTACTGAATGACCTTAGTTGATTTTACAAACCTGAACTTTCTGTACTTTATTTATATTTTGATATATATATATATATATATATATATATATATATATGTGTGTGTGTGTGTGTGTGTGTGTGTGTGTGTGTGTGTGTGTGTGTGTGTGTGTGTGTTTTGAACAATAAATAATATTAAAAATTAAAATCTTCAGACACACTGGGTTGTAGATTAATATTCTTTCATTTTTATTATTTCAGTTAGATTCCTCGACTAGTTTCGGCCAACATGGCCATCGTCAGGAGAAAAATAATTCTGCTTGTTTGTAGCAGTGAACTACAGAATGAATGTCTTGATAGAGAAAATGAACATTATCTGTAGTTTTCAGTAGTTTTTTGAGGTTTTTTATCATGATTTTGCTCAGTCCTTGTGTTGGTCAAACCGTCTCTTTTAAGTTGTTATTTAAGATAAGAGCTGGATGGATTCATGTTGCTCTGAATTCCCTTGGTCATTTTGACAGTTTTTTTTGGTTCCTGGAAACGGGATGTGTCTCTGTTAAGTATGTGTTATTTGGTTCTTAGATAGTGAATGTGTATGATGTGTGTAAGTGTGTATATTAGTATGGATGTGTGTGTTACCATTTAGCTCATTAGAGAGTGAGCGAGTATGATGTGTGCAATATAAGACAGTATGATGTGAGTAACTATGATGCGTTTATATATATATATATGTATATATATATATATATATATATGCATATGCATATATATATATATATATATATATATATATATATATATATATATTCGGTTGCATGGATAGTAGTTTGTAACTAGGTTTCATGCTTTTGCAACTGAATATGTTAACTCTGTGACGGATATTGAGCACTTTGCACTAAGACATACATATATATATATATATATATATATATATATATATATATATATATTCTCTACTATTCAAGCGTTGATACCAGCACAGACTTACAGTCAGCTGAGTTATTTTAGTTAGTGTCAACGTTGTAAATGCTTCAGAGAGGCCAAAGTGTTTGTAACTACTATTTTCATCTCAGTTTTTGATTTTCCACACAAACTCCTACGACTTGTTTTTATCTCCCTACTGTAATCACTATCAAGTGTGATCCTGAGTTCAAAGAACCTTTGATCTCAATGTTATCAGAATCTTCTCCTCTCCGGCTTTCCTTGGAAAAGTTGGTCCTTTAATCCAATTGCAGCAACATCAAACAGTGCAGTGACTTCTTTCCGAACGAAGATAATCGGTATCGAACATGCTTTTTCTATCATTTCAGACCAGCTCAATCTCTTAACATATTCATATTTTGCTAATCTTAATAACTATCAATATAAAAATAAAATAAAAATATCATTACGATTCCAACTACCTTACTTTGCTTGTTTCACTATAATTTTATTATCTGTACCCAGTTAGTTGCCCTACCATTAATATATTGGCTAGCAAATGATAGCAAGTCTCTCCGTTTGAATTTCAGTTCATTTATGTGCCAAGCGTGATACACGCTTAGGCGATCATGTACCTTTCGATACATGATTGATGAGGCAGATTTTTTCCTGCAGTAGGTTAGCATTTCTTTCTGCTGTAGACCAGTTGCCATCCAAGGCTATAGAACCCGGTCCGTTCTGCTATTTATCCATAGCTGGGGGGGAGGAGGAACGGATTCATAACTTTCCCAAGGGTATTAGCACGTATGTCAATGAATTTACTATTCTAAAAATTTTGCGTAAAGGCGACATTTGACCTGTCCTAATTCATATTTATATTCATATTATTATTATTGTTGTTGTTGTTGTTGTTGTTGTTGTTTTGATTATTATTATTATTATTATTATTTCCTTTGATTTCTGCTGTATACTCATTTCGTTCTGTGTTCTAGTCAGAGACCTAAGGTGAAAAATGCCATTATGTAAAAGAATTTTTATATATTTTTGCATAAAGAATTAAATAAATTTAAATAAAACAATCTGACAGCACATATATTTCACATAAATGAAATCCTTCGTAATGTGTGAGATGTGCTTCTGAGAATATAAATTTTGTATTTCTTTAGAGCTGGGGTTACCAGGGATACCTTCAGCAATTCTATCGGAACCTTATCCCATGAAACTCAAGACCCCAAACACAAATGGAATTATTAATGTCTTTAAATACCATTTGCAAGATCCTAATATATGGATATATTTTTTAAGATTTTCAATGATACATTACAGTATGCAGAAACTGCCACGTCAATATTAAAACACATTCTGATTTCGTGGCCATTGATCACGATATCTGTGCGATTAGCTTTGACTTTTCTGTCTGTGAGTATTGTAAAGTCGCATAAAATTATTTCAGGTCCTAACTCTGTAACCGGGTCTGGGTGATGTTCGTCCGAATAATAATATAATCTCATGGTTTAGCGATTATAAAGGCGGTAAAGAATTGAGATTTCGGCAACTTAGAAACTTTATCTTAAACTGGATAAGCTTCAATTTCGGTAACAGCAGCTCTGAATTGTTCACAGAAATCTGGAAATGGAAGGAAATACAAAACTATTTGCCAGTACCACTCCAAACACGTTGTTATTATTATCAATTAGGTATGTTATGTTTCCTGCTTTGTATCCTGTAGAGCCGGGTGCAAACTATGACCCTTAGGTCCTGTAAGAGAATTAACATTTAATTGGTAGCACTTTTCTTGGTATATGGGATGTTCCTAATAGAGCGATCATCTGGGCAACTTGTATGTTGATGTTACCTGGGACACTGTTAATACAATTGCTCATTCCTTTTCTCACGAGGCCCAGAGCTCCGATTACTATTGGTAGTGTCAGTCTTCATTCCCCACATCCTGTTAATGTCGATCTCCAGGTCCTTGTATCTGGATAATATCTCGATAATTTTCATGGAGGTGTTTCTCTTAGATGGTACTGTTATATCAATAAGTATGGACTTCCTGAATTTGGTGTCTTTTATAATATCAGGTCTGTTGGCTTTTGTTTCCCTGTCAGTTTGAATTGGCATGTCCCAGAGGATAGTTACATCGTTATTTTGAGTAAATGTGTCTAGTTGGAGCTCATACCATTTCTCAGTGGTCTCGAATTTGTACTTCGTGCATATATTCCAATGCACATATGTCATTGCCTTGTTATGTATGTGGGTATATTGATTTTAGTTCCGGACATTATTTTCAACAGTTTCATCATATTTTTCGCAGATTCTGCAGTTCGTGTTAGTTCCATTCTTTATTATGTGACACTGATAGTATCTGTTTGCGAAGCTTTGGTCCTGAGCTGTAATTATTAGGCCTTTGTCTCAGCTTTCAACCCGGAGCTCTTCAGCCACTGATGTGTTTTCTGTTCGTCCACATCTTCTTTTGTTCTTTTTAGGTATTTGCCATGTTTCTCAGGGTTATTTTTTTATGTAATTTCATTTGGCCAAGTTGTTTACCTTTCTGCTTTACTCGTTTGGCGAGATAGCATTCGCTACGTGTTTTTTTTTAAAGCTGTTTCTTGAAGAGTGTATATTTTCTGCTGATGGAGTGGATATAATGTTTTACTATTTGTAGGAGAGGGTCATTGGTTTTTTATGAGGCATCCTTCCAATCCGATTGTTGTAGATCTTAGAGACAGTTCAAGTTGAATTAGACCTCGGCCTACTAAATCTCTTGGTACGAGCAGCCTATCAATATCTGATTATAGGTGTTGCATCCATATTTTCGGTAAGCGTTTTTAGGGTCTTTGGCATCCAATCTCTTAATGTCATTCAACTTCCACTTAATAGTTTTGAAGCTATATGTTACTACAGGTATAGCTAAGGTGTTTATTTTATTGGCCCAACTAGGTTCACTTTCTAGTATCAAACGCACACTTATATTCTTTTCGGATATTTTTCTTCATAATTGAACGCTGTATTCCGTCTCCTTCATTATTTTCTAAATATTTGTATGTACCATCTTGTTCTAGTTCCTTTATCTTGTTGTTGATATCAAGGTCTAAATCTTTACGTTTCGTTAGTTTACCGCCTTCAAAGTTGGCTTTGGCACATTTGTCGATTTCGGGCTCCATCCTAATGTCTTCTCTGAAGGTTTTGACAATGGTGAGTAGATTTATCTGCTGATTGTCAACCTTGGCAAACGTTTTAAGATCATCAGTATAGGATAAGTGATTCAGTTTGCCATTCTGTGAGGTGTATCCGTAGCTACTGTTGTTCAGTAGGTAGCTGAGTGGCGATAATTCAAGGCAGAAGACCAGTGGTGGCAATGAATGTACTTGTAAGATGCCGCTTTAGATGTTGATTGGTCTCGATGTTAATGATCCGTTTGTAGGGTTTAGGTTTACTTTAGTCTGTCAGTTTTTCATGCACTTCATTATGAATTTGACCGTTGTTGGACATAATATGTATATTTCTAGGCCTTTCTCTATCCATGTGTGCGGTACACTGTCGAACGCCTCCCTGGAGTCGATCCATACTATCGATAAGTTTCTTTTCCTTGCTTTCACCTCTTCTTCTTCTTCTTCTTCTTCTTCTTCTTCTTCTTATTATTATTATTATTATTATTATTATTATTATTATTATTATTATTATTATCAGAAATACACATTACAATTTCACTCCTTCCATATGTTAATTTTTTGATGAAACTTAATGTTTAGACAGTAATTGAATAAGAAACTCGTGAGTCCTACGACTGCAAAATACTCCTGAAAATTACCCTTTTGCTTCGTTAAATATTTGAGCTTAGCAAAATAATGAAATATTTAAATCTTATTCTACTTTATGGGCCATGTCCCCTCAGAACGTAGGCAATCATGGCTCTCCACAATTTCCTGTCCATTGTAGCTCATAATAAACGCTGTCTTTTTATTATTTATACTAAACCCTTTTCCACCATCAAGTTCCTTAAGTATGATATCCCTTTTTTGTCTACACCTGTTACCTTAAATCTGCCCTCTGAGTGTCAAATTTTCTGAGCCTTCTTTCCTCATTTTGTGTACCAGAAATTTCAACTGTCTCCTTTTCGTTGTCATTTTTAAACCTCAGCGTTGCTCACATGTTCGTTCCATGGCATCCTCAGCATCCTTCTGTAGAACCATATTTCTGTTGCTTCAAGTCTCTTCTTCATCTTTGAGGTGACTGTCCAGCATTCATTGCCTTATAGGAAGACAGTCGTTCTCTTTTTTCTTTTCTTTTTTTCTTTGTTTGTTTCTTTCTTTCTTTTCCCTAACACCAAACATCGCAATTGATATATTTTTCTTCCCAGCGAAACAGGAATTGTCTTCGCAGCGAAACAGAAATTCTCCATTATTTATCTCAGTTAACGGCGGAAAGTAGCATATATCCTAACTAACGAAAATATCGTTCATAGTAACAAAAAAATAATGTTTTTGTGTGTGTGTGTGTGTGTGTGTGTGTGTGTGTGTGTGTGTGTGTGTGTGTGTGTGTGTGTGTGTGTGAAACAGATCCAAATAATCTCTTTCCAAATGACAAAGTCTCTCCGTGTAAGCATCACCTCATTCACGAGCTTACTGTCTATTCTCTCTCGCTTGGTGTGTTTTTTTATGCCGAGCTGATGTCGCAAAAAGATTTGCATACGCCCAACCACTCTCGCCAATTCTTCTAGCCCCGAGACCGTATCTTTCTTAAATTAAGGTGTCAGGGCGGCCATATTTGTTTTTTCGTTTCCTTTCTTTCACTCGTTTTGCACGCCAGGCATATACACATGCCAGCTTTGCCACGCCTAGTAAGCCATCTTCCCTTCTACAGTTTTAAAAAAAATCAATTTAAAAATTACGTTGCGGGCAGAAAAAAGAAGCTAGCAAATATAGATTTGTAGGAAACTCAACAACAAATGTGCATGCCTTAAAGAATTAATTGAACTTTGCTTTACCAAGACGTGGTCAAATTTGTGTCGGCATGCTTCGCCTATACGAGTGATTCCGTTAATGGAAAAATATATACGGTAGGCACGTTTGCCTTTAGTAGGACTTAAAAAAACCCAGCTTGCTTGTTATTTCAGTGCTTAAGAAAAAAAAAAAACGGACGACCAACTTCATCAATACTTTCTTTTTTTTCTTCCTACCTTACTCCCTTTTCATTCAATTGAAATAACGGCTCCAGTACGATCTCCAAATTTCAGCAACGTCGTGCATGGTCAGTACCTAGATGGGTGACCGTTTGAGTATACTGAGGACTGTAAGTTTCGATGTGCGGGTAGTGTAATCGGTAATGGATCGGGTTAATCAGAGAGACGAGTTTCAATTCCCACTGGGTTGGTTATAGTTACTTACGTGCAAATACCCCTGGGAAAAGTATAAATCCAGCTGTTCCCGCTGCTATGGGTTAATTAGTAAAACTTGTATCACTAAACCATTATCACCTCAAAAAATTTCTTAAAATCTAAAAATACTTTATGAATTTAAATAAACTTTATTTTGTGAATTTAAATAAACCTTTGGCTGATAAACCGTAAAAAAATATATGAATCAATCTATTTTAATTCGTTTTTTTTCGTCTCATTGATTTTCCATTTCTTTTTTTCAACCTTTATTACAATTGAGAAAATTCTTTTTTCATGAATTTTATATTTTAGAAATGTGTGCGTTTGACCACTTCTTTTGAGTAAATATATATTCTTTCGCAAAATGTAGGCATCGTTCGTGGTACAGGCCACCATATTTGTGACGTCCTGCTGACATGTTTTCAATGAACTTTTGCAACTTGCATTTCTTTTTTTCTTTTATTACACGACAGAGTAGTAGATTTTTCCTGTCTCTCACCTTACTAAGCTTTTGAGTTGTTATCAAAGAAAATAAATAGAAGCAGGAAAGTCTTGCCACCTTTTATATCACGCGTGATTCTCGTGTTTTAATTGGTGTTGCGAGAGGTAATGAAAAAAACGAATGAAAGTAACAAAAATATAGTGAAGTTAATATGGATATTGAGAAGGAGGAGATAGCAAGAAACAGATTTTTCAAAAGAGAATGAAAGAGAGGACAAGGAGAGATAAAGACAAAAAAGAATATATATATATATATATATATATATATATATATATATATATATATATAAAACTAGATCTAAAAAGTGTCCGTCTGGAAAGAATTCCAAAGAGGTGAATATATATATATATATATATATATATATATATATATATATATTGCAATGTCGAAGTGCGTAGCAAAACGCTATTAAGGAGGCGGCCTGAATCTTGTGGAAGTAGGTCGGGGTTACTGTTGGAGCCGATATGATGCAAAACCCGAAAACGGCAATGAAGACAGTGCATCACTGAAGACCTTCCTTGTTGCATCTGAAATGTATTACTCTACTACATATATATACATATATATATATATATATATATATATATATATATATATATATATATATATATATGGTTAAACCTAGAGAGCCAGACAAACCTACCAAGGTTTCACCTAAGCGAATCGTAAGGGAAGGCCGCCTTCCCTGACGATCCGCTTAGGTGAAACCTTGGTAGGTTTATCTGGCTCTCTAGGTTTAACTATGTCTGCTCTACTTATTGTATTGAGCACTTTATTTAGTTATTTTGTGTACTCGTATCGGGGTTTTTTTCTTTGGGCTTTGGACTTGCATGCTAGACGATTATTTTCGGCTAATGTTCTTTGTTCTTTCTTTTTTATACCTTTTTCCCTTTGGTATTGGTTTGATTATTTGCAAATCAAGACACCGAAGGTTTTCCGAACGAGTATAGTTTCTTATACCTATAAAATTATTACTACTACTACTACTACTACTACTACTACTAATAATAATAATAATAATATATATATATATATATATATATATATATATATATATATATATTTATATATATATACATATATATATACGCGTATATTTTAGAAGCATGTTTTCATTGAGACATGTTTCGTTGAATAATTTAGACATGCAATTGAAAATAAGTAGACTTATTTTCCATTGGATCCTTTAATAATCACGGATAAGCTTTTTGGTGTCGTTATTTAATGACGAGAGAAAATCGACGTGTTAATACATATTTCTTTTATTTCGAGTACTTTCGACATAGCACAATATCATCATCAGGATATAGTTTAATGCAAGACAAATATTCTAGTCTCCATTATTGTAAACACTTATTAAGAAAAATTAACATACTTTGACGGAAATTTCTTGAGAGTGCCGGAATTGAATCTTTCTAAAATATAAATCTGTACTACGGATTTCTTGAAATATCCTTTTTCTTAAAAGATATACCCCTTTCCCATGCCAATATACATGGCTATCATTCGTTACAAAATTAAAAGAAAACGGATTAATTAAAACTATTCTATTTTTTAAAACATATAAATACATTAATTGATTATTCAAATTAAAATACAAGGAATAAAAATTACATTAAAAAATTAAACTGCAATTAATGTCTAATAAACTTTTTGTTTATTAGGCATTAAATTACATCACTTAGGATCGTCCATAGTTTAACTGGCGTTCAGTTAGCCTGAAGAATATTTATAAGCGTTCGGAAATTTACAAATATTGAAAAACTAACAATAGCATGCTTCTGTTTATATAAACTTGTTGCAAAATAAAATCATTAGATTTTCCTTGATAAAGCCATCAGAGGATGACAAAGAAAAGTTTTTGTTTTGTATTTATATATATATATATTTGTATTTTTTCATATATATATATATGTAAATATATACATAATTATTATTATGATTATTATTATTAAAGCCAACATACATTTCGATATAATTTTATAGATTGACATTTACCGAAAAAGTTCCGTCAGAAATTGTTCAGGTTGTCATCAGACAACCTATTAATAAGCAGTTAGATAACTACTCACAGGGAACACCAAAATACTAGCAATATCATATATATATATATATATATATATATATATATATATATATATGTGTGTGTGTGTGTGTGTGTGTGTGTGTGTATATACCTTGGCTAGTACATATATATATATATGTATATATATATATATATATATATTATAAATAAATTGATTTAAAATATGCATGAATCATCCGCTGGTATACTAAGCTACTCCTGCCTCATCTTTTTTATGGTATGTTCTTTGCAAGTGTTTGATTGTTGTTAATAAATGAATTCCATCGATAAAACTTCTTGTTTGGTCGCTGCTGGTTGTTAAATTGTTTCAGTATTTTAGATATTCAATAAATTTCCTTTGCTCATAATAACTTTCAAATAGTATGGCATTAGTTCAAAAATCTAATAATCAAATAAACACAGGGATGAAGTGTCAGAGCTTGATTCAACTGCAAGTGCAAGCGCGTGAATGCCCTCTCCTTCTTCGCATGTTTACTGTAAAGCTGGACTTAATTAGTGGTTCTTCGAGAATTTTTTTCCTTTTAACGCTTCAATAATCCTTCTCAAATAATCTTTGCATCAAAGGTTGTTTGAATGCCAATTTAGGATGTTTTTTTTTAATTAAAAATATACCTTTAAGTGCCGAATCTAGGTTTGTCGTCAGTGTTGTTGCTCCCATGTCACTAGAAATTCCGGGTCTAAATAAACAATATACGATGGGCGACCCGACCGAATATGATCAGTATTCGGCCCGCACCCAGAATAAAATTTGCTACTAGCTTTAGGACGTGCATTATATAATTTCCCCCCAGAAAACGGCAACTAATCAAGATTTCACTTGGGCTATTCGATGTTATAGATCAGGTATGGTTGGTTGTACTGATTTTCATACATGCGGCCATGACAGGGTGTATTTTGGAAGAAGAGAAGAAAACAAACCAATAAATAAATATATATATATATATATATATATATATTAATCAAATAAAAACAAATTATTATATTGGCTCGTTTGACGACTTACTTTTCTTTCTCTTCGTCCCCTTTTAACTTCATTATTATATCTTATTTGTTTGGTCTTTCTCTTCTTATAACTTTCCTTTTTATTCTTATTTTTTCTTAACTACACCTAACAAAACGTATACAATAGTGATTAAAATCACTTACACTATTTACAAAAAAAAAAACTCCTAAAATACGGTCTGAATGATTTGGGATATTGATTGAAACTCTAGTGTTGCGAATGTAGGCATAGAAAAGACGTAGAGTCCTCAGAATATGTGTCGCGTGTGATTCAAAGTCAGGAAATATCAGATGGAGTGCTTCTGTCAGCAGGCTAACCTCCCGAAAATCAACTCACCGCGCCTTCATGGTCTCACGTTTTCCACTGACATCAGTTGATATGTCGGCTGCTCGGAATTCGGTTCACTCTGTTGTCGAAATTCCTGGCTCGAAGTTAAATAGGCACCTCACCTCAGAAGGAAAAGTAGAAAAATCCAACGTTGGTAGAAAGCACACAAAGTCACAGACATTTATACCTAAATTAATTGAGCAATAACCGCCAATTTTACGAATGGGACCTTAGACTGTTATTTGTCTCTACAGCGATAACGCTACAGTTGGATAAAAACTTGAAAATGATCAAGATACTAAGTTGTAAGTAAACATTACACAGACAAACACGCAGTTTGAGCAAAGTAGTACATGAAAACTGATTTCTCAGTAGAAAGAAAGAAAGAAAGAAATATGACTAACGAAATAAAATGTTTGAAAAATAAAAGAAACAAACAAACAAACAGACAAATCGTTGTTTGAATGTGATATAACTGTAAGTCAGTAAAGAAAAGACGGAATAAAAGAAAGAAAGGAAAATAGAAATATAAGTAGCCCAATAATATGCTCGAGAGAAAGATAAAGAAATAAAACTAGCCAAATAAAATGTTCGTATAAAAAGAAAGAACGAAAATGAAATGAAGAAATAGAAAGAATGAAACTTAAGTTGCCAGATAAAATTATCGAAAAAATGAAAGAAAGAAAGAAAAATGGAAGAGAGAAAGAAACATTCGTACCCATATAAAAATTTCGAATGAAAAAAAAGAAAGAAAAAAAGAAAGACAGAATAAAGAAGAAAAAGACGGAAAAGAAATAAAAAAGAATGAAAAAAGAAAGAAAGTAGAAAGGAAAAATGCAGAAAAAGGAAAGAAAAAGAAAGAAAACAAGAACTAAAGAGGAAAAAGAAAGAAATTAACTTCGAAGTAAAGCTTAGAACTGAAAATAAAACGAAAAAATAAAGTAGTTAAAAAAGACAAACATTTCTTCTGAAAACGCAAATGATTTTCAAAACCAAATGAAGAAAAATCATTGAAATGTATAGATGATAAAAGGAAAGAAAAATAAGCTGAAGGAGAAAAAGAGACTTAAAGAAAAAAGGTCAATCACAGAAAAAGGGACGAGTTTCATAAATTGGGGAAAGAAAAGATGGCAATGTTTCTTCTAATCAGTTCTCTACTTGATTCAATTCTTTTTCGAAAACGACTCTATGTTTGTTGGACAAGAATATACAAAAAGAAAGGTGAACTTGAGGAAAAAAATGAAGATCCCAATTATTTCAGGAAATGCGCATACACTCCAAGTCGGTTGTAACGAGAAGAAAGAATACGAAAAAAAGTCAGCAAATTGACCATCTTCTTAAAGAAACCAAAGTAATTATTCTATGGTAATTTGGAGATCAGGAGATTTTAATTCGTCTTCTTTTTTTTTTTTTTTGCTTTTTTTTTTTGCAGGAATTATTTCTTCCTGTTGATAAAGAGAAATTGACAATTGTACTTTTAAGTCCTATGCGTTCTACTGAATTTTTATTTGAAAAGTTGTTTTCAAATTTCAAATCGCTATATTTAACAATCTTGTTTCGCAGTTTGTTCATTAGCTATTTATCTACGAAAGAAACATATAATAAAGCGTATCTTGTGCTATTTTGACTAAGCATCTCTACAAGATATCTCAAGAATAGTCTGACCAATTAACTAAAGAATAAATTGGCATGGTGATCATTCTGATCTGCTATACTTGGCCTGCTAGCTCCATAAGATTCCAGTTTCTTCGTGTGTTGTTTATGTTTTTATTTATTTTTATCCATTCACTCTAAGCAAGGCGATAACGCCTCTAAGACGCTCGGGGATTGTTGGGAATATAGTGAAAAGGGAATGAGAAGACTTTGGAAGGAACCAGGAGACCAATCTTAAACAGAAAACAAGAGATAAATATCTACATATGTTCAAAAGACCGGGGAAGAAGAGGATAGGCGAATTTATCTACCACTATTAAGGAGAAAAATAAAATATAAGTAGTAAATAAAAATTCAGATTTAGGCGGAGATATAAGAAGTATAGAGTTGAAGATGACTCTGGAAGGAACAGGAAACCCGATCCTAAACAGGAAACCCAATCCTAAACAGGATAACCAATACTAAACAGGATATCAAATACTAAACAGGAAACCCAATACTAAACATGAAACGTAATCCTAAACAGGAAACGAGGATAAACTCCTAATCCTGTTCAAAAGTCTCGGGAGGAGTGTAAACCAAACGATAGTTGAACCTATCTACTCCTATTAATTCGGTGCTAGGGAAGAGGGGGGAATATATTAATCCTTTGCACTCTCCACGGTCCACTGTAAACATTAGTTTATCAGTGATATTCTAAGACCTTAAAAAGAAGGAATGACCTGAAAAACACAAAGATATGAATTCCCAAAATTAGTCAAACAAGAAAATATATATGTCATAGGAAACATTAAGTGTATACATATGAATTACTTAATTATGATGTAATAATTTCTATCACTTGTATATCCTTGCTTGAACCGGCTTCTAATAGGCTTCAATCATAGTCGTGATTCGTAGAGAGACAGTCCTATGGGTAAGGGAAACTCGGATGAATTCCGTCACAGAATTTGTGACCGAGCGCGCTATATCGAGTCTAATTCGTTACCGTTTCGTCACCGAAGCCCGTTGGTATAGTTGGTATGACGTTTGCCTCGTATTGTAATGGGCGTGGATGCGCACTGCTGGTGAGTCCAAAATATAGGACGAAACGGACGTCCAGCGTTTTCTGCATTCTGTGGAGGTTTCTTCTAGACTCGATGATTTACTTAATTATATATATATATATATATATATATATATATATATATATATATATATATATGGACACTGAATTCAACACCCAGAGGCGACAGTCTGTTTCATGCTAAACGCAATCATCACGCTATGTGCGTCGTGTTTTTGCTCGACTATACATGTACGCAGGTCAAGGATGCATTATAGGTAGTCTGTTGTATTAGTGTAATGATTATTTTGGTTGGCCGTATCGGTTTTGTTAAGAATTATTCTAGGGGCAATTAACTGTGACTAATTATTGATCCGAATGCGGTTTTGGGGTTATTTATAATGTTGTTTGTAGATATTTATTATTGATTATTTTATTTTTGGTTGTTGTTACTACGTTTTCTTGTGTTTATATGTGTGTAAGGGGTTTCTTAAATTGTTTCTCAATTACCTAGTTTATTGACTTATTTAATTGTTGGGTATAATTTATTTTACTTGTTTTTATTTATTTTATTTTGTTCATTTGTTTTCATTTATTCGTGTTCATTTTCAGTTTTCGATTTTTAAATAATGTATAATTTTTTCCGTGTCTGTATTCGAGATGATTTCAGATCGTTTATTTGGTAGTATGTTTTGGTTTGCGAAGACAATTATTGCTATTTTTTCCTCCAGGCAAAGTTTACAGTTTTTGGATTGATTATTGTAGGCTGATTTTGCTTTCCTTATTTTCCCTGATATTTTCCTGGGAACTTTATTTTTTTTGTTTTTAATCTCCCAGATATGTTAAGAAAGCTGTTCACGTATACAAAATGTGTAGTTTGTTTCCAGGGGCATTTATTTTATACATATATATATGTATAATATATATATATATATATATATATATATATATATATATATATATATATATATATATATATATATATATATATGGGAGATATTATTGTTGTTTCAACTAGAGAAAAGTGTATATTTTAAAGAAAGAAGCCATAGACATTTTGATTATAACGTAGATTGTTTTCATACAGTTTATTCTATACATTTTTTGCTACACGGGTTTCGGGTCTTGTGGTCTTCATCGGGCGAAGGATGGTTATTTCCGCATATTATTTAAAGGGATTATTTTCTTTCTTTCTATGTCAAGTTATTTAATCATTGTCTTTTGTCTGTAGTAGTCGTCATCTGAACCCATTTTAGACTGGCCGAAACATATATATATATATATATATATATATATAACGAAAATCTTAATCCGTATGGATAATCCCAAGGATATATATATATATATATATATATATATGTATATATATATATATGTGTGTGTGTGTGTGTGTGTGTGTGTGTGTGTGTGTGTATTATAGCGATTATTTGAAGAAACTTGAATGGACTTCATCAACGAAGAATCAGCTGGAGAATGTAGAAAAGCGAAGTCTGTATAACATCTCTGGTTATATGTTCGCATTTGGAACACTTCGTCGTCGTGTAATTTTTACAAGCTTGTCTCGGTAGATTAATTACGATTGTGTAGTTAGTTCAATCTTTACTAGGTGCCCTATACATTCGGCCATGTTCTCCATCTAACCTACACTAAGAAAACCATCCTTTTGCGTGCGTGATTGACAACAAGATTACAGATGAACGTCTGTAAGGTATGCGATCAGCACGTAAGACAAAGTAGCGTTGTAAAGATGTCGTGAAACATCACTAAACTTCGCAAACTGTTAATTCCAATCCTACCTAGAAGGATTACAAAATACCTCTCTTTTGCCCAATTTATATGCAGAACCACACAAGTGCCTGCTGAAACTTCTTGCTAGCAAATAAGATAGGCCGCTGCTTTGTCTCATCTTACTCAGTCCCAGTCTGTCTTGTCTTGAAATGATAAGGTTGCGGTCGTTATTCAGAATCTGCACTTGCGGGTCAACACTAATTCTTAGTTTGTGAACTCTCCGCTATATTACTGTTGCTTTGCTTTATTACTCTTACGTGCACATATTTTTTGTGTGCCTTATATTATATTTACCCGGTTCTGTTCTTTTCTTGTTATTGCTTTTTTGCAAACTTTCCCAATCTCTTTGTTCGGTAGTTCTACAACTTATATTTAACCATGGCTACTGACTCTACACAAACAAAGGTAAATATGATTTGGAGTTCCATGCAAAGAATCGTATATATGGCGGAAGAACGTTTCTAATGAAAAAGTTGCTTTCAAGTTAGCTCGGCTTGCTACAGAAAAGCTGAAATGAAGTGTGCGAAAATCTCTTCATGTGGAAATTCCATACCGTACAGATGACAGCCTTGACCTCACTTGCAATGTTTTGGTAGGCTTTGCTTGGGTAAAGCAGGTAAGTTAAGTCAGATGCAAAATCATCGTATCAGAGCACCAACCAACTAAAATATGGCTTCTGGACTGAAAACTCATGCAAAAGCGAAATGAATGTTACTTATGTCTGCCGACTTTGTGGCATAGTTTTAAATGTTTATGTTTTCCCGTTTAAAAAGCCATATGCGTTCAAAGTCCAACCAAGTATTATAATATCTTGTGATGGTCATATTTGACAATGAGGTAGCTATTATCAAATATATATATATATATATATATATATATATATATATATATATATATATATACGCGCACGAAAAAAAATAAAATTCGGTCGAGCACTTTAGAGAGAAAGTGCAAAATTGTAAATAGTGACTGCTACTGCTGATAATGCAAAACTCTTCTATGTTTATTCAAAAATAAATACGTAAAAATTCACCTTCTTCTCTGCCGGGAGCTGATACCTTAGGGTCAAAATCAGTCGGGTTTCGAACCTGGCCAGAGGTAATCGGATGTCTGTCTCTCCACACTTATGAGCTGTGATACAGCGAAATAGTGTGGATGACAATATATATATATATATATATATATATATATTTATATATATATATATATATATATATATATATATATATGTATAAATCAAAAATGAATTTATCCACTATCTTCGAGTTTCTTTTTTGAGAGACTAAATTACATTATACTAACTATTTTCCCTCTAAATCTTTGTCCTATTTTCGAGTTAAATAAGTTAAAAAGTGTTGTGGGGCAGACCCCTTTTACACAAGATGGACTCGTCCAAAGTATACTTATACTGACACAGAGAATACCTGCAGGTTGAGTCAGGGTGAGAGATACGGAGACAGTACACCGGGTGTTCACAGAGAGTTATACGAGAGTCCAGCGAAAGAGATAATTACGGCTTCACTTACAGAGACTTGTACATATACTTTTTACTAACCCGCATTTCTGGACTACTGATCTTCACTTCAAGTTTGTATTCTTACATTTAATACACTTATTTTTTCTATCTCAATTACTGGCGTTGTTTATTTATTTGTGCAGGATTCCATTCCCGGAATCCACAACAAAAAGTATATGAGAATGCTAAAAGTACCATCTGCGTAAGTTGCGTAAATGCGTACAGCCATAAACAGCCGAACGAGGAACAGCTAAACATCTTATAATCGTAAACAATTGAAAATATGCATATTCGTAATGTTTTTATTTTATCAAACGATACTAATATGTCAATATTACATGCATTATTATTGGATACAGTTAAGTGAAACATGAGTTTTATCAAAATCATATTTATTTTAAATACTGATGGACATTTTAAATACAGCAAATGGATATATAGTTTTGTCAACGGGGTAGCCAGTACATACACTAATTTTATATCTCGTTATATAATGCGACTCGATTAAAATTAGCTTCAAAATTAGGTCTTTAAAAGTCGAATATTATGCGAGTATATACAGTCAACGACAAAATTATTCGAACATCCATCAATTTTGAATAATTTTATCCATTTCTCAGAATCTAATGCCCGTATCATGCCTGCTTTTTAAATGTTAATAAGCACAGATAAAACGGAATATAAAACTCAATTTTCGGAACAACAGGTTAAATACAACAAATTTGAGAGGCGAATTTTTAAGCAAAATAGGAAAAGACAAAACAGTAGAAAATATCATTTTAAATTGATTGATTCGTGTAAGTATAAGTAATTTACATAATTATTTTATCGGTGAAGTCATATAGACTATTTATTCAGTAGAATATTTGTGATAATTCTAGCACGTTGAGTGAACTTTTGTTTAAAGTTATTATTGACTCATCGTAATATTAAGTGTGACGTCTGTTTTTGTGTCTTGTTTTTTGTGGTTCTTTTTTGTGGTTTTTTGTTTTTTATTCTTGTACCCTCCCGCGATGTATTCCAACAAAAAGAGCCATTGGCCAGCACATCATCAGCAGCATGGGAGGCGGAAAGGTCCAAAAAGTCCTGACTATTATAAGAATCTGAGAGATGAATGTTATTAATCTCTAAAAATGAACTTTTGCCAATACATTCGGTTATCGAGGCAGTGGCGACAAGAACAATCTCTATGTTGACGGCCGACGTCAAATCCAGTAAATTCATAGATGTCAGCAGGGATGCTATGGAAGAAAGGCTTTAAACATCTTTCACATCCTGCTGGCAGGGGGCACCGTCACCACCAATACGCTGAGGCTCCAGATTGTATATCACGGTGGACCATTTGGGTAACTTCTCAGATTATGGACCAGTAAAAGAGATATCCTCCATCAAAAGCAAGTCGGGTATAGGCACCAGTGATTTTGAAGTACTGGTGACATTGAGACGACCCAAGTTTAATGAGGTACCCAATATAATCACCTGCGGTGTTCGGGACATTTTTACTGTTGTGGAGAACTGCCGCCCATACTGCTAGGCTTGTGCTGCGACCGGACACCTGGCAAAGTTGTGTCTAAGCAAAAATCCCACACCACAGACGCAACCAACAACGAAGCAGTCCAGCGTGAATGCAACAAAGAAGCTCCCCAGTGGTCCTGCTAAATGGACTGAGATGCAAAGGCGGCAACTCCGCCTCCCCAGCAGGATGTCCCAAACAAAGTGTTGCCAAACAACAAAAGAAGCAACAACAACGGCTGGCACCGAAAAAGCAACATAAGACGAAGAATAGGCGGGTTCCACAGTAGCAACAGCCGGAAGGGCCCAAGCATCAGAAGCCGGAACAGCCCAAGCAACAGCAGCAACCGGAGATATTAGCGCTGACACAGCTGGACCTCTACATGAAGGTAGAGGAAATTCGTCCACCAAGATCCTCCTCATTAAAAAGGGGGAGAGATGAGGAATAAAGAAGAAGAAGACGCAAAACACATGAGGAAGGAGAGGAAAGCTGATCGCAGTAGGACAGAGAAGCTCCTGGTAGCTGCCCAGACTTAATCCGCTCCTGCTTCGCTAGCACGGAGTGAAACAGACGTCTAACAATGTAAGACAAGCAGCCTCCCTTCCAGTCGGTCACCAAAAAACGTTCAGGAATTAGAACGCGCAACCACTGAAGAATGGAAGAAAATCCCAGGATCGACTTGTTTAGATCTAATCAAAAACTTGAGAAAGCGATGGTAGGAATTTATAAAGTTGTGAGGTCATGCAATTAACTAGTAATATTGTGAAGATTAGTCAATATTTTCTATTTTTTCAACTGTACAAATAATTTCTTCTTTTCCTAATTCGTATAATTCATCTTTTAACGTATTGTTCCGAAAATTGAGTTTTATATCCTTTTTTGTGCTTATCATATATATATATATATATATATATATATATATATATATATATATATATATATATATATAAAAGTGGCATCATACGGTCATTAGATTCTTAGAAATGGATTAAAATATTCAAAATTCATGGGAGTATCAATAATTTCGTTGTTTACTATATATATATATATATATATATATATATATATATACCTTTCGTTTTACCGTGCATTGGTGTTGCGTCATTTTCTATGGAAAATTAGGCAGCAACTGACTATTCCCCCCGAGGAGACACTTATGTCATTAGTACATTGTTCCTGTCAAAAGGGAGATAATTACCTTCTATATTCTTCAACTGTGCGAATATTAAATAATAATATTGAGTAAAATTCTCGTATTCGTCCCTTGTCACTATTCAAGTGAACCTCAGGGCAGAGTCCTTATTCTTTCGGCCTCTACCTTAAAAAGCACGAAGGATACATCGGCCGCTAAATACGGATAAAAGGATCAGAATTTTTGCTTTTAGCAAATTTTTACCGCTTTTTTAATCAAAATCTTCAGATCCCTTTTTTAATTCTACACCTTTCTGCAAATTAATTGAAACAACCGATTTAGTTTCCTTTATTTCAACATACGGTAATCCTGGAGTGACAGAATGTAATCGATTTCAATTTTTCCTCAGATTAGATCATTTGGAGTGGTGTGCAATAATATGAATCTATTTTCGGGGTGTATGATGAAATTTGATTGGCCTTGAAAAATTTTGCGTCATCCGCGATTGCATCAGATTTTTATCACGCCCATACACTATTGTCTCTACTGTCGATTAGTTGTCCTACGGATATTGTCTGCGATGTAGGTTACTCCAAGGAAGTACACGAAAACTATAACGATGAGTGAACATACTGGCAAGCCTTACCAGTGAGCAAATCAAAGTACTATAGACTGGTTCGGAAACTCTCCTGAATTAAACCCAGCCGAGAATCTGTGGTCAGTCTGCAAGGAACGACTTCCTGGAAAGAACATACGAGTATTAATATGTGCACCGAGTCATGCTTCATTGGAATAATATGAAAGAAGTAAATAATAACGGAACTATTCGTTTTGTTTCAATTAATTTGGACAAGGGTGTACAACCAGCAGTTTTAACAGAATCTGTGTGTGGCTTAATGGCTATCGACGCTGAAAGTATAACAACGAACTGCGTTCAATATCGTAATAATGCTTTTCATTTTACTGTTGAAATTACTAAATGTAAACAACTGTTGCAGAATACCTATGAACGATAATGTATATGTCACCATTCATATAAATACAGTAGTAAATACTGTATGTTGGTCTTCAGTTGAAGTTTCGTCTCCAGCTGTGCTGGTCAAACTCTCTGCATCCGGGGAGAGAGTATCCCCAGAAGAGGCTATGCAGAAGGGGAGAGTTTTGTCTCGGGAAACAGCTACCCGATACCGTTTTATACGGGGTCTACGGGTAATTTTTCGCCGAGCCTACGGGCTCGTAACCCCACATTAAATTCGGCCTTGTGCCACATTCTGCAGTTGGAAATTCATTGTGGAATACACTTGACTCACTTCTAGTAGATGACTACTTTCTGTATGCGCAGTTGGCGAATGTTATATATGTTGTTTGCATCCTTAATATTATCGTTCAATACCAACCTTCGTGTGATTTTTCTATTCAGTAACCTTACTTAGGTTACAACAACAACCATAATTTCTTCTCTCGCACTTTTCGCTTTCCATTTTCTTGATTTCATCTCAAGTACAAACTTAAATTCATCATCAAACAACATCCTCAATCTACTTCAAGGCATTTCTTTTTATTATCCTTGCTCTTCAGTAAAGTTTTGTTGCGTTGTAACTCAAACCATACACCAGGTTTGTTGACAGGGTGCAGTTTCTTGCAGTCAAACGCTTGTGGTTTAAGAATTACCCTTAGGCCAGATCATACCCACGAGTGAAAAAAAACAAGCAATTTCTAGTCGTAAACCAGCTTTTATCATAAGTAGTACTTTACTACTATAAGCGAGCGAAGGAGGGTTAAGGCGTAAGTGCGGGGGGGAGTTACGCACTTCAGCAACCGTTTTCTGTGCTTCAACGTGGCCCGCGTCCTTCCTTCTACCCCTTTTCACGGAAATAGTTATTCTTATAGACAGCAGTTTTCCTTGTCCTGTCATCTTCGTCCAAAAAAATAATTAATTTTCCTTCCGTCACTTTCTCTGTATTGCTCTGTACTGCTCTTGTACTTCGAAATTGACTTTAGTTAACGATCGCCATCTTTCGAAAATAAATATTTCATATTGAGCTGTCTTAAATTTAACACATATTGCTACATCCGCAACACCTCTTTAAGAATACATGTTGTTCAATGTTTTTTTTAAGTTCTTCTTTCTGCCATCACTCGCTAAAATATTTAGTGTTTACAACACACATAAAATAATCAACAAACAAATCAACAAATTAAATTTCAACAATAATAACGAAAAGGAATATCAGCTCAATTGAGTGTCACTTGTGAAGAAAACAAAAGTTAAAATTAGCTTGCGTCTCTTTGGTGATATAGTATTTTTTAGCAGAAAATCAAGGAAAGATCACGTTTCACATGGTACAAAGCAATTTCACTCTGTGTTCTTAGCTAAAACTTTCTTTTTTTTTTCAATACAGTTTCAACGTCGAAGGCCTCTGATCAGGTGGATTTGAGGAGCGTGGACACACATCTTAATTGCTGGTTTTCCAGGTCTACCCTGTCCCGGGGTGGCAGCACTTGTTATGGACCCAGCTATGGGCAAATAGTTAACCCCTAATTTTGGTTCAAAACACTATGAAAATGTAAAAATCGGTTGTAATGCCAGAAATACTTTGTAAAAAATTATTTCCAAAAATACAGTTTCCCTATGTCTGTTCAATTTAATTGAAGTTCCTCTCTACTGGACCTATCACATAACAAAAAAAAATTAAACTACATCCGCGTCCTGTGTAAGACGATAAACTACGCCCGCGTCCTGGATAAGACGATAAACTACATACGCGTCCTGTTTAATACCAGATATACTTTGTAAAATATTATTAGCATGAATATATTTTTGAAGAAGAATTATTACCAGCAATACATTTTTGAAAAAAAAAAATTACCAGCGATACATTTTTGAAGAAAAATATTACCAGCAATAAAAATCTTGTTGGCATTGTTGGAGTTTTTGAGTATCTTTTGTATACTAGTGAGCCAACCAAAATGAGCTGACTCATTTTATAGTTCACCAATAGAAGTTTTAACCAATCAGAAGGCTCAGTATATTCAATAGGGGGTGTTTAAAAGCGGACATGTTTTTTTCCGAATAAATAACCCATTGAGATTGATATGCCGTAAAACAAAACAAACAAAGGCCGTTATTTCGTCAATATTCTCATTAGATAGACTTTAATTTTTTCTTCACACTTCCCTACCTTTCTTAAACATGAGAATAAAATTTCCTCCGGATATCTTCGACTACCACATCTTTCTCTTCCTTATCACTTGTCGGTTTTAGGGACGCGTGTTTGAGAAATTTACAGAAACACACTTAGCTACATTAATATCATCACAGATACATATATATATATATATATATATATATATATATATATATATATATATATATATATATATATATATATAGTGTGTTTGTGTGTGTGTGTGTGTTTGTGTGTTTTGTTCAGGGTCCTAACTAATTACTTCGAATATTTCTTTTTCTTTTAATCTAACTCCCTCTGCACCACTGCTCAGAGACCCAGTGCATTCCTCTTCAAGTTTTTCACGCTCCGAAAACTATCGATTAGATCGGGCTGCGGATCTACTATCATACTATCATACCCTCCTCTGAGTTACTGTCATTCATAGGTGTCGCTAAGGTAACATTTCGCATAGGTCTATTTCTCCCTTCTGGGATGTACCATTCATCGACTTTTGCACTGCGAAGATCGACAGTGTGCCTTTGTAGTTCCACCCGTAAGCTGATCCTTAATTCAGTTCGAGACCATATTATTTCTAGAACTATATAATATGGCTTCCACCTTTTATCTAATTTATGCCTTCTCCGATGGTTCTTAAAATATACTGGTTCTCCTATTTCAAAGCGAATTTCTTTATTATTATTTCCCACATATTCTTGATGCTTTTTCTTAGCTTTAGATACTTGCTTTTATTCTAACGAAAGATTTATGGTGTTCCTGGAAGGCATTCTGGTGATGTTCATCTCCATAGTAGAGTCGTCGAGGTTGTAAAATATTATCTAGAGGTAACACTACATCTCTATTATATACTAGTTTAAAAGGCGAAAACTTTGTTGTCTCGTTTTCTTTGAATTTGATCGCTGCTAGCGTTTGATTCAAGTGTACACACCAGCATCGTTCATTACCGGTTACTCTCTTTTCTAATATGCTCATCGTGTGTTGAAGCCTCTCCACTCTGCCAGTACTTGGAGGATGGTAAAACCGGGTAGGAAAGGGATCGATCCTCAGCTTTTCCAGTGTTTCTTTCATAACGTGATTTAGGTTTTCATTACCGTTATCGGAAACTATCTACAATGGAGCACCATTGTAGATAGTTTCCGATGAGGATAAATTTCATCTACCGATAAATGAGAGATGACTTCAACTCTTTATTACGAACAGCAAATGCCTCAGGCCATCCGCTATATGAATCGATAAAACTAACTATTGATTGCCTGATAATGAGCGGGGGTAAGGTCCCTATACATCAATTGCAATCCTAGCAAAGGATCATGGGAGTAGGTCAGTTTACTGCAGTCTAGGATTTACTTTGTGGGTATTTGTAGATTGACGTGGGATGCGCGTACTAATACGGTTAGTGGTGATACATACCAGACTAAAAGTATTTGCATCTCATGCCTCTCGCTCTCTTTTCTATTCCAACACCTCCATTTTCGTCATGATACTCTCGTATAATCTTCATACGAAGATCGTTTGGGGCATATAATCGTACGGTAGATTCGTCGTCTGCATTTGATAAATAGTAAAGTATTCCTTTCAGCAGAACATACTTATCCCCTTGCTTAACACACACATTACCTGTTTTAATGTGGCGTTTCAGTTCAGTTCCTTAATGTCCCTATCTGCATCGTGCTCTGAAATAATATTTACAAACTGTATTTGTGGTTTCATTTCATTTGTAACTGGGTTTTCTTCCAGGCTATACGATGCGGAATCTTGCTGTTCGAATACATTGGAGTTAATTACTGCTACCTCATACGTTCTATCATCTACGTCTTATGGCTTAAAATCCTTATCCACTGGTGCGTTGGGTGATTGGACATAGTAGATCTGCACACAAATTATTTCTACTTGGTAAATATTATACCCTACAATAATATGCCTCGAAACTAAGGGCCAACAGTTATTTTTATTTTGGATTGCCGACTTCAAAATATACTGAAGTGACTTGTGATGCGTAAATAGTATAAATTTCGCATTATCAAGTTAGTGGTCGACGTTTTGTAATGCCTAAACAATAGCAAACGCTTCTTTCTCTTTAGTCGACCAGCGGGTTTGTGTATCGCTTAATAGGCGATATAGAAAATAAAGGAGCTTTTCTATCACATTCTCCGCTACTTCTTGAAACTGAGTTCGTGTCAGGCCAATAGCTGAATCCGAAGTGTCTGTATCGAGGTTATATGTCTTATTCAGATCCTGGTAAGTGAGCATAGATACTGAACTAAGTTTATCTTTTAAAAGACTTTAACGCCTCTAAAACAAAACTGCTCTCTATTAACCACTACAAGGATCCATCCCTGAATCTCATTAGAATGTTTGAAGAACAACTTCTCGAGACCTCCTCTCTGCGGCTGCTCGGTCTCACGCTGTCCGCTGATCTGAGATGGAACAAATACATCGAGTCAGTTGCATCATCCACCGCAAGGAAAGTTGGCTCCCTGTGCCGAGCCAGGAATTTTTTCTCCCCAGAATCGATCCTCCAAGTCTATAAATCGACCATTCGCCCTCGGCCTTCTCGTCTGCAGTCGCTCTCTCACAGACGCGACGTTGACTCGCTCTGTCTTTTTTACAAATACTTTCACGGTAGTTGTTCTGAGGAGCTGCTTTCGCTGGTCCCTAGGCCTCATGAATTTAAAAGTCCTACGAGGCTGGCATCCCGTTCCCACCCCTTCGCCGTTGAAACTGTTAGATGTAGACGTCTCTTCTACTCCAATAGCTTCATGTCTCGCACATCTCGCCTGTGGAACTCCCTTCCTTATTCCTGTTTCCCTGACAAATACAATCTCCAACTATTTAAGTGTAACGTCAATCGACATCTCCAGTTGCCTTGATCTATCCACTTCCCTTTCACCTTTCATTCCTATCTGCTCTCGCTCCAAATCTTCTGTAACACCCTTGCCTTGATCGATCCACTGTCTTTCTCCACATCCTCTCCTTAACCTCTCCTATCTGCTCTTCCCCCAAACCTTCTGTCACCAATTGCGTGCTAGTGGCCTCCAGCCTTGCTTAAAAAAACAAAACAAAAAAACTTACTGACAATTATCCGTCTACTTGAACCTGGTATTATTTCTTGTCAACTGAATTAGCGGATCTGCCAGTCCCGAAAAATTTCGAACTAAGCCTTCTGTAATATAATTCCAATAAAGCTATGAACCTGTTTAATTGCCTTGGATATAGGTGATGTATTTATTGCCGTTATTTTAGACCTATTAGGATTAATGTCGTCCCTATTTACAGTAAAACCTAAGTAATGTATCTCTTTCATAAAAAAATCACATTTCGCTAGATTTACCTTAAAATTATGTCTACGTTTATGGTTAAATAATTCTTGTACTTGTCTTTAATGATCTTCCTTTTTACATATCATCTATATATGCAGCTACATATTTTTTCATCCCATCTAAAACAACAGACATTAATTCCTGGAAACTACTGACCCGTTTTTTTTTAAAATCCAAATGACAAGCAATTAAAATGAAAAAGGGAACTGAAAAAAGGAAATGAAATGGGAACAAAAAGCCGTTTTCTTCTGATGTCGTTCATCTATCTGCATTCGCCAATAACTTGATTTCAAATCTAATTTAGAAAATACTTAGCGTTTCCTATATTTGATAATATATCATTAATAACTTGTAGAGGGGGATGCATTATTACTCTGAATTATCTCATTTAAAGAAATATAGTCAACACAAAAACATTTCGTTCCATTTTCTTTTTCTGGGCTAAAACTTTGGGAAAATACCAAGGGCTCCGTAATTTTTCCATCACCTTAGCATCCAACATCTTATCGATGGCTTTATTTACTTGATCTCGCGGCTTCAAAGGGTACGATACGGGTTCTTCTTGATTGGACGGTACCTGCAAATAAATACTTATTTACTTCTAATAACTTTTGGATGGGAGTCCTAAATTCACTGGGTACTACGATATTATGGAAAACTATATTATTACTACAATTACTATTTCTACTGGACATAGTATTCACATTGACGGCTGGAGAAACTCTATCCACTACACATTCTCGTCTAAGCCTGACAGTTTAATTTGTATTGTTAATGACAACTATCGGTAACTTTCTATGGTTGTTCAGACTTACTAACACATTCGTCACTTGTGAAATACCTGAGAAATTATTTAGGTATCCCAAATCTATCTCTTTCGTTCTCTAAATTATTACTAATTCTAACTAAGCAAAAATTTGACGTCCGAGGCTTTAATATGTTGTCGAAGGACACCCGCGCTATATTCGCTAAGAGGAAATTCTCTTCTAAAGACACATATATATTGTTGATGCGTAAAGATCCCAAATCGTAGTAATTCGATGTCCTTATTTATTTGATCTCGAGGCTTCAAAGGGGTTCTTTTTATTGGATGGTGGCTACCAGTATCGATCCTCATTTTCACCGTATCAGTTCTACCGAGATCTTTATCTGTACATGCAAATAATTCTTTATTTACTTCTAATAACTTTTGGATGAGAGCCCTAAATTCACTGGGTACTACGACATTACTGGTATGTATATTATTACTACCACTAATACCACCACTGAATACAGTATTCCCATTGACAGCTGGAGAAACTCTACCCACAACACATTCTCGTCGAAGCCTGACAGTTTAATTTGTATTTAAACGACAATCATCGTTACCTTCCTATGGTTGCTCGTCCTTACTAACGCATTTGTCACTGAAATACTCGGAAATTACTTAGATATCCCGAATTTATCTGTTCTATTTAATGCGGTTTTTCGTTCTAACTAAACATAAATTTGCCGTCTGTGGCTTTAATATGATATCGAAGGTCATCTATTCGCTATGAGAGAATCCTCTTCTAAAGACATGTATGTATCATTGATGCGTAACGCTCCTAAACTGTAAAACTCCTTGAGACTGGCTACAGGAAAAATGGTGCACGTATTTACTACATACGTGCGCCAATCTCTGCAGCCAATTACAAACTAAAATAATATTTCTGTTTAAGATTCGAATCACAGAATCCGTGTTTGGCTGCTAGACTCGAAAAGTTATAGTCGCATACCCGTCGACCTTCAATTATGCCCCGTTAGCTGTTTTTATAATTTTTTTACCTATCTTCAAGAGCAGGCTTATACTTTAAAGAGTCAAACACCATCCAGTGCATGAATCATTGTGTCTGTTCCTGTATCTATTAGCGCTCTATAGCTTACGGAATCCAAGCCAATGGTAATTGTACTGTTTTTCCAAAGTATGTATTTTTAGCGTCGGCAATCCTCCTGTCCGTTCTGTGAACTTCGTACAGGCGGATCGCAAATAATTCCCCTGTAAACTGCAGTGTCTTTGCAAGTGTTTCTTACGACCACATCTACAACAAGTGATTGGAGAACATTCCGAAACTAATATTCTTGGGAGACGGTCCGAAACTATTCGACTGGGTGTGCCATTTTCCCTATCGCTATCTCTCTGCAGTGGTTCTTGACCGGTTCGAACTTTGTCCACATTTGTAATTGTTCCTTTCGCCCTTCCTTGAAACGCCTGTGTCGCCGAAAACACACGCAATTTTCTCTCGGAATATTCACCTGAAGCCATTGTAGTAGGTCAATTGAACTTTATGCCAATCTTTAGACAACAGCTGATGCCAGCCCGCTGCTCCAAAACTATTTCATTAATTGTCCGTCAACAGAATAACATGATCACGTACATCTTCCTCTACTATTCGGCAAAGAATGATTCATCTGTTGTACGTCTGATTCAATCTGATGCTTGAACATGTCTAGTAGATCTTGGTTTGAAATATTTACCTGACTCATTATGAGAATGTAACAATACAGTCATTCCAAAAATTAAATTGTTAGATTTTATCTCTTTCAAAAGAAGAAATGAGAAGTCAGAAGAATCTGTAGGGAAACACAATCATTTATGTCCTTAAGAATATAACATCTAAATATATAATAAATAATAATGATATAACATATAACATATAATACATAATATAATATATAATAATATATAACATAACATTATATATATAATATAATATATAATATATATAGTATAATATATTATATATAATGATATAATATATAATATAATAATATAATTTATAATGTAATAATATAATATATAATATAATAATAATATAATATATAATTTAATAATAATAATATAATATTTAATATAATATATAATATATACTATAGAAAATAAGTATAAAATAAAGCATCTAAAAAAGACAAATTACATCTACTCAAATAGTTGTCAATATATTCAAAATGTTTTGGATTACTTCGACGTGGTGTAATGGAAAGAAAGAAAGAAAGAAAGAAAGAAAGAAAGAAAGAAAGAAAGAAAGAAAGAAAGAAAGAAAGAAAGTGTCCGGAACACTGTTGTAACACAGGTTCCCGTACGACCATCGAAGTTAAACAACATCGAAACTGGTCATTACCCTAAGGGTAACCGCTTAGCATTACCGGATGTTATAAGTTTGGTGGAATGATAAAGCTTCGGAATTGTTAATCGGAGAGCCGAGTTCCAATTCCAGTTGATTTTGTTATATTGATTTACGCGTAAATACTCTTGGAGTATTTACCATTTCTCAACCCATTCTCCCCAGCTATGTGTTCATTTTAAGACTTTTATCACCAAACCATTATCATCACAAACTTTCGATACGGAAGATTAACTTCATCACTTAATTCTTTCATTTTTTAAAAACAGTCGCTTGAATAGGTTAGCGGTTGATGGGCAGGGAGTTGTTGCCCCCCTCTCTCTCTCTCTCTCATCAGCCAGTTTGAATATGACTCGTCTGAACTTCATAGTTTAGTACAGAATTTTTCTTTTGAATTTATTTTTCTCTTTTATTTTATTGTTTGTAAACCCCATTTCTTGTTTATTCGCATGCTTTTGCTTGTAAGGAACCCCAAAATACCAAAATAGGGGTGAGTTTTAGGAAAATACTGGTGATTTTTAGGATTCTAGAACGGGTATATTCCCATTAATTTCAACGTTTACATTTTATCCACTACTGTAACTAATTTTTAATTTTCTTTTAATTTTATATTTTTTTTTACTTATCGTCAATGTAGAACGCTCATACTGTCCCGCCAAATCCATTAATCGTACGTCCTCCTCATGCTTTTTATTTTTCTAATTTCCCGCTTTACCTCAAACGGAATCATACTTTTCGGTTTTTATACTGCTCTTTACACATACATTCTTCGGCCCCATAATGTCAGTAAAGGAATTTTGCAAAAGAACAACAAAAAAGACCCAACACAACATAACAGAGATCCTTCCAAAGCGAGGTGAACAAGTGTACTTCGCGGGGAAATACTCTCGAAACATGTCGTTCGTTGCGCCAACTGGCGTATGCTTAACTGAAACACGCTCGTATCTCAGAATTCAGCTTGTAGATAAGATACGTGTAAAATGAGGACGAATAGAATCCAATTCCGACGTTCGTAACATTCAAATTAAAAGATAGCTCAATACAAAAGTAGAGCAATATCCTTTATTTTAGGATATTACATCCAAAACTTGTAAAAACAATATTTCCGATCTGTTCCAGGCCCTTAAAACATCGCCACTCCTCCTTATATTTACCGTCTTGCTTCACTGAAACACGCTCGTATCTCAAAATTCAGCTCGTATATCAAGGCGAAGAATTGGCCGAATTCAGCTTCATATATTAAAAAACTCGTACGTCGGTACGCTCGTATCGCAAGGTATTACTGTATCATAATTTTGGAGGGAAGTCTTCGTGTTTTGGCTGAGGAACTTCGAAAACATTTTCCTTTGACCAGTTTTTCCTTCAATTTCTTTTCATTTGCATGCTGATTTTGTTTTATCATTTTCTCAGATTTTTGGAAGATGTGATGTAATATGAGGTGGGGGGGACAGAAAAGTTCCCATCCATCTACCCAGCACCCCATCATATAACATCGATGGATCAAAATATGGGAGGGTGCTGAAATGTTTTTGCGCTAACCAACTCCCCAAAATCAGACCAGATGACTAAATATCGGAATTTTGGAGGAATGTTTTCTTGGTTTGACTGAGAACTTTTCAACATCTTCCTTGTAATGACAAACTTTTTCCTTCAATTTTTTTTTCATTTCCATGTTGGGTTTGTTCACATTGAAGACAATTTTGTGACATCAACCCTAAGCGAAAAGGTATTTTTACTCACATGAAAATGATTACAAAATATAATCTAAGACGGAAGAACAATGCTTTACCAAATTCTTTCATATTTCCACTCTTTTTGTTAAACAATAGTTTAACAGACTATTGTTTTTAAAGGGTAATGGTGTCTCTGCTCGGACCTCCTGGGGTTTACATCTGAGGTCAGGTGAAAGACAAAACAAGGAAGTCGATTTTGATTGGCTGAGTCAGCGCGCGAATGATACACCAAATTCTGATGTTTCATCATTTGGTCAGTTGTGGGCACAGTCCCGGCCAAGGTAGATTGAATAAAAAATTTCGGTTCCCAGATTAGAAAATTTTCAATCTTTTGGAGATAATTGATATTCTAAAAAAAATATAATGTCAGTAAAATCTTTCACTCATTATTTGTTATTGATTATTTTATTATTTGTTGTGTTGTTTTATTATTATTTACGCATAACGAGCGAACTTAATAATAACAATGATTAACAGATGATATAATAATGAATAAAAAATATTAACAAATAAAACAGCATTAGGATCCACAATTTTTTGCACTCAAACATAACCGTGACCGACCAGTCAATACTGATGAGTCTCGACGTTGCTTAACTTCGGTGATCATACAGTATGTGTCTGTATGCCTTGAAAATCAGGTATATCTACTCAGTAACATCCTAAGTGAAACATTTCTATCAATAAGCAATATATATTTTAGTATATTTGTAAACATCCATTATATTGGTCTATATATTTATATTTGTGCCTATAAAAATTGTCATTATTGAAGATATCTTGAACTTTTTTTTACAGTAAGGGTCATCCTATACAAGACTCAGTGGCCCCTCGATATAAAGGGTTACGTTAGAAGGAAATTTGGGTAGATAAGAAGGGAAGATAAGGGTTAACCCTAGCATTTAACAAGTTTAGATTGTAGTCTTTGGGGAAATATCCTCTTGGGAATCTGCTTCACAGGGAAGTGGTTCGTTGGAAGAAGATGTTCCAGTAGAAATTACTGCTAACTAATGTAATACGGAGGGAATATGTGGTTTGCGATTATGTAAGTGGCAGGCGTGTCCATGAAGGTTTGAACTGGCGTGACCAGGGAATGTATTTTGTCTGCGTATTTTCCGTGGAAGGAGCAATAGAGTAGTTTGAGGGTTTGCCACAAATCGTGCGAGAGAGATTGGAGGATAGAGAATAATTTGTCACCCACAAAGGGAAATAACTGTGGATCAGAATGTTGTTTTGTGGCTATTTTATATTGTCGTTAAACATTTTCACTCTTTATTTATTATTGAATATTTTATTAATTGTTGTGTTGTTGTTATTTGCGCATAAACACGAGTAAACGTATTAATAACAATCAACAACACATAATACAATAATGAGTAAAAAAATGTTAACATATAAAATAGCTACAAAACAGCATCAGGATCCACAATTATTTGCACAAAATATCCTCTAGAATTTATTGAAACATAACCGTGACTGCCTACTCAATATAGGTACTGATTTATAACACAATGATAGCACTGGTAAATGAAACAAAAAGGCTAAGTTGGAATATGAGCTTGGAATAGAACGAAAAAAGTTTAAGTTAAAATGTAACCTAAAAACCAGACGACGGGCGAAGACTGGATCGATTTTACTGAGAAAAAGACAGCCATCTGGAAAATGTAAACGCACAGGTGTTGGAGGGAGAAATAGAGAAAATACACTCGAAGACGTTCGAGAAATTTGGAAACTAAACAGAAAGTGAACAATTAGTTAATGACCGTCTACTAAAAGTGCCAGTTACAAAAACATCAATTGAGAAATAAAATTTAATAATTTTAAAGCGATGGCAAATGGACAAAAACTGACTGACGAGAAGACTGTAAAAACAATCACAGAGAAAGGATTTTATACTTCGCCTAAAAGAAATTAAGATATTAAGGGAATCAACTGGTTAATTTCTGATTATAAATATATGACCCTAAACTGGGAAGAGTGTCCGTAAGCCTTGAAAAACAACAATACCTACGCACAAACTTTTACCCACTAAATGAAACATTTCTACAATTAGAAATATATTTTGTGCATGTTTAAATATTCATTATATTGCTTTATACATTTTTATGTGTGCCTATAAAAATCGCCATTATTAAAGATAACTTGAAAGTATTTTTTACAGTAAGGTTCACCATTAATAAAACCCGGGGGCCACTCGAGGTAGATCCTTACGTTGGGAGGCCATTTGTGTGTATAGGTGTGCAAGATAACATTTAACCCTTACCTTGAAAATTGATTATAGTGATCGATGAAACCCCTTCTTGGGAGTCGCTTCCACAGGTTCACGGGAAGAAGCTGGTCGAACGGAACTTATTTATCACCGATGAAATACGAAGGGAATTTGGGCAGTTTGCTACTATGTGAATGGCATGGCGTGTTCTTGCTGTAAAGGTTTGACTTAGTGGGGCCAGGAAATGTCGTTCATCCGAGCACTTTCCGTGGAATATTAACAAATAACATCTTCAATATGATTTGCCATCTATTTTAAGATATTCACTCTTTATGCGTTCGATCAAGTATGTTGTATCTGTGATTTTTATTGGGTACACCTTCTTCTGTAGAAAGAAGTCAATTATTTCTTCTTTCGACACAACCCTGTTTAATCTGTGGAAGTAAAAAGATATATAGTTAATGAGATTTCATATGTCTCCAGACTTTAGGAACACCCGTATATTCACAGGCTCTTGGGTGCTTTAATGCTAAACATTACGTCGATATTACTCTTCGGGATCTCTCTCTTATGTTATTATCCTATTTCCCTTTTCTCTATGCTCTTTCAAAAGACAGCATTTAGTATCTGTGTTCGAGGTTTTAGGTATGATTCTTCAATATTGCTTTATAATTCTTATTTGTTGCGTCGACGAGAGATTATCCCTCCACAGGGAAAACGATATTCCAAAAAATAACACCCTTAAATTATCATGAAATATTTCCTGTCAAATTTAAGAAGCATATTGATGCCTACACTCTTTGCTATGTTAAATTCTATCAAGGCTGAAAGCATAATATTTAGGTTGAGTCAGAAATATTTCCCGTTCTCGTATATCGAAGTCCATCCTTTCAAAAAAATAAAGTACAATTACATTTTTTTCAGTTTTTTGTCGCCTATTATTTGGGGATAAAGAGTTAAATTCAACTTCACCCACAGCGACGCGAATGAGACCGAAGTTTTACTGTCGATAACTCCAAAACAGTATATTTTATCAAAATTTCTTTGTTATTTTCGAATTAAGAATGTACATTTACACCTAAATGGAACTATTCGCGAAATTTTTATTCGAACCTGAGCGAGGGACTTGAACTCCAAATTACCATTTTGAGGTTCCGAGTTGAAATTATTTCTGTCACCCATTATTTGCCATGGCTTGTTACCAATTACCAGGCAGGCCATCGATGTCTTTTGAGTAAAATTCCGCAGGTTTCGACGTGAAGTTTTTGAAGAATTATTGAATCTGGTTTTCAATAGTTCGTTACATACACTTACAAATGGTATGAATCCATATTCCCCCCAGTTATGGGTTAAATAGTAAATTTTGTATCTGGATAAAATCATTGAATTTCACAAAAAAGTGTCGATGTAAAAAAAATCATTCCTCCTACAATCTAAAATTTCGGCTTTAAGAAAATGTTGATAAACCGTAAAAAAGTAAATCAGTCAGCAAATCAATCAACCAGCCCGCTGCATGCATCATCCCCCTCAGCAAGTAAAACTGTTTCATTATGAATTTAAAGAGGTCAAATGATACATATCAGCGAAATTATTGCAGGACAACCATATATACTCGTATATCATGCGACGTTTGAAGACCTAATTTTGAACCTAATGTGATTACACTAAAGAGATATATAGTTTGGTCAACGGTGTAGCTAGGGCCAGCAGTACATACACTAATTTTATACCTCGTGTATGATACGACCCCCTTAAAATTAGCTTCAACATTAGGGCTTCAAAAGTTGCATGATACGCGAGTATATACGGTTAATCGTTTTTGAATGCAAATATACAGGGAATCTAGACACATCATCAAAATATATATTTTCAAGAAATTACATATTCAACAACATTTTATTGAATTGGAATATTAACAAATAACATTATCAATATGGTTTTTATCATTTGTGATGCAAATGTTGATGCACTTTGCAGGATTCACGTGGACTCGATGCTATAACATCCACATTGCCGTCAATTTTAGCACATTCACTCGTTATGCCTTCAATCAAGTGTGTTGAATCTGTGATTTTCATTGAGTACACCTTCTCCTGTAGCATACCTCAGAGAAAGAAGTCAATTCTTTCTTCTTTCGATAAAACCCTGTTTAATCTTTGGAGTTAAAAAATAAAGTTAACGAAATTTCCTATGTGTCCAGACTTTAGAGACATTCTGTACATTGGTAAGATAATGGTAAATCGAAGAAATAGGCAGCATATTTAAAAGTACCGATAATAATCATTCGTCCAAGCACTTTCCGTGGAATTAGCGTAGAGCATCGTGAAGCTTGCCATCCCGCCCATGGAAGTGAGTCTGTAGGGTGGAGAATAATTCGTCACCCACAAGAGCTCGGAGACTCTTTTGAATTCTTTCAAGACTGGAGAGTGGAGCCTGGTCTCCCGCCCAAATATGAAAACAGAACTCCATTTTTGGCCTGATCTGGTTCCTGTAATGGTAAAGAATAGCGGAAGGTGACAAGTACTTAGTAAAGCGATACGGAGAGCCGACCATTTTACCTGCATCCCCACCACCAATTCTCTTTTTCTATTACTGTTGAAATTGATTCAGCAGATAATTTTGATTCTACAGGGTGCCCCTAAAGTCTGGACACATAGACACAAATGCATATTTTCAAAAAAGTAAATTTTCAACAACATTTTATTGAACTGGAATATTAACAAATAACACCTTCAATATGATTTTCATCATCTGTGATGCAAAGGTTGATGCACTTTGCAGGATTTACGTCGACTCGATGCTATATCGTCCACATTGCCGTCAATGTTAGCACATTTATTCTATATGCCTTCAATCAAGTGTGTTGCATCTGTGATTTTTATTGAGTGCACCTTCTCCTGTAGCATACCCCAGAGAAAGAAGTCAATTCTTTCTTCTTTCGATAAAACCATGTTTAATTTTTGGAGTTAAAAAAATAAAGTTAATAATATTTCCTATGTGTCCAGACTTTAGAGACACTCTGTACATTGGCAAGATAATGGTAAAGCGAAGAAATAGGCAGCATATTTAAAAGTACCGATAGTAATGATTGAGGGACAAAGGAAAGGAAGTTTTGTCAGCGTGTATCAGCTGGAAGAATTTACACATTGCCGGATTCAGAGCTGCGGAGGACAGCTGACAAATTTGATGAGTCGAAGTGAATCCAAGCACATAATCAGACAGGATGTGGATGTAACATTTGTCGCCCTCGGATATTAGGGAAACGTGATAGCAATGCAAAGTTTGTTTCTGTTTCGCTATGCGTATCCTGACGTGTTGGTAATCCAAAGGGTATCGGCCCGGACTATGGAATCGGGGAGTTGTGTTCAATTTCTTGCCTCGCCTGATGTGTTTCTGTCACAAATTAAAGTCATGATTTACCCCCTCGGGCTCTAGGTAAAAGGGGTTCAAGGTAAATTGGGTTCTCTGAGCTTGTGTAACAAGTATACTAGGAGGACAATTCTGAATCCAAGACTGTGGAGAAAGCAATGGGAAAATAACACACACCTGCATCTTTGCGAATTTACAGTTAAGAAACAAAAAAGTATTTGTAGAAAACCACAATTTTCTTGGAGAGATATAGCATTTAAAAAAAAGCACCCATATCACCGGAGTTTCCTAGTTAAGACAATTGCCCAATTCTCACAGGTGACAACGTTCGTGTCTGAATAAAAGCCATAATTTTATATAATGCATTTTCAGATTAGTAGTCCCATCCCGATTGATAGATTGGAGAAGTTCTTTGTTTTCATTTCTTTGGCTCTAGGCTTGTCTGTTTTAGTCTGCAACAGAGTAGACGGCGACGTCTTCTCTGTTAGACGGTCGAACTCTCTGTCTCTGGGCAGAGATGAACCCGGACGAGGCTCCACCGAAGGGTAGAGTCTCGTTCGGGGTGGTTGACCAACATGATCCCGTTTATACGGGATCTACGGGATATTTTTGGCCAAGCCTACGGGCTTGAAAATACCCCACTTTAAACCCAGCCTTGTGCCACATCCTCGTAGGGGGACAGTAAATACTGTCTGTTTTAGTCTGCAACAGAGTAGACGGCGGCGTCTTCTCGGTTGGACGGTCGAACTCTCTGCCTCTGAGCAGAGAGGAACCGAAGGGCGGAGCCTCGTTCGGGGAGTTTGACCAACCCGACCCCGTTTATACGGGATCTACAGGAATTTTTTGGCCGAGCTTACGGGCTCAGGAATACCCTACTTTAAACCCGGCCTTGTGCCACATCTATCCATCGTAGGGGACAGTAAATACTGTCTGTTTTACTCTGATATGTCGAAATACCCGGGGAGACTGTTATGTGAGTGTGCGTGTGCCAAATGTATTTTCAAACGTTCGTCCTAACAATATCAGAAGGTGGATCACATCCTGTCCGTAAATGTTTGGTAAAACATCAAAGATGAAGGTACTAAAATAAACAAAGACTAAGACACTAGTCTGAGTAATTCAAGATATTAATCCCATTCATAATCTCGAATCTTAAGCATAGATTTAATGTTCTTTTAAATCTAATCCTTCGCTGGATTTAATCCCACATTTTCGACAATGTTTCATCAATTTAAATCTATTGATTCTAAGACAAAATTAAGGTCGTCTCGTTTTCAATTTAATGTTCGTCTCTTCTACACAATTTCATATAAAATAACTATACTTTCTGAATATACGGCGTGCGAATGGTAATTGAGAACAAATAATAATAAAGGGTATTCCAATAACTTGGACCGATTTTAAATGTGAATTAAGTTTAAGCGTCTAATGATTTTTGTTCTTTTTCTTTCAGATTTAACAACTTAATTCTTTGGCAATTTCAACCATGGAAAGAGTGCATCTGAAAGAAATGTTCGTAAATTCAAACAAACTGTTTCGGTGGCAGATGTGTAAACCCCACTGCGAGCTCGTTTGGTCGATTATGTTGACCCAAAAATCACGAACTGCGCGAAATGCATTTCTTTTTGAACGTCCACTTTCGTAATAGGCTTCAATAACTTTAACACGTTGTTTGAGTGTTAATCTTTCCATGGTTGAAATTGCCAAAGATTTAAGTTATTAAATCTGAAAGAAAAAGAAAAAATCATTAGACGCTTAAACTTAATTCACATTTAAAATCGGTCCAAGTTATTGAAACACCCTTTATATATAAAATGTTTCGGAATTATTATAATAAGCAGAATTGTCGAATTTGGGTTGATGAAAATCCAAGGAAGATTGTTGAAAAGTCATTGCATCCACAAAAGGTCACTGTTTGGTGTGCATTTTTGCTAGGGGAATCATTAGACCGTATATTTATAAATTCGAACGTCCATTTTCGTAATAGGCTTCGATAATTTTAACACGTTGTTGATTGTTAATATTTCCATGGTTGAAATTGCCAAAGACTTAACTTGTTAAATCTGAAAGGAAATTTTTTAAACGCTTAAACTTAATTCACATTGTAAATCGGACCAAGTTATTAGAACACGCTTTATAAAGAGAAGCAAGAATAATCAACAGAAAAAGTATACTTTTAAAATTAACTGTCGATCGATATGTCCAGCTTTAACAAACGGTTGGCCGTTACTTGCGAAGCGTCTTCGGTAGCGTCTGGGATAATTGGTTCTCTTTCGTCCTAACCATCGTATCCGAGGAAATCCAAATAAGGAGAGTTAAGGGTTACGGGATGTCTTTTGGCTTAAAGAAAATGCGCGGATGCTGGAAAAAAATAGGCGAATGAGCAGGAGAATATCGTGGATGTAGCAAAGCCTCGTATCCCAGATCGGTGTGTCATCCTGGCAACATGTGACCGGAATTTGTGATGAAGAAAATCATGTTGATTTTAAATTGCAATCGGACGTCCTCTACCACTTTGATCTTCAAGAGTAGTATCCCGTTAAGAACCAAAGAAACCGGAGCCGTACATACCGATCACAAATGAATCATTTACCCTATACTCTGTTAATGTTGTCAGCCTTTTGAAAAGCATTATAACCAAGCTAGAACCCATGCAAAAAAGTAAATACATTTCTTCTTTTTCCATGTTTATGACAAGAGGTATGTATTTTAAGTTAATTTCTGCAAGATATTGATATAAAATTAACAAAATGGACGCTTTGATCATTAGGAATGAGCAATATATATGTTGAGTCTTGACTCAATGTTGAATCTCGCCTATTGCATGGAATAATAATGCAACACAAAATGTACTTGGAACAAAGAATGTATTATAACAAGAAAGTGTACACAATAAGTACATATAGTATTTCTGTATATTTCTGGGAAGACGTTCCTGGAGAATGTGTTGACTAGTCGCAGTCGATCAGAGTCTCTAGTTGGATCTCGTGATAATATTTATTACCGTATACAAAACACGGTAAATGTGGCACAAAGCCAAAAATGGGGATTGGGAAAGGAAGGTCATCGCTTGTCTTAAAATTAAACTTAGCTAGTCGCACGCACTGACCCAAGCATACAAAACAATATTCCTTTCACCAAAACACCACATTCATACATACCATTCGTTCTACAACCACCAAAATACCTCATTGTCTCTATGAAAATCCTAAATAACCCCATATATACAATAAAGTCTGTTGGGGGGCGGGCATAAAAATTAAATAAAATAATCCCCAATGACTATATACAATATGCATACAAATATGTACAAGAAAACTAAACAAAATCATGTTAGTAATTAAAAACCCCCCGACAAATCCTAAATGTGCCAGTAAAATCAATTAACTGGGCGAAATCGATACGGGACTTTGACAATATAAAATACACATTTATCCATCCCAACCACTCGCACAATCACGCACTGATTCACACACAAACATACGAAAAGGATCACACACACGAAAACGAAAGGCGTCCCGCATCATCCAGAGAACTGAAATCACTGAGCACCTAAAGAGGGGAGGGATGGGGAGTTAAACTAAAGCAAAAAGAAAAGGGGACAGAAAAAAAAGGGGCCAATGAGCAAACATACCTTAGCTAAGTTTACATAATCCTAAGAAACTAAAAATAAAACACCAAATACCCTAATCTAGCCTAAGCATGGATGGGTTGCCCAAGTTCAACCCAGGAAAACAATATCCTATGCCTAACCGGCATCAAAATGCCACTCAAGGTCAGCCCCTTTCACACGGCACAAACGCGCAAGAGTCACCCACCTTTCGCCAAATTCAGATGATGTGAGTCGCCGCCTTTCCGTCCTAATCTTGACTTTAAGCAGATGCCTAAAGAACAAGATCAGTTCGGAAGAAGCAAACTTCTCGCCACCATAGAATTCCTTCTGACGCGTCGTCCAAATCACGACTCTCATAACGCCTAGTAAGCAACAGAACACATAATTCTCAGCCCTCGACATCTGCGGTACCACATTGCTGCAAACAGAAACGACATCCAGGACAAAGGTCTTTCTCCGCAAGACGCGAACCATGAGACCTTCAACAAACTTGCACAACGGCACTACCACTCTGCACTGAAAGAAGGCGTGACCAATGGTCTCGACTTCCCCAACACAGCGGCGGCAGTTTGGAGAATTCTCCAAGCCCGCTGCACAAAGTCTTTTGCCGACCCAGAGGGCTCCACGAATCACCTGCCAGGTGAGTGATGCCTCGTCGTTAGTGAGGCATTTCAACCCTGTCGCCCAAGGCCATATTGAGCGAGCCTGCTGCTTCGTAAGACCGAGCTCGCTAATCAGAGCATCTTGAACGGACCCCCGAACTAACACTTGATACAATGCCCTACGAGACAACGCCTGGACGTTGGAGAGGCCTTCCGACGCCCGTAAGAGGCATTTCAGAGCGCGACGACATTCATGATAGAAGGAGCTTTCGGCTCGGGGTCTACGGCGGGCCTCCCCCTCGCACGAGTGCACACTTCTCAGGGACGGGAAATTTTTCCGGGCATCTTCCTTCCAGAAGGCTCCCACCTCGTCCGGTTCGCGACACAATCGGTCCAGGAATGCAATGCGAAGCATATGTTGACGAATCTCAATGCTTGGCATTCCCAGGCCGCCCTCAGCGGTATGAAGGCAACAGATCTTGCGAGATACCATAGCGGCCTTGCCTCTCCACAAGAAAGAGAACAAGAGCCTTACTAATAAACTTAGTGCGGTAAACGGAAGTGGAAGTACAGAGAGTCGGTACACGAGAATAGGATATATGTGAGAAACACATACTTCCGCCCTTCCCTTCAGGGAAAGCCTCCTCCGAGACCACAGACCAACCGCGATCTCGGCCTTCCCTCGTACCTCCGACCAATTCATTTCCAACTGGAGATCCGGACCGAACCAGACGCCGAGTATCTTGATCGGCCCATCCGTCCAGAGGAAAGGTCCGGGAAGAGAAACTCCCTTCCACGCACCCAATCGCAAGCCCACAGACTTATCGCGATTGATCTTGGCCCCTGTCACCATCTCATAACCACTGACCCCTTTGCTGACTTCGTCAATCTCGGCTCTGCTCGACACAAGAACCGAAACGTCGTCAGCATAGGCAGAATACCTTGCTGAGGTGGTGGCCCCAGGCAGAGATATTCCACGCAGGACCGGATTCGCCTTTAACTTGCGAAGGAACGGTTCCAACGCAAGAACGTACAGCAAAGGCGAGAGCGGACAACCCTGACGAATAGAGCGAGACAATACGAAAGGCTTCGATCTTACTCCATTCACTTCCACCAGCGCACCGGGGGTCGCATACAAGAGTCGGATCCAGGAGCGAAAGTCGGCTCCGAAACCGGCCGCCGAAAGGACAGCCTCCAGAAAACGATGGTCAACCCTATCGAAGGCCTTGGACTGATCTAAATTGATCAGCGCGGCTTCACCGTCGACTTGTTCTAAGATCAAGCGTACCATATGCAGGTTATCCTGAATAGTCCTGCCCTTCACAGCACAAGTCTGCTCGGGACCAATCAGACTAGACAGGACAAGCTGCAAACGGTTGGCTAAGATCTTCGCCAAAATCTTTAACTCCGTGTTTAACATTGTTAAAGGGCGAAAGTTCCCTAACCCATCCCCACCGTTCTTGTCCTTACGCAGCAACTTGATCACACCCCTGGTGAAGCGTTGGGGTATAGACCCCTGCTTCATCCAGTGGTTGAAAATCAGCTCCAGCAAAGGAACAAAAACGGGCGACAGCCTCAAGTACACTTCGTAGGGAAGACCATCGAGTCCCGGAGACTTATCCAGGCCAACCTGCTTCAGCGCATCCCAAATCTCGGACTCTGTTATGGGACCCTCGCACCCAGCCGCTTCAGCTGCCTCGAGGCAGGGAAAGTCGGCTAAATAGGAGTCGAACTGAGCAGAGCTCAGACCGGGCTCCCTGGTGAAAAGATCCTGAAAGTAATCTCGAAAGACCTCACATATGCCCGCGTTTGTAGTCACGGTCCGATTATCCGGTAATGTGACGCACGCGATATGTCGTCGAGACGCACTCCTACTCTCCTCTGCACGCAATTCAGCGGCCATATTCGTCGCCTCAGAGGACATTCTTTTTAACCTAGCCCTAACTACCAGAGCTTGATCCTTCTTGATAAGCAAGGAGGCCAACTCTGCCTTAGCTAAGGCTACATCCCCACTAACACGGGATTTCACGGCCCGATCAACTTTTTCTTCTAAAGCAGTTTGCGCCGCTAATCTATCTCGATTGAGTCGAAGACTAAAATCGGCAGCAAACGTTCTAATTTTGGATTTAAGTTTACCCCACCAGGCGTTCCCAAAAACCGCTCCCGACAATTCCCGTTGTATCATTAGTACCAGCTGGTCCCGAAATCCCTGCTCACCAAAAAGTGAACAGTTGAATTTCCAGTAACCAGCCAACCTAACCTTAGGCTTATCTAAGTTTACCCGGACCCGGACAAGCCTATGATCCGAATAAACTATGTAATGGAAACTTGGACACCCTAAGAGCCCTACATCGACTCTCTTAACTAAGACCCGGTCGAGGTAGCTCGCAAGCGTCCCAGGAGCCGAGTTGCCACTATTAGTCCAAGTCCATGCTACCTCCCGAGGATGCTCATTCCGGTACTTATCGACGAGATCAAACCCGCCGATAAAGTCCCGAAATGGTTTCACATCAGGATTGTTAGTACCCCGTTTTTTCCCTATACGATCTATATCGGGCTCAAGGACGGCATTCCAATCGCCCGCTAAAACTACCCGACGAGATGTCGTCAAAAACGGCTCGATCTGCCGAAACAGACCAGGTCGCTCAGCATGGGTATTAGGCGCATAAACGCCGATGAGACGTAAAGCCTTACCTTTTATGGTAACGTCCAGCACACAAAGCCTGCCCGCCGGATCTGCGAAAACAAGAGTACATGCAGCGTCTAAAGACCTGCTCACTAGCCAAGAGACACCCCTCGAACGACCATCAAAACATGCTGAATAAAGGGCGAACCCCTTAGACAGCACATCCCCACGATCATGAGAAGAAAACCGGGTCTCTTGCACACAACAGATATTAACCCCGAGGCGCTGAAGGTCGCGAGAGAGCCTCGCCCTGCGAGACTCCGACCTCAGGCCCCGGACATTTAAAGTAGCCAACCAGAGAGCCATAGTGAAAACTGATTAGGGTTGCTTACCTGTTTTGAACATGGCCGGGGTGAGGATACCGACAGCATCTCCCATAGACCCATGGCCCATCTCAGTGTTGATGTTACCGTCCTGGGAGATCCCGCCGATATCCCACGGGAAAGTGAGTTTAAGAGCCCTATAGAGGGAGGGGTGAACAAAAATTGGGACCCTCCCTGCACAAAATGAGTTCATTTTCCGGAGCTTGTCGCTCTGAATGATAGCAATGGGCGGGCTCATGTTGAACGAGGATATGGCCTCGTCCAACATGGCCCAAATCTGTTTTGCTCCCGTGTCAACGCCCACCACGGTTAAAACCCGCTGGGCATCTGGGAAGTTCAACGGGTTGTCGATGTCTTTGTCGCTGAACTGTTTGATGGACAGGAGGAACTTTAGATTAGGGATACGGTTCCCATAATCCCTAGCTTTTTCCGCCTGCCTAGGGGAGATCTTACAAATGTCCAATCCATGATTGAAAATGCCCTTTGGTTTTTTTTTCTTTTCGCCGGGATCTTGAGTGGGGCTTCGGGGCCTTTTGGTGACCGGTGGTAACATTTGGGAGGTTTTAGAGGGAGAAGGACTGGGAGTGTGGCAAGGAGTGCAGGGTTGTCTAAAGGGACTGGGATCTCTACTGAGCGGGATTTGGGATTGGGCATGGGAGGTGGACGGCATAGCAGGAGAAGGCTTCACTCTGGAGAGAGGGGTTGAAGTGGGGGGCATGGGGATGGAGGATACACAAAGGGTGGCCTTCTTCTTCGGGGGAGATTTGATGGGGGAAATTAATTTAGGTGACTGTAAGGGGATGGTTTTTTTCGGAGATTTTGTTGTTTTTTTTTGGTCATCCAGTTGTTTTTTGAGTTTTTTCAGTTTCTCCGCTTTTTCGTGGCTTGGCTCATATTTCAACTTTTGCTCTTCAATTGAAAGAGTGGAGGTCGGGGCGTCGCCCTTGCTGTTGATAGAGGGAGTGGGACTGTGTGTGTCTTTAGTCCCCGAGGCTTCAGGGGACTGAGGACCCGCTGGCTGACGCTTCCCTCTGACCCTGCCAACTACCTGCCATTCCCCTTCTTCCCCCTTCTTAGCCACAGGAGCGGCGGAAGAGGGCTCTTCGGGGGATGGGGGCTTGGATGGTGACCCAACCGGGGGAACAACCTCTCCGGTCCCGGCAGCTGGCATGCCCATTACAGGCGCGGCGGATTTTGCAGACTCGGTCAGAGGGGGAGTTTGGTCTTTAGTGACCTGAGTCCCAGAGGCCTTCTTCTCTGGGCAGGAAGAGGAGAGATGACCAGTCACTCCACACTTCCAGCAGGCTGGTTTACGACCGGTCACGATGACCGGCAGCTTCAGGTCACCGACGTCAATCCAGTTGGGGACGGAGCTGAAGGCCTTTCGATCGAGCATCATATCAAAGCTCCATCCCCCGGTCAGGCTATCGCAGGAAGCGGCCAATATTTCCCCGTATTGGGCCAGGAAAGCCGCGAGGTGTTCCCCGATAACCTGAGGAGGGACCTCGTACACTGCCACCCTGGTCCTTCGCCGACCCTCGTACTCCGTTCGGAGGATGAGATCCTTGGTGATCAACTCCCTCCGGGTGGCTCTCACGCAGTCTTCTGCAGTGGGCAGCAGCACGTCCCACATGAAGAAACCCTTGCCTTTGACAATTCTTAGGGGTTTGAACCCCAGGGACTCCAGTGCTTTAAACACTGTGTCTTTAGTCGAACGACAAATTTTGCGCGAACGCTTGTCGACGACAAAAACAGACACTATTCTTTTTTCGACTCTCTTCAGTTCCACTGGATCCTCCAAGAGCCCGTCTTTCACCACGAGGTGAGCGTAACTCTTGGCACGCTCCAGGAACTCCGCGATGTCGATAATACAATTCGGAGGGGACTTCCAACAAGAGGGCGAATCCCCGACCTCGGTACTAACTTTCGGCTTTTCTTGACTTTTTTCCTTTTCCAGGATTTCATTAGCTATCCTGGCTTTGGCCGCCTTCTTCAGGACGTCCACAATCTCCTCATTAGTAGGGGTTCTTGGCAGGGCAGGATATTCATTGGGATTATCTTTGTCTGGGGGGTCTTTTTTCGGGTTAAAAAGATGCTTCCTAACCGATTTTTTGATGGTAGCCAGGGTCGAAGTCTTTTTCTTTGTGATCAGAAAAGAAGGGGCTTTTTTTTCCTTCTTCTCCATGATGAAGTAAGGGGGGGGGGTCGGGAGTGGAGGAATAGGGGGAGGGATATTTACTAAATTTCGCCTAAAGGCGAAACAAAAAAGAACGAATAACGCCAAAAGGCGCAAAAAAAAAAAATAAAAAGGGGGGGGGAAATTTAGACAAAAAAGTTCAAAGAAAAGATAGATAAGAAAAACTAAGATTAAACTCTAGCCGAAGCTAGTTAAAAAAAATAAAATAAAAGATGGCCGACTCTAAGAAGCGAGACTAACCAGTAAAAAAATAAACAGCTAAATTAAACAATTACAAACACAACAAAAATAACACGTAAAAAACTTAAACAAATATCACCTAAAGGCGAAAATAAAAAACACAAGGAGGAAAATTAAATAATACAAAGAAAACGGTTCAAAACAAGGTAAACAAAGACAATAATAAACTTCGGCAAATAGCTGGAGCTATTAACAAAAAAACAAAATGGCCGACACTAGTCGAAAAGAATAAACAAAAGAAAATACGTAACTTTCGACGACCACCAAAGCTAGAAACAAAAATTCAAAATGGCCGACCCACAGAAAGGCGAGTCGAACCGATAAACAAAGGAAAAATAAACAAATAAATTATACAATACAAAGATTACAAAACGAATTTAGTACAAACAAATTATAAAACGAAAACACGGAAAAAAAAACGTAAGGTTAGGAAAGAAAACAGAAATTAAAATTAATAAACGCGAAAATCAGAAATTAAAGGAAAATGAAAATTTTAACGGAGGCTAAAAAGAAAAAGCGTGGAAATGAAAAACAAAAATTAAAGGTTGGAAGGAAATTAAAACGAGAAGCTAGAATAAAAAGAAAAAGGCCTGCAAATTAAAAAGGGGTAAAAAATAAAAAACAAAGAATTACCGGGGGTAAAAAGAAAATTAAAAGGAAAACAAAAATTAAAGGGGGAAAATTGGAAAACTGAAATAAAAAGAAAAATAACAGAAATTAAAAGAGGGGGGGGGTAAAAAAAAAATGGAGAGAAGCAAAAATCAAAAGGACTTTTTTTCTTTTTTTTTTTTTTTTCCTTTTTTTCTTTTTTTTCCTGAAACAGTCAAATGGAAATAATAAAAAACAAACTTAGCTAAATACAATGCAACACAGAATTCGGGCAAACGAGCAGTCTGTCAGCAGTCAAACAGAATTCCGGCAAACGTGCAGTCGGTCTGCGGTCTACAACAAAGAGAAAAGGAATAACAAGACGGCCGTTGGATCTCGTGATTCCTCTTTCTCTCGTCTTCCGGTACCAACCATTATTTATATAGTTGATAGTCACCTATGCAGATTAGGTGGATCCCACCACAACACCCCCCTCCCAAGCCTTGGGATCCTTTTGGATTTCAAACTGGCTTCTATATGGGATGATGATTATGGATATTTCTTTGTAGATCCCCTTTGCATAGTTCATATGTATATCTGCTTTTTTTTCAATATCTTTTCCGTTTTGGATTCACGTCCAATGGGTCCGTGAACTTTCGTTTCCTACCGGATCTTCTCGGTTCAGGAGCACTCTGCGGAGGTTCTACTTGAAAAGTATCATACATTACATCAATGGGATCTTCCTCCTCATCCGGTATACTCTCTTCATGCTCTAGCACGTAGCATTTTTTGAGTTGGTTCTGGTGCCTTTTATGAGTATTCTTCGGCCCTTTTATTATGTAAATCAGGTCACCGATTCTCTTATCCACTATGCCTCGCTCCCAGAACTCAATGTTGTTTCTATAGCACTTGAAAAAAACCTTCTCTCCGGGGGTGTATCTTTTTCTAGCTGTATACATAGTGTTCTTTATTCTATTTCTTCCTGGCAAAAGCTTGTCAAACACTGACTTAACTTTCCTAGCGAACATTAGTTCTGCTGGTGCCATGTTTGATGGTGTTCTCTGGTTAGGGGTGATTCTGTATACTTGTAGGAATTGCTGAAGAGCCTTTTCCGTTGGAACTCCTGAGGCTTTCTTCAGAGCGCGCTTTAACGTATCTACAAATCTTTCTGCGAGTCCATTGGATCTCGGATGATACGGCGGCGTCGTTATGTGGTTAATTTGATATAACTCACAAAATTCCTTAAATTCGTCAGAAGTGAATTGTGTACCATTGTCACTCACAATACACTCTGGCACACCGAACCGTGCAAATAGTTCATGCAACAAAGTTGTTGTGGTATTGGACGTAGGCTTTTTGCAGCGTAGTACTTCCGGCCATTTTGTAAAGCTATCTACCACTATTAAGTAGTAATAATCTTCTACTGGACCAGCGAAATCAATGTGTAATCTTTCCCACGGGTGATCCGTCTTTGGCCATGGTTTGTGTACTATAGGTGGTGCCTTAGCTGCTAACGCACACCCTTTACATCGATGAACCATGTTTTCGATATCCACATCCATTCCTTTCCAATATACAAAGCTTCGCATTAAGCTTTTTGTTCTATTAATCCCCGGGTCACCCATATGAAAGTCCCGTAGGATTCTTTTCTGCAACTTTTTTGGTACTACTACTCTCTCACCATATAGTAAAATTCCGTCACAAATTGAATAGATCTCCTGAACTTTTTGGTCATTTGCTACCATTTTACTTTTTATTCCTAAAATGAAATCATCGCTTTCAGATTCTTTTTTGATTTCTTTTGATGTAACCGGTAGCTCTCTTACAATGTTGTTTACCATGCTTTTGACCTCATAATCTGCTCTGATATTTGCAATGATTGTTTCTTCGAATCCTTCATCTTTATTCGGTACGAGTCTTGATAAGGTATCCGCATGAATTATATTTTTGGATGATAGGTGTTTTATGTGGAAATCATAATTGAGAAGAATGGTTCCCCATCTTAACAGTCGATTTGCCGTGTAAACGGGTAACCCTTTCTTTGACCCAAAAATAGTGATCAGAGGTTTATGGTCCGTTTCTAACCTGAAATGTCTGCCGTAGATGTACCTATGAAATTTTGTTATGGCAAAAATGATACTCAGCGCCTCCTTTTCTATCTGTGAATAACTTCGCTCTCCGGGGAGTAATGCCCTCGAAGCATGCGCAATTGGTTTTCTAGAACCATCTGGCATTATATGTTGAATACATGCTCCTATCCCGTATGACCTAGCATCACTTGCCACTACAATATCCAGTTTAGGATTGTAATGGGTTAAAAAGAGGTCTGACGTAAGCATTTTCTTAATTTCATCAAAGGCTTTTTGACATTCTACCGTCCATTCCCATGCCTTGTCTTTTTTCAGTAGTTCATTCAACGGAGCTCTTAGATTATACATTCCTTTAATGAATGCTTGATAATAGTTCGCGAGCCCCAGAAAACTCTGTAGTGTCGCCACGTTAGTGGGCGTCGGCATGTTTCTAATCGCAATGGACCTTTCCGGATCTGGAAATCTGCCATTTTTGTTGATTATGTGACCTAAATATTTAATTTCCTCCAAACCAAATTCACACTTTGATTCTTTGACTTTAAATCCAAAATCCTGAATCTTTTTAAATACTTGATTGAGGTGCTCTTGATGTTCGTCGACATTTGCACTCCTTACTATAATATCATCTAAGTAGGCACACGCAAAGTCTAAGTCATTCAACATGACGTCCATGGCTTGTTGAAAAATGGCTGGTGCCACTTTAATACCAAAAGGAAGCCTGTTGTACTTGAATAAACCCCTATGCGTGTTTATCCCTAGTAACTTCGAACATTCTTCTTCGACGGGAATTTGGAGATAGGCATCTGATAAGTCGATTTTCGAAAAAATCACTCCGCCATTTAGCTTGTTAAAAATCTCCTCAGGACTCGGTAACGGGTAATGGTAGTCCTTAATTACAGAGTTCAACCCAGTCGAAAAATCAACGCAGACTCTGATTTGGTTTGATTTCTTTTTTATGCACACAATCGGCGCAGCCCATGAATTAGATTCTACTTTTGAAATAATTCCCATTTTTTCCAACCTATCAAGTTCTTCGTTAACTTTCTCTACACTTGCGAAAGGCACGTTTCGTTTCTTTTTAAATATAGGCATAGTATTTTCTTTTAATTCAAATTTAGCTTCAAATTTGTTACATCTTCCAAGACCAGGTGTGAAGGTTTCCGGAAACTTTTTCTTTAATTCCCCTTTAATGTCCTGTCTTGTTTGCGTAATACTTTCTACTTTTCTGCAGAAAGAGTTTAACGGTTTATCCCACAATTCGAATGTTTCAATAAAATCTGTACCCAACAAGTTTTCTCCATTTCTCAGAATGAAAACTTTTATTTTTTTAACGATCCCATTCAATTTCATTGGAAGTACAACCTCGCCTTCGAAGTTAATTTGCTTTCCAGTTACCGTTCGAGCGAGTTTCGTTGACTTCATTATTGTAGGCCTTTTTAAAATTTTCCATGTTTTATCGTTCATTATTGTTAAATCTGACCCTGAATGGAGTTCAAATTTGATATTCTTTTTGAATATTTCAGTCGTCACATATTTCCTCAAATCTCTATCTGATTTGATATTCGAATTTGTTTGTCTAATTCGGTTCTTGCATTTTTTCGTTTTACAACAAGATCTTTTGTGACCATTCTTTTGGCACACGAAACATTTCTTATTTCTATATGGGCAATTTACCTCCCAATGTCTTTCGTTACAACGTCTGCAATTATATGGTGGGACTTTTTTTATTTTCGTTCTTTTTATTTTCTTGTCTATTATTAAAATACGCTGAATTTTTTCTCCAATTTTTCTCCACTGGGTACTTCGACTGCTTTTTTATTTTTTTAATATAAGCAATATCAGCTTCTTCGATTTTTTGCGACTCTTTCTTTAACTTTACGGCCCGTTGACACTCCTCTGCTAACTTTTGCAGGGTAAGGCCTTGTTCAGATTCGAGTTTAGACAAAACTCTACGTCTTATTTCGGCACTCTTACTGGATACCAGTCCTTGAGCAAAAATTAAGCACTTGAATTCTTCAACCGTAATTTCTGCCAATCTGAAATTGTCACAATGTCTATTCACTATAGATGCATATGTTAAGTAATCCTGATCGTCGGATTTAGAGACATTCATGCATAACCATCGCTTATGCCAAAGCGACATATTTGCTCCAAACAGCTCTTTTAGCAATTTCACTGTTTCCGAGAATTCCAATTCAGTTGTTTTTCTCGGTAGAATAAAATCTACAAATTTGCTATGTTCTGCTGTACCTAGCTTTCTTAGTAATAGACTGACTTTTCTTGAATTCGACCAGTTTTCACAGTCTGTGTAGAAAATATCTTCATATCGTTTAAAGTACGCTTCAAACGTTTTTTCTTCGTCTGGCACATAGTTGAAAGTTTCCAGCGAATTAAATATGGTGTTATTAGAATATGAAGAATTTCCCTCATTTGCCTGAAAATTGTTTAATTTCTCCAGTGTTAACTTTTGAATTTCCAAAAGTCTTTCATCTTGTTTTTCTTGATATTTCTGTTGTCTTTCATCTTGTTTTTCCTGATATTTCTGTGTCTTTCCTCTAGTTTCTCTTGATATTTATGCTGTGCCATCTGTTGTTCCCTTATTAATAAGGCAAACTGTTCCTGCTGACGTTGTTGACTCAACTGCTGGGATTTTAATAATTCAGATATGACTTTGGATAGTTCATCCATTTTTAGCTGATAGTGTTCATGCAACAAGAAATATACTTTTAATTTGCGTATCCCCGAATATCATATAAGCTGACCAAAAAATCGAAACAAACGTACGACTTTTTAATTTTTGACTTGCTTTTACATTCACGCCCGTGCTAATCAACTTTGGTATTTTTTTTTTTCGTGAACAGCGAGCGTCGGACTTTTTTTTTTTCGTTTTCGACTTCTGTTCGCGTATTTCAATGACAACGTCTGATTTTCTTATCAGAGCTAATTCGTCACTATATTGTTGAACAAATAATTTTAAAAAAATAATTTTTTAAAGTTTGTTACCTTCCAAAGTCGACACGGTGTATTTGTGCTCCATTTAATCCATGCATATGTTTGTAGTCGGCCAATTTTTTTTTTTAGCTGGTGTCTCGGTGTAGATAATTTTTTAATTTAAAATTACCGTTATTCGTTTACGACACCTTTCAATTTTTCTGAGTGAACGTTCCTTTATGCTTAGTCGTCTTTTAACGAGTTTTACATATCCAGAAGTTTAGAATCCTTCGTCGTTACGTTAACGTTGGACTTTTAATTAATAGCTTTTTTTTCAGCCTGGGTTCTTCAATGACTTGTCCCAATTGTTGAAAACACTCACTATTAATTCTTTCTTCATTGCTTATGGTTCGTTCTACTTCTTTGCCATTGTTGAAACTTGGCGTATGGTTCGTTCTACTTTGTGGCCATTGTTGAAACTTGACGTATGGTTCGTTCTACTTCGTCGCCATTGTTGGGCGTATGGTTCGTTCTACTTTGTGGCCATTGTTGAAACTTGACGTATGGTTCGTTCTACTTCGTCGCCATTGTTGAGTCTTGACTCAATGTTGAATCTCGCCTATTGCATGGAATAATAATGCAACACAAAATGTACTTGGAACAAAGAATGTATTATAACAAGAAAGTGTACACAATAAGTACATATAGTATTTCTGTATATTTCTGGGAAGACGTTCCTGGAGAATGTGTTGACTAGTCGCAGTCGATCAGAGTCTCTAGTTGGATCTCGTGATTCCTCTTAGGATTTATTCGTATAAAATACAAATTGTGGCACAAGGCCTAAAAAGGGGAGGGGTAAGGCTGGTCTTAACTAACTATCCTATACCTAGCTAATCAGATTCGTGACCCATTCATACATTACAATTGACGCAATCACCACAAGAATTCGTCCATCATCTTTCAATCCTCCGTACACCATAATACCACATCCTCACCAGGGGGGACCTAAAAAAAAAAACGCGCCCCATAACATAAAAATTTAATGATAATAAAAATACATAAAAATATAATCATGAACAAATGAAAGGGGAGGGAGATGAACCCCATAACAAACTAAAAATTCAACAAATTCTTAAACTAAACATAATTTATGTTAGTAGGGCCCTTCCAACCCTCAAAATAGAGAGGCTGCTGTATTCTGCCCAGAGGACAAAATCAAGAAGCACTCTCGCTAAGGGAGTGGGAAAGAGATAAAATAACTGGGACATGGGGAAGTAAAAGGCTGATCCAGTTGAGATGAAAAGGAGGCCAAAACAAACTGGGGAGGTTGGGAATCTCGACTTGGATCATAACTAAAATGATGGCCGGGAAACAGGCCGGGAACAACACTTACTCATATTAACTAGGTACACTTAAGCTTGTCTAACCTAACCGAGGGGAGGGTTCCACAGGAAACCACCCCGATGTGACTTTGGTTGACCTAGAAAAGAAAATCAAGGCTAACCCCGTTCAAACGAACCAAGCTCGCCTCTTTTACCCACCTTTCGCTGAAGACTGTCGAATGCAATCGTTTTCTATCAGTTCTAATCTTCATCTTGAGCTGATGTTCAAAGAATCGGATTAGATCCTGATGCGAAAGACTATTGCCTCGCAAGACTTCCTCCATTCGCGTCGTCCATATCACCATTCGAGCCGTGGCTAGCAGCGTTAGAAACACCATTCGTTTCACCCCAGAATACGGGGGCGACACATTGTCACACGCGTATGCGCGATCAATGGACACGAGTTCTTCGGGAGCGAGACGAGCCGTCAGCTCGCCGACATGGTCCCATAAGGGGCGGACCCGGGGGCAATGGTAGAAAGCGTGCTCGTGATTCCTCTTAGGATTTATTCGTATAAAATACAAATTGTGGCACAAGGCCTAAAAAGGGGAGGGGTAAGGCTGGTCTTAACTAACTATCCTATACCTAGCTAATCAGATTCGTGACCCATTCATACATTACAATTGACGCAATCACCACAAGAATTCGTCCATCATCTTTCAATCCTCCGTACACCATAATACCACATCCTCACCAGGGGGGACCTAAAAAAAAAAAAAAAAAAAAACGCGCCCCATAACATAAAAATTTAATGATAATAAAAATACATAAAAATATAATCATGAACAGATGAAAGGGGAGGGAGATGAACCCCATAACAAACTAAAAATTCAACAAATTCTTAAACTAAACATAATTTATGTTAGTAGGGCCCTTCCAACCCTCAAAATAGAGAGGCCGCTGTATTCTGCCCAGAGGACAAAATCAAGAAGCACTCTCGCTAAGGGAGTGGGAAAGAGATAAAATAACTGGGACATGGGGAAGTAAAAGGCTGATCCAGTTGAGATGAAAAGGAGGCCAAAACAAACTGGGGAGGTTGGGAATCTCGACTTGGATCATAACTAAAATGATGGCCGGGAAACAGGCCGGGAACAACACTTACTCATATTAACTAGGTACACTTAAGCTTGTCTAACCTAACCGAGGGGAGGGTTCCACAGGAAACCACCCCGATGTGACTTTGGTTGACCTAGAAAAGAAAATCAAGGCTAACCCCGTTCAAACGAACCAAGCTCGCCTCTTTTACCCACCTTTCGCTGAAGACTGTCGAATGCAATCGTTTTCTATCAGTTCTAATCTTCATCTTGAGCTGATGCTCAAAGAATCGGATTAGATCCTGATGCGAAAGACTATTGCCTCGCAAGACTTCCTCCATTCGCGTCGTCCATATCACCATTCGAGCCGTGGCTAGCAGCGTTAGAAACACCATTCGTTTCACCCCAGAATACGGGGGCGACACATTGTCACACGCGTATGCGCGATCAATGGACACGAGTTCTTCGGGAGCGAGACGAGCCGTCAGCTCGCCGACATGGTCCCATAAGGGGCGGACCCGGGGGCAATGGTAGAAAGCGTGCTCGTGATTCCTCTTTCTCTCGTCTTCCGGTACCAACCATTATTTATATAGTTGATAGTCACCTATGCAGTTTAGGTGGATCCCACCACAACAATATATTTGTTCAATTATTATAATAATATATTAGAATAGAATTAATAGATTGGTTGGTTGATTTTCTTTAGCTGTATATCAACACATCTATGGGTTATTTAAGGCCGAAGTATAAATATTTCGAACACAATTTGTTTTCAACCATTGCATGACTTCAAGTCCAGATAAAACGTATTTTGGTCATTTTGCTATAAAATGTATTGTTGGTAATCCAACTATTAATAGGTATTGTTAGTAATTCTATATATAGGTATTTTTGGTAATTTTACTATAAATGGGTATTGTTAGTAATTTTACTATATAAAATGGTACTGCTGGTATTTTACTTTCAAAGTGTTTCGTTTTGTGTGTGGTTTCCCTATTTGTCTATAGTTAGGACACTAACAGGTACTAACGTCATGTGTCAGAGTGGGCTTGTGAACAACAGTAATTAAGAGGTGGCTCTAGGTTCCTTGAAATATCCATTCTTGCGATCATAGGACTTGCTACCGGATGTAGTTTATCGTCATATCCAGGAATTTGTAAAGGACCCGACAAAAGGTAAAGGACTTCAGGTAAAAAATGTAAAATTAATGTAAAAAATGGAGATAAAAAATTTAAGCTGAAGATAATTTTTTTTAAAAAGCTGTTTGGTACAGAAAAAAGGACAAAAACGGAACTGTGAATAAGATTTTAGTAACTATGTCTACCGCCTAAGACATTTGCATCTGTACAAATACGAAAAATGGACATTATAGTTCGAATAAATGATGAAAGAATTGTCAGAATTCTCTTGGACTATTTTTTCAAATTATATCGAAGTTTGATTATTTGTAATAATCCAAATTGGATATTATTGCCATCATTTGTGAACCGTAATGCTGACATGCCTAAAGGTAACAAGGAAATGACAGGAAAGAATAAGTTCAAATTGCTGAAATATTTGAGAAATCTAGAAAACATATAAGGAGAAGGAGAAATAGAAATGAAAGGACGAAGAGCGGACGAGTCAGAGGAACGATAAGAATAAGGAACATGAAATGTTTAGAAGAAAGAAAGAAAGAAAAATAAATAGTCAAATAAAAGGTTCGGATGAAAGAAAGAAGGAGAAGAAAATATATAAGTAACCAAGTAAAATATGCGAGAAAAAGAAAGAAAGAAATATAAGTAGATAAATAACATTTTAGAAAGAAGGAAAGAAATAGAAAGAAAGAAGTATAAGTAAACAAATAAAAAGAAGGAAACAAAGAAACAAGCAAACATAAGTAGACAAATAAAGCCTTTGGAAGAAAGAAAGAAAGAAAGAAAGAATGAATGAATGAATTATATGTAGCCAAATAAAATGTTCAGAAGAAAGAAAGAAAGGCTGAAAGAAAGATAAGAGAAATATAAGTAGTCAAATAAAATGTACGAAAGAAAGAAGAAAACAAAAGAAAGAAAAAGAAACAAACAAACAAAAGTAGCCAAATAAAATGTCCGAAAGAATGAAATAAATATAAGTAGACACAAATGTTAGAAAGAATGAAAAAAGAAAGAAAGAAAGTAAGATATGTAAGCAAGTAAAATTGACGAAAGAAAGAAGCAAAGAAAGAAACAAAAGTAGCCAAATAGAATGTTCAAAAGAAAGAAAGAAACAAACAAACCTTAATAGACAAATAAAGCGTTTGAAAGAAAGAAAGAAAGAATGAAAAAATGAAAGAAAGAAACATAAGTAGCTAAATAAAATGTTAAGAAAGAAATAAAGAAAGAATGGAGGTAGGGAAAAAAAATATACGTAGCCAGTTCGAAAGAAAGAAACAAACAAAAGTAGCCCAATAAAACGTCCGAAAGAAAGAAAGAAGTAAAGAAAGAAAAAGAAACAAACAAAAAAGTTGCCAAATTAAATGTTTGAAAGCAAGAAAGAACGAAAGAAAGAACGAAATAAAGAAAGAAAGAAAGAAAGAAACCTTTCGTTTCTTTCTTTCTTTCTTTCTTTATTTAAACGAAAGAAGAAAACGAAAGAAAAAACATAAGTAGTCACAAAAAATGTTCGGAAGAAAGAAAGAAAAAGAAAGACAGAAAAAAGGAGGCAAAATAAGTAGGCAAGAAAAATATTCGAAACCAAAGAAATGAATCTCCAGTCAGAAAAGATATTCTGGCGTATTTTAAATAAATATTAAATAGATCCGGATCTCATCTTTTGGGCCGATTTCAGAAAATTTTCTTAAAAGCTCCATTTTCTTAATTTTAAGAAATTTGTAAACAAAACAATATTATCTATTTTAAGAATCTTCCAAAAATAAAATATATATTTCTGACACAGCAAAATTAAATTACTCTGATTTGAAATAAACATTACTTACTTATAGCATAAAAAAGTAATATACAAGCACTTCTTAACGACGGGTCTCGGGTATGTGTGGCGATGATTGATGTATTGAGAAGTTACGAGGTGATGACAGATAGTATGGATGACCGAAACTGACATACATTTACGAAATCTAAGTGAACGCATTTTTGCTTTGGATTTTAACTACCTAGTAATTTTTACAAATGAACGTATTTTCCGCAATCATCTAATATTTTATTAACTTTTATTTACCATTCGAAGATGCTTCATGCAAAAAAAAATTAAAATATTATAAAATTTTCTTTAATTAATTTTATAATTTAATAACAGATGAAATATCATGCTAGAGGTAAATTAATAATTTATGAAATGTTATGGTAATTTAATTATTAATTCATTTTTTAATATATTTTTCATTTTATTTGTTATTATTGTTATCAAAACAGTTATTTTGTTAGTAAATTAAATTTATATTTATTAGTAAATTAAAGTAATATGAAAATTTAGTAAATTTTCATATTACTTTAAATTTTATTATTAATTACATAATTGTTAAAACTTTTATTATTTTAACCCAATTAACAATATTGAAAAAAAAACTGTAACTATGTAACAGTCAGCCATTTTTCCCTTTTATTTTATTTTGTTTGGAATTGTTTTGTTTTTTTCTGGGTTTTTATTTTATGAATTTCAATGGAAGATTAACACTGGCCGGAAGTTTTAGGCAGATTTGGAGTTGCCCCCAATTTGGAATTTAAGACAGTTCTTGAGTTACAGCAGACAAGGATACAGCAGAAGGGGTTGAAGACTTTCGGGAATTCTTTGTGGCCATGAAAATATCGTTTTTTTTTTCTTCTGCTGCCTCTTCAATCATCATTGCTGGGCTGATTTTCGAAATACAAGCCCTGCATGAGATAGCTAGCGCCAATTTCACATTTGTTCAACTGACGATAGATATGAAATCTTATAAAAAGGATTTACATAACTAATGATGCAGCCGACGTATTCACGGTTGGCATCATCAACTGTCCAATTGTGTTTTATATTAACATCCAACTATCTTCCCAGTGAGTATTTCGTGCAGCACTTGTACAGACTGTGGCTGATACTTATCCAGTAAAGTCGAAATTAACACATCATTTTTTTGATTTAGTTTCTTCTGGATCAAGGCTCTCCTCCTCTTTTCATGCTGGTCCTTCTTAACCTTGTTCTGTTCATCAATTTCATCTTCAAGTCTTGTTCCTGCATTTTCATCAGCCCAGTATTCTGTCTACTGGAAATCATCGACATCTGTATGTCTTTCTTGAAATGCTCAGAATCCAGATCATCAATGAAATTTCTTACTTGATTCCGATTGGCCTTGATGACATCGCTTATGCTTGATACATAAGCATTAGGCGTAAGCTTCTTTCTTTCACAAAATTCAGTGATCATGCTTTTTAGCTAGCATGGTGTTCACTCTCACCGATGTTAATAGGAACTGAGAAAAACCCTCTATGGTGATGAATGATTTTTCATACGGCCTATTTAACAACTCCAAAATCCCTTTTAAGCAGGCAATCATCATTTGGCGAAAGACGAATTCATTTGTGGGGGCAATCAGTAGGGACTCTTTCACTGTCTATGACAATGGATTTCCAAAGAAGTCCTTTGTACACGCGAAAATAGATATTGCGTCCTCGCTGAGTACCTTTACATTGTCAATGACCCATTTGACGATATTTATTGTGTCGATGGGGTCATTTTGCGTTATGAGAGATGTGTCAAAGTTACTCATCTGAGGCCTTGATAGCATCTTCCCTACGATTCCCAGAACTTGCATCTCGGTGATAGCGGAGTCTTTTGCTGCAGTTTGGAGATGGTTTCATTTGTTGAAGGAAGTCCCAAGACAAATTGTTTACACTGCTCGAAAATAGGAAAATCACTTGCATCTAGATGGAAAATTATATGCAACAGATTCCCTCGGAATCTAGAGATTAGGGACAATGGAAAACCCTGTTGTTTAATAAAGGTCTCCATGTCGTTAATGGCCGCTAATTGGTCACTGAATCTGAGAGAATTCAAGCCAACATTATTTCGCCATACGAGGCACTCACTCACATTGGAAGATGCTGCACAGGTCTCACAATCCCCCAAGACCTTCCTCGTGTTTGGTATAAATAATTCTAGTAGGTGCAATTCTCCAATAATGAAACTGTACAATGATTGACGGGAGCCGGTCTGTTAAGCAGCATTTTATTTTCGAAATTATTTTTTCAACTGGCATCTACACATTCGCCAGTAGATAGGGAGCCTACTTTGGTTAATTTGCTGATGCAGTCACAAATATGCTGCTTATAGTCCATAGCAGTCCCTCCAGGAAGACGCTCTAACGACACAAGAGAAGAGGCCGATGGTGTTGTTAATATCACTCAGTTCATGTGGTTTCCACCTTGTGTCGTTGAATCGAAAAAGTGCAGTTTTCAGCACTTTGCACTGCATTGAACGTCTTCACATCTGAAAGGAGACCAACTCTCCTAACATACTGCAAATTGTTGTAGGACTTTTTTGTAAAACTTCATCTTCCAATGACAATATTACCAAAATATTTTTAACGGCTTGTGGAATACAAGTAGCAGGAACTCCAGTTAAAATACAGTCATAGAGGTGTTTCCTGCTAAAGGAATGACTGGAAGTTTTTTTTTTATACTTCTTTTATTTTATTCTATTTATTTATTTATTTTTGTTTTTTGAAGTAACATTATTTTATTTTATTTTATTTTATTTGAAATTTTTTTCTCGGTTTTTATTTCATGAATTTCAATGGAAGATGAACACTAGGCAGAAGTTTTAGGCAGATTTGGAGTTGCATCCAATTTGGAATTTATGACAGTTCTTGAGTTGCAGCATACAGTTCTTGAGTTGAAACAGACACGAATTCGGAAATGCGGAAAGGGTTGCAACTGCATCAGAAAAAGTTGCAGACGCAGCAGAAAGGTTGCATCTGCAGCAGAAATATTTGGACATGAAGAAAGAGTGTCACTTACAATTTGGGCATGCAGCCGACGTTGCTGTATTTTTTTGAGTAGATGTAGTTGCAGCTGAGGTGGGGGGTTGAAGAGGCCGTAGAAGATGGGACAGAATGTGAAACCACATTTTTACATTTCTTTGAGAATTTGGAAAAGTTTGTTCCTTTATTTCTGTACTTGTAAATTCCCTAAAATTTTCTTACGGAATTACACGAAACTGGTTGGGAATCCATTTCCGGCATTCTCCGTCGTAGTCGATTCTACCACTTTCTGTAGTGTATCATATTTTTTGAATTTAAAAAAAAATGGCCACAGAGAATCGGTTGTCTACGTTGGGTGCAGCTGTATGATTTTAAAATCTTTTCAGTTCTCTGCATCTAAAATTTAAAAAAATTAAAATAACAATAAGTAAGCAAGAACATTGACACTGTAATCTGGAAATCTTTTTAATAAT
>OZ038515.1:16561795-16714295 GCA_964036315.1 Acanthosepion esculentum
TAAATCAAACTGGTTAATATTTGAGGATTCGCTTTGCAAATGATTAAGGATTAACGAAAAAAGACGACTTTTCACAAAACATACAAGATGGCCTGCATACCGGAAATCAAACAATAAGCACGAAAATATTAAAGAGTCCCAGATTCACAAGCGTCAGTGACTCATTCTAGAAAGATCTGCCAAATATGAAATGAATATATTAATGTCTTAATATGTCACAAGCTAACATTTTATCATCCGACATCTTCACCATCTTCTGCTTGGATTATGCCTTCTGAACTTCTATCGATACCATTAAAGACAATGGATTCACACTCTATGCACGAAGGAATCATAGATGTCCTGCCACAAAAATCTCAGATGAAGATTACGCTGACAATTTCGGACTATACCCCGACCCAATAATTCAAGCAGATACTCTTCCCCATAGTCTTGGACATTCAGTCAGAGGTGTCGGTCTCCATGTTAATTCAAAACAGAATACATAATAACAAAAACAATTTACAAGTTTAAATCAAAGTTGAAGAAACAAAACACTATCTGGTACTGTTCCTATCAGTGTAGAAGAATTTACTGACTTAGTTAGTATAATCTCCAGCTACAAAAGCGATATAAACACACGCATTCGTAAAAATTGTAGTGCCGTCGACAAGTAATCTGTATTTGGAAAATCTAAATTTCTAGACAACATGAAAAGGAGACACACTCAAGCAACTATTACTTGTTATTTTGTATCATTGCTTCACATGGACCATTACCTCAAAACTGAAAACAAGATTTGGTGGAGCCTACATTTGTATGCTAAGAGTGGCTTTGAGTGTCACTTGCAGAAATCTTCTGACCAATGAACGATTGTATGGGAACCTTGGTCTTATCTCAGACATCATCAAAGAGCGTAGAGTCAGATTCGCATGACATTGCTGCAGAGCTAAAGACGAAATTGTTAGAGAAATTCTTTTGTGGAGGCCTACACAAGGATGAGCTAGCAGAGGACAGCAAGAAAAGGTCTAAATCAAGAAGATATGTGAAGATGTAAACTGCAATCTCTTTGACCTGAGAAATATGACGAGAAATAGAATTGAATAGCAGAGAATCACGGCAATCCACGCAAGCAGTTCGACTGGATGATGTTGCTAATAATGGCAACATTTGATGTATAATACTCAACTATTTTTTTTTTCAGTATAATACTCAACTAATATTTTTTATACGGCTTTCCAGATAAAAATAAATCAAAGACTAATAATGACATTACTAATGAAAAAAGATTTTTTTTTCTAAGCTTTTCACCCCAAGCAAGGCTGGAAGCCACTAGCACGCAAGGGGTTACAAAGGTTTTGGAGGAAGAGCAGATAGGAGTGGTAAAGAAGAGAATGTGGAGAAAGATAGTGGATCGATCAAGGCGAGGGGGTTACAGAAGATTTGGAGCGAGAGCAGATAGGAATGAAAGGGGAAAGGATGTGGAGACGAGAAGTGGATACATCAAGGCAACTGGAGATGTTGATTGACGTTACACTTAAATAGTTGAAAATTATATCTGTCAGGGAAACAGGAATAAGTTCCACAGGCGAGATGTGCGAAACATGAAGCTATTGGAGTAGAAGAGACGTCTACATCTAACAGTTTCAACGGCGAAGGGGTGGGAACGGGATGCCAGCCTCGTAGGACTTTTAAATTCATGAGGCCTGGGAACCAGCGAACGCAGCTCTTCGGAGCAATTACCGTGAAATTATGTGTGATGACTAAGTTTTCATATACAGGAATCCCTCGATTAACGTGTACATTAAAAGATACGCATTTATCGAAAACACATTAATCTAATATAATAACTCATAGTAAATGATGTAATTTTTATCTCAAATTTTATTTTGATTCATAATTAATTACTTATTTGCGCACTTTTTAATCAAGATATAGGTACATATAAGAAAGATACAATAAAAATGCTATGTTTATTAATCTGATATTTTTAAAGTGTTTTGCTACTATAGTTCTTCAAATAATAGTCGCTGCTGAGAACATGTCCTTTCAAATTATCCAAACATATCATTATCATTAGTATTTTAATCTGAAAAATGCATTTATAATCTTTCCCTAGCAAATAGATACATCTTTCATATTTCGATATTTTTTTATAAATGTAAATTTCTGTATCTAATTAAATCGTCCATTTTTCTCACAACAATCAGTATTTTCCTTTTAAGACCTTCAAAATAAATATGAAAAAACTCAAAACATTCAACAAATTATAATTCAGATAAATATTCAAATATGCATTTTTATTACCAGCTTATATTATAAAATTTATCTATTTATAACCATCCAATTGTTAACACTACTTATTTAGATAACGTAATACTTGACAAATAAAATAGGAGCATTGACATAGCAAAATATAACTTCCAAAAGCTTACCAATGTATAAAGAAAGAGAATAACTTTGTTAAAAACAAAGAAAACAGTACTGAACAGTAGTCCTGGGTATGAGGATAAACTACAGTCGACAGCAAGATCTTTGATCGTAAGATTTTGAGGATCGTTGAACCACATGTGAACTGCTGTTGTTCCCAAGTCTACTCGGGGTGGTAGCACCTGCTAGGCTCCTAGCTATGGATAAATGGTGTCCCTAGCTAAAAAAAAAGAAAACACTATAAAAGTATAAAAATATATATTTATAATAAAAATACCAACAATATATGTTTATATAAGAAAATGACCAACGATACATATTTATAGTAAGATGATCAACTATAAATATTAAAGCAACATGACCAGCAATACATTTTATAGCAGAATTACCAAAAATCCCTTTTATAACAAAATGACCAACAACACATTTATCTGTAGTCGAAGAAATACAATTGCGTTCAAAATATATATAGTTTAAGTTATATAATTGTGTTCAAAATATTTAGATTTCGGCATTAACTAACCCATAGAGGTGTTGATATGCCGCTAAATATAATCAACCAACCAACCAAGTACTGAATAGTTATGTAATATCAGTCCTCTTATATGTTAGTGAATCTAAACAATCTCTTCATACCTGCGGGTGTACAAAAGGATGCTGAGAATACCAAAGGCTGAACATGTGAGTAAAGACGACATTTTGGAGTAAATGGAAACAAAAGGACAAATCTACAGGGTTAGTTAAAATTATGTTAACACTAGTATGAGACGATTAGTCAAAATTATGTTAACTCTGGTATGAGAGGATTAGTCAAAATGATGCTAACACAAGTATGAGAAGATTAGTCAAAATTATGCTAACACTAGTATGAGAGGATTAGTCAAAATTATACTAACACTGCCAGGAGAGGATTAGACAGAATTACGCTAACACTAGTATGAGAGGATTAGTCAAAATTATTTTAACACTGGCAGGAGAGAATTAGACAAAATTATGCTAACACTAGTATGAGAGGATTAGTCAAAATTATATTAACACTGGCAGGAGAGGATTAGTCAAAATTATGTTAACACTAGTACGAGACGATTAGTTAAAATTATATTAACACTGGCAGGAGAGGATTAGTCAAAATTATGATAACACTAGTATGAGAGGATTAGTCAAAATTATTTTAACACTGGCAGGAGAGAATTAGACAAAATTATGCTAACACTAGTATGAGAGGATTAGTTAAAATTATATTAACACTGGCAGGAGAGGATTAGTCAAAATTATGTTAACACTAGTACGAGAGGATTAGTTAAAATTATATTAACACTGGTAGGAGAGGATTAGTCACAATTATACTAACACTAGTATGAGAGGAATCATTTGTTCAGAGTTTACTGAACAGTCTCCACCTGTCCACTAGCACAATTGATGCCCCCAAACCAGCAATCAACAGTCCAATTTAGTCCCTTGACACATATTTCAGGGGGAATATTTTGTTATTGCACCTTTTAGTTTGTTCTTGAATTCCTCGATGTCTAACTTTTTTGCTATACCCGCGTTCCTTTTATCATACCCCATAACCAGAAATCACAGGGTGTAATTGGCCCATATTTCTTTACAACTGCAACGGTGACTGCAAATGATTACTTATAAATGCTGGAAGAGTTTGCTATTGGCAACATGTCTCTACAAATCAGAAAAGCAGGGCATTTCCAACAGGATGGTGCACCACGTCATTTTGTCCGTACTGTTCGCGCTTCTCTCGATCAACGTTGTCCAAATTGTTGGATTGGTAGCGGCGGGCCGTTGGCATAGTCACCACACTCTTCTGACCTGACACCCTGTGCGGTCTGGTTATGGGGTATGATAAAGGATCGCGTGTATAACAAACATTTAGAAACATCAAAGAACTCAATGAGAGAATAAAAGGTGTAATATCAAACATTGTCTGTGAAATGTGAGTGAAGGCACTAAATTGTATTGTTTATTGTTGGTTTTGGGGCATCAATTTTGACGGTAGACAGGTGGAGACTGTTCTTTATACTCTGAATAAATGATTCCTTTCATACTAGTGTTAACATAATTTTGACTCACCCTGTACTTAAGACCCGGAAGACAGATTTGGAATTTCTATGGGACACGAAGAAAGATGGCATGGCAAATCCGATACTCATAGGACAGAGCGAAGAAGAGAGGGACAGCAGAAAACAACTTATAACCTACCTAGAGAATTTGAACAAGGTTCAGGGGATGTAAAACAGAAGACAAATTTTATTAAGTGCTACAAAAGACAGAACAATTTACGAGGGTCATTCAATAAATAAGGTGAATCTTTCGGTATAAGGACTTCTAATACAGATGGAAGCTTACTTTTTTTCAACGTAGTCTCCCAGCTCTGTCACACACTTTTCCCATCTGTGCACAAGCTTCCGTATTCCCTCAGCGTAAAAATCTTTGGACTGATGTCTCAGCCAGTCGCTCACAACACTTTTGACTTCATCGTCACTTTTAAACTTCGTGCCTCTCGTGAACGCTTTCAAGGGACCAAACAGGTGAATGTCTGAAGGAGCAAGGTCTGGGCTGTAAGGGGGATGAGGGAGCAGTTCCCAGCCCAGCTCGTTGATGGTCTGCACCGTTTGGGCTGCTGTGTGAGGCCTTGTTTGTCATAATGCAAGATGACTCCTTCTGACTGATGACCCCTGCGTTTGTCTCAACAGATAAGCTCAAAGTCCTTGCAATGTCATCCACTGTCACCCTTCTGTCAGACTGAATGAGGTCATTGAGTGATTCGATCACCTCAAGAGACCTCACTTCTGTAGGCCTCCCAGGCCTGTTTTCATGCTCAACACTGCTCCGTCCTTCTTTAAACAACTTAGCCCACTTGTAGATATTTTTTGGGCTAAAACATGTGGCACCATACACAGTTGACATTCTCCTATGAATATCAACTGGATTGCACCCTTCAGCAACCAAAAACTTGATAACTGACCGCTGTTCAATTTTGGAGCATGCTTCTTGGTCGGCCATCTTTGTTAATCGCCAAAACTCTTAAAGTTTTTTTTTAAATCTGCAAAAGAAATTAAATCCATGTGAAAAAGAAGTAAAACAAAAAAAAAGTAAGCTTCTATCTGTATTAGAATTCCTTATACCTAAAAATTCAGCTTATTTATTGAATGACCCCCGTATAAGCTACCTAAGGAATTTGAGCAAGGTTGAGGAAAGTACAGAACATCGTAGTGCGCCACAATTGCCTACGTCCTGAAGAGGAGGAGGAGGGGGAGGAGAAAATAGACAGGCGTTCCATTTTCATTGGCCTAAAGTTTTGCATGTCTGTAGCTCAATACGTACTTTTAATAGTATTTTTAAATTGAATTTAATGTTGTAACAGTCTCTCTCGCTTGATATATTTTCATTGTGATATAATGTCTCACCCGTTTTGATCTCTCTAATGTTCAGAGATTTCAGTTAAATATAATTATTCGTGTATGTCATAGAGGCACCGAGATAAGATCGATAAGTTCAATTTAAATCGAGTGCTCTTTTGATAGGTTCAAAGGAACTTATTACCGACGAGATCGATAGATACTTCTTAAAGTGCAACTTAATTCTTCCGATAGATGCAACATCACTAATTCAAGATCAAACCTAGTTCCATTCTGAATTAACTATAATTTTCTTTCTATCTATCTATCTATCTATCTATCTATCTATCTATCTATCTATCTATCTATCTGTCTGTCTTCATTATCTATCTATCTATCTATCTATATTTCTTCATTATCTATCAATCTAGGTATCTCGAACTCTACATTATCTATCTATCTATCTATCTATCTATCTATTATCTATCTATCTATCTATCTTCATTATCTATCTATCTATTTATCTAACTATCTATCTATCTATATCTCTTCATTATCTATCAATCTAGCTACCTAGATCTTTACACAATCTATCTATCTATCTTATCTATCTATCTATCTATATATCTATCTATCTCCATTATCTCTCCATCTCTCTCCCTCTCTATCAATATATATATATATATATACATATTAATACATGTCTCATTAAATAATATAGATAAGCGTTGTCTATATATTTTATGCAAGTTTTTTTCATATAGTCTGATAATCTTAATAACATTATCATTAAATAATGAAAGAAAATCACAATATTGATACATACTTTTTTTTATTTAATCCGATCTGAGCTTTCGGCTTACATAAGCCATTATCAAAGATGACAATTACACAATATATTTATGCAATACACGAACAAGAAATTGATGATAGTATTATTTGTTTACATGGATGATTTCCAAGCAACGATAAACACGTGCATATAAAACGCTGAAAGCGAAAATCGCACGACAGCTCATGACGTCACACATTCAGCTGTCGTGCGATTTTCGCTTTCAGCGTTTTATATGCACGTGTTTATCGTTGCTTGGAAATCATCCATGTAAACAAATAATACTATCATCAATTTCTTGTTCGTGTATTGCATAAATATATTGTGTAATTGTCATCTTTGATAATGGCTTATGTAAGCCGAAAGCTCAGATCGGATTAAATAAAAAAAAGTATGTATCAATATTGTGATTTTCTTTCATTATTTAATGATAATGTTATTAAGATTATCAGACTATATGAAAAAAACTTGCATAAAATATATAGACAACGCTTATCTATATTATTTAATGAGACATGTATTAATGAAAAAATGCTGCCTAAATACACACAATATATACATATATATATATATATATATATATATATATATATATATATATATATATATATATATAGTTGGATTGATGTGAGTTTGTGACCCTGGGTTTCACGCTTTTGCGATCGTCAGATAAACTGATTCATTTTTAAATTTTGGATTCATGTAGGGTTGCGTATATCGGCGTTTTTATGGAAGTGGAAGGAAAAATTGTCGTCGTAACGCCACTCATACTTACGCAAACATAAAGGTTTTGCTTGTTTTTTCTCTTCTTGAATGGTCCCTTAGTGGCACCGATGTAGTACATTGTGCTTTTTATTGAATATTTTTGCTAATCGGTTTGCTTATATATATATATATACATATATATATATATATATATATATATATATATATATATTTATATATATATTTATATGAATGTATTTATATACATACACATTTCACATATGTATACTATCTATATCCCTTTATTTTCTATGTCTCTCTGTCTCTGTCTCTGTCTCTCTCTTTCTCTCTCTCTCTCTCTATATATATATGCTATCTATCTATATATCTTCATTATCTATCTCTCTTCATTATCTATCTATGTATGTATCTATCTGTTGAGTCTTGACTCATTGTTGAATCTCGACTAATGCATGGAATAATAATGCAACACAAAAAGTACTTAGAACAAGAATGTATTATAACAAGAAAGTGTACACAATATTTACATCTAGTATTTCTGTATATTTCTGGGAAGACGTTCCTGGAGAATGCGTTTACTAAGTCGCAGTCGGGCAGAGTCTCTAGCTGGATCTCTGTATTCGCTCCCTATCTTCCGGTACCAACCATTATTTATATAGTCGGTAGTCACCTATGCAGATTAGGTGGATCCTACCACAACACTATCTATCTAGAGAGAACAATAAAAGGACTTGAATTAATACGATAGAAGATCACAATTGACATTGCATTTAAATCTTTGAAGGTCAAACTTTACTGAGAAGCAAGAAACAGAATGGATTTCCACAAGAGAGAAGTGAAATAGAAGAAACTGTTAGCATAGAACTTACGGTTAAATCTAACCCTTTCAACTGTAAAATTATGAGACCTTGCCTCTAATCTAGTAATCTACTTAAATTAATAAGTCTCTGTATGCAGGAGATTAAAGGTGCAATTGCAAGAGATTTAACCGTAGAAGAATACGAGGTTTATCAAAGTGAAAACAGCAGACACAAGCTATTATTTAAATTGGTCGGACGATTGTCTTCAGTGTTATTGTCATATTCCCTATGTTTCAGCCCTTCAGGTGATTGGAATTTCGAACTGAACCCTTTATTTCGTCCGCCGAAACATCGTATTGAACCCTTCATTTTGTCCCCCGGAAGATCGTTCTACGTGCCATACCTCTTCCGAATGCCTCAGTTATTTCCTTTAACTCAACTCTCCAAGGTTTTTAGAGCCAGTATTGAACTTACAATGCTTTGGGTCAAGACACTGGATCCAGCCAACGCTTTTATCAACTGGGCCAGGTCTTTGAGGACATCAGTGCATGATTTTTTTTACTTATAAACCTCATATCTCAGTAACACATTTTTAGCAAAGCTCATATTGCAATTTCGTTGTTATTGCTTTTCTCTTGTACTCTGTATTACTGGTTCCCATATTGTATTCATTTCCATGCGTGGCCCGCTTAGGTGATATTTGTGGCCTAGCATATGTGCTGATTCCTTAAGTTTTCATATTTTCCTGTGATGCTCTGTCATTTCAACCTCACCCCACATGGTGGGGGGTGATCTTACTTTTGCCTCCATATGTGATCAGCCACGCCTGATGTTTCTATTTCCCTTGGTATTACGGCTTTAAGATGTTCTTGCAGTCTCACATTAATGGGGCGGCCTGTTTCTCTTTATATTTCTTACCACAGCCTCACGAGATGGCGTACATACAGTCCTTAGTCATGTTCTCCCCTATGGGGGGTCTTATTCGGAAGAGGTGTCTGAGAAGTGTCGAACCACTTTTGAAGGTCATCCTGATGTAAATAATTACATCTCAGAAATATTCCAAAGCTAGTTCTCTCCTTCCTTCTCAATCGTACTGTCGATCAAATGGGACGTCTGTTCTTCATTAATACCAACAGATGTCACAGTAGATGAACGCAAAAGATACCATAAATGAACACAAATATTTCATTTTCCTCGAATTACGACAGGGTTCCGTTTCTATGATGCGTCGTACGCGATTTTCCCAGAATATGTACTTCATCTTCATTTGTCGACCGTCTGGATCATCAAATCAATGCGAGCGATCCTTTCCTTTTGATGCATAGTATGTGCTTCGCCAGGGTTACAGGCAATTTTGAATTCAGAGATTTCTTTCTCCTAGATCAGTTGCCAGTCAAGGCTATAGAACCCAGTCTGTTAAGAAGTCGATCGCAGTCGGGATCATCAAGCCAGTGCGAACGATACTTTCCTTTAGCTGTATAGTATGTGCTACGCCAGGGCTACATACAGTTTTGCATTCAGAGTTACTCTCCTAGACCGGTTGCAAGCCAAGACTAAAGAACCCAGCCTGGCCTGCTATTTACCCATAGCTGAAGAGAGAAGAGGAGGATTTGTACCTTTCCCAATGGTATTAACACGTAATAAGACTGGAATTCGAACTCGGCTCTCCGATTCCTCAATGCGGGCCGCTATCCATTACACCACCGTATCTCCCCGTAGATAAGCACTTACGTCACTCATTTACGCCAATGCAATAGTAAAGTAATAATCTAGGACATAGCAATACATTTCTGTGGCATATGTTGACTTAATTATGACTAAAAAAACACAGGAGGACATATATATAAAGCATGTAATGAAATGAAATTAAAATAATACAATGTCTAATTTCACTTCCATGGCGATGGAAGGTAAGGTTATGCACATTGGGTTTCTCTGTCCCTCTACCCTTCCACATGTTCCGTGAGTATCAAATTTTACAAGACCACTTTCCTCATTATGTACCCTAGATATTTCAGTTGTCTCTTTCGGATATTAATTATAAGTGCTATATTGTTTCCATTTTCTCTGAAACGTCGACGTTTATTCCATGGTATTCTCAACATCCTTCTGTAGAACCATATTTCTGTTGCTTCAGGTCTTCTTCATTGAGAAGATTGTCCAGCATTCACTGTCATAAAGGAAGAACGGAATGACATGAGAGTTCAATACAATTTTCTTTGTTATTTACTACGTTTTCATCTATCTTAATACATTGCTTAAATTCCGGAAGGCACCTTTGGCTATACCGATGCGCATTCGGATTTCGATGTCGCACTTTCCATCTTCTCCAGGTACCAAAGAGAATAGCTCATCAGAACAATTGCATTGAAAATGTTTATAAAAATGGGAACTGGTGGGATCTGATTGTGGCAGAGATGCCAGATAAGGACAGGTAAGATTGCAGATTCTTCTTTTTATTTTGTCGAGAATTTTTGAATCGCATAGCAAAGAAAATCATCTGAGAGACACCTTTCTGCCTTACATCAGCATGGATGCTGACCCCAAGAGAGTTACTGGTAGCACCCTCACGGGCTAATGTTTTCAGGTGAAAAGACTATATTGAAAACATTTCTAGGCCAGCTGCGAAGAAAGATGGTTCTCTGTGTCGGTCGTGCTAGAGAACTTTTCTCTCTTGAATCTATCTTGCATTTGTCTATCTTTCGAATATGGCCGCCACATATGGTCCGGAGCTTCTGCTTAACATCTAGAGATACTTAATGAAATTCAAAGAATCGGCAATATTATTGGTCTTGATCTGGCATCTCGGCTTCAGTCACTTTCCCAATGCCGTAAGGTTGCCTCTCTGTGCCTTTTCTATAAATACTTTCATGGTAATTGTTCGGATGAGATTTTTGCTATAGTATTGTAAATAACACCGAATAAATATCGCTCTTCGTTATAGCATGTCGCCTTTATGAATTTAATTGTAGTGGAAGACGAGATCTCATCAATTTATAGATGATTTGACTAGATGTAACCGTAATTTCTATGCTAACATTTTTTTCCTCACACTTCACGTTTTTGTCACTCTCTTCCGGCTCCATACTTTTATTTTTCTTCAAAAATTTAAATGCAGTGTTAATCGATACCTCCTGTCCTCTTGACAACTTTTCATTTTTTCTAGCTCCTTGGTAATGATTGTTTTCTAATTCTTCCACACCCAGTAACCTTTTGTATCTTAGTGGCTTAACTGCGTTGCTTGCGGTAAACTTGCTTAAAAAAGACGTTATTCTTACATCTAACAATTTCAGTTTTGTAATTACGAGGCCTTTACGCCAATTTCGTACTACGGTTGAATTCATAAAGTCTGTTTAATAAAGAGTCAACAAAATGGTTGTAACAATACACTTGGTGTCAGTAATTCTGGCAAGTATTTTATTACATTTGTTTGGAAAAAAAAATTCTATTTAGTCTGTGGCAACAAGCGTCAGCAACTTTGGCTGGTTTCTCAATCACTGATCTATAACCACTTAGCGACATTCACTCATATTTCTACTCTCAAGAAGGGGTGTTTTGAATGTTGGATCATCGACAAAATGGCCCCCAAGGTCAATTTTCTAAGCACAAACCTATCGCTTAAGACATATTAAGTCTACTGAAACATACTTCATTCTCATTTCTTCATCGTCGTCACGTGACCTGAGGGTAAGCAAAAACATGACCTGCAATCGTTTATCAATATCGTCAGACTTGATGCGATCTAACCTGTGGCCTATGACCCTTTTATTTTGAAACTAGGAGAAAACTAATTTCGGCTACTTACACTGTACGGAATACCTGAAATGAAACAAAAATATTTTGTACGGAAGACCGAAAGCGTTAAGAATATGAAAAAAAGCGGTTAACACACATATCGCAGTTATCAAGGTTGACAACAGTAGTAACAGCTGCTTATAATGCTTTAATTGTAAATAGAGTTTTAATGTTTATATGACTATGGAAGAACATATGTTAAGCAACTTAGCGCAAGAGTGAATTATCAAGAAGAAAGTAGGAGGACGGGGAGAACTTTCTGACAGTACTTCTCAGAATTGTAGCCAAGATCATCAATGTTATTTAAAAGATAAGTCAACACGTACGAGAGCCCATGTACCCCCAATGCTTCTACACAAAAATGAGCTCGTTTAATTTATAGACCTAGATGTCCAGCAACAAACAGGCAACTGAATTGTTTATACAGTTACGTAAAAAAAAATTCTTTGTATTCTATATATGTCTATATTTCTGAAATGTATTATTTTCACTACTTATAGTGTTCGGATACTTGTCCTCATCCTTGTTGCCATAATTACGGCGTTTCGGCCTTCTTCAGGTGACTGGAATTCCAAACTGAACCCTTTATTTCATCTACCGGAGTACATTGCTCTAGTTCCGCGTACTATGCATCTTGCAGATATCTCAGTTATTTCCCTTAAACTTAACTTTGCAAGTCATTGTTCACCACTGCTGTAGCCAGGTATTGAACTTACAACTCTTTGGATCAAGTCAATGGATTATTATACTTGAAGTAAGCCATTGACATAAAGCAAAGAGTTGTGAGTTATTTGACTTGTATATCAAAAAGACAAAATTATATGATTTCGGCTTTATTATTAACGTTGATATCACTATTTAATTCACCAGCTTCATTTGGCGCCGCCCTGTGGTCACCACTCCCTCCATCTCACAATTGTGGTTCATAGTGACATTCAAAATAGAATAGAGCACTAACTTGCCGGTTCCTTTTGCAGCGCTGATGTTGATGTTATCCAGTCCCTCCTCTCAGAATTAAAAGAAGCAGGACTCACAAAGCAGAAGCTGAATTTAGTTCTTCTATACTAGTTACCAACCAAGGCTATAGGATTCAGTCTGTTCTGTTATTTACCGATACCTGGAGAGATGCACGATTTAAATTCAGTGTTTTTATTTATCCTAGACCGGTTACCAACCAACTATTTACCCATAGAGAAGCAGAATTCAGAGTGTTTCTTCTCCAAATCGGGTCGCCAACCAAGGTGATAGAACCTAGACTGTCCTGCTATTTATCCAGACAAGATTCATACATACCTTTCCCAATCTGAGCTGTAATCTATTACTCCATCGTACCTTCATATAATTTACTTATATATATATATATATATATATATATATATATATATATATATATATATATATATATATATATATATATATATATGTGTGTGTGTGTGTGTGTGTGTGTGTGTTGGTAAGTGTCAGGGTGCGCTTTAGTGGGTCTTTGTAGCGCATTTAGTCTAGTCCCGATGGCCAGCTCGCCATATTGGATTTTCTTGGGGAGCCTGGAAGGATCCATCCTGTGGACGTGTCCTGCCCAGCGGAGGCGGTGATGGGAAGAAACTCCCAGAGACCGAATAACGTGGAGGAGATCAATACGCGATGGCATCGCGGACTTCGAGGAAAAGAGGAGGGAGAATGAAGAAGCAAGACGACGAAGGAGGAGAGAGCGATGTGTACGACCCCCTCCTCCTCCTAACCTCCCCTCTGAGCATTGTCCGCGACTATTCCACCGCCAACTGGGCCTCGCAAGCCATGTCAAACATAAACATCAACCGCGAAGATAGAACTCATGACAGAACCCGATGCTCGGACACGACTGGTAGCCGACGACGATGATATATATATATAATACTAAAATGATGAAAAACCCATCGAGAGAATATTAGTCACGAATAAGAATTAACCCATACACCGCGGCTGTCAGTTTAAACTGGTGCCTTTACATCTTTTTCCATATATCTAAATTCAATTATAAATTATACATTTGGAACGCAAAAATTTCGCTGTGATATGTCGGACAATTTCCAAGGTTTCCCCTAAAGGAAAATACTAACTTCTTTTTGAGTGACTGATCCGTTATTTACGGCTTATATACCCGTTGCAGGTTATTTAAAGTCAGAATATAGTTTTACATTGTATGAACTTTCGGTGGGAGAGATAATATTGATTTAATTTTAGAATTCTTTCTAATTAACCCATAGGTGGGGGAGTGGAAAAGAGATACATTCGCACCTTTCCAAAGGGTTTTTGTGAGTGAATATAACGAACGAAGCTGGAATTGGAACTCGTCTCTCCGGTTAATATTTCTGAGCCATTATCCGTTACACCACCCGCATATTCAAGCTTACAGCACCTGCTATTCTCAAGCAGTCACCCATCTAGTAATGATCAATGTTGCTTTACTTCGTTCATCGTACTGGTACCGGTGTTTTAACATGATGTTGCCGGAATCCAAAATACGTACTTCAAACCGACATCAGAATAATATGGTTTACGCAAAATAGAAACTACATGAAAAATTAATCTTACGATCAGAAAGGGACCGATGAAACCTTCTGGTTCAGAGAAAAGAGCCTTTGTGAAGAAAGTGGGGAACAGGGACCAAGATGTATGGTAGTGGTCACTTACAGTAACAAATGGTTGAAAGTTTTGGAGCGCCATAATCGCTAAAGTCCTGAGGAAAAATGGCAAATAATAGAAGTTATACAACAATAACAAAAACAAAACTAAAAACACAACAGAGTGTTTATCTGTTTATATTTCTGAGATGAAGTATTATGTACACTATTTACATTATTCGCACTATTATCCTCATCTTTTTTTGCCATATTTATCACAACGTTTCGGCCGTTGTACGCTCCGGCCTTCTTCAGGTGGTTGGAATGTCGAACTGAACCATTTATTCCGCTCGCTGAGGTAGACTGTTCTAGTTCCACGCAACACGTTGTAATAAATATGGCGACAAAGATGAGGATAATAGTCCGAATAATGTAAATAGTGTACATAATACTTCATCTCAGAAATAGAGACGGATACCAAGAGGAGGGATGTTCATCGATTTTTGAAGAAATCATCCAACCCCTCCCCGAGGTTATTAAGAGCACCCCGATTATTAATTTTGCCCTAATTATTATATAGGGTGAACCCCAAAAATGGGAACTTTTTAACAATCCAATAAAACCAAGAGTGATGGACGAAATATACTTAATTCATAGTAATTGAAACCTTAAAACATGCCATTTAAGAAACAGTGATGGAATTTTCATTTTTTTCTAAATACGTCCTGTAGATGGGGTCCTCCTGTACGAATGCATTCTTGAAATCTGCTGTTGAAATTCATCATTGACTGCTGCAACATCTCAGCTGGGATACTGTGAATTTCATTCTCGTTACTAAAATGACGAAATGTTTACCTGCTCAAGGTCACTGTCTCGCAGTGTTGCCACTTGCTCATGTCTCGCAATACGCACTTCAAAAATTCTCATTTTTTGGGGTCACCCTGTATTTATTTCAATTGTTTAATAGCACGCTTTCATATGACATGTGCTGCTTCTATTCCATTGTATTGTTTAAAAATACTATTCCATTTTTTTTGTTTATTCTTTCTATAATTACTATGTTCCATTCTCTGATAGACTTAATAAAAAAGAATACTTTTACATGATTAGAATATTACATTCTGCAGTGTCAGCAAGTCAAAAAAGTTGAGACAGAAGTCCTGAGGACGAAGTTGAGTCTTACAATGGTCCTGTAATGTCTTTCTTTACTTGAATTCAACATTTTTACGACCCAAGATTTTATTAAGAACCTTTTTATTAATCATTTCGTCCAAGTGCAATTCCCAGAGAATTGGAAGAGGAGAAGTGGGTTTTTCCCGTCGAGATGGATGCTGCAGATATAGAATCTGTTCCGTGCCGGAGGCTTTCTCTCCTCTCTTGCCTCCCCCTCCACCACCACCACCACCGTTGCGTGAAATCTGTTACGTAGCGGTGATATGACCGGCTATGATTGGCTTAGACATGCCTTGACCAGCTTAGACAAACTATAACCAGCTAAGACCAGCTTAGACCAGTTGCCTGAGTGGAAACACTCGCGTCTCCACGTTTAAAACCGACCTTGTGTCTCAACCTGGGTCATCAGTGGTGGTGCTGGGGGAGGGGTCAAGTAATACGAAAAGGAAAAACATTATTACGGATCGGGAACAATCAAAGAACAGGAATTAGAAAGACATAAGAAAGCGATCGACATTGCATTCACATTTTTAAAAGATCAAACTTTGACTGAAAAGAAAGAAACCGGAAGAGAGTTCTACGAGTGAGAAATGTGGTAAAAGAAACTGTTAACATGGAACTATATATTTTATTTTAATTATCATTAGATATTTATTTTAATGGCCATTAAATATACCCCAGTGTGCAAGGAGAGAAGGAATGTGCCAAATTGTTTGGTGAAATGGCTAAGATTGTAGTGATCAGGGAAACATCCTGTTGAAGCAGTGGTTTGCGGAAAAATGCTGCTCGATTGGAGCTTAGGTCTCACCGATGGAATACGGAGGATATGTGTGTGGTCTGCTACTATGTAAATGGCATCATGTGTTCTTGCCGTGAAGGTTTGACTATGCGGGATATATTGAAATATTTAATTATGTTATCTAAAAAAACAAACATTCAACGGCATCTTGAAATTCCCGTGAACTTTTAATAAATTCTGTCTAATGTGTTTCCCATCAGGTTTTATATTATAATTAAAATGCTAAATTTACATCAGCCTTTATTCTCTACAGCTTTATAAAATTATTTTCAATTGTGTTCAGTACTGCTTTTATCAGTTGCTATCATACTATGTATTGTGGGGACCTAACTACAATGGACTCTTCCACACCTATATAATATGGCTACCAACTCTGAATAAGGTGAGTCACCCCGTGACTGGAACAGTTGTATAAACTGTTCTTTGCTGTCGAACTTCCCGTCTCGGCGGGCAAGGACTCGGACGGGGCTTTGCCGCAGGGCAAAGTGCCGTCCGGGGAGGTAGAAAGTCCCTGAACCCGTGTATACGAGTTCTAATGGGCATATTTTTGGCCGAGCCTACGGGCACGGTAAGCCCACATTAAACCGGCCTTGTGCCACATTCGACCCGTGTGGGAGGGTTGCTAAATATCGAGTCACCCCGTGACTGGAACAGTTGTTAAGACTGTTCTTTGCTGTCGAACTCTTCGTCTCGGTGGGGAGGGACTCGGACAGGGCTTTGCCGCAGGGCAAAGTGCCGTGAGGGGAGGTAGGAAATCTCTAAACTCGTGTATACGGGTTCTAATGGGCATATTTTTGGCCGAGCCTACGGACTCGGTAAGCCCACGTTAAACCGGCCTTGTGCCACATTCGACCCGTGTAGTGGGGTCGTTAAATATCGATTCACCAAGTGAGGGTCACCGGGTAGTAGCCCCAGAGTGAGTGAATGAGTGAGTCGGGACACCAGTGAGAGAAGGTACTCTCCTATCCACATTTACCTTTGTCCTACGTTTCCGAGAATATACTATTTAACCTATACCTGAGTCCGTGTTATTTTTCTATGTTTTTTCACCATAACACTATGTTAACATGGCGGGCCACTGGTTTTCAAGAATAAATGTCCGTTAATTTGGTTGTCTAATCCCTGTTGCAGACACCTTCAGGCACATTTGAGTTTGTTCAGCACCCACAGAGCCCACTTGTGGTTTATACTTTACCTAGGTTTATTGCAGATTCTGGGAGAGTGGACTTAATATGGCAAGATCACCAATTAAATCAAGCCCAGTACGCTCAAACGCTCAGTCAGAATGACTTCTGACTTTTTACAATCGTCAATCACTTATGGACGGTTCTCTATTCCTGATTACAGTCAAAAGGATTGGATCAAATTACGGTATGGGTCTCTGACTTTTTCCAAAGTAAGGTGGTATAATCACAAGTCATGTTTCAAGCTGAAAAAAAAGTCTGAGGAATTTTATTAGACTTGCCAATCATGTGTGGAAATTAAAAAGAAAAAAATAATAAACATCCGATTTTAAACTGGAATTAAAAAAAAAACAACCAAAAAACCAAAATCATGCAACAATCATAGTAATATCTGCAAACTTTGGCAGCAAGTTAGCTATAATAAAATTTCCAGATTAAAAAAAACTTTTGAATGAGAGATCGGAAATTATGACCCGATGCATGCACAGTAAAAAGTTCCTAATGAGTTCATATGAAGCGGGATGAAAAGAAAGTATGCACATTTCAATTAACTCGCGACCGATACATTTCCAATACCCTTTCCTTTCTTCTTCTCTTCCTCTTCATACTACCCTTCTATTACACTTCACCTCGTGCATTTAGGTATTGATTTTTAAATAATAACATGATCATTATATCAATTGGCCGAAATCGCCTGCGGAATCAGCTGATCAGCTACTTTTTTATACTTAAAAGATCTAAATGTTAATTTTAAAAAGATTTTTATACGTGTATTGAGCACTTTTTAATAAAACTGTTACCGTATCTAATTCAATTCTGATCATTAATATAATTATATATATATATATATATATATATATATATATATATATATATATATATATATATATATATTATAATTATTTTTTTTAAATATGATTCCATCGCTACCTAAGAGTTCGTAATATGAATTACTATGGGAACGGCGAAACTAATTATTTTAATAAGGGACGTAAGGGTTTACATTTTCACTTACAACTATTGTAGTTGATACAATATGGAATCATATTGTTCAAAAAATAATTATAATTTAGACTCTACTTATGTATTGAGCACTATTTTAAAAAAATAAAAACAAAACTACTAAAGAACTTTGGATTATTAACCTAACGGTTCTTTCCTTTTTTGCTATATATTTGCATACACACACACACACACACACACACACACACACACACACACACACACACACACACACACACACACACATACAAACACACACACACACACACATATATATATATTATAATTTTTACATACGAACAAAAGCAACTTACTACATTCATGTTTCGATGCAGCTGCATCTTGACTGGTGATAACCAAAAATGTTTATCTTTGTTAAGCTTCTGGTAACCAGTTTTGATTCTCATCAGTCGAGATGCAGCCGGATCAAAACAAGAATTCATCTTTGTCGTGAATAAGTTGTTTTGTCCGTGTGTAAAACGTATAGTAAATAATGATTTCTCTCCTCTTGGTGTTGACCACGATTTTGAATTAATGCTGTGAACCTTAGAATTTATATTATTTTAGCTCCCATTACATTCGGACATATATATATATATATATATATATATATATATATATATATATATATATATATATATATATATATATATATATATACAAAATAGCAAATGTTTACCAAATACAATGACAAGGAGACACTGAAAGTAGAGGATAACTGAATGAATCTGCATGAGCGGAAGATGATGTAAGAAGGACATTATGTTGTCTTATAGGAAAGGCAACAGTTAAATAAACATAAAGAGATTAAGATTGGAGCAATGCGGAACACACACTATCCAGAGCGGTTATATATATATATATATATATATATATATATATATATATATATATATATATATGTATATGTATATATGTATATATATATATGTATATATATATATATATATAGAGAGAGAGAGAGAGGGGGGAGAGAAAAAGAGAAAACCTGGAGATAGATGCCAACAGTTTTGATCTGATAAATTTGAATATCTTGAAGCATCAGATATTATCTTTTTGGCGTTAAATCATGCAAAACATATTAAGGTTACGAAAAGCCGTCAAGTGAGTTCACATGAACCAGTCGCTTGGATTCCGGGATAATTTGACTTACTTAAATAAGGCAATACCAAACAATCACACTAAATGATATAGATTCCATATGCCAGAAATAAAATCTTCCAAAGTCATTTTTAACTGACCAACTATTTAAGTTTCCACCTCAACAAACCCAGACCGAAAGCGCAGCAATTAAACTCGCTACGTTCACTTACATAAAGACTATCGCTTCACTGTGCCCATCCGTGGGGGCTACTAGCAGGACTTACTGGATTCGTTAACCTTTGGTGACAGCCAGTCTAGAAGAAAGACAACATTAAATTCAAATCTAGTTGAACGTAGGGGGAGCAACTTTGTTCTGTAAATAGTTACAACAGAGACCACAGCAACAACACAGTTTGATGAAGTTAAGGTCCTATGAAGAAAACCAGACGAAATTGATACCACTGCCTGTGGGAGGGATTGAACACAGAATCAGCTGGTAAATTGAAACTCTTAAGAAACACTCTAACCATTTATGAATTAAATTAATTGTACGATTTCAAATACCGAAAATATTAACGATCGCACAGACACCTGAAGAAGGCTGGAGAGTAAGAGTAGCTGACAACATCACGACGTGCGGGTAGGAATTTCGCAAGAGACTTTGTTCCGACAGCTCGGCTTCCCTGAGCGAAAGCGATCGGGTGGCAGAGTTTGTCATACATGCGTGTCCTCTTGCCAAGTGAACTCAAACGATCTCTTTAACGAATCCCCGCCGGAGAAGCGGCGGAAGTAATTTTGGATCCGTTGACAATTTTCTCTCTTCCCCGAGACGGCAATGTTCCTTAAACGGATTCATCTACGGAAGCCTCGATAATAACAATAAAAATGAGGAGAACACGTATAATAAATCCGTTGATAATAACAGGTAAGCCTTAAGGACACATGGCACAGTGGATAAAGGCGTTGTTTAAATCCAGTGACAGGACCCAATGAGTGTGAATTCAATACCCGGTTAAAGCAATGGAGAACTTGGAGAGGGGTATTAACTGGAGATAGCTGATAACTGACATCCATTAAACATGGCACGTGGAACTAGAACAGTCTACCCTAGTGAACGAAATAAAGGGTCCAGTTCGACATTCCAACCACCTGAAGAAGGCCGGAAACGTTGTAATAAATATGGCGGCAAAGATGAGGACAATAGTCCGAATAATGTAAGTAGTGGAAGTAAGCCTTAATCTCAGATATTCAGACATATTGTCTTGTTTTTGATATTTTAAACGTTTCCTTATTATTTTTCTTTTTGCAGTGGTTGAGGGGCTTTAGACTTCCCGTAAATTGTAGATCCATAGCCTCCGCACGATGATGTCGCTATCCTGATTTCCCTAGCAGGCTGCTTTCACTCTCAACAGGTTTTGAGTTGAAAGATTTTCTTCTACTAGATTGGTTGCCTACCAAGACAAGAGATCCTAGTCTTGTTCTGCTATTAAATCCCAGGCAGGGATGAGACGGACTCTTACCTCTCGAAGGATATTTTCGCAAAACGTACGCAACTCTCTTGAATGAGATTTGAATTCAACACGGAAAATCCCACTTTCAGCGTCGGTAGGCGCTACGTTACGCGCGCATCATTTTTGCAGTAGACGATGGCGCAATTATATCAACGTTTAGAGATATTCTGAGGCAAAATATCCCCGAGAATCGATCATCAACGATTCTATAAAGAGTGAAACGTTGTTGCAAGAAGAATCTATCTATATATAAAATTCTGTGACTTCTGTTAGTCCCACACACCCTGCAAAATAAGCATACAGTACATTAACAGATCGAAACAGAATTTTAAGAAGAGCAACCAGGTAAGGGGATAAAAAGTACAGTTGGTTTTATTTGTCTTTGTAGCATAGTACAATAAATTTTCATTAATATTTTGGGAAAAGTTAAAGTTTTATTATTTAACATACAAAATGCCCCACTATTTTGAAAACAGCGATTAAAATAACATACAATTATTTAATAAAAATGAATTTTTTTCCATATCTTTTTGTAAGTTTTTATATACAAGAATCAATTTTCCAGTTCGCCCTGTATTTGCGAGAACTATAAACAAATGGCAAAGGTCAAACGCTTCAAAAATATGGAGTTTAGCCCCAGAAAAAATATTTACGTATGGCCAACTGTATGTTTCTTGTTCAAGTAATCCTAAGAATTATTCTTCGGTGTTAAAAAAAAAAAAAAAACAATTTCTTAAATACTGTTCACCCTGAAGACCTATAAAATTATTTTTTTTTTTAATCTTATCACCCCAAGCAAGGCTGGAAGCCACTAGCGCGCAAGGGGTTACAGAAGGTTTGGAGGAAGAGCAGATAGGAGTCGTGAAGGAGGGGATGTTTAGAAAGATAGTGGATCGATCAAGGCAAGGGGGTTACAGAAGATTTGGATCGAGAGCAGAAAGGAATGAAAGGTGAAAGGGTGTGGATAAGAGAAGTGTTGCTGCAAGAAGTTTTGAGTTCAAAGATTTTCTTCTACTAGATTGGTTGCCTACCAAGACAAGAGATCCCAGTCTGTACAGCTATTAAATCCCAGGTAGGGATGAGACGCCAAGATCAAGGCAACTGGAGATGTCGATTGGCGTTACACTTAAATAGTTGGAGATTATATTTCTCAGGGAAACGGGAATAAGGAAGGGAGTTCCACAGGCGAGATGTGCGAGACATGAACCTATTGGAGTAGAAGAGACGTCTACATCTAACAGTTTCAACGGTGAAGGGATGGGAACGGGATGCCAGCCTCGTAGGACGTTTAAATTCATGAGGCCTGGGAACCAGCGAAAGCAGCTCGTCGGAGCAATTACCGTGAAAGTATTTGTAAAAAAGACAGAGCGAGGCAACGGCGCGTCTGTAAGAGAGCTACTGCAGACGAGATGACAGATCAGGGCCAATTACATTGCATATCCGTCTCTGGATCTTATCAAGAACCCTGAGGCAAACAGCAGGGGCTCCAGACCATATATAGCAGCAATACTCCATGCAAGGGCGAAAAGAAATTATTAAAACGCGCAGTAGATTTTTTCTCAAAGTAATTTCGAAACAAATCAGTTTATTCAAATTTGATCGATTTTTTTGCGGAATTTAACGAAATATAGCGTTTTTAAATCTCAACAAAAATATTAGCGATAAGTTTAAAAATAAAATATTAGCGATAAGTTTAAAAATAAAATATTAGCGATAAGTTTAAAAATAAAATATTAGCGATAAGTTAAAAAAATATTTAATACTGTGAAGATTTTAACGTGCATCAGCGTGTTACCAAAAAATTCTAGTGTATTATAATTTTGTATATTACGCCTTATATATACGTCAATATTTTAAGCATATTTTCGAATTCAAGTTGCTAATATATCGATGTTTCCTTTTTTTTATCTGATTTTTATTACATTTTAAAATATTTAACATTTGATCCCAAACAAATTTTAAACATGGCCGCAATGAAAAAAATACAAGCTTTAGAAAATCATTTTGAATTGAATAGGGATTATATCATCGGAATTCCACCCAAGCCGAAAGTGTGGAGCACCCTGTGAGGATCGAATTCACTACTCAGTTGTAATTGATCTATCGAGACAGGCATGTTAAGATTGCAGTGTTTGGGGAAGCAACCGCTTGGAAATCAGTTCCACGAGGCAGTGGTTTGTGGAAAGAAGCAGCTTGAGCGGCTTTCCGATAAACGTTCTTCTCGGTTCTGCTATCTTTTAGCTCCGTGTCAATAAGCTGCCAAAGAATATATTCCTGTCTGTAATGAATATCTATGCGGATGGCACAACATTTTATAGGTGAGCCTCCAAAATCTGGATGACCTAGCAGCTGATCTCTCCTTTGGCTTTGACATGGTGACTCGAAACCATAAGGACTGGTTTCAAAAATTTAAGAAATACCAAACTCAACTAGCACCATGCCTCCATAGCCGAGCAGACGCTTAACTTTCACTTATCGTGATGGATGGAGTTCACTCAAAGACATTACAGGACAAGCTCACCCCAGAACTCAAGTGAGAGTCATATATTTCATCGACTGCTTTGCAAGATTGAGCGATATGCAGAGTTTTTAAATTTCGGCAAAAATGTTTGCGATAACTTCAACAATACTCAATACTGTGAATATTGCCAAAAAAATTTAGTAAGTGTAAAAAAAAATATGAAGCAATGTTGATGAAATATATAATTAGATGAAAAGTGAAATTCTTTCAGTGATTTCAAAAAGAAAAAAGACATCCTTCCACAAACCGAGGATTATTTTCTTTGTCTGTGAGTGCGAACAAATCATTCAAATTTAGAACGTCCTATCTGCCAGGAATCAGCTTATTGTATGAAGACTGTATTTGACATTCTGTCAAACTTTATAAAAACGTTTAATCACTCGAGGCCAATCTCGAAGAAAACAAAGTTGGCACTTCGACGTCAAAACTAAAATATTAAAGATATTTTGTGGTTAAATAAAGGGTAAAAGTATTTCCAAATTTCTGTAGATACTATTTGAGGGAATCTTTTTCCCCATAAAAATGTTTTATTTTAAAGATATTGTAATGCTTTTTTTTCTCTCAGAATTTATTTTGAAAGATAAGGTGTATTGTCGGAATACTGAGAAGTTTGGGGATCTGTGCTTTTCCTACGATGGATAAGCGTGTTAAATTCAAATTCTTGTCTAATTTGTCTTGTTCACTTTCGCACAAATATCCTTGAGATAGGTATTGCAAAATAAATGAGGTGTGAGCTGAGGTTGCAGGAAACACTTAATTGAGTGCTAAGAATTACAAGATAACAGACAGAGAAAGGAAAGAAACGGGAGGAAACAAAATAACACCGCTTTAGAAACTACGGCATGCTCTGGACGGCACGCCAGGCAGCACGCCAGGCAGCACGCCAGGCAGCACGCAAATTGCACTGTAAAATCCACCACGGGAACGTTTTCACAAGACACCGAGTCTCGCCAACTGACCACAGGGGGTTTTCCAGTCGCTTTTACTGACATGAGACAGTTGACCATGTCCCAGGTCTGGACAAGTTGCAAAGAGGCCCGTATCTGGATATGCCAAACTGTTATGCTGCTAACCGGGAAAATCTGGATGTATCTCGTATATTTGCATGCGACTCGGGACCTCTTTTGCGTCTGTACTGATTCGCGTCCCCCACAATAGGAATGAATCCTTCTCCTCCCACCCCACTTATGGGTTTAATGGCAAAATATTCTGCGTTTTCCAGGCTTGGATGGAAGCCAGTCTCGTATAATATCATCGCTGAATTCAAAGCCGTGGAGAATATAACGGGAAACTACTCCTAAGAAATCTTTGTAATTCACTGTGCAGAGCTATAATTATCTCCGTCCCGAAGGAATATAGCATTTATAAAGCAGCTTCATTTTTAAAGCAGCTTCTGGAATGGCTTGACTGTGTGGTCTTTGTATGACACTCTCTTTTGTAGTTATGACAAATGAAGCTGGAATGCGAAATGAAAGTCTGAAATTGCTCTCTCTCTCTCTCTCTCCTTCGCACTCTGTGTCTGTCTGTCTCTGTCTCTGTCTCTCTGTCTCTCTCTCTCTCTCTCTTCTGATATCCAACAGTTGGTCTCGATTCTTCCCGCCCTTCATGTCTTCTCCTTGAACAGGGTGACACCAGCCGCCGCGATAGTTACAAGCTGTTCCCAGCTACCAGAGTCGATGCCTGTGAGTTCCAGGCGTCTCTTGCAAATGTCCTTTTAGTCTAGTGCGGGGTTTCCTACCATGTCCTGTGGCCTCCTAACTGTAGATGATGTCGTTGATTTTTTTTCTTTCTTTTTTTTTTCTTTCTTTTTTTTCTTTTTTACCTGCACAAGACTTCTCGAATTCTCTAAATTCAATCTGGCCATTGTTTATTGAATTGTGACAGGTCACATTTTCGGGTTAATTTTTAATTTTCTTTTAGTATAAATTAACCATATAAAAAGCATATTTTCAAGGGACATAACTCTATATGTATTTACTTTTAATTACATCGTCAGTCACGGAGTTTTCCTCTTTTTTAGAGGATTAAGCAAAGAGGAACCCTTAACCTGTCTGAACTATTCTTTGCTAGTCAAAATAATACTGCATGGACGATATTTTAATTTCTTATTTAAATTTTATTATGAATCTTAATTCTTAAGTTAATGACTGAAAAAGCTCATGGCGAGTTCTACGACAATAAAATGTCCGTAGAAATTCCACTATCGAATCTTTAAATATTTGACCTTAATTTTTTTTAAATATTACAATAACAATCATAAATATTGAATACTTGTCGTTATTTTAAGAAGGTTAGAAACTGACAACTCTTTCTATTTCACTAAAACTCCTGTTAAACACTCCTATCTTCTCTTCTTTCTTTCTTTCATTTTCCTACTGAAACCAAGTAGCGTCTCTCTTTTCCCGCGATCAAAATAGAATAGTCCATTATCTCTGAGGTATTAGCAGTAAACGTTAAACACGTTTACCTTTTCTTTCTTTCCTTCTAGCCAAACCGATACCTTTTGAACATTTCTCTCAATAATATTTTAACAGTAATCCAGCAGATGATGTTATTTCATTTGATATATAGGGATTTGATTTTTGACGATTGCCTTACTAGGTTTCCGTCGTTTGATACTGTGCGTCTGAAAAAAATAACACTTCTATCGCTGGTGACATAAACTCTCGGCTTTTTTAGATCAAAGTGTAGTATTTGTTCTTATCAGCTAAATCTGATTTTCTCTCTCCCTATTTCTATCTTCCCTTCTTTTTTTCTTTTTTTCATTTCCCCAATGAAACCAGATAGCTTCTTTTCCACATTTTTCCATTCGATAAAAATGCGAAATAATTCAGGAAGTAACGGTTGTGTTAAATAACTATTGTAGCATACCTACGGACGATAATGGGTATGTTCCCATTTACATAAATACAGTAGTAAATACTGTATGTTGGTCTACAGTTCGAGATTCTGCATTCCTAGTCTATTTTCACATCAAGACATTGGTATTGATTGACGTGCATTAGACAACACGAGGACAGTTTATTGGAACTTATCTTTTGTTAAGTTTATTTCTGTTTTGACAAAGTTTCTTTTTTGATTACATTGTATCTTTTTCAGTTTTCTTACTCTCTTTTCAACGGCGGAATTATTTAATTTTCGTTTTCAGTAATAAAGGAAAATCTAGTATACCCACCCCTGTTATAGATAAGACCAATAAAAAGGACAACGACAAAGAAGCAAGCACTAGCATGGCGGCCGAAGTGATCGGTGTAGCGACGTGTGAATCACCCTCTGTCTGGAGTTCCCCCACCTCGAAATGCATGGTCAATGTAGCTGAGTTCATTGAGAAAGCCAGAAACGTACGCTCATCTGGTTACTGATGGTCGGCTTTTGGTAGACCTCGATACACAAGAACTCATTGCGAAAAGAACAGTGTCAGTCTTTGTGCTCGACAAGCTAACGCGAAAAATTTGTCGATGCACGAAAGGCACAGTGTTGAAAGCACTGAATACCTTGGAGGTGAAACCTCAACAAATTATTAAAGGACTAGGTTTCTTCATGTGGGACATACTGTTGTCCACGCCAGATGACTGTGTGGATGCAACGTCTCGTGATTTGATCACGAAAGACTACATCATTCGCACAGAATACCAAGGACGGCGTAGGACCAAGGTGACTATATATGAGATCCCTGATTATGTTCTTGGAGAGCATTTAGGGGCATATCTCATGCAGATTGTGATTGTCACTCCAGAATATGAGACAGGTGAGTGGGGGTTCTAGATAATGATAGATCAAGAAGCCTTCACCTCTATTCCAAACAGCTTGGAGATAGGCAGGCAACACCACCCTGTCATTGTGACATGTAGGAAACAATCTTGTTGGAAGTGTGGTGAGATTGGTCATCTCGCCCCGTCCTGCCCAGAGAAGAATGCCTCTGGAGTCTCACCTAATTCTGATACCCCTCGAACTGATACTTCTTGTTCCGTGGCGCCTGTAATGTGCCTATCTGCGACTGGCACCGGTGGAGGAAAATCCCCGTTTGGTTCTCTTCCAGAGGCCACATTCGCTGCCAAAAAGAAAGCGGAAGATAAGAAGGAATGGCATGTCGTGGTTAGAGTAAGAAGGAAGACCCAAGCTGTGGGATTTCAGTCCCTGGAACCCCCCCATGAGCAAGGACACTAACAGTCCCAATCCCAAGGGTGATACTCCTGCCCAAAAGCTGCAAGATATCAAAGAGATTTTTTCACAGATATCAATCTTCCTATATGACAATGTATTCAGAATAATTTCTTTACATATATCAATCTGCCCCAATGTCAATGAATGCTGGAAAATTTCTTCACAGATTTCAATCTTCCTATATGGCAATGAACTTTGGACAATTATTCACAGATATCAATCTTCATCTATGGCAAAGGATGCTGGAGAATTTTTTCACAGATATCAATCTTCATCTTGGGCAAAGAACGTTGTACAATTTATTCACAGATACCATTCTTCCTGTATGGCAATGAATGATGGACAATTTCTTCACATATATTAATCTTCCTACATGGCAATGAATTCTGTATAATTTCGTCACAGATATCGATCTTCCTATATCTAAATGAATGCTGAACAATTTCCTTACAGATATCAATATTCCTATATAGCAATGAATGCTGGATAATTTCTTCACAGATATCAATCTTCCTATATAGCAATGAATGCTGGAAGATTCCTTCACAGATATCAAACTTCCTATTTGGCAATGAATTCTGGACCATTTCTTGACACATATCAATCTTCCTATATGGCAATGAACGTTGGATAAGTTCTTTACTGAAATCAATCTTCCTCGATGGCAATGAATGCTGGACAATTTCTACACAGATATCAATCTTCCTATATGCCAATGAACGTTGGACAATTTCTTCACAGATATCAATCTTCCTACATGGCAATGAATTCTGAAGAATTACTTTACAGATATCATCTTACACTATGTCAATAAATGCTGGACAATATTGTCTTCACAGATATCAATTTTCCTACATGGCAATGACTGCTGAACAGTTTCTTCACAGATATCAATCTTCCTATATGGCAATAAATGCTGGACAATTTCTGCACAGATACCAATCTTCCTTTTTAGGAATGAATGCTGGACAATTTATTCACATATATCAATCTTCCTATATGTCAATGAATGCGGAACAATTTCTTCACAGATATCAGTCTTACTTTATAGCAGAGAATGCTGGACAATTTCTTTACAGATATCAATCTTCCTACATAGCAATGAATGCTGGACAATTTCTTCACAGATATCAATCTTCCTACATAGCAATGAATGCAGAACAACTTCTTTACAGAAATCAATCTTCCTATATTGCAAATAATGCTGGACAAATTCTTCACAGATATCATCTTTGTTGAGTCTTGACTCAATGTTGAATCTCGCCTATTGCATGGAATAATAATGCAACACAAAATGTACTTAGAACAAGAATGTATTATAACAAGAAAGTGTACACAATAAGTACATATAGTATTTCTGTATATTTCTGGGAAGACGTTCCTGGAGAATGTGTTGACTAGTCGCAGTCGATCAGAGTCTCTAGTTGGATCTCGTGATTCCATCTCCTCGTCTTCCGGTACCAACCACTATTTATATAGTTAGTAGTCACCTATGCAGATTAGGTGGATCCTACCACAACAATCTTCAAATATGGCAATTAATGCAGGACAATTTCTTCACAGTTGTCAATCTTCCTATATTGCAATGAACGTTCGACAATTTTTTAGCAGATATCAATCGTCTTATATAGCAATGAATGCTGGAGAATTTCTTCACAGATATCGATCTTGCTATATAGCAATGAATTCTGGACAATTTCTTTACAGATATCAAACTTCCTATATGGAAATGAATGCTGGACAACTTCTTTACCGATATCAATCTTCCTACTTGGCAATGAATGCTGGTAATTTTTTCACAGAAATCAATCTTCATATGTGGCAATGAATGTTGGCAATTTCTTCACAGATATCAATCTTCCTATATGGCAATGAATGTAGAAAGATTTCCTCGCATATATCAATCTTCCTATATAGCAATGAATGCTGGACAATTTATTCACAGATGTTCTTCACAGATACCAATCTTCCTATATTGCAGTGAATGATGGAGAATTTCTTCTTATACATCAATCTTCCTATATGCCAACGAATGGTGGTAAATTTCTTTAGTTATCAATCTTCCTATATAGCAATGAATGCTGGAGAATTTCTTCACAGATATCAATCTTTCTATATGGCAATGAATGCTGAACAATTTCTTCACAGATATCAATCTTTGTATATGGCAATGAATGCTGGACAATTTCTTTACATATATCAATCTTCCTATATGGCAATGAATGCCGCACGATTTCTTCACAGATATGAATGTTTCTATGTGACAATTATTGATGAACAATTTCTTTACAGATATTAATCTTCCCATATGGCAATGAATGCTGGACAATCTCCTCAAATATCCTGCTAAATGACAATGAATAATTGCTTCTTTCATCAATATTCTTACATGACAATAAAAGTTGGACATGTTCATCACAGATATCGTTGTCGTTTTTCTTTTTTCTCTGGATTCAATTATTATGTCAGGCGACTTCTATCATGTCACTTAGTTATGTGCCATATGTGATACACGCTTAGGCGACCATGTATCTTTCGATACATGAGTGACGAGTCAGATTTTTCCCGCAGTATGTTTCATTTTTTTCTGTGGTAGACCAGTTGCCATCCAAGTCTATAGAACCTTGTCTGTTTTGCGTTTTACACATAATTGTGGTGGTGGTGTTGGAGGGAGAAACGGATTCATACCTTTCCCAGGGGTATTATCTGGTAGCAAGTCTTTTTCTGTTTGTCCACTAAGACCATACCTGGTTTATTTACCCTGAGTTTGTCACTCTCTGTATCGGAACATCCCTCCGGATTTTCCCTTTGCTATTCTCCAACCCTTTCATCTGCTCATAATACCCGTCACTACATTCACGCTCGCACTTTCTATACAATTTCCAATGGAATTTATCATATTTACATTCCTTATACTCATTCTGAGCGATAAACTGGTATTCTGATATTATGTCACTAACAGTCAAGTCTCTTTTTCATCTTTGAGGAGATTGCCCAACATGCACTGCCATAAAGAAGAACCTATACTACATAAAATTTCAGTACTCTTTTCTTTGTGTCTTAGAAAATCTTTATTAATACTTTGCTTAGTTTTTGGAAGATATCTTCCGCTCCCCAATGCGCATTTGGATTTCATTGTCGCAATCTCTGTCTTTTGTCAAAAGACTTCCCAATTATTTTAATTTTTGTCCTTGTTTGAATTTGTAATTTGAATGTTGGTCTGTTTCTTTTTTTTAACAACCATACATTCTGTCTTGTTGTAATTGATGTTTAGTTCTTTTTTTCTTAATTTCATTCACTACATTCGGTAAGAGGTCTTGTCGTTTTCTCTCTGTGACTGCTATCAACACTGTGTCATCTGCATATCTTATGTTTTGTTAAGATTGTAGCTGCCAATAGTGAATTCTGGCAGTACTAATTCTCTCAGAATCGCCTCATGGTATAGATTGAAATGGTCTGGCGAGAAGGCGCATCCTTGTCTTAAACCCCTCTCTATTTTTGTTGTTTATTAAAAAAATCGTGTACAAATAGCAAGTCCTGGAATGCCTTCTCGTCCAGTAACCTGTTCAGTTTCTCATAATCAGCCAACTTAGAAAAACTTATCTGGCGTATTATTTTAATCATTTCATCCCAAGTAAGGCAATAATGCCACTAAGACGTCGGGGTTTAATCGGAGTGAAAGAGAATAAACCAACAGTATTCAGGAAGACGGGAGATGGCGATTGGTGTTGAATTTAAGTTTAATCAAGCCTGGACAAGTCTACGGCCAGTATAAACTATGCTACGCAAACTTGAACACCTTAAGAGGCCTACACGATCTCTCCTAGAAAACTAGAAATCTGTCAATATAATCAGAGAACTGGATAGAACCCGAGCTACACCTATTTGCTCAAGTTCAAATTAATTCCTGAGGACGTCATTTCTAAATATCGGTTAGCAAATAAGTAAAAGAAGGTAATTACGTGTAAACCGAGAGAAAAAGATGGCCTCCTCTGAATTGTTAACATATTTTACAATGTCTATTTCTGACCGAAAAGACAAAAAAACATACGAGGGAAGTATTTAAATTTATAGCTCGAGAAACGTAGTCGTCTTTTATCAAACGGTTTACGTAACACAGGCACAGAATTTATTAAAACTTCCATTGTCTAACGGTTGAGTATGTAATAACCTCCCAACATTCACCAAACTACCACCAGAACCAATAGCGTCAAATAGCGTAACTCTCTGACCCACTATACTATCTACTGCCGATCTATTTATATATTTATTCGCCTCGCCAGCCAGCTATTAATCATTTCATATATGTCCATCATAACCCGATTTCATATATATCTCGTAGACAAATTTGTTAGTATCGTGAGTTTGAGACTCACTAAATGCCTTAGTAAAGTGGCAATCTGTGATTCTACTAAGCTTAACCTAGACTGACAGAAGGCTGATGTTAGTTACTAAGAAACAGAACATTAGGTAAAGAAAAACCTATAAAAGTATTTGTTTTGTAGCGCGTTCACGTCGCTACTGTATGTGACATACGGTCGAAGTTTAAAGTGAGTTTAACGGCAATACCGTGGAAGAATTGCCCAAGACCTCTCGGCACTTCTCCTTTTAGGGACGACTCAGACGCCGGGCAATAAACCCATCCACTCTCGAATGAGAGGTACTGCCTGGTAGGAAGCCCCCCCCCCCCGGGGGGTGGCTTTGGGCTTAATATATTCGATACTTCATAAGGATGAAGAGTGTTCCAATAACTTGGACCGATTTTAAATGTGAATAAAGTTTAAGCATCTGATGATTTTTTTCTTTTCCTTTCAGATGTAACAACTTAAGTCTTTGTGAATTTCGACCATGGAAAGATTAACAATCAATCAGCGTGTTAAATTTATCGAAGTCTATTACGAAAATAAACGTTCAATCAGAAATGCAATGAGAAGTTTCCAGGTCGCATCATCTCTCGAAACAGCGAAGTCAATTGGCCACCACGGTCGTACGACTTGACACCTTTAGATTTCTTCCTGTTGGGTCATCTCAAAAGTAAGGTCTATGCCAACACGCCAACAACAATTCAACAGCTGAAGGGTGAGATAATGAGACATATTGATGAGATCTAAGAGCAACTATGCAGAGAGGTCATCAAAAATTTTGACCATCGAGTGGAGGTGTGCCGCTGAAGCCTTGGTGGACATTTGGGCGATATTATTTTTACAGATAATTGCCATGACTTAAATAACATGATCCAATACAGAAATAAATAAAGTTTAACCAATAACACTGATTTATTTACTGTTGACTTTGATCCGTCTTAATGAAACAGCCTTATATATTCTGATCGTGTTTATCATCATGAGTCGCAGTGAGTCCGATTATGAACTCATATAACTTATTTTCACACTATTTATTACGATCTTGAGCAAATGCATTTAGTGTCTATTATTCACGAGTCAGTGTCCACAGAAATGTGTTACCGTCCATTTCTGTTTCGTCTATGTTTAACTCCTATTCAGGCACCATATCCTCAAGACATAGACGTTTTAATGTGTCTTGATCGTTTCAAGAATTTGTTACGGATGTTATCGACCAGTGAAAGCAAATCGGCTACAGTACTAAGAGCGATCATTACCCCTTTGTGTATCAGCTTGCTGAATGCTTTTGAGTCCAGGTTACATGAATGAAGAAAAACATAGAAAACAACTGAAATGTAACCATTTGGTGTTTAATTTCTAAAAGAAATAATTATTTAAACCAGAAATAAATAAAAAATGGAATATACCTACATTTTCAAAAACTTTAGATAACCCCAAAATAATCAAGAAAAGTTAGCCAAAAAAAGTCCTGTCTATGACACAGAAAATAACTTTGTCACATTCTCTGTTGACACAGAGAAAGAGAAAGAAGAAGGAAAAGGAATAATGAGAGAGTATGGGGAGACAAGAAAATGTGAAGAGAAGAAATAGACACAACATCCGACGCATGTTCACACACACCTACACATATACACACACATACACAAGCGTACAAACACACACGAGCGTGCTCACGCACACAGACACACACACACACACACACACAACAACGCAGACACAAAAAGAAGAAAAAACAAATTAACATCAATAAAAAGCCCATAAATAATTTTATTAACATGATATAAAAATAATGGAAAAAAAGAGAATTTGCTCATAGTTCCTGACGAGTGGACAGAGCGATTACAAAAGTGTTCGTCTACGAAACCGTGGTGTGGGAGTGATGAATAATACATAAATCAGCTAAGTGACAAATTTTATATTTATATTAGTCACACACACACACACACACACACACACACACACATACACACACACATACACACACACACACACACATATATATATATATATATATATATATATATATATATATATATATTATGTTACTTTTTTAATTTTATACGCGTACACTATGTCGGTGTATAAAACCCAGATTATGCAATTTGTAAATAAAAAAAATATGGTCAAACTGATATCTGAGAAAAAATTCAATAATAAAAGAGAAAAGGATAAAAACATTATTAATCTGATGATCCGGTAGGTCAAACGTAGGTAAATGGTTTCTGGCTCTTTAGGTAGGTATTATATATATATATATATATATATATATATATAAATATATATATATATATATATATATATATATATATATATATATATATATATATATATATATATATATATATATATATATATAACAACAAAAATTCAAACTTATCTCATGATGGTTTAGTCTATTTCAGATCGGCATAACAATGCCAAACTTCATCAACCCTGAATGACTTTTGGAATTTCTGTCTGTACTTGTGGCTTTGAATTTATGTTAGATAGCATTCTTACACAAATGGACGCCTTGTTTTGGATAAGGATCTTGTATTCGTGACAAGGGGGGTCGTAAGATAACTATTTAAGTGGAAGTGATCGGGGGTCGGAGTTTATTTATGGCCCTAGCCTTTAGTTTTATGTATCTGGATTTCAGTTCCTGCTATGGGATGCTACTCTATGCCAACAACGAGTCTGTTTTACTAGAATTTACAGTAAGTGGTATTTAGAATAGACTTAGTGTAAATTCTATGAAAAGGCAAAAGAAATCAACCATACACCAAGGAAAACTGCAAGCGAGAAATATAATCAAACAAATGTAGATACTCACTGACACTGACTCTGTTTTCGGAGGGTGCGTTTAAGAAAGTCTGGAGTCGGTTTGCTGAAGGTAACATCGATCAGCTAAATAACAAATTTTATATTTGTATTAATTCTCTCTCACTCACTCTTTCTTTCTCTCTCTCTATATATATATTTAGGTATATATATATAAATATTAAGATATATATATATATATACATATACATATATCTATCTTAATATATAAATATATATATATATATATATAATAAAAAGACTTAAACTCTAATATTCCATGGTCATAATTTATTCCATTGGAATCGTAAATGTATGTGTATATTTACAACTAATATTATCTATCTGCATATATATATATATATATATATATATATATATATATATGTATATGTGTGTGTGTGTGTGTGTGTGTGTGTGTGTGTGTGTGTATATATATATATATATATATATATATATATTAGGGTAGGTCGATTTTGGAACTGTAAAAATAATTACTCGAGGAAAGTTGAAAAATAACGTCATAAATTACCACAAAAAATATTTTTCTTCAAAACTTTTTATCTATTTGAGGAATCGAACTTAAAGACAAAATATATTGCGATTTTTATCCTCATATCGGTGTCACCGGAAACATGTGTATGTTAAATTAAAACCGAGTCTTAACGAAAAGAAAAGAAGAAAAGTTTATTATCTATTCTCTCAATAAATTAAATTAAATTACTAAAAATAAAAAGTAAAACACACTAAAATATTTAGTTTAAAATACAAATACCTACTTATGAACGGCGTCTTTTTTACTGGATATTTTTTCGGTATTTACCGGTAGTAATTACCTCCCCTTGCAAGTTCGTTTTATTTTTTTTTACTGTTTCAGTTTACGCTTTTAACTAGCACAAATATCTATTGTATTTTTCATCAAAATAAACTTAACTATTTACAAAAATACAACTTTTTTAATTATTGTAATTTGTTTATATTTTCAAAATTAGTGTTTTATTAAAAAGCCTGTTTACAAGCTAATCCTGGAACTAACTCTACTTTTATGTAAATAAACATTACTTTTAGATTAAAATTTTTAATTTAATAATGCATTTCAAACTTTATTTTCCAATTTATTTTGAAAAATATTTTTGTGTAATTTCTGATAATACATATATTTTCTTTGTCAGATATTTTAATAAAAATGGCAGGAAAAAGCATCCCAAAGAGCCTAGCATACCGTGGAATTTTGATAAGGCTATATAGCCTTATCAAAATTCCACGGTATGCTGTTGAGTTGATCAGGGGTGATGTATCTTCCATTCTTGAAGCCAGCCTTGCCAATGCATTGCTCTTGGATTTGAGGCCTTCTTATCCCCAATATTAATATAAAAAGATATTTATATAGATTAATGTAAAATTGATAGAGCAAAGTCTAAAGTGAAAACAAATGCCCATCAACACAATGATGAAAAGGTGGAAAATCTTCGTATTGGAGTTGATGGGAGAACTGACAAAGACACACTAATATACAAGGAAATAGTGTAGGAAAATGGAGAAAGACTGAACAAAAGAGACCAGAATGCCGCTTGACTGTCACAAAGATGACATATGAAAGTGAATATCTGACATATAGGGTTCTTCCTAATATTGGTGCAACTGTTGTGGTTCTTGCCGAGCAAGTGACTGATGTTTTGCATGAATTCAACAGTGTGAGCTCTATCAAGGCTATCCTTGTTAACAAACCCTAATGCCAATTCAGGCTGTGAAGGCGGATTTGCTGCACCTCTAGAAAGAAATCTTCACACTATTGGTTGCTCCTTGCACCAAAATAAACTTCCGTTTAGAGCTCTTTTTAAACATGTAGATGGTACCACAAAAAACCCTGCCACATTCAATGGTCCACTGGGTTGATTACGTGCAAATGATTACCATAATTTACCCCAAATATCATTTTCATCTGTTGGCAGTCCTCTGGATTGTATTTTTAAAATTGAAAATGCAGATACCCTTAGTTGGGACCAAAGACTCCTTTATGAATATACAGTGGGTATTTCTAGAGATAAGGTGGAATCTAGATTTGCATCATGGAAAATTGGTCCATTAATCCAGGCAAGGTGGTTAATCTTTAGGCATCAGTCTGATGTGTTTATGGACTCATGGTGCATACCCATGAAACATTTCAACCAAATTCCACAGTTTAATAAATTTTATTGTAAATGTATATGCCATTTGCTGGTTCGAACATAAACGAAATAACAAGTTCCACAATCAGCAAATGTATATTTCCAATATGATCCAAAGGATTAGGAAGCAACCATGTGAAATCCAACAGATCCCATTGAAAAATATACAATACAATGCTTTCGCCTTACTGCCTAAAAATATCTTATATTCAATGGTCAAATCTGATGAACTGGAAGTGAGGGAAAAAGCTATAAAAAGAATTTTGGCCATTAGGTTAGTAAATATTTATTCATATAAAACTGACTAAATTAGTTATGCCGATTTATGGAATCATTTTAAGGATTTTATCTAATTTCACCATAAATATTAAAGCAGTACAGAGTGCATTTTTTTTAAATAAATGAAATTAATTTTAATATTCTTTCAAAAGTGGGGAGTAAACCAAGAAAAGATTAAAAAGAATCACAACTATCAATTTTAAAGCTATGAACTGGACACAGTTAATACATCTGTCATTAAGTGGTGTTTGTGAACCCCCACTCACAGAAGAATTTTCTGAAAATGAACTTCGGGAATAATTATTAAATGGTACGATGCTTGATTTGCCCACACATTCTCAAGGCGTGTAACGGGCAGTCAAGTTAACAACAGAAGCTTCCCAATCTGTGTATGGCTTTGAAGGAATGCACCAGCACATAATAGCAAAACCTTTGTGTCAGAAATTGAGACCATCAATTTGGTCTGAAGGCTCTTATATGGAGCTATTTGATTCTATATATTAAGCCCTATTAAACTATTCCTTATTTTCCATATTTGTTTGTTTGTTGAATTTTCATTCAAAACAGAAAAAATCAAATTTTAATGTATTCAACTAATACTGCTTAATTCATGAGGTTAAAAACAGTATTTCAAACTCGTCACTGATAAGAGGGGGGAAGATTTTCAATTTGAAGTTTACTTATAATTTCTTCATTTTATTTCATTTTGATAAAACAAAATAACAACATTCCCGGATTTAAATAGTGAAATTGTTTTTTTAATAAATATTTAGTCCAAATCTTGCAAAATCGTGGATTTTTCAGTGCATTTTTGTCTACGATTTTTATGACAAATTCTCAAAAAACTGTTGAAGTGTCAGATCTAATTTTTTGTATCAGTACTTAATAGGTCTATACACAATTTTCGGTACATTATTCTTTTTGATATTTTTAAAAAAGTGAAAAATCAACCTACCCTAATATATATATATATATATATATATATATATTAAAATATAATTTTAAGGTATCCTATATTTATGGGTAAAAGTGCACATTATGCTAACACACCGAGGAGAGACAGTGTGATTCACACACACACGCACACACACACATATACACACAATACACGTGTACAAACACGCGCATGTATACACCCACGCACGCACAATAACACATAGATAGACACAAAAGAAAAAAAAACACCTAACTAATAAAAAGCGCATAAATTATATTTTCAAATTCAAATGAGTAATGTTGTTCTGATAGCTCCTGAGGAGTGGACCGAACGATTGCCCAAAGAGTCGGTGTGTAGTTGGTGTGCTGAATAAACATAAATCAGCTAATATAGACTGGACCTTTATCCCAGGATGGCAACCAGTCTGAGGAAAAGAAAACACAGATTTCAAAACCATGGCGCCTCTATATTTCTCAAGTAGTTATTGCAATCCACATATATTAAAAGAAATGAAGCTATGTAGACCAATGATCACTCAAGAGCTGTACGTTGCTCACGATCCGCGGGTAAGTCATTTCTGCTATCGAGGATTACATGTCTATGATAATCTTGCAATCGCACTGGGTAAATTAGCACCCATCAATCTCGAACAAACACATCTGATTTCACACCATTCATTGAGAAAGCGTTTTTAACATCTACCATTCATTAGTTAGTGAGCACAGAATTATATTATGCCTCCATCACTGTTTTAGTCTTCCTCTACTTATTCCCATGCACTACACCATCAACATACTATTTAGTGAATCCAGCACTAGATTATTCAAATAGTTTCCAAGATTTCCTACGGTTGGTATCGAAGAATGAATGTAAATTGTTTTACATTTCTAAGAGTAATTATTTTTATTTTGTCTATCAGCTTGTGATCTGTGTCATATGGTTTTGAAATTATTCCACTTAAATCAATCTAAGCCATATGAAATAACTGGGAATGTGTCGATAAAATATATCTTCGTTTTAGTGTGCGTTAGTTTTGGTGTTTTTTGTTTTTAGTGTGGATTAGTTCACTTGTTTTCTGTATAGCTTTATTTTTTTTCAAAAGGCCAGCGTAGCATTATTTGACGTTTTTGGTCAATTTGACGTTGTGTAGTGTTTAGCAAACTCGTGTCTCTAGATCAATTACGACTGTGTAGTGAGTTCAATTCTGTAAATTCTTAGTCGCTCATGCTAGTCAGCTTCTAAAGAAAACACAAAATTAGTCACTCGATCAATTTTTGTTCCGTTTATTTCAATTTTAAGTTGTAGGTATGCTTTGTCGACTACATGAAACAGTCGCAACGTTTAACACGACTGTTACGTATAGTTGCAGTTCAATAAAAATGTTCATGAGGTAGACAGTTGATTTTTTTTCCGAACATGGATTCTCCACAAGAGTCCAGGATGATTTTCAAGTTTCAAAATCGTCTTGCAAAAAAACAGTAATGGACCAACATGTTCATAGCATAGTTACTACATAAATAATTAAAGCAAATGTTAATTCAAAACGATTTGCAGCATTCTCAGTTGTCAGCTGATATCATGGACACATCGTTTTGACAATAATTGTCTTGACAAAAAAACACAGCAGAGTGGAATGGACCTCCTAAGAATCAGGTCAACCGACCCTGACAAAGAGGGGCAGCTGATGAATTACTTTTTTTTAGACAAAAGCTGACAGGGCAAGAAGGCTTGTCTCTATAAGAAAGTGGGGTCCCTATCAGCCTAAACCAGAGGACAGTTCGCCCGCCACGCGAAAGGAATTCCCGCGCTACTGAAACCGTCTGCCACCTCACCGTGCCTCAGTGTTCTTTCGCTTACGAAGAGGTTGCAACTGAATAAAATTTGCAGAGTTCTACAAATTTCGTCTCATGGATTTTGCTTTGGTGACGATCCACGAAAGCATTATTTTTCTCGCGTTACGCGACAAGCGCTCGATTAGAAGCTGCACCCTGCGAACGCACTTGATATCTGGTCTGATCTGCAGCGCTAGAGAGTACCCTCAATGAGGAGAAAGTTTTTTAAGTTGTACATTTAATTATCTATATAAACTCCATTGACATCAAGACACCTCAGTCAGCCACACAAGCCCCGGAAGAACTGAGGTTCTAGGAACCATGTCAAAGCAGATTCATGACCCTAACCATCTTATGCAGTTAGCCTTACATTGGGGAATGTAAAAATCCATTTCTTCGCCCCAAGCTGTGGGTTAATTAGTCAAATTTGTATGTGGAAATATCATTATCTCCAAAAGCTTGTTATTTAAATATTCACTCACAGAAAGAATTCTTTTTACAGTCCAAAATATTCTTACCGAGAAAATATTGATCTCCTCATTTTATTCAGTTATTTTATACCCCGTTGTTGTCACAACTCTCTTCCATCTCACAATTGCGTAACATGGTGATATCGAAGGCAGAATAATGCTTGCCGCTTCCTTTTGCACTGGGGATGTTGAGGTTACCCAGTCTCTCCTTTCAGGGATGTATTTGATTTTGATGTTATCTTCTTGCCTTTGCCTAATGAGTCAGGACCTACAACACAGCAGTGGTTTGAGAGTTTTCTTCTCCTAGACTGGGTGTCACCCAAGGATACAGGGCCCAGTCGGTCATTTTTCTCATAGCTGGTGTGAGAACGTTATTCCCAAGGTTATTAGCACGTAAGTGAATGTAATGAACTCGACTGGAATTCGAACTCGACCCTCCGATGCCTCAATCCAAGCCATTATTCTATCTTGTCTTCTTTTACGCTATTAATTATTTTTTAAATTAGTACTTTCAAACGGTTTTTAAGGTTAGGAAAGAAAACATTACAATTTGCTGAATCAGGTGGATTTCTAAGGGATTTGCTGATCAAATTTTGCACTAAATTTTTAGCTAAATTTATTTCGTAAAAAATAGAAGTTTATTTACACTATTTACATTATTCCGACTGTTATCCTCATCTTCATTGCCATATTCAAAACGTTTCGGCCGTTGTACGCTCCGGCCTTCTTCAGGTGAGGGGAATTTAGAGCGAACCCTTTATTTCGTCACCCGGGTTAGATTGATCTAATTCCACGTGCCATGCTTCTTCCGGATGTCTCAATTGTTTCCCTTTAACTCAACTCTCCAAGTTTTGTAGGGCTCACCACTGCTGTAGCCTGGTATTGAACTCACAACTTTTTGAGTCTAGTTACTGGATATAACCAACGTTTTTTCGACTAGGCCACGTGTCCTTTGAGTGGCTAAAGACATTGATTACATCCAGTGACTAGACTCAAATAGTTGTGAGTTCAATACCAGGCTACAGCAGCGGTGAATAAAAAAAAAAATTTGAAAGTTGAGTTAGAGGGAAATAACTTAGATATGTGGAAGAGGCATGGCACGTGTAACTAGATCAATCTACTCCGGTGGATGAAACAAAGAGTTGGGTTCGAAATTCTGAAGAAGGCCGAAGCGTACAACGACCGAAACGTTGTGAATATGCCGATGAAAATGAGGATAACTGTCCGAATAATGTAAACATTCAAATTACCTAATTTCGACTAGGCCACGTGTCCTTTGAGTGGCTAAAGACATTGATTACATCCAGTGACTAGACTCAAATAGTTGTGAGTTCAATACCAGGCTACAGCAGCGGTGAATAAAAAAAAAAAATTGAAAGTTGTGTTAGAGGGAAATAACTTAGATATGTGGAAGAGGCATGGCACGTGTAACTAGATCAATCTACTCCGGTGGATGAAACAAAGAGTTGGGTTCGAAATTCTGAAGAAGGCCGAAGCGTACAACGACCGAAACGTTGTGAATATGCCGATGAAAATGAGGATAACTGTCCGAATAATGTAAACATTCAAATTACCTCATCTCAAGAGATGTAGACACAACTAGAGGTTTATATCAAGATTCTAAGATGTCAACTAGCAAAACGTCCTCATCGTCGACGAAAACTGTTGCCATGACCTTTCCTCCCGATTGGCTTGCTCTTGCTTGGATTGAACACTTTTCATCTTTGGATAAGCATTTCTTGCACCGAGCCTTGGCTTCGGGATCCTAATGGTATAGCTAAATTTAGTCTCCAATTACAATCCGTCTCAGAATGCCTTCAGGATATTAATCTCATTTGTTAGAAAATTTCCATTGAAAACTGCCTTGTCTGTTGTTAACCTGAGCGCAACAGTTTTATCAGCAAATGAGCACACGTATTACTCAATCTATCAGCTAAAAATGTGGACTGCACCAACTGAGATATCAAGGTTCATAGCTGTTAATCGTCTGTACGTTAATAAACTTCGAGCAGCATCGAGGTTTACTTCACAAATTGATGTTGCAAGATTGCTGACCTCTTGGTTATATTAAACTTGATCTCAGCCGTTCTTGAAACTAGTTATCCATTTGAAAATTGCTGATTTATGCAAGGAATTATCGCCATAAAATTTTCTCCATAAACTTTTCTCATAGCACCAATAATGTCTTCGATCTTCAACCCAATTTTACTATAAAGTAGATATTAGTTGCTTCAATTTTGACAGTATACATGCCGTTAGGGTTCGGGTTAAACTGGCGTAGACTTCAGTCTGCTAGCTTTATCCCAAATGCTTCCGGTACAGAGAGGCCATGAGAATGTGACTTATTAAATGTTCATCCAATACAAGGTTCAAGAGCCACTCTAGGTAGAAGAATACTGAATGACTTTGTTTGATGGATGTAAGAGGAGGGAGTAATTATAGATTATGAAGATAACCGTTGACCTTAGATTTGAAGTGATTAAAAATAAAATTATAGTGATTTCGGAAGCATCCACGTGGGAGTCTGAGACACAAATAGAGGTTCTCGGGTTAAAAGCTGAGTGGAATTTTTTTCTTATTAATAGGACCAAATGGAATTAGGACGATGTGTATGTTGTATGGCGGGTTCTAAAAGTAAAGGTCTGAACTGGTGGATCTAGTAATGTCGCTCGTCTGAAGATTAGCCATTGAATTGCCGCCTTTCGTTTGCAGGGACGGTGCAGTAGGAATTAAAATAATCCATCCTGAGAAGGCTGCATAACTTTGTAGAGGCTAGGAAGTGGGGATTTGGAAGTTCCAGCCTAGATATGATCGCAATCTTTAGTCGAATTTGATTCTTGTAAACATAGATCATAGTAAATGAAATCAAGCATTTCATGGAACGACAGTTTTTACCAGCATCCTTAACGAGGGATCATATATATGTGTAGTATTTGAAATCTGGGGAAAATTGGAATTATTCGTGCAATAATTTTTAAATGAACCTTATTTTATTCAAGGTCGTGATCGACTCTTACGTTTTTACGACATTCCTTGAGCCAAAGACTTTACTTCTTAAATTCTGTATTAGAAAACATCATCATTTTTTTAGACTTTTTAATAGAAATATTATTCATTTAATTGAACATTTAAAACTGTTATTTATTTGAAGGGTCAGAAATAGGTTACATATCCATTTGCTTCTTGAAAACTTTCAATTTATTTGCGATAACGCTTTGACGAGGTGACTGATCCCATCATTGTGCAAAGGCGACATGTTTCTGGATGGCAATCTAAGACCTTTAACCATCATAATAATTCTCTTTTCTTGTGTTTCCTCGGTGTAATCAATTGGGAGGCAAATCTCTAATAGCAATCTTTAAATTGACTCTATTTTCAACGACTTCGGATAAATAGCAATTCAAAAGAGGTGGAGAAACGCGTTCAGTACAGAATTATGAGATTCTCAGTCAAAGACCGGAATATGGAATGAGAAAACGATGATAGCATTGTCAAGACGCGTATGTTGTTCGTGGAAAATTAAAGTATCATACAAAGATTGATAAATAAAAGTCCCAACAGAAATGATTTGACACATCTATCTATCTATCTATCTATCTATCTATCTATCTATCTATCTATCTATCTATCTATCTATCAGGCATTCTGTTTCTATCTATCTATCTATCTATCTATCTATGTCTATTCATATCTATCTATCTATATATCTATTTTTATCTATCTCTTATTGATTAATAGAATCTGATATAGAGTCTCGCAGCTAAAATGTCTATTCATATCTATCTATCTATCTATCTATCTATCTATCTATCTATCTATCTATCTATGTCTATTCATATCTATCTATCTATATCAGTCTGTTTTTATCTATCTCTTATTGATTAATAGAATCTGATATAGAGTCTCGCAGCTAAAATGTCTATTCATATCTATCTATCTATCTATCTATCTATCTATCTCTGTTCATATTTATCTATCTCTTATTGATTAATAGAATCTGATATAGAATCTCGCAGCTAAAATGTCTATTCATATCTATCTATCTATCTGTGTTTATTCATATCTATCTATCATATCTGGAATCAGACATATATCGACAGGATTACCAGCAATAGTAAGCATATACAAGGAATACTTCGAAGAAATGACATTAGATTCCACACCACTAAAGCCAGCCCTATGGCTGAGATACGTAGATGGCACCTTAATACTCAGGCCACACCAGGAAGAGGAGCAGCTATTGCTGGACCATGTGAGCTCAATAAGATCATCGATACAGTTCACAATGATGCGAGAAAATGACAACAAACCCGCCTTCCTGGATGTACTAATATCTCGAACAGTGCATAGGTACAAGACATCCGGATAACGCAAGCGAACATTCACCTGACAATACATCGACTTCGTCTTCCAGCAACCATATAGTGAAAAGAATGGGATCGTTCGCAGCTTACAACATCAAGCAAAAGTCCTAAGTGGCGTCCCAGAGATATATGATCAAAAAATGGTCAGTATAAACAGTATTCTACAATGTAACAACTGCCTTAGGTATATGTCAGCAATTCCAAAAAGGTGGGAAAGGGGGCTAGAAGAGGATAACGCCACTCAGAAAACAACTTCAGTCTGCCTGTGAAGGCATTATCGGAGAAATTACAAAAGATCACCGGTCCATATAACATCAGGGCAACATTCAAAAAGTTGTTCGACACTTCGCACACACCACTTCCGAGTAAGACCCCCATAGAGGAGAACATGACTAAGGACTATGTGTACGCCATCCCGTGCAGATGTGGAAAGAAATATGAATGGCAGACAGGCCGCCACCTTAAGGTAAGACTGCAAGAGCATCGTAAAGCCGTAACACGAGATCACCGCCACTGAGGTTGCAATAATAGACAGATAACATCACTGGAAAATACGAAAACTTAAGGAATCAACACATATTCTAGTCCACAAATATCTCCTAAACCGGCCAAGCATAGAAATGAATACAATATGGAAACTAATAATACAGAATGCTAGAGAAAAGCAATAACAAAAACAAAATTGCAATATGAGCTTTGGTAAAAAATATGTTTAATGAGACATTAAGTATATAAGTCCCAAAAATTCATATACAGATGTCCTCAAGGTCACATGGACCAGTGGATGGCTCCAGTGACTTGACCCAAGGAGTTGTGAGTTCAATATCTGGCTACGGCATTGGTGAACAAAATCTTGGAGCGTTGAGTTAAAGGGAGATAACTGAGACATCTGAAAGAGGCATGGTAGGTGGAACTAGGACAATTTACCTCGGTGACGAAATTATGAGTTCAATTCTTCACCTGAAGAAGGTCGGAGTAACAGCGGCAAATACGTCGTCAACGTGACAATAAAAATAAAGACAACAGTCCGAACAAAGTAAATAATGATTAATTATTTATAGAGGTTTTTATTAATTTAATGTCTTTGAAACTTGATTGGCAAAAATAAAAGTCGATTGTCTGGCATAGATATACTTTTAACTTAAAGCTTCTTCGTGTTTAACACGTTAAAATAACAACCTTTTCTCCAAGAAGTCAGAACAATCTGTTGGGATTGCTATGAGTTTGAATTTGTTATCAGAAGGTTTTAATATTAAGATGGTTAGTTTACGGGCATGTTCACCATATTAATCTACAACAATATAGAATATAGGCATTCAAATCAATCACAAGGCAATTGAATAAGAAACAACGGTAATTAAGGTTTCAATAAAAAACAACAGACATTTATGTACAATTAATATACAATTAGAAAACTTGTGGTTTGATAATGCAAGAATTGACCATGTATAAATTGGGTGTCTTATTGATTTACAGTTCAGAATTGTTCATGTGTTAAAGAACTGGTCAAATAGAGTAAAATGGAAAATATTACTTATACAGAAATTTGTGTAGTTTGTGTGCGTGATTAAAGTAGAGTATAAATGTCTTAACTTTCTAGAGTTGTTTACCTTGGATTGTTCTGTATCTATCTTTTGTTAAATACAATTTCTATTTCAGTAGTTAGTAAGAACACTTTTCTTAAAAAGTTGTAAGTGAATTTTGAGAAAATAATGTTGGTGTTTGAGTCAGCAGTTAACGCGCGAAAAGTTTCTTAAGTCAAAATAGTGACACGTGTGTATTTGTGTGGCATCTCTCTGAAGCTAAGTGACTGACTGGTGAATTGGGTCGAAATGGTCCTTTTTATTTGTTTTGGGAAACCAATATAGGCTCCAGGGACTTACCATAAAAATATGTTTTCGACAATTGTTACACATTTTGGTGTCGTCTCGACCAATAAAAAGTCGAGATTTGCAATGTGAGGTGTTGATTGGTTAAAATGATTTTGATGGAAGAGTGTATTATATTACGGGGGTGAGTAGAATATGTAGACGATTCTATCAAGCCTATCTTCTCGCGTTCCTTTACTACGAAGGATTTCCTGAAGTTTCTTTTATGTCTGCTACGAACACGTTGACATATGCATATGTAATGTTTTTAAGATTGTGGTCGTCAATAATGAATCCTAGTGACGCTTCTAATTCTCTAAGAATCGCCTCGCTGTATATGTTGAATAAGTCCGGTGAGAAGATACATCATAGCTTTATGCCATTTTCTAATTCCTTTCATTTACTGAATATAATTTCTAACCGTAAAGCTAGCATTTTACTTTCAGTGTAAGTCCTGAATTATTATAATATATTTTCATAAATAAACCAAGTTTAAATACAATTTCAAACAATTCATTGTGACGAATTTTATCAAACACTTTTGCATGATCTATAAAGCATATATATATATATATATATATATATATATATATATATATATATATATATATATATATATATATATTCATACGTCTTTTTGCATTTATATTGCTATTTCTGATATTATTCTGAGTATAAATATTGCATTTCTTGTTCCAGTGTCTATAACGAAACCATGAAGTTCTTGTACTATATCGGGTTTAAAGCTGCTTCTTAATACCTTACTAGTAATAAATAGGTTTATTGTTAGACTCTTGATAGTCTGCTACTTTGTTGAAATTAGCTTTGGCATGTTAAATAAAATATTGTGGGTGGACAGTTACACAAATACACACACGTTATTTTCTGTTGAACATTTCGGAGTTCAATTTTTTAAAAAGAAAATCTATATCGATGGTTAAAAGTTTTTGATTGATCTTGGTGTCTGTCGATTTGTCTGTTGAATCATTTGGCCAAATTATAATAAAAGAAAAAGAAGAAAAAGAAAATTGTAGACTTCAAGAAATGAGAGCAAAGTTGAACCTCATTCATTCAACATAAAATGTCTTTCTCTGAACTGATTGAACCTTCGAACCGTCGTTCAAGTACAATTGAGAGAAGGTCGGACGTAATGATTTTAGATGGATGAAATCAAGGCAAATCGGCGTGACATTTGGCGCCTAAAATCAGTGTGGAAGCAAAAAAGAAGGAGAAGAAAAATGAAGGAAAAAAAGAGAGTTAGAAGGAAAATTGAATGGAAGGACATTAAGAAATAAGAGAATGGGTGGAAAAAAAAAGAAAGATTGTAAATAAATAAATAAAGAAAGAAAGAAAGAAAGAAAGAAAGAATGAAAGAAAAATATGACAATGGCGAGGAAAGAAGGCAAAATTGAAGGAATACAGAAAAAAGGAAATCAGAAAAGAGAACATCATGAATTCTAGGGAGAAAGAAAAGAAAGAAAACATGAATGAACGGAAATTATGAAAACATCAAAGAAAGAAAAGACAAATGAATGAATGCAAAGGAAATAAGCAAAGAAAGAAAAAATACTGAAAATTAAAAAACGAAAAAATTGAGAATGAGGTAATGAAAGAATAAAAAAAGAAACTAGTGAAAGGAAGTAAAAAAAAAATAATGAAAAGAAGAGAAAAGAATGAAAAATTACAAGAAAGAAAATAGACAAAAAGAGAAACGAAGGAATAAGAAGTATAAAAAACAAAAGAAGGAAAGTAAAGAAAAGAGAAAAGAAAAGAAACATAAAGAGAAGAAGGAAAAAGAAGAAAAAAGAAGAAAAGGAGGAAATTAAAGAAAAGAGAAAACCATAAAGGAAGGAGAAGAAGGAAAAAGAAGAGAAAAGAAGAGAAGAAGGAAATAAAGGTAAGAGTAAAAAGAGAGACGAAGGAGAAAAAGGAAAAAAGAAAAGTAAAGAAAAGAAGGAAGATAAAGAAGAGAAACGAAGGAAACGACGGAAAAAGAAGAGAAAAATCAAAAGAAGGAAAATAATGAAAAAAGAAAATAATAGTAACGAAAGAGAAGAAGGAAAAAGGATATAAAAGAATGAAAAGGAAATTAAAAAACGAGAAGAAAGAAAAAACGAACGAGAAGAATTATTTCTTCTTCTTTTTTTCTATGAAAATTTCTCGGATATTCAGGCCGGTAAATGTTTTTTAGTACTGTTTATTATAAACAGAGCATTTACTTAAATACTAGTATCTATAAAAAGAATATTAAACATAAAAATGTCTTTAAATAATTGTCGGACTCTGTCCATCTCATAATGTGTGACGTCATTTGTTTACATTTGATACGCCATGAGCAGTTATGAATGTACGTGAGAGATTCATGGAAGATTGAAGTTTATAAGCAATAAATTCGACTTTGCCAACCGAACGATCCTCAGTGGCCGAATCGGTAAGGCACGATAGGCTATATGACGGTTCCGTATAGGATACAGGTTCGAATCCTGTCGGAAGACGAATATTTTTATGAAAATTTCTCGGACATTCAGGCCGGTAAATATTATTTAATACTGTTTATTATAAAACAGAGCATTTACTTAAATACTTGTATCTATAAAAAGAATGTTAAACATAAAAATGCCTTTAAATAATTGTCGGACTTTGTCCATTTCATAATATAAAACCAAATTTAACCTACTGGCGAAAAATGTTGACATAGATTTCGCGTCTAAAGGATAGTCGGGTTTTGAAGAAATCGGATGTCTAGCAACACTGATGAGCTGTGAAACAGCCAAACAGTCTATCTGTGCATGACTATATATATATATATATATATATATATATATATATATATATTATAATAAATTACAATAAAACATTTTACATCGCTACACAAAACTTTCATGTTTCAGTGTTAAAAATATACTTCTTCTGGCGATGTTAGATAACTTGAGATAAAAATGATTTATTAGGGAAATTTAAAAACAAATCTTTATCTATTTTCGTAAGTTATACCCTCCTCCCCACTTTGAACTTACGAAAAGAGATAAAGAATTGTTTTTAAATTTCCGTAATAAATCATTTCTATCTACCGTCGCCTGAAGAAGTACCATCTTAGTACTGAAACATGAAAGTTTTTGTTTAGCTATGTAAAATGTTTTTATTGTACTTTATTATAATAAAAATATTATAATAATATTTTGCTCTATTTCGTATTGAGTACTTAAAAAAATGCTACGATTTGTGCAATTTTACTATCTGTTTTCTCTCATATGGATAGACACACACACACACACACACACACATATATATATATATATATATATATATATATATATATATATATATATATACACGAATACGAGGATACCCTAGTGCAGACGCATTTGTTTTTATTCAACACTCGCAGCGCCCACCTGTGGTTTATACTGCAACTATGCTGAGCAGACCTTAGTTACTGTTTCTGGGAAAGAGCGTGTTATCTAGCGTGATCAACAATTTGAATAGGGCCAGCACGCTCAAGCCCTCAGTCACGATGACTTGTAACTAGTAGCACAGCTATCGACGGCACCCAAGGGTTCCGTCTACACAATTTCACTCACAAGGCTTGGGTCAAGGCGCCACACGCTGGAATCGACCTCTCCAGTCCAATAACAACAATGGTGAGAGTGCGAACGTTGTAATCACTCGGCCACATGCCCATATATATATGAATGAGTAATGTCGAGAGTCTATGACGAACGACAAAGATTTTGCTTAAATTAACTCTTCAGCCTTGCTCAATAGCAAAGGTTCTTCGTTGGTGCGTCGGTTAAAGCATGCCGCATCGAACAATGGTTCCCTCTGCTCAGGAAGGTCTCAGGTTCGAATCCTGTTGGAGAGCGCATAGTTTTCCGTAATAAGATATTTCGAATATTAAGGCCGGTAGGCGAAAATAAATAAATATGCTGTTGTTGTTTCTATATTTCTTAAAACTTCTTCGTTGCTCACATGTTCTGTTCCTGGCATTCTCATGATAATCAAAATTATATTTTCGCACCAACTTATGAAAACAATAATAGTAAGCTTTTTATGGTGCGTATCCCAGCCCCGCCCACCAGCGCCTGTATGATTGCGGCTTTCCACAGATTTGTCCCCTTACTATTCCTACCAGTCCTTGTCCATTTACACAAGAACCTTCGGTACGATAGTCGATCTTTTCTTCTGTCCATCAGGCCTTTAAAATATCCTGTCAATGTCAAATTCTCAAAAACCTCTTTCCTCATAACGTGCCTCTGAACTTCCAACTGTCTCTTCTTGATTCTAATGACATTTATATATTAAACATTTTCTGGGATCAATATTTATGCTATTACACGATTTACAATTTGGCAGTTACACCCGGTACACATCCCACGCCCACTAGCCCCCCCATATATATATATATATATATATATATATATATATATATATATATATATATATATATATATATATATATATTTATATATATGTATGTATGTATGTATGTATGTATATTCGTCTGTACAGAAACAGAGTGATGAGATAAAATTAACATGAATTATTGATGAGACTGGAATTTTTTTATTTTCAATTCATAATTCCATGAGTTCATGCAGGCACTCAAATAGATTGATAGATGAATATAGATAGATAGATAGATAGATAGATAGATAGATAGATAGATAGATAGATAGATAGATAGATAGATATGAACAGACTGGGATAGATAGATAGATAGATAGATAGATAGATAGATAGATAGATAGATAGATAGATAGATAGATATGAACAGACTGGGATAGATAAATAGATAGATAGATAGATAGATAGATAGATAGATAGATAGATATGAACAGACTGGGATAGATAGATAGATAGGTAGATAGATAGATAGATAGATAGATAGATAGATAGATAGATAGATAGATATGAACAGACTGGGATAGATAGATAGATAGATAGATAGATAGATAGATAGATAGATAGATAGATAGATAGATAGATAGATATGAACAGACTGGGATAGATAGATAGATAGATAGATAGATAGATAGATAGATAGATAGATAGATAGATATGAACAGACTGGGATAGATAGATAGATAGATAGATAGATAGATAGATAGATAGATAGATAGATAGATAGATAGATAGATATGAACAGACTGGGATAGATAGATAGATAGATAGATAGATAGATAGATAGATAGATAGATAGATAGATAGATATGAACAGACTGGGATAGATAGATAGATAGATAGATAGATAGATAGATAGATAGATAGATAGATAGATAGATAGATAGATATCCGAGACGTCTCCCCATGATAAGTTCATCTACATTGCAATGACTTTATTCGATAAACCCCGGTATCTTTACCTATTTTTCTTCCTAACCCTATCTGCTTTTGTCTTGGAGGTTTTGGTAAAGACTCAAATTTTGGGGATAACTAATTTATTGTCGAATCTTATAGATAGGATATTAGAAGGACGAATAATGATTTTTATGTTGTTGACATTAGAAATGTTATCGGCCATATTTTTTTTAATTGGCGGGGGATTTGTGGATTTTGCATGCCTTCTTTCTAGCATTAAGAATGAAATGATGTGGATAGTGAAGAAGTCTAAATGATTTTTCAATGTATTTCTCTTATTCGCTTAAGTGTTAGAGACAGATATAAAGAAATTCTGATAGAATGAAAAGTGTCATTTTAAAAGTTCCTCGTTGCCCATATTTTTCGTTCATGGTATTCTCAGTATTTTGTAGAAGGACTTTTCCGTTTCTAAAATTCTCTTCTTCGCCTTTGTGGGAAATAAGAAGATATTTTTTTTGTCGAGTGGATTAACAGATGAAGATTTTAGTTTTAATAAACGCCGGTAATTTAGGGCATTCTCTGTCATTTTAGACATGGCACGTGGAACTAGAACAGTCTAATCCAGCGAGCGTAATAAAGGGTTCAGTTCGACATTCAAACCACCCGAAGAAAGCCGTAGCGTACAACGGCCGAAACGTTGTGATAGATATGGGAAAAAAGATGAGGATGATAAATAGTGTACATAATACCTCATCTCAGAAATATAGACACATACTGAAGTGAATGTAACGGATTCGGCTGGAATTCGAACTCAAATTACTCAATCCGAGGCGCTATCTATTACCGCACTCTGCCTCCATTAAATGACCCAAACGGAGTTGATATGCCATTAAACAAACCAATGCATCAAAATCATTTCTTAATACTTTGCATAGCTTCCGAAAGGCGTATTTGACACTAGCAATGTGATTTAAGCACTTAACTAAAGATGGTGTTATTTTTGCCGGCGCCAGTAAAAAGAAATGATAAAAATTCTATATTAGTGTTGAAACTTGACTAATGCATGGAATAATAATGCAAACACAAAATGTAGTTAGAATAAAATGTATTGAAACAAGAAAGTGTACACAATATTTACATATAGTCTTTTGTATATTTCTGGGAAGACCGTTCCTGAAGAATGTGTTGACTGAGTCGCAGTCGGGCAGAGTCTCTAGTTGGATCTCTTGATTTGCCTCCCTGTCTTCCCGGTACCAACCATATTTATATCGTCGGTACTCCGCTATGCAAATTAGGTGGGTCCTACCACAGCAATTAGATATAAATAAGGAATCCGATTTTTACTGTAATTAACGAAACTGATTTCCCAGATATATAAATATAACCACAAGAAAAAAAAATTTAAATACTCACATGGAAAAACCTAATAAAAATAAAGATTAACAAAACACGTCCTCATAATAAGATAAGTAATTAAATAAGTAAAGTAAATTAATAATCATTCCCGAGCAAATAGAAATGAGTAACTAATCGAGAAAAGGAGGAAGTTTACTTTGCCACCGAAACTAAGGGCGAATAAAGAACTTGCGGAATTGTGTATTTAATAATGAATTTCGTCCGAATATTCGCTACACACAATTTGGTATTGATTTTGTTGTCGGAACATAAAATCGAAAGCGTTAAGTAGGAATACTAAACAGAAATTGTTAGAAATTTGTCGTGTTCACTTCAGCATGATTGATAAAAAAAATGATACATACATATTTTCCTCTAATAATATTTCTCAAATATTCAGGCCGGTAGACAAAAATAAATATATTGCTTAATAAATAAACCGAGCGTCTACTGAAATACCAGTATTCACTAGAAATAACGTTTAAGCAACATAATTTAAGTATAATTTAGCAGTTAAAACTAAAATAGCAAAAAATGTTTTTCAAATTACTTAAAAAGAATTTCCCACCGACAAATGTATTGTATAAAATTTTCAATAAAAAACTATGTTAAATTAAGTTATAGTTGCAAGCCAAACATGACTGTCTTAATTAGTACGTAGAATAGGAAAACAATCATAGACAAACCACACCCCAGTCCCCCTAAGTGTAACTGTAGAAATAGGGACGCTTGTCCACTTGAGGACAGGTGCCAACAGGAGTGTGGGGTTTACAAAGTCGAAATATATAGAAATAAACAGAATAATACTGATAAGAACCCCAAAGTTTACATAGGATCCACCCAGGGTAGCTTCAAAAAACGTTACTACAACCAACTAAGTAGCTTTAATCATGAAACCTATAAACATAGTACCATCCTGTCTATATATATATGAAATATAAAACAAAATGATAACAGTGACCCCTTTTTGAAATGGGAAATATTTTAAAAAATGCCATAAATGTAAGGGAGGTGACAGGTTTTGTTCGTTATGTATGGAGGAAAAATTAGCTATCGCTACCCATAATGATCCTAAAAATTTATTAAATCAAAGATCGGAGATTCTTAATAAGTGTAGGCATAGAAAAGTCTGGTTATTAAAATAGAGGCTTAGGCTTTGTTTTTTTTGGGGTTTTTTTGTTTTTAATACTTATTGGTTTTTAATGTTTTTAATGGTTTTATGAATAAATACTCTTCCGTCATTTCCTTTTTTAACCAGTTTACACTAATTCATTGAGTCTGAAAGAAACCTCAACAGAATACAGAAAACATTGGACGGCCGTTTCGTCCTATATTTGGGACTCATCAGCAACTGTTCCAACGGGCATCGGTGACGTTTGCTTGATAACTCAACTTTCAGGGATTCAATTCTTGGTAGTGGATGCGCACTGCTGATGAGTCCTAAATATAGGACGAAACGGCCGACCAGTGCTTTCTGCATTCTGCATTTCTGTATTCTCCTAATACTTCAGTTTCAGCGGCTTGGTGATAGTAGTCGTGGATCCGGGTGGCACAGTCCTATGGTTACAGAGGATTTCAGTTGAGTTCCACCATGGGATATGTGAGCGAGCGGCGCTATATTGAGTCTGATTTGCTACCTCTTCGTTACTGAGGCCCGTTGGAATAGTTGGTATGACGTTTGCTTCATACTCAACTGTCAGGGTTTCAATTCTCGGTAGTGTATGTGCACTGCTGATGAGTCCCAAATATAGGACGAAACGGCCGTCCAGTGCTTTAATTATTCTGTTGAGGTTTCTTTCAGACTCAATGTATTACTTAATTATAATTATCAAATCCTCCTAACAATTTCTATCACATATATATATATATATATATATATATATATATATATATATTAAAAAACTTAAAACTTTGTTGGACATGAGTGACGTTCGAGAACCGAGGTGGCACGATATATATATATATATATATATATATATATATAGTCTGTCTATATTTCTGAGATGAGGTATTATGTACAGTATTTACATTAGTCGGACTAATGTCCTCATCTTTGTCACCATATTTGTCACAACGTTTCGGCCGTTGTACGCTCCGGCCTACTTCAGGTGGTTGGAATTTCGAATCGAACCCTTTATTTCGATCACTGGGGTAGGCTGTTCTAGTTCCACGAGCCATGTTTGATGGATGTCAGTTATCAGTTATCTCCTTCGAATTTTCCCTCTGAAAGTTCTCCACTGCCTTAACTGGGTATTGAACTCACACTCTTTGGGTCTGTCACTGGATCTAACCAACGTCTTTATCCACTGTGCCATGTATCGTTGAGGATTATATATTTATTTATATATATATACATATATAGGAATAAAGACAAAAGGAAAATTCATCTTTGGCCCGATAATATCCCAAAGACGGCGAAAAGCGTGGGGCTAAGATAAGTTTTCCTTTTGTCTTTAACCATATTGTCCTTTTACAGATTACACTCTATCACACACACACAAAAACACACACACACATACACGCACATACCCATATATATATATATATATATATATATATATATATATGATATAGAAAAAACAACTGAAAAGTTGCAAATTAAAAAAAAATTTGAATGTTTTTTTTTGTGAAAGTATTTATATTTTTATATATATATATATTTGATATTTCAGATCGACCCCGAACTTTCTTCAGAAATGGCTGTTTTCAGAAGTTTGTTTACAATAAGTAGCGTCCGTCGCGAGACACGGACGTCACGTGATATGGAATGCAACTGTGTTTGAATATTTCTAACGTAAATCTAACTGTAGTAATGTTTTATATGTTGTTTAAAAATTTATTTTAACTATATCTAACAAAAATCTTTTGTTTAACTTTTGTTTTAAAATACCCAAGTCTTTATTTAACTTTTCAGTTGTTTTTTTCTATATTATATACATATTAAGAAAGGATACGTGGCTTCTCATTATGCTATATATATATATATATATATATATATATATATATATATATTTGTCATCCACAGACAGACTGTTTCACAGCTCATCAGTGTGATAGACGTCCGGTTGCCTCTAGCTAGGATCGAAACCCGACTGAATTTGCGTCAGTCGGAACTTCTACCAGTAAGCCGTCGGCTCACGGCAGAGATGAAGGTGAATTTTAGCGTGTTTATTTTTATATTTAGATAAACACACAGTGATTGACAGTGACTCAATTCTGCCGAAGAGTCATGCAATATTAGCTTAAATAGTCACTGTTTACTAACTCACACCTCGAACCAAAGAGCTCAAACGAAATTAATTTTTCAGGAGACAATATTTTATATATATATATATATATATATATATATATATATATATATATATATATATATAGATAGATAGATAGATAGATAGATACTTCTTATTACTAAAAATATATCTTTTGTGAGTATTAAACTTGTGACGCCACGTATCATTGTCAATTTAAGATTTTTCAAATCTCACTTTCTCTCTCTATCAGTTTTTCAGCAACATATTAAAAGAATGAAAAACATGTTATTAGTAATTGTTTTTGGTATCACGATTCGACCAACTGTTAAACATCTGCTGGAGGAAATGCAATAATGTTTCAAAAAGTTCTTGAAAATGTCTAAGGAGACTGAAACAAGAACATTTGAAAAGAATATGTTTCTTATCTAATATTAACGAATGACCGTGGGGCTGGAGCGTTTGAAATCCAACCATACATCGTTGAGAAATGCCTGAAAAACCTGCCCTGGGTTCGACCCAAGCGCTCTAAGTGAAATTAGGTAGTCAGAACATTTGGACTGGGTTGTGTGGGCGTCGATAATTGTGTTAGTACGAAGTGACATGTCTTCAGACAGAAGCTCATTCGCCTTGCTCAACTATTTAATTTCCCATGGTGCTTGCATAAAAACACCAATCCCCTAGCAATCAGCCTACACATAAATAGCCTTCAATTACTGAAATTCTAAAAAGAAAAAGACGTAAATTAGCTGAGTTCACAATCCACCGCAAGCGGAAACATCGCTTTTAAAATATCTATCATAATTTATTTGTATAGATCTCCAATACAAAAGCAAGGAAGAGAAATACATTGAAAAATCATTTAGACTTCTTCACTATCCACATCATTTCAGTCTTAATGCTAGAAAGAAGGCATGGAAAATCCTCAAATCCGAACAACAGAAAAATTATTATCCTTCCCTCTAATATTCTATCTACAAAATGTGACAATAAATTAGTTATCCCGAACACTTGAGTCTTTAGCAAAACCTCTAAGACAAACAGAGAAATAGTTAGGAGAAAAAATAGATACAGATACCGGGATTTATCGAATAAAGTCATTGCAATGTAGATGAACTTATCCTGGGGAGACGTCTTGGATATCTATCTATCTATCTATCTCAGCCTGTTTATATCTATCTATCTATCACAGTCTGTTAATATCTATCTATCTATCTATCTATCTCAGCCTTTTTACATCTATCTACATATCCCAGTCTGTTCTGTTCTGTTCTGTTCTGTTCATATCTATCTATCTATCTATCTATCTATCTATCTATCTATCTATCTATCTCACTGTATTCATCTATCAGTCTATGTGATTGCCTGCATGTAATTACGAATTGAAATGAAAAAAAATCACAGTTATATCAATGATTAATGCTAATTTTATCTCATCATTCTCTTTCTATACATTCTAACATAACATATATATACATACACAATATATATATATATATATATATATATATATATATATATATATATATATATATATATATGGATAACTATGCTTGTTGCACCTGTCATATATATATATATATATATATATATATATATATATATATATATATATATATATATGCCAGGTGCAGCAAGCATAGTTATCCATCCTACAAAATGTTTAATATGTAGGAATCTCTTCACTTGGTTTTTCGTTGAATGTCAGAATTCAGAGTGTCTGGATTCGACACAATAACAAAATATTGTTTCGGGCTCACCCGTAATTTGGCCGTCTAGAATAAGCACACGATTTACATTAAAAGAATAAAATTCAGTAGAAAAGACAACGTCGTTTCAACAAATACAAAATAATTTAATTTTACGACAAGACTACAAGCAGATGGTAATAGATTGGGAAAGTAATATCTTTTTGTTTGGGTTAATAAAATTCTGAAATAAAATATAAATTCTCTTTGTGTACGTATGTGAGAAATAAATAAATGATGTTATATGTGTGTTTGTGTGAAAAAGTCAACGCGTGTGTGCGTGCTTCATCGTAAAGATGATACAGGAGATAGTTAGAAATTGTTTCTTATTATTGGCGGTGTTGCCGTAGTCTGAAGCGGTCTCTTTGAAGTTTGTTAACCCTGTCGCTTTTAGCATGAGGTCGTGAAGATCATAAGTGAGAGTTGTGTGAGCCTTGGTGACAGCTGTGAGTATCCTGTTTGGGGCCGGATTTCGTGTGTTTTTACACATTTTTTCGTAAGAAAACCGGCTACAAAATTAAATTATTTATTTCTGATTGGTCCTAATAAGTTACGTGGTATGTCTTCTACTACGTCCGCTTAATATTTTGTCCGTATCAACCTAAATCATGATGAATAATACAACAAACTTTCTGATTTGTGTTCTATGATTATATTCGTGTGTTTTAAGATGTAAGCACTATATTGAACGTGATTGGTTTATAAATATTGTATTAGATTTTTAGTGGACACGACAAATAAATAAAGAAACACTAAATTGAGTTTCTCTTTACCAGGTTTTCAGATAAGACGTTGAGCTATGTCGACACCATTTGTCGGAAAAATCATTGTGATATTCAGCTAGATAGAGAATAGATTAAAGTTGTTTTGTGTTAGACCCATTGTCTTCCTAACTGAGGAATTACGAGAGAAAAACGATCATTCAGGCCTTCAGTAATGGTACCAACATTCATAATCTGCCTTCCATCTCCAAAGTTCATTCAAGAACCATGGAGAGAACAGTGAATAAGTTTTTAAAAAAGTAGAGAGAAAAACGGCAACAGGAGGTCACAACAGGAAGAGCGATCATCCTTTCAAACTTACAGCTAAGGAGATCAATTACAAAAGGTCCAACCCAATTTTTACGACGTTTGGTGCGTAAGAGAGGAGTTTCAAGTATGACAGTCGAAAGAGCAGTGAAATAAGACTTGAAAATAAAATTGTACGTGAGAGGCACCTTGTTACTGCAGGACAGAAAGAAGGTTAGAGAGGGCGAAGATGATCTTGAATAAGTTGGAAAATGATCTTGGAATAAGATATATATATATATATATATATATATATATATATATATATATATATATATTTGAACTTTATATCAATCATTCATGAGCTTTCGATCCTTAGCTGTGATTAATTAATGATGAGCATGTTATTTTCGTTTATGATCGATTTCCTCAGGATTCTTCTGTTAAGCTTGGAGAATAATTATACATTCTTATTGCACAAAGTAGAGTTCAATAGTGTTATAAGAAACTCGGAGACTTCCAGTAAGATATCTTTAATTATTTCTAAAATACAACGGTTCAAATATTCATATAATAATTGGACAATTTTGCTGTTATACTATTTATGTGTACAATACTAAAAATTCCAACAATGTTAAAGGAACAAACAGAAAACTTGCCGCAAGGCGATATAATACCTTAGACAAGAAAAAAGACCAAAAGTAAAAGGCCTACCGACACATCAAATTAAAGGGCTCAAAATCTAGACGATCTAGACAGAATTAAAAAAAAAAGTTTCAAAATGTCAACACTCAATGAAAGGGAGCTCGTGTGACACACTCAAATTTCATTCCACACTCATGAATTTCAGGCGACTCGAACGCAAATGAAAGAAGGAGGCAGCTAGCATCTACACCAAACAACATAACACGATCTAATCTATTACATCACAGCACAAAATGGAAAAAAAACGTAAAATAACGTTTAAGTGATATATATATATATATACGAGGATCGTCCAATAAATAAGGTGAATTTTTCGGTATAAGGACTTCTAATACTGATAGAAGCCTACTCTTTTTTTTCTTGTTTTACTTCTTTTTCACATGCATTTAATTTCTTTTGCAGATTAAAAAAAAACTTTGAGAGTTTTGGCGATTAACAAAGATTCCCAACCAAGAAACATGCTCCAGGATTGAACAGCAGTCAGTTATAAAGATTTTGGTTGCTGAAGGGTGCAAACCAGTTGAAATTCATAGGAAAATGTCAACTGTGTATGGTGCCACATGTTTCACCCTAAAAAATATCTACAAGTGAGCTAATTTGTTTAAAGAAGGTCGGAGCAGTGTTGAGGATGAAGACAGGCCTGGGAGGCCTACAGAAGTGAGGTCTCTTGAAGTGATCGAATCAGTCTGAAAGAGGGGTGACAGTGGATGACATTGCAAAGACTTTGGGCTTATCTGTTGGGACAAACGCAGGGGTCATCAGTCAGAAGGAGCCATCTTGCATCATGACAACGCAAGGCCTCACACAGCAGCCCAAACGGTGCAAACCATCAACGAGCTGGGCTGGGAACTGCTCCCTCATCCCCCTTACAACCCAGACCTTGCCCTTTCAGACTTTCAACTGTTTGGTCTCTTGAATGCGTTCACGAGAGGCACGAAGTTTAAAAGTGACGATAAAGTCAAAAGTCTTGTGAGCGACTGGCTGAGACATCGGTCCAAAGATTTTTACGCTGAGGGAATACGGAAGCTTGTGCACAGATGGGACAAGTGTGTGACAGTGATGGGATACTATGTTGAAAAATAAAAAAAGGAAGCTTTTATCTGTATTAGAAATCCTTATACAGAAAAATTCACCCTATTTATTGAATGACCCTCGTATATATATGTTAGGTCATCCCATAAGTTCTGTCCGAATATTAACTTTTTGTTAAAATGAACGAAATTTAAAGAGTATTTTATATTGTCTAATGGAGCTGAACATTATTTTTATGTTTAGATGCATTTAAACTGATCAAATTTTATTTCAGAAAACAATAAAATTAAATTTTGTTTGATTAAAACCCTGCTAACATGGAAGTACCCAAGAATCATTTGAGGCACATAATGCTTTATGAGTTCAAGAAAGGAAACTCAGCAGCCGAAGCGGCTAGAAACATTCACTCAGTTTATGGAGAGGAATGTGTGAATGAAAGAACTGTGCAGAAGATGCTTTGACAAATTCAGAGGTGGAGATTTCACCCTTGAAGGTGAAGATCGAACCGGACGTCCAGTTGAGTTTGATGAAAAGCTTCTTGAAGCAGCCCCTGAAGAAAATTCTGCTTTATCAGTTGAGGAATTGGCAGTGGTTCTTACTTCAAACCATACAACTGTTCATCGTCATCTTCAACAACTTGGAAAACTTCCTAAACTTGGAAAATGGGTGCCTCATGAATAGTCTGAAAACAACCTCAAATCCCGAGTTGACATCTGCTCTTCTCTCCATTCTCGTCAACTTGTTTCACCTTTTTTTGACAGACTTGTGACTGGCGACGAAAAATGGATCTTTTATCGAAATGTTAAGCGTCGTAGACAGTGGCTTGGTAAAGGGGAAGGACCCCAGCCACAGCCGAGAAGGGAACTTCATGGGCAAATGTTCTTTCAATCTGCTAGGATTGCCAAGGAATAATCCACTTTGAATTCTTACCACCTAATGCAACAATTAATGCTAAAATATACTGTCAGCAATTAGAGCGTTTCAACCAAGCTTTGAGGAAAAAAAAGACCTGCTCTAGTTAATCGAAAACGGGTGATGTTTCATCAGGACAATGCAAGAATCACGTCACAAAAGATCGAAGAACTTGGTTGGGAGAAAATTCCTCATCCACCTTATTCTCCCGACATTTCTCCCTCAGACTACCATGTTTCGTAACTTACAGAATCATTTGGAAGAAACAGCTTTTGTAACACAGGAAGAGGTTAAAACTGACATTTGTGAGTTCTTCGAATCAAAGCCAATTTTACAATAATGAAATTAGTAAGCTTGTTAATAGATGGAAGGAAGTCATAGATAAACAGGGAAAATAATTGTTGATTGAATCTGTAATTAAATGTAAGATTTGGTCACTTGTTTTCTTTATTCAAAATTCGGACAGAATTTATGGGATGACCTGATATATATTTCTTTTCACTTAAACCTTATTTTAGTGTTATTTTTGTGTTTTTGAGTAAACGCGGTGTTTTTTTTTTTTTATAACAGTCTCCTTATAATAGTCTACCGGCCTGAATATGGATATCTACTAAAAATAACATTTAATTGATAAAAATCTGTTGAATTCTAATTAACAGCTAAAAAACATACATTACTTCCTTATATATATATATATATATATATATTATACAATAGGAATTAATATTAGATTAGGTTAATAATCATTTACAGCTTGTAAATTGAAATAAAATTTTCAAGGATTTTTCAAACAAGTCAATGGATGAGAAATTATTGAAATAAAAATGTCCAGACAAAGAAAGGAAGGAAAGAAGGGGAGAAAAAAGGATAAAGGAAAAATGAAAAAGGGAGCAAATAAAAAAAGGAAGTAGTGTAAGTCTGACTATGAGAGGTGGTCAGAAGAGAAAGGAAGAGAAGAAAAAAACGGAGAGAAAAAAGACGGAAGAAATGAACTTTTTATTTTATACACAGTAGCATTCAAAAGGCAGTTCAGACTTAAGGAAACCTTCTTAAATCTATTAACAAAAATATCTTGAAATGATTATATTTTTTATAAGGAAAAAGTATCTCATTTAACATCTACATTTAAATCAACATATTTTAAATTAAATCTATATTAAATAATTCCCATCTACAAGGAAAAAACATTTAATATTTGTTATCTAATATATAATATAATGAACCAATAAGAGGGAAATTAAATAAAATTAAAAATCTAACTTAACACATAACCAATTAACCTTATCTAACCAATAGGAGGGAAATTAAATAAAATTAAAAATCTAACTTAAATTAGAAAGAGAATGAAGAAGTGCCTTTAGAATAAAGTGAAAGAAGTATCTTTAGAATAAATTTTCTAAGATAACACTATATAGAATAATTAAATATAGTATATTAATTAATAGTTAAAAATAAATAATATATTAAATATTGCACAAAAACCCCAATAACTACTAAAAAATTAATAATAAAAGTTACATAAAATATATAAACTCTTTAAATATTATACTAAGATAAATTTTCAAATATCACTTCATCAACCCAAATAATGCAAAATATATATATCAGTAAAATGCACTTCAGTCTTTTGTCTTCCATTTATTGGTTCATTTTTATTTGTCTGACCATTTTTATATCAATAATTTCTCATCCATTCACTGATTTGAAAAATCCTTGTGAATTTTATTTCAATTTTCAAGATGAAAATGATTGTTAACCGAATGTAATCTTAATTCCTATTGTATGAAATATGTTGCTATGTTTAATTAAAACATTGAGTTCTAAGTGTAAATCAGTTTTAATATTATATATTGTATTAATAAGATTTACTTCGATTATATAGCAACGGATTACACACACACACATATATATATATATATATATATATATATATATATATATATATATATATATATATATATATATATATATATATATATATATATATATATATATATATATATATATATATATATATATATATATATATATATATATATATATATATATATATATATATATATATATATATATCATAATAATCCACTGCCGAGAATCAATTTCGGACCATTGCGTTTTATCATTCCGGTCCGAGTTCAATTCTCGGTCGGGGAAGCGCACTGCTGAAGAGTCACAAAAAAGGACGAAACGGCCGTCCAGTGTTTTCTGCATTCTGTTGAGGAGTCTTATTTTAGACTCGATGGATTTTTGTGTTAAATTATTCAAATCTCTAAAAGTTTCTATTACTGATTATATATATATATATATATATATATATATATATATATATATATATATATATATATATATATATATATATATAGTCGGGAAACAAATATTCGTATATATAGAAATTGTTGATTTATCGTATTTCCAACTAATTAATAAACATACTATTCATATAATTAACTGTAAACAGATGCATAATAAATAAATATGCATAGAGAACAGAAAAAGTTTGATTCAATGGAAATAAATCCCATTTATCCATTTTAATGCGTTAAAAAATTATATTATTCGTATAATACAAAAAAGAATACATAATCTTCATTTAATACTTTGTAGAATCGCCATCATTCACTTCTACAGCAACCAACCTCTTCTTGTAGTTCTCAATTAATGATTTGAAAATTATAGTTGGTATTTTATTCCATTCGTCTTTGCATATAGTCTTCAGGTCCGTGATGTTAGTTGTGGCTATCGATTGGATTTGAATTTTCAAATAACACCACAGATTCTCGAGTGAGTTTAAATCTGGGGACTGACTTGGCTATTTCAGGATATTTACATTATTTTTCTGCAAGCCATTTCTTTGTAGATTTTGCAGTCTGAAGTTCAAGTTTCAACTGAAATCACTAAACTTCCTTCCAAAATATTTCGATATTCTGCAGCATTCATTCTACCATCTGTTACTGATATGTTGCTAGTACCTTTTGCAGACCACCACCAAATTTCACTGTTGGAACTGTGTTCTTTTGTTTGAAGGCATCGCCATCTTTCCACCATAGATAATTTATAGAGTTAAATCCAATATAATATTATGGACAGACGGAACCAATACTGAGTTGTATTTGTTTCGTCTGTCCATTATATTCTTTCCAAATGCGATTTTTACTTATCCTTATGTTCACGAACGAATTTCACCCTGGTGTCTCTTTCCCTTTTCAATAAAACTGCAGTTTTTTAGAGGAGCGTGATTTTAGATTGCTGCTATGCATTTCATTGGCTATTGTTCGTTTAGTGACACAGATTCCTGGTGAAAGCAAACCATCCTGCAACACTTGACAAGTAAGCATTGGATTCTGTATAATTGACGCATTAATTTCCTCGAAGATCTTGACGAAATCTTCCGTGGAACACGTGTTCTTCATTGGTTTTCAACAGTTTTGAGTTTTTTATACGTTGCAATGAATGGTAGTAAATTGAATATTCAGGTTGTCTGAGATTTACCTGCAACTTTTACCTTCTTTCCAGAGCTTAACAATCAGTTCTTTTTTCGAATTTATCAATTCTTTACCTCTTGCCATGAAGATAACCTGCTTGCACGAATATCAATTACAGAATGTTCTGATTTCATTTTTAGGCTAAAATTAACTACTGATAAAATTATTGGAACATTCTAGCATATTTCCCTTGAATAATCTAGAGTATTGAAGCAATTTAAATGTTTTAAAATCTGTAATTTACATTGTACGAATACTTTTTACACCCATTAAAATCGATAAATGGGACATTTCTATTAAATCAATTTTTTCTCTTTTCTATGCCTATTTAGTTATTATGCATCTGTGCACAGTTAATTATATGAAAAGTATGTTTATTCATTAGTTCGAAATACAATTAAATATCTTTATGTGTACGATTATTTCCCCCCACGCCCTCTCTCTCTCTCCCTCTCTCTCTCTCTCTCTCTCTCTATATATATATATATATACATGGCGCGATGGGTAAATTGTCGCCATCTGATAGTTTAATTTCGCGTATGCACATTATTATTTTTTTTGTGATTTTGTCGGCTACACAGTATTGTAGGTTCAATTGGGCACCGTCTGTGAGAAAAAAATGCACCATGACGAAATTCACTCCGCCAGAAATTTTGAAACGGTATGTTGTACTGCTTGACAATACGAATATTTCAAATGGTTTGGGTATCAACCTGAGGGCACTGCAGCAGATGCTGTGTCCACAGAAGAAGTACTGAGATTGATAAAAAACAAAACAAATATCCAGTCAACATCATAGTGCTTCGATTGATCAGTACTGATGACAACGTTATGCCTCCATTCATCTTTCCCCAGAACGTCAGGCTCAACACAGAGGCCTACATCAAGTGCCTTGAGAAGGTAGTGCTGCCCTGGGTAAAGGTAGCTACTGGAAGACCCTATGTCTGGTAATAGGACTCTGTATGATACCATACAAGCAGGATAACGCAGTCATGGCGGCCAGACAATTTCTGCGGCCACATCACCTAGTACAATTTGCCACCTAACTCCCCAGACTGCACCCACCTTGATTATTATGTGTGGGGCACAGCTGAGAAAGAGACCAACAAAACTGCTTGTAACACCAAAGATGAACTGAAGGCAAGGATTATGGGAGTCTACCCCAACTTAAACCGTCTAGAGGAGTTGCATTCTAATGTTGTTTGAAGGCTGTGATGGAAGTCAATGGCGATTCTATTGAATAAATTTACTCTTTAGTATTTCAAGACATTTTTTGTGTTATTTTGGTAAATATATCTTTTGAAATGAGATGTCAGTGTTATATTCATTTTTGCGTAATATATATTTCTAAACAAAAGGATGAATTTTTTTATTCATTAATCCAACAGATTTTATTACTTAAACGTTATTTCTAGTCGTATGTGTAATAAATAAACAGGACGTCTACTCAAATACGATTATCCATTATAAATATTGTTTAAATATATTTAACGATAATTAACCTACAGACATAGAGAAAGCTTAATAGACCGGCCATGATACATACGCAGAAAATTGATAAATCAGTTACATGGAAGCGTATAAAATTCGAAGGAGAAGTGATCTTAAATGTAAAGTTCTACGGAAAAACAAAAAAACTCAAGATATTCGTAATGAAAGATACAGAAAATCTGGTGGGCACAGACTGGATACAAAAGTTCGACGTATGGGATTTACCTATCAGTCCTTTTTTTAAAAAGATAAAGTGCGAACCATCAGAAACCACAAACTTAAAGGAAGAAGTACACAATCAATTCCCAGAAGTATTTTCGAGCGGTTTGGGCCGAGGTAACAAGTTTGCCGCTAGAATTGAATTAAAAGAAAATGTCCAGCCAGCAGTAAAAAAAGCAGCGAGACGTGCCGTTTGCCCACAGAATACGGTGTCTGTATGATAAGATATTGCCGAACAAGAACAAAAACCGGCATACACCTATAGTACTCAAGAGATCATTCGAACCTGGTACAATAATTAACAGACTAGGAAATGTGATGTACACAGTACAAGGCGAAAAGTCTACCCACAGAAGACATATTGACAAAATACAAAATGAGATTCAAAGACCGCAGGAAGACACAGAAATTAGAAGGTCAAACAGGAAGAGAAAATCTACCGAACCTCTGATTATCGATCATAAGAGAAAAAATACGAACTCCCCCTAAAAGGGATTCAAGGAGGGGGGTATTGAGAGTTCTCGCCTTTTTACACAAATGGACTCACCCAAGGTATACATATACTACTACCAGTGAATACCCAGATGGTAGTAGTCAAGTCGGTAGTCAAGTCAGTAGTAATAGTAAGTTGAGTCAGTCGGTAGAACGTTTGGACAGTCAGACGGTGCAAGAGTAACAGTACCTTAAGTCAAGTTGGACAGTAGTAATAGTAGAGTCGAGTTGGTCGTTAGATCAGTCACAGTAACAAGCACGTAGAAGTCATACAGCGATACGTGGATATGAAAGAATGTATATATATTTGACTACTAACCAGCATTCCCGAAACTACTAACCTGTATTACCAATTTGTATTATTACGTTAATACATTTATTTACTATATTTATTCTTGGCGTTTGTTATTATTTGATACCGGATTTCATCCCGGAATCCACAACAATATATATACAGAAAAACAGATTGACACACAGATACACAAACACAGGAACGCACGCACACGCGTGCGCGCGCACACACACAGACATACACACATATATATATATATATATACATATATATATATATACATATATATATATATATATATATATATATATATATATATATATATATATATATATATATATATATATATTACAGTAGTAGTTGGGAGCACATTATGTTATATTTGTTTTATATGTGTATTATAATTTGCGTCTCTTCGCCGCACGCTGTAAATATGCTGGAAGCAAGAAAATTGCTCTCACTCTCTCTCTCTCTCTCTCAATATATATATATATATATATATATATATATACACACACACACACACACACACACACACACATATATATATATATATATATATATATATATATATATATTAAAAATGTTTTATTTGATTTCCTAAAGACAATAGAAGTAAAAAAAAGAAGTAATTCCGACCTCAAGTAAATTGCGATTTATACCATTTCGTTGGGTAGAGTTGATGAGGTTAAACAGTTGCAGGAATAAATTCGATAAACTTTCCCTGAAATCAATTTTTCGCGAACATATTGGAAAAATGAAAAAGCAAATAAAATATACTTTTGGTAATTGTGTTTGGTATCACAGATTCGACCAATTTTTTGAACGTCTACTGGAAGAAATGGAATAAATTTTTGAAGAATTTCTTTAACTCAAAGAAGAAGTCAGAAACAAGTTCCGCCTATAAGACACTTCAATGCATCAGCTTCCTCACCACATTTTGAAGGAATAAATCGGCAAAAAAAAGTTATTTCCTTGTACTTTATAGCCCTCCCCGTATCCACAGTTAAGAGTACTGAATAACATTTTTCAGCCTGAAAACCAAATCATGACATATAACTGACCGTGAAGTACCACATTTATAGCAATTTTTTAGAACGTAATAGTGAGAAGAGAAGTTAACTCCGATCACCGATTTTTTTTAGCATTTTACCCCAAGCAGTGCCATTGGTATGCAATGGGTTACATAGCTGAGAGAAAAACTGTATAGGGGGAATGAGGAAAAGATAAGAGACGAACGGGTTCAAGACATCAGAAGATGGCGATTGACGTTGCATTTACATTTTTGAAGATTGTAGTTATCAGGGAAGAGAGTTCCACAAGCGGGAAGTGCGAGAAAAGAAGATGTTGGAGTAGAAGTGGCGGTTACATTTAACTATTTCAACGGTAAAAGGGTGGGACCTAGATGCCAATCTAGTAGCACGCTTTGATTTATGTAATCGGGTCACCAGGGAAAAAGGCTCAGCAGAACAGTAGCCAAGGAAACATCTGTAGAAACGACAGAGAGAAGCCACATCACGTATGTGAGAAAGTGACTGTAGTCGAGATGCCAAGTCAGAATCAATTTCATTGCAGGTCCTTCTTTGGATTTTGTCAAGAACCTCGAGATTAAGAAATGGTGGACCAGACCAGATATGGCAACAGTACTCAATAGACGAATGGTGAATTTGTAGACAAGAAAAACCTTCTGGCACAACACAGTGAACTAACTTGCTTTGCAGCAGATGGCACTATTGATGCAATGTAGTTGTTCCACTTCAAGTCATTGGAAAGCGTTAGGACAAGAGGACTCTCGCATCAACCATGCTAATGGCGAGCAGGGAATTATCTCTATGGTGGATAAATGAGAGCAGTTTCCTTTTGGAGGCATTACAATTTACAAGCCATTTCCTACCCCTGTTAATCACTGATTGAAGGTCCTTCTAGAGAGTAGAGGCCAGGTTGATTTTGTCAGCGCTGCAGAGTGTACTAATGAGACAGGAGTAAATGGTGATGTCATTTGGGTGATATTTTATGGGAAAAATGCGTCTCATAAGCAACAAAACATGATAGTTTTTAAAGGAAATAGTTTACTATCTTATATGGAAAGAAATCGCTCTTTAATATGCCATACATCATGGTAAGAACAATTTCAGTCCACTAAACAAAGTAACGTTTGTAGATTCCAGAGGACATAGACTATTAGATAGTATGTAAAAACGAAATGATGGAGATCCATTTCAAAAAATCTGGGTGTGACTGAAAATTATAATACCTTTCTCTCTCTCTCTCTCTCCATATATATATATATATATATATATATATATATATTATAATTTTATCATATAGTGACGTTTTACATCCGGATTTGCCTACAAACAGGATCGTTCATAAGCATTTTCGACCCTCACCCGTAGATGTGCAGTTAAAATGCACTGAAACCAAGTTGCATCTTTGTTGTGAGTAAAATGGTTTTGTCTATATGATAAAATTATAATAAATAAATAATTATCGCTCTACTACCTGTATCGAGCTCTTTTTTTAATTAACGCTGCCAACGTTGGAATTTATATATTACTTTCGTTCTCATCGCATCGGGTATATATATATATATATATATATATATATATATATATATATATATATATTTCTCTGTCTAATATAAACCTTATACATTAATGTTCTAGAAAACGACATTAGAAAAGTATATAGAAATTATACTAAAACAAAGATGGCGGAAGAGTAAGTATAAGAAAGAAATAAACTTACTCGATGTAAAGTGGCGGATAACAAAAACGTTTTCATCACTCGGCCACATTCCCATATATATATACCTAAGTGAAAGCTTGGTAGATTTGTCAGGCTCATTAGGTTTTGACTAGGTCTGCACTACGTTTGTATCGAGTGCTTTAGTTAGTGTTTACTCGTATCGGAGTTTTTTCTTTGGGCCTTGTTCCTGTATCTGTGTGATTATTTTCGACAGACTTTCATGTTCCTGGCTCTTTCTTTTTTAAAACCTTTTTTTCCCATCGAGATTGATTTGGCTATTGTTAAATCAAGAATTCGAAGATTTTTCGACACGAGTATAGTCACCTATATATATATATATATATATATATATATATATATATATATATATATATATATATATATATATGCTATTCAGCGGGTAAAATTGGGAACAATTGGGAGGGCTATGAAGTAAAAGGGAATTTTCCAATTACGTCCTTCAAAATATGGAGAGGTGATTAATTTATATATATATATATATATATATATATATATATTCAAAGAGGTTTGGTTAAGTAATTTAGACATATCATGTCGATTAGTTTTCGTTGTGATCCTTTCAATTCACGGATTAATTTCTTGTTAGTCTTAGAAAATTGATTAAGAAAAATAATTAAATTTTGTTTCAAATAGTTTTTATTTTCCCAAGTACTTTCAATCTCATCTGAGCTCAACTGCAGCGGGTTAAGGTGTCTGTGATTATGTATATGTGTTTCTGTAAATTCAAAGCATTTCAACTGTTCGTTCTTACTGCTTATGCAATGTTTTTAATTTCAAATTTCAAGTTTCAATGTATTTTTCCCAGTATAAATTTTCAATTTTTGCTCGTACATATATCATTTTTATAAGCATTTTAGGACATTGTTGCTATACTCATAGTTCACTTTATTTATTTGGGGCTTTAATTTTCTTATATGAAGGGCTTCAAGGATTTTATTTAATATGGATGTATTTTCTACTAATATCCATCTCATCTGTGAGAGTGGTAATGAGTGTTCCTTTAAATGCTGAGATACTGAACTATGCTCGGCCAAATGAAATGTAAGCCTTTTTGTGAGCATTGACATTTTTATCAGCGATACAATCTCCTAAAGGACATTTAAATTGATATGCAATGTTGGCCTTTTCCAAGATCCTAGTTGGCGAAGGATTTGGGGGGGCAAATAAGTTGGTTGTATTAAATTTAGTATAGTATATAATTAATTTTATTTTTTTAATTGGATCAATGGGATATATATTAGTGTTTTTTAGGATTTTTCTCCTGTTTATAGTTGGAATGCATTTGATTACAATATAGTAACTGATATGTTTAGAGTTATTTGATGATGTATTGTATTTATTTTTATGTTAATATTCCTAATAGCTTGTCTAATTTGTTCGACAATAATGTAATTAGGGAAGTCATTATTAATGAGGTTTTGTTTAATATTTTTTAATTCAGTGGAGAAAATGTTTTTTGTTTAAAAATTTCATCTTACACGGGTTATTTAGTTTCAACTGACAATATGAATATAAGAGCCTTTTCTAAATTCTTATAGTTCCTAAGGACATTTTGTTTGTTGTTAATAGTTACTTTGTTTTCAATAAATTCATTTCATTTTTGCTTTGAAAAAGTCCATATTAGACGAAACACGTCGGCTAATAATAGTTTTCCTATTGTCTTTTACCGTTATACATAGTGTCTTTTTCTACAGGTTAACCCTTAGAAATTTTTCATATTATTAAGTTTCATATAATAGCATTTGTAATTTGTAATAGGACATTCCCTTTTATAGTTGAAAGTGCATGTGTTTATATTAGTTGTTTTTTTATAAGGGGAGGTACTAAATATATTATTGTTCTTATTGTCTATCAATAAATTGAGGAACGAGATTTTTTTCATTAAGTTCATATGTAAACTTTAATAAAAGGATTTTTGAAATTTTTGTTGTATTTCATTTATGTCTTTGACCAAAATGAGAATGTCATCTCTATATCTTAGGTAAACGAAGTTTCTTGTGGTATTAAGTAAATTATTTTCTAAATTAGTCATGTGGAAATTGCTAAATGTTAACCCAAGAACAGAACCCATACAGACACAATCGCATTGTATGTATATATTATTTTTGCGATCATAAAAAGGAAATTCTGTAAAAATACATAAACCTTACTTCCCTCTCCAACCTATCATATCTCAAATGCCCACTCCTGTTTACCAACTAATTAAAGTACTTCATCAACTAATTACGCTTTACATTCCGAATAATTATAGTATAAAGTTAATATACGAACTAATCAAATTTTAAAAACAAAATAAAAAAAGCAAAACAATAATGAAACCTTAGTGTCACTCGACGTTGAAAGTTTATTTACCAACGCGTCCCAGTCAGCCAAAGAATATATATACTCATAAAGAATATCTACAATAATCCATCTCACCCTCCATTCGACCTAATATTTTAAAAAAAAATAGTCTTTCACACGTTGTATACATATATATATATATATATATATATATATATATATATATATATATATATATATATATATATATATATATATAAGTGAGTGATAGAGTGGAAGGGAGAGGGTGGGATATTGTTTGTGTTGTCTTGACGGATTGAAACATTTTCCTTTAATTTCTTGATATATTAGTTGTGTACGTTGTCTTGGGAGACTAGTGATTCTGTTAGGAAAGGTGAGATTGGGAAAAAATATAAATCTACGTCCAGGTTTTTGTTTTACCCAATCTCACCTTTGCTAACAACAATCACTATTCTCCCAAGCCAATGTGTATAACAAATGTATAAAGAAATCAAAAGAAAACGGTTGAATCCGTCAACAGATCAATTCAAACAATATTTCTACATGTGAAAATATTCTCTTCAAACATAAAGACTAATTGACGTAATTTTTCAGTTGACCATATGAATATACAATAGAGTTTCTAAATTCTTCTATTTGCTAACGACATTTTGTTTGTTGTTTATAGATACTTTGAATAAATTCATTCGTTTTTTGTTTTGTTTTTTTGCCTTGAAAAAGTCCACATTAGATGAAATGCGTTGGCTAAAAATACAGTTTTCCGATTGTCTTTTTTCTTATACATTTTCTACAGGTTAATTCTGAGAAATTTTTACACGCGCTGGCGCACACACGCACACACACACACACGCACACACACAGAGACACACACGCACGCACACAAACACAAACACACACGCACACGCGCACACACACAGACGCACACTCACACACACACACATATATATGTACTAGCCAAGGTGTATACATACACACACAAATACACACACACAAATACACACGCACACACACATACACACACACATATATATGTACTAGCCAAGGTGTATACATACACACACAAATACACGCACACACGCACACACACATACACACACACACTTATATATATATGTACTAGCTAAGGCGTATACATACACACACAAATACATACACACACAAATACACACACACGCGCACACACACACACACACACATATATATATGTACTAGCCAAGGTGTATACATATACACACAAATACACACACACACACACACACATATATATATATATATATATATATATATATATATATATATATAATTGAATAATATAGACATAGTGTATCTACTTATTGTTGTACTTTTTAAAAATTCACACGATTATATTTATTTTATAATTTAAAATTTATCCGTTGCTGTCAAGCATTTCAATATCAATGAGTTGACCGGAAATTGGTAGCAATGTAAAAATGGCATTACATGTTATATGCATTTTAATAAGTTGTTGAGTTATTGGTAATGAATTTTGTTCAGTGTTGGTTGGTTGGTTGATTTTAATAATCATTCAGACAACAGAATGCAGATTTTATCGCAGTTAAAATAAATTTCCCTTTGCAATTTATTCCTGAAGATGATCTTAGAAATGGTCGAATGTACTTGGGTTTTAAAAAACATTTCGGTGCCTTCTTTGATGAATTTCATCTTAGCATCAAGAAACTGATTAGACAACTGGAAAGGATCAATATACAAAAAAGTAGACAATATATATATATTATTTAATGAAACATGCCTGAATGAAGGTATGCTGCCTAACGCTAGAAATGCATATGTAATAACATAAATCTATCGTGTCCCCTTATAACCTCACATATTAGGAATAATAAAATTATGTAAGGCTGACATTTTTTACGAGTTCATTTTTAATATCAAATCTTATAAATAATGTTACTGGGGCACCTCGACGTGGTGTAATGATTAGGATGCTGATCTCGCTAGAACAATTACGACTCGATCCTCACTGGGTTCTCCATACATCGGCCTTTTTTACTCTTGAGCATGCAACATACAACTGGACATGCGTGAATATTTCTTTCTGAAGCCAAATTCCAAGTTTTTGAAGAGTTTGGCCTTATGATTTGTCTATAGTTTTCGCAAACGCAGGGCGAACTGGAAACTGAATGTTTCTCTATTCAACAGGATAAAAAAAAATAAGTTATACGTTTGTTAAAAGTTATTGGGGAAAATTTTAAAATTTAATGTTACTTAATCTACTTGGAAACAATCTTTATTCAATTTTTTTACTTTTTTAGCAGAAAAATGTAGTTAAAATAAGAGAATCATGTCTGTGATTTGCTTGTGAGACGGTTAACTGACAGTTACATCGATGTATTGACAGCTTAGGTAAGAGGGAAGTTATCGGATGGAAGAACAGAAATGACATAATGTTTTCGAATTTTAAGTGAATTAACTTGTTTAACTACCTAATAATTTAAAAGATAAACAAATACTTTCAGCAATCTAATATTTTATTGATTTTTTATAGTCTTACGTTTGACGCTGCTTTCTGGAAAAATAAAATTTAAACTATTAACAATAAAAAATAAATTGAATATTTCATAACTCAGAGTGAGATAAAATTCCATAAGAGAGGTACCTTTAATTTTTGCGAATATCTTTTATAAAATTTCATAACTGAGATAATATATCAATTAATAATAAATAAAAATAATACCATAAAATTTCATAAGGTGCCCAATCGGCACCTCTCTTATTTATGAAATGTTTTTTTATGTGTTAATTTTAAAAATTAATTGTTATATTATGACAGTTATAAAAATGTGAAATTTTTCTATTAATTTTGTAATTATATACATTTATTTTATTTAATCATAGTTAACTAACAATAGAAGTGAAAAATAAACTTCTATGCAAATGAATTAAGGTATTAAAGAAGATGTCTTAATCCTGAAGTATGTGATTTCCTTTGTTTTGAGTTGAAACTAAAAAAGAAAATAATAATTATAGTATGCCTCCTACTGAAAAAAAAACAATAAATTAATTATATTTAAAAACTCAAATTAAAAAAAATTAGTGAAATCGGACGTAAAAAATAAAAATTTTGAAAATGCGACGATGAAGGTCAAAGTCAGAGAAATCTTCAAGAAAGGTTTGCTGAACGATAACTGAAATTTTCTAAGGGCATATTATTACCCTTTAAAACTCTTAAATTTAAATGTCATGTCCGATCATCCATATATTTGAAAAAAGAACGTTTTTATGCACACTCAAAAACATTGTTAAATTCTTTTTTAAAATACGGGGTGTCGCAGATTATAATAAGCTTTCGAATTTATTATGTGTAAAGACAGATCTATTTAATAACAGCATTCCCTAGACATTACGGTTTGAAACTTCATTTTAAAATATTTAATAACTTTATCACATTTTGTATATAAAATTGAAAAAAAGGAAACAATTCTTGTAAAATTTCATTTTGGCTTCAGACAATATTGGCTTCAGACAATATTGGCTTCAGACAATATTCTCATTAACATATATTATTCATAAAAGATATTAAAAGTTTTCTAATTAAATAATGTCTTAGTTTTATTGGGTTTTGTTTGCTACAATTCAGAGCTGATTTTCTGTAACGAGGTGATTCGTTTTACAAAAAATATCGATGGTTTATATTCTTCAAAGACTTTTGCTTTTAACTAATATAATCACTAACAGATACAACGTTGAATTTCTCGAATTTTCATAAAAGTAAATAACGGATGTAAAAAAATTACCATGTCTTTCTAAAAAAACATGTCTAATTTCATTCATTTGTGAATAAGTTCTAAAAGTTTAATTAAAATCAGGCTATTATTTGATTTTCGCAAGAATTTTTAACGCTAAAAAAGACAATAAATTTTCTAATACCGACCCACCGACGCAAAAAAAAAACAAGATTTTTAACCAAAATTTCGAACGTGTTAGAAAGGATTAAAAATTTAATAAAAAAATAAAAAATACTTTGGTCTTTCCTCTTAATAATAACATAAATATTTTGACAATAAAACTTTGTTTTTACTTAGTTTAGAACATTTTTTTCATCACAGTATGCTGATGTTTAGCGATTTTGTGGAGATACTTACTTTTAGCATATCAGTTTTTGAAAGTTTCAAAGCATTTTATATTTTGTATCGAGTGGTCCTTTTTTATCTTTTTAATCGATATCACCCCATGCAAGGCAATAAAGCCACTAAGACATAAGGGATTTACAGGGTGTGGAAGAATTAGAAACTGAAACATTAATAGTGAGTGCAAAGAGAAAAGAGTAATCAGAAGGACAGTAGATAGCGATTGACACTGCATTTAAATTCTTGCAAATTAAATTTGACTAGAGAGCCTGAAGCCGGAAAGGAATTCCGCAGCTACGTCTATCCAATTCAACTGTAAATTGACGAGATCTCACCGAAATTCTAATACTTTTTTAATCGGTATCACCTTAAGCAAGGCAGTAAAGCCACTAAGACGCAAGGGGTTACAAGGTGTGGAAGAATTATGAGCAGAAACATTAATGATGAACAGAACGAGGAGAGAGTAATCAGGTGGACAGTGGATTTTGGCAGATTAAAGTTGACCAGAAAACATAGAGCCGGAAGGAAGTTCCACAAGCGAGAAGTGCAAGAAAAGAAACTGTTAGCATAGAACTTACGGCTACGGATAGCCAGTTCAACTGCAAATCGATGAGATATCGACGCCAGTCTAGTACTGCGCTTATATTCATAAAGTCTAGGTTTCATAGCGAAGAGCATTATTTGTAAAGATACAAAATGTAACACAATGCCAAACTGGGGATTGGGGAAAAGGACGGTCTTCTTCTGTCTTAAATTTAAACTTAGTTAGCCACAAACACTGACCCAAACATATTGTCACCAATATTCCTAACACGAAAACAACACATTCTTACTTACCTTTCTTACTACATCCACCATAATACCTCAGTGTCTCTATGAAAATCCTAACTAGTCCCCATATATACAATTCATTGTCTGTGGAGTGAAGGGGAATAAAAACAATTTTTAAAAATAGTCCCAATGACTACTTACAATATGAAAAATAAAAAAGAGCTTATCCAAACAATTACCATGGAAGTATTTATAGAAAAGGCACAGAGACGCATCTTTATGACGGTAGGAAAGAGACTGAAGCCGAACTGCCAGATCAGGACCAATAATATTGCTGATTCTTCTTTGGATCTTATCAAGGAGCTCCAGATAAATAGCAGGGGCATCGGACCATATATGGCAACACTATTCTAAGCATGGTCGAATGTTACACTTATAGACTTATTTCTCTCTGCAAATTAAGTATAATGATAAACTGGACCACTAATTTCAATATGTCAAGTTAGCTAAACATAACCTTTACCTTTTTGTTTAATCATATAAAGTAGACTTTTAGCGAAGAAGCTCCAAGTCAGAAAACATGATTATGATATTTTATTTAATAAATATTTTTCTGATCATTTGAAAATAAAAAGAAATTCGTTTTATTTATTTAAATTTATAGGATGATCAATGGACGTCAAAGGTCCATAGACATTAATCACTCGGTGATGTTTATTATAAGTGCTCACAAAACATGATTCGGCTTTTGTTTATTGGATAAAAATTCATTAAAACATCAAGGTTTCTAAAAACTGCAGAGAGCTGTTTTCAATTCAAATTCACAATTGATAAAAAAAACTGACAACTGAAACACCATATCAACTTCAAGAAGTCTTTTTATTGCAATCGCTTCTTTAAATTGTAAGTACAGTCGTTTGCTAAAATATATGAACTTTCTCTATATCAATCTCATGACTATTTCTACGAAAAGTTCTGTGGAATTTGAAGATACATCCTCAAACACCTACTTAAGCATTACATAAATAAAACCGTTTTAAAATCATAAATAATTAGCAGTTTTCAATTTTTACAATTATTGAAAGTTTCTTTACTATATTAATTATTTATTAAGATTACGACCAATATTAATTATTGTGACTGTCAACATCGCTAGAGGTTTCAATTAATGTCGTCTGTTAACCACTTTTGGCTTTATGTTCAAATTACCAAAAAAAACAAATCTACCATCAATATTATGCTTGTATGCAAAAGAGAACACTGTAATCATGGTAAAAAATTACAAACACTGACTGAAGAAACTTTCTTCACAGAAGATTTTATCTATGTTTGCTTACTTATTATTTTGGGTGTTTTAAAACTTACGGGATTTCCCACAGGCATTGAAGAAACTTAAAAGCAAAAAACAAAAAAATGTCAAAGCCAAAAAACAAAGACAAACCCAAAATACAAATAAAAAAAAAAACGAAAAAAAAAAACAAAACAAAAACAAAAAAGCATTCACATGAATAAGGGAGTGTTTTACATTAAGAAATGTCTCGTAAAGATAACGAATCTAGTTTTGCCGCCTTTGGTTGGCAGCCATTTTGTTTTGTGCGTGCTTTTTTAATTCGTGGTATTTACATGCAATTCGTTTTCTCTTTCTGTGTAAATTATGTTTGCGTTTCCATCTACTGACTACATTCTTTTTAGTCTTTTAATTTTATTTATGTGCACCTAAATGTACTGTTCTTTATTCTTGGTTCCATTTTCTATCCTCCCTTTTTTTTTCCTTTATTCCTTCCTTCCTTTGATTCAAATTATTCCCTTTCCATTTTGCTTCTATTTTCCTTATTACAATAATTTTATTTTACTTTTGTCAATTATTCCTTCTTTGCTTTCTGTCTTTATTTTTGTACATTATTAATTTTATTTTGACGTATAGCCATATCGTGTTCAAACACTGATTGTCCTACGATCACGGAAGTTAAGCGACATCGAGCCTGGTCTGTACCTAGATGTTTGACCATTGTTGCTGTAAGCTTGGTTGTGCGGAATTGGAAATCAGAGAGCCGAGTTCCAATTCCAGTATGATTTTTTATATTAAATTACACGCAAATACTCTTGGGAAAGGTATGAATCCACCTCTTCTCCTCAGGCTATGGGTTAATTAGTAGAGTTTAAATCATTAAATCATTATTGTTTTCAAATAATTCTTACAATCTGAAAATATTTTCTGGCTTTAAATAACCTGCAAATGGTTGATAGGCCATAAAAACAATCAGTCAACTATCTTTTAGCCTTTTTTATCATTTCACCCTAAACAAAGACAATAAAGATATTGAGGTCCAAGGAGTTACTGAGTATTAAAAATATAAGAAAAATAAACACTATTAAGGAGAGGGAATATTAAAAGAACAAGAATACAGAAAATAACGATTGAAAATGTATTTGAAATTTTGAAGATCAAAGTTGACTGGGAAGCAAGAAGCCGGAAGAGAGTTCCACATGCAAGAAGTGCGATAGAAGAAACAGTTAGCATAGAACTTACATCTAACTGTTCAAACTGTAAATTGATGAGACTTTGCCGCCTATCTAGTACTGCGCTTAAATTCATAAAGTCCAGGTACCATAGAGAAAAGTTCATCAGAACAATTACCAACAAAGTATTTATAGAAAAGGCAGAGGGAAGCGATATTACGGCGGTGGAAAGTGACTGTAGCCAGTTCAGGACTAATCACATTGAATTTTTCTTTGGATTTATCAAGAATCTCTAAATATATAGTAAGAGAACCAGCCCAGATGTGGCAGTAGTATTCAATGCAAGGACGATTGGTAGACTTGTAAATATGTAAGATAGATTCTGTCGTAAAAAAGTGTCTCTAGTACGACACAGTGAATCAACTTTCCAAGCAATAGGCCTAGACATTGATTCAAAATAATTTTTCCCCTTCATATCAGCGGGAAAAAAATAGTTCGAGAAGCCGCAGTGAAACACTCACCTGGAGGTTAGCATCAGTCATACTGTTGGAAGGTAGAAAGGATTCTCTCAGACGATTAAGAGAGAGCAGTTTCGTTTTGGAAGTGTTAAAATTAATTTATTCGTACACATATAAATTTGCTTGTTTTTAATCTAAATCGCCTTTTATCTTCTTCCGCCTCTCGCTTATTTCTTTCCTTCCTTCCTTCTTTCAATTTCCATTTATTGCTTTCACTCTTTGACTTCTTCCGCTTAATCCGGCTTCTCCCGTTTCTTCTTCTATCTGCCGTGCCCGTTCGGAATGTGGCTGATCACAGCATTCTGCTCTTTTTAACCCTTAGTAATGTTTGTCTTTTTGCTATCTCTCCTAATCCATGTTCTGTCAACTATTTACGCAAGTTTTCTTCGTTGTTTTCCTCTGTCTCTCTAGATCTCAACATGCCCTGTGAGTGTTAAATTCTCCAAGCCCTCTTTCCTCATTATGTACAGTAGAAATTTAAATTTTCTCTTTCTGATGTTAAGTATAAGTGTCATATTTGTTTACATGTTCTATAAAACGTCCTCGTTTCTCACCATTTCTGTGGTCTCAAGTGTCTTCCTCGTCTGTGGGGATGTTGTCCAGCATTCACTGCCATATAGGAAGACCGATATTAGGTAACAGTCCAGAATTAATTTCTTTGTTTCAAACGGAATTTTCTTGTTTCTTAATACCTTGTTTAATTTTTGGAAGGCATCTTTCACAAAGCCAATGCGATTCTGTTCTCTGTTAAAACACTTTCATGCATATTTAAAATGTTTAATTGGTTGATTTTCGTGACTTCAATTCGTACTTCCGCATTTTGGGCTGTTCCTTTTATTTATTTAGTTTTTAAGCATTTCGCCCCAAGCAAGACCTCTAGTACGTAAGAGCCTACAAGGGAAAAAAAACTGAGTTTATGGGAGGGGTTGAGGAAAGGATAAAAAGAAATACGGGGATCAGGGCATCAGAAAATGTCGATTGACATTACATTTAAATTCTTGAAGATTATAGTTATCAGGGAAGCAAGTAAGAGGAAGGGAGTTCCACTGTCGGGAAGTGCGAGAGAAGAAGCTGTTGGAGTAGAAGAGGCGGTTACATTTAACTGTTCCAACAGTAAAAGGGTGGGACCGAGATGTCAGATGTCGAGTAGCACGCTTAAATTCATGCAGTCGGGGCACCAGTTAAAATATCTCGTCAGAGCAGATACCATGAAAATATTTATAGAAATGTCAGAGGGAAGCCACATTACGTCGGTGAGAAATTGACTGGAATCGAAATCGCAAGTTAGAACCGATCACAATGCATATCAGTCTTTGGATTTTGTCGAGAACCTCGATATGAACAGCGGAGGCACCAGACCATATATGGCAACAGTATTCCATGCAAGGACGAATGGTAGATTTGTAGATGTGAAGGATGAACTCAGACGAGAAAGATTTTCTGGTGAGACACAGAGAACAAGTTTATTGTTTTTAATATTGGTTATTTTAATTTGCTTCTTTTTATCCCATTTCCTTCCTTCTTTCCTTCATTTACTCTTTCTTTCCTTCACTTTATCCTTCCTCAGGTTTTTCTTTCTTTTGCTTTTTATTTTTCTTTTCTTTCTTACTATTCCGACATTTTCATTATCTTTTCTTTTTTTGTTTTCTTTTGCAAGCCTTAGTCGATCCTACAGACTTCCTTATGAGCCGAAATCTCTTCCTTCCGTATGTATATATTTACTCAGTCTCTTTACCAAGGCTGGGGTTGACACAAGGTCATTTTAACGTAAGAAGCGCCATACTTATGCATATGCGCCAAGGACTAAAATTTTTTTTTTGCACCGCCCACGCGACCACTGTCACCCTGGTATCGCTATTACACCGACCCAACCACTTTAGTGCAATGAGGAAGGCGCTGCCACAGAGTTGTAATCCCCAAGGTTGAGAATCTTCTCCCATCTAAAATGAAGAGAAAAGTAGCTCCTTTTACACGCACATGTGGGGGGCGATAACCACACCTTAGTAAACCCTCATTGGTTAACTTCCTTCCTTAGGTGCCATTTGTGCGATCATGTCTATTTCTCGATTCGTGAGTAACAGAAGAGTTCCCGCAGTAGGCGGCCGTTACTTTCTGTCATAGACGGGTTGTCAATCAAGGCTATGGGACCCATTCCTACTATTTAACTCATAGATTAGCGAAAGGAGAGATGGATTCATACCTTTCCTTAAGTTATTTGCGCGTAAGAGAATGTAACCAAATTCTACTGAAATTCGAACTCTGCTATTCCAGTTCACATTCACCCGTTACACCACTCGCACATCCTCATACACGAACCCACTAGGATGCAATAAAAATAGAGTAACTTCTTAGCCACTTCTCCACATCGGAGTGTAAGTATATTGCTACCGGTTGCATAATGCAGCTCCAGACAACCAGTGACGATCATACTCACTAGGTAGTTGTAATAAACTATTAACCCCACTCTTACAATGTGGCAAGTAAACTATTCTTCGATGAGCACAATGTTTAGTAGTTATGTAACTATTGATAACACTGGCCTCCAAAAATGTATGTTTGAATTTATTTTTTTTTTTTTTTTTTTTAAGCGTATCACCCCAAGCAAGGCCGGTGGCCACTATCACGCATGGGGTTACAGAAGGGTTGGAGGAAGAGCAGATAGGAGTGGTAAAGGAAGGGATGTGGAGAAAGAGAAAGACGGAGGGTCGATCAAGGCAAGGGGGTTACAGAAGATTTAGAGCGAGAGCAGATAGGAATGAGAGATGTCAGGAAGTGGATAGATCAAGGCAATTGGAGATGACGATTGACGCTACACTTAAACCGTTGGAGATTGTATTTGTCAGGGAAACAGTAATAGGGAAGGGAGTTCCATAGGCGAGATGTGCGAGACATGAAGCTATTGGAGTAGAAAAGACGTCTACATCTAACAGTTTCAACGGTGAAGGGGTGGGAATGGGATGCCAGCCTCGTAGGACGCTTAAATTCACGAGGCTTAGGGACAAGCGAAAGCAACTCCTCAGAGCAATTACCGTGGAAGTACTTGTAGAAAAGGCAGAGTGATGCAACATCGCGTCTGTGAGAGAGCGACTGCAGACGAGATGACAGATCAGGGCCAATCACATTGCATATCCGTCTCTGGATCTTATCAAGAACCCTGAGGCAACACGCAGGGGCCCCAGACCATAAATGGCAGCAATACTCCATGCAAGGTCGAATGGTAGACTTATAGACTTGGAGGATCGATTCCGGGGAGAAGAATTTCCTGGCTCGGCACAGGGAACCAACTTTTCTCGCGGTGGATGATGCAATTGACTCGATGTATTTGTTCCATCTCAGATCAGCGGACAGCGTGAGACCGAGCAGCCGCAGAGAGGAACTCTCGAGAAGTTGGTCATAGTGCAATTACAACGTGTCGTAAAGGTCATGAAAGGATTTCAAAATTTAATAATTCTTTTATATTTTAACTTTAATTCACAATAATTATTTTATAGAGTTAATATGACAAATAAATTTACACTAGTTTAGAAACATTGGAGCTTTTAAGTGGCGTGCAATTTCAGCTTTACACGAGCGTGCTCATACTAAAGCATTTATCATTACAGCCATCAATGTCTTAGGCTCTGGTACCTTAATGTCTGTCTAAATGTTGTCCATCACTTGTGGAGAGTTTATCATAATCCTTTTCTTTGGGATAGTCTTAGGGATAGTATAGCCAGACCTCGAGGCTTGTCTGATCCGGGAAACGTTGTGACCAGTTTATACCGCAGCGGTGATAAATTAGTCTTTTACCCATAATTTGCCTGAGGAGCTGAATTGTGTCCCTGTTCACTCATCTTGTTCAGAAACAGGTTGGGGTATTTAAAGGTTGGTTAGACTGACGTCCGAAAGATCGAAATCTGTCGAGACCGCCATCGAGTTGATGCACCTGGATATTCTGCGATACTCTCCCTTCCTCTCTCAAATACACTTTCGCTCCTAAACGAATGTGGTGTGATACTTCGTGGAAGGCCAATTACTGAAACTTTACTAATATCTTACACAGTAATGGCGACGATATGTTCGTTGACTTTGAATTATTGATCTTTGGGTTAAAATTTCAAACTCCTTGTTGGTTTCTGGGACACAGTGAACTTTCCACTACTAGCATTAGTTCGTCGGCTCCAGAATACCACATCGTACGTAAGAAAATCGTCATGATTGGGTTAGATTACTGTAAATGTGAAGAGAAAATAAAGGCACATTTAAACACAATCTTAGTGTGAAATAAAAAAAATGAAAATGTGAACGAAATATAATAAACATGGTAAAATTGCAATATTGAGAAAAATGGTAAAAACCATTCCCTTCGTCGATTTGTCCCGTTTTAAGACCCAGGAGCAAAGATCATTCTCCTTTGAATATTGTGAACTGAAGCTACATAATTACAAACAAAGAATTGAACCAAATAAAAGAAACAGCATCACTTGAAGACAACCAACAGCAGCAACATTTAAAATGTATAGCACATGGAACTCGAAGAGAAAACAATGACATAATAAAGATTCTACATCACCTACAACTGGAGGTTCAGAAGGAACCTGTTGTGAATTACAATATTTATTATATTTTATTTAGTGAAATATATGTATGTATACATTTAGGAAAAACCTAATTATTTTGGACGTACTCATTAGGCCAGGGATGTGGGGGTTTCACTTCTGGTTGGTTATAAAAGATGGGCACTTGGACTAATCAGCAGCCCTGTCAAGTAGTCACTACTGATGGCCGTGCTGTTCTAGTGGAAGCAAGTTGACAACTACTTATCGTGCTGTATAAACTAAATACACAAAAATGTCCTTGTGGGAGATAAAATATATTTTCACGCTACAATCCTTTTCTGCCAGACAAATAATCAGAAACCTCTGTCGCTATTTCCATGGGCAGTGTTCAGGCGAACTACATTTATTAGTTCCACCAGTTCTAAACACCACGATTAAGAGCCGCCATGCCACGCATATCGTCTCGAACCACCTTCACTCCCTTTGTATTTTACTGATGAGATGTTAGTTCCACTGAAGCAACAGTTTCTCACAAACAGCTGCATTGTGGTACCGACTCCCAAGAGAATGCTTCCGGGTCATTACAACCTCTAGTCTCGGTTTAGCCGTCATATTTCTGACATAAACTGTGCCTCTGTAACCTTTGAGTGGTACTTGGCCTCTGTACAGATTAAACGATATTGTAAAAATATGTTGGAGAAATGGTCGGATCCTTTAACTACTCCATTAAGTCCATGACTCCAGCTATCCCCTCTATTTCTGAGGGCCAAATTAGGTCGAAAATGGAGTACTGCTGCTATATAAGGACAGAAACTAACCTGTCTTCACTTTCCAGTCTTGATAGAGTCCAAAAGCGTCCCCATGTCTGTTTTGAATTACAGTGTAACCCGGATATAATAGACCCGGATATAAGAAAAACCCGGATATAAGATAGATTTTATCTGGTCCCAAATTAGAGCCTGTTTTAATGTATATATAATAGACCAAACCCTGATATAAGAGAAACCCGGATATAAGATAATCCCGGATATAAGATACTTCTTCTCCGGTCCCGACAACTTTCTTATATCCGGGTTACACTGTATAATATTTATTGTAATGTTTTATTTTGTGAAATTTATGTTATGTTTACATTTAGGAAAAAATCTAAGTATTTTCGACTGATTCATTAGGCCAGGGAAGTGGTGATTCACCCCTGGTTGGTTATAAAAGACGGGCGCTTGGACTAATCAGGCGTCCTAGCAAGTGGTCCCTACTGATGGCCGTGCTGTTCTAGTGGAAGCAAGCTGACAACTACTTATCGTACTGAAGAAACGAAATACATAATACTGGAAAGAATTTAACAACTACTGGACTTAAGAAATCTGTTTTCCAAAAAAAAAATGTTTCAATAGAAAAATTTTATAAATTTTAACCGAAAACAGTACTGGCTCCTCAGTCAATGAATACCAAATGTTTCCTTATAGGGAAAAGGCTATTATCATAATTATTGGAAATTTGGCTACAAATGGTCATTTATTTTATTTTATAAATACTCAAGTTCTCTATTATAAGCAAATCGGAAACTAACTTGTAAAACTGTTCTTGATTTTTTGCTTCAGCGTTGCAAAATTAGACGAGACAATGTATGCGTTGGCTTGTACCAAAACATTTGTCGGCTAGTACAATCGAACGCACTGTTCAGTAGTAATAATGTCAAACCAGTGTTATAACCAGCACCAACACAGCGAGGTACCCAATTCTTTTCTTTTTTTTTTATTGTTCAATTATTCTTTTATTTCTTTCAGCATCGTATTTTTCTTTCTTTTCTTTCTTCTAGTTCTTTGTATTTCTCATTCTTTCTCTTTGAGGTTTTTCTCTTTCGTTTGATCTTTCTTTTCTTTCGCCTTTTTTTCTATAAATGGCACACTTCAACGAATCCAATTTCGCTTCCGAATGAAATCTGTAATTTAGATATTTGCAAGAAGACTTAAAGAAACGTATCGAAAAGACGTACATCCAGAGGCACCGAAGAGGGACTAATGCATATCGATTAGTCAATCGATCTCCCTACCTGCACTGCTACGTATATCTGTGTTCCGTCGCTGCTGTAGCAAGAGTCCCACAACATTTTTATTGGGCCTTTAAAGTCAACCAGAGATCGGATTTCCGCACGATAAAACAGTGAGAGGAGAGTAGTGTTGCCAGATACTTCGTTTAGGAATTCTAGGTTTCCCAGAAGACGTTGGAAAAATAACATAGGTTGAAACCAAGCATAAATATCATTCTGAATTTTGTTTACGTCTTGTTAAAGCTCATCCGGCCATGGATTATATTCCTCAAATTTTAAACAGTATATTATTCTTTTACAAATACTGCATAATAAGCAGCGATTATACCCTTTTGCTAATATGATATATCGCTTTTTCACAGTAACACATCCTAGACGATCAGTGATGTTTCCAATGAAGTATAGATTAAAAGTTCGTTGATATTTAGACTGAACAATAGGAGCGACAATAACACAATGTAAGCATGCGGTTGAAGTTTCAGGTGCAGTCTAGCTCCGTTTAACCGTTTCAATATAACGTATCTTTAAACGAATTCCAACGCTTTGCAATACAGCCGCACTGTTGATCGCTTGTTTTTGTTAATCAGCATACCATCTTCTATGCCGAAATCGAAATATTTGATACGCAATTTTGTTTATTTATTAGAGGTAATAATGGGTTTAGTGATACAATTCTTACTAATTAACCCCATATCTGGGGGGGCGGATTCATACTTTTTCCAATAGTATATGAATATAACGAACCCAACGAGAATTGTAACTTGGCTCCCCGATTAACAATTCCGAGCCATTATCCATTACGCCAACCGTATATCCAAGCTTACAACACGTAATATTTTAAAGCAGTCACCCATCTTGACGTTGTTTAATTTGGGTGATCGTACGGGAACTGTTTTTTCGAAATATTTTAAAAATTAAATGGCAAGATAGGGTCCTGGATACAGAAGAGAGTGGATTCCCGGCAACACTCACATACTCACCACAGAGCACAAGAAAGGCCAACAGGAAGATAAATATCATATGGCTCAACCCACCGTACAGCAAAACAGTAAAAACAAACGTAGGCAAAATATTCTTCAAACTAAACAAACACTTCCCGGAATCAAGCACTCTACACAAAATATTCAATAAAAACCCTGTAAAAATCAGTTACAGTTGCACCGAGAACATTGCACAAATAATAAAAAAGCACAACAGGAAAACTATCAACAAACCACCCGAACAAATTAAACCCAATTGTAACTGTATAACAAAGAATGAATGTACCTTAAACGGTAATTTCCTACAAAACAACGTAATATAACAAGCCACGGTAAAATCGCCAGATAATGAAGAAAAGTATACATAGGAGTAACTGAAGGACCTGGAAACAAAGAAACTATGCACACAAAACATCTTTCACAAATAGTAAATACGCGAATAGTACACTGCTTTCCAAGTACATCTGGGAAATTAAAAATAAAACACAAATCACACCAAAAAATATCATGGAAAATAAGGAAAAGATCATCAACCTACAACAATCAATCAGAAACTGCAAACTTTGCTTGGAGGAAAAATAGCTATTATTACCTTACCAGACCAAAATAAATTACTAAATAAACGATCTGTGCTCATCTCAAAATGCAGACATGAAAACAAATTTTTACTACGTTACTTAAAAATTTAAAACTGAAATGAATAAATTCAAATAAACAAAATAAAATAACAAACAAGTAAAATAAATTAACCCAAACAAATAATAAACAAATTAACAAACCACTCCCGATAGAATAGATGAAATAGAATAATTAAAAATAAAAATAAAATACATAAAAAATAAGTAAAAACAATCAGCCCAAATGAGTAAATTAAGTAAATAATAATTAACAAATTAACAAACCTATCCCACCACAATAACCGTCAGAATAGACTAAAACAACTAATAAATAAATGAACAAATTAAAAAATCGCCCCCGCTAAAATAACCGTTAGAACTAATAAAAATAAGCATAAATAAGAAAAATACAAATAATCAATCCAAATAAATAAATTAAAAACTGTCCACCCGCCAAAATAACAGAATAGACCACGGCAAGCAATCTACACATTTGACAAATAGTTTATCTTTCCAGACCAAAACAAACTATTAAATAAGCGACCTAAGCAAATACCCCGCAATTTTTTACTACGTTAATAAAACATCAAAATACGAAAAGAATAAATAATACAAAATGAAAATGAAAAACAAGTAAAATAAATTAACCCAAATAAATAAGTAAACAAACACCCGCAAAAATAACCGCCAGAAAAGATTACCCACAATGCACCATTGACCCATATATATAAATAGCCCGGGAAAAATTCAACATTATTCGCGACCTGACGAATGCGTCCAGCATGAAGCAGCCTGTCGCCTCTGAGTGTTGATTTCAATGTTCACTTTCATACATATATATATATATATATATATATATATATATATATATATATATATATATATATATATATTCGGATTGAGGAATCGGAGAGCCGAGTTCGAATTCCAGTCGATTCTATTACATTCACCTCCGTGCTAATACCATTGGGAAAGGTATTAATCCTCTTCTTCCTCCACCTATGGCTAAATAGCAGGACAGCCTGGGATAGCAACTGGTCTAGGAGAAGGATGATTCTGAATTCAAAACCCTCGGAAGGTTGTTTGGGGACCTTGTGGAACGTAGTGCACCAAGTCACTGAATTCGGCTCTTCCAAAAAGTGTGGTTTGTTCTGCACAAAGCCTTCACCATTATAATCATGTGCTGATGTCTGGGCTGTCGGTTACTAGAAACTGATCTGCTTCACTATCATACGTAGAATACTATGCAGAGTCCACATATGTGTATGTGTGTGTATATGTGTATTTGTAAGTATTTCTATGTGTGGGTGTTTCTGGGTGTCTATGTTCACGTTTCATCTCTATACAGAACTTGCAAACGGTCTACTCGGTATTAATGCATTTTCCCACGGGAATAGACCGTAACGGATGGTCGGTTTACTGTATGAACCCACACACGTATCTGTCAGCAGCGAAAAAAGTGAACATTTTCTTTTTTGAAATAATAAAATCATTAAAATATGCAAATTCAATAATTTCCTTTTTTTACAATGTAAATTTTGAACTATGTAGATTTTTATATGACAAATTTCAGCCAATACAAGTCTCGCTTCATGAGGTATGCATTATGAACAGAAGAAAAAAATTGTCAGAATTGGAGATTATGTCAATAAGGTAGAAGAATGTGATCGACTGAATAATTTACGGAAGCCCCCATGTGGGAGCCTGTTAAAGTCAACCAGTGTAATCGAACGCACCGTTTGATTGCATCGTTCAATCTTTCTCAGAAAATGCTGACTGAATCAGTTTCCTTACTTTTTAAACACGGAAGAAATACAAATTTTTCGACACTGTGAAATGAAAAGAGTCTTTATATTAGGTTGGTGCAAAAATAATGTTTTTTGACGTTCAACTTCATGTGAGAAAACGACATTATTTTTGAACCAACCTAATAGTTCTTAAAAGCTGAACTATCATTAATTACAGGATTCTCTTGAGAAATGTCTATTCAGGTATTTGACACTATTATTAATATTATTATTATTATTATTATTATTATGCAATTTTCATTATTGATATATACAGGATATGATGAGCAAATTGTCGCCATTTTATTTTTTTAGTTTCGCGCATGCGCGTTGTTTGTTTGCAGCCGAATTTTTTCAGCTGCAAAGTCTAGTCAGTATATCACCGTCTGTGAGAAAAAAAACATCATGACGCAATTCACTCCGTGAAAAAGGATTCGGGAAGTGTTGGATGAGTCTAATGGTGATTTCGAAGGTATGACAGCTCAGAAAACTCACTATTACTAAAATGCGACTAATAATGGTAGAACTGAAGGGTGTTCCAATAACTTGGACCGATTTTAAATGTGAAATAAGTTTAAGCGTCTAATGACTTTTTTCTTTTTCTTTCAGATTTAACAACTTAAGGCTTTGGCAATTTCAACCACGGAAAGATTAACAATTTAACAACGTCTTAAATTTATCGAAGTCTATTACGAAAATGGACGTTTAAAAAGAAATGCAATGAGAAGTTCCCAGTTCGCATCATTCTCTCGAAACAGCGAAGTCATTTGGCCACCACGATCGTGCAACTTGACGCCTTTAGATTTCTTCCTTTGGGGTCATCTAAAAAATAAGTTCTATACCAAAAAGCCAACAACAATTCAACAGCTGAAGGATGAGATAATGAGGCATATTGGTGAGATCGAGGAGCAACTACGCAGAGACGTCATCAAAAATTTTGACCATCGAGTGGAGGTGTGCCCCCGAAGCCTTGGCGGACATTTGGGCGATATTATTTTTCACACATAATTGTCATGACTTAAATAACATGATCTAATTTTGAAATAAATAAATTTTCACCAATAACACTGATTTATTTACTGCTGATTTTGATCCGTCTTAATGAAACACCATTTATTTCATATTTTTTGTTCTTTTAAGCAAAGTTAACGCATCTATATAAATTGTCCACTTATCCCTTGAGAATATTAGCTAGCACGTATTGGCTGATCACTGCTTCCAACCTTTGAGCCGTTCTCCCTATATAATCAGCATCACACTGATATATAGATTTTCAAATTACAGAACAAATGCGATGGGTAGGGAGTTATTTTAAATTTGTCTTTATCTTTTAACTGACATTATAGATGTTTTTTTAATACTGAACACATTGTTTACACAATTTTGCTTCCTTTAACCGCGTTAAATGTTAATTTACTGGTCTACCTATTTTGTTAAGCGTTAACTATCTGCGTCATTATTATTATTGTTTTTATTAAAGATCAAAAACGTTCCGTGTCAAATATATTTTTAACTTTCATTTCTTTCTGATAATTGACGTTGTATAAGTATTTTTCCAAATTCTGAGTACTTCTGGCTTCCATAAGCCATTTTCAGAGACAGAAAATCATCATGTGGGAGCTAACAGTCTGCTATGAGGATAATGTAGAAGAAGCCAGTGAAAGAAAAAAATTAAAATACGATGAATTACTGGAAAACTGCAGGAATAATGGATGGAAGGCATGCTGCAAGCCAATTGAAGTAGGCACAAGAGGGTTTGTGGCAAAATCACTAGTCAGTGCCTTAACAGATATTGGGATAGTGGGAAATAAGAAACGTAAGGCCATCCAAACCATTACTGATACAGCAGAAAGAGCAGCTAAATGGTTGTGGCTAAAACGAGCAAGTGCATGGACGAGCAAACCAAGGAAAATCTAAATTAAATGTTAATCCATTAATTTTATGCAAAGCCGTAGTCGGTTTGTAAATATGTATACTTATAATTGAAAACAGTTTTTTAGTTTTTTTTTTTTTTTTTTTTTTTTTTTTTTTTTTTATTTACACGTTTCGTTTAGTCAGCCTTTGTAAATAATATATACAAATCTTCAAAGGAAAGGTGGAAGGAAAGCGTGTTTTTTTATTCTACTTAGTTAATTTTTTATCCTATTTATTATCTCTTTTTCTTCAATTCTCGCGAAATCAGTTTGGCTCTTTATTTACACAAGTAACATACGCTATTTATTTCATGTTATTTACTTATTATTTACGTTCATTCAGCGTAAATGTTGAAGAATTATATCGCATAACCACTGTTTTTTTACTTGCCAATATATTTTAAACGATTTTCATTATGATATTTATATGTACTATCGGTTTAACTCGCTGTAAGTTATTTATCTTAAACGTAAAAACTAGTAATTTAGTCTTTTAATGGCCGAATTTATTTTTATTTTTTATTTTTTTTGTAAATAGTAATATATTAGATGTAAAATGAAACTTGAGGGGAAGTGGATAAAAACGGAAAACATATTTACCTTTTAAGTATCCGACGAATGGGTGTATTAAAATTACCCCTCGTCCCGTTTCGTAATTTTTTCTTTTTATAATCGAAAATTTATTTTCGATAGATTAAAGGTTTTTTAACTCGTCAATATGTTTTAAACAATTTATTAATTATATCTATTTGTACTCTCGGTTTAACTCGTTGTAATTTATTTTATTCGTAAATAAGTTTTTAAAGTCCTTTTAAGGTCGAATTCCCTTTTATTTTTGTAAAAAGCAATATATTAGATGTACTAGGTATCTTACTGGGATGTGGGTAAAACGGAAAACATAATTACCTTCTAAGTATCCGATGAAAGGGTGTCCACTTAAAAAAAAAAAAAAAAAAATTCCCCGCAAACAACTTAAATAGAGCACACACCATTGTGATTGGCTATTGATCAACTACCAATCAAATGCGCGATGACGGGGTATATTATAGAAGTTAGTGTCTGTAAGCATTTTTAGAGGGCGTATCAGAGTCCGATCAGCTCTGATGGGGTCGACTTGGTGAGGTCAGTATGATGTTTGAAAGACCCGAAACTGCCCAATGATCCATTTCAGAACATCACTGACGACGCCCTCTAGCGCTAAAGAGCGTATATTCAAAGCAGCCATTTTCAGAGACAGATTTCTGTTGAGAGTTTTAAATTTATTTTATACGTTATTTTGCGTGTTAGTTTCAAATATCTCGCTATTATTAATGATTTTGAGGTATTTTTTTTCTTTTTGGGGTGGAATTAAGTGCATTTATTATGTTTGTTTCTGAAATTAACGAAATTTTATTAATGCTATTTTTTTTTTATGCTCACGGTTTCTAACATTCGCAGATCTTTTGCGTAATTTATATGATGTAATATCTTTGTGTTATCTATAAATATTTGTGGGGCATCATGTTTTTTGCCATGTTGCTCGGTGATATGCGATTTATGAGAACTGTTATCTGATAAATGGCAACTTAACATTATTTCATTTTTTAGTAATATTAGACAAACATTTTCCACGTCAGCTAAAAAAGAACAAAATTAGTTTTGCTTTCGATATACTGATGATAATATTAAAGGCTTTTAACTTTTTGCAACAAATACATTTCATTTAAACAAACATATATAATACATATATCGACGCAATATTTTGCGAACTCTAATAGTTAGCAAGTTAGTCTCACTAGATCAATTGCGAATGAATAGTGAGATCGATCTCCACTGGGTGCACCACAATTTCGGCCTTGTGTCACATCAAAACTAATCTTAATAAATCCTTACATCAACGTATTCTTGTTGTCATAATTTTGTTCATTAATTTGTAATTATTTTATTAATATGTAGTGAATTTAATTTTACGATCATTTCACGTTGAAACACCCCTTCTCGTCCGATCACCGATTTTTCAGCAACGTTGAGCCAAGAAGCGCGAGCGCTTGGGAATAATACCAGGTAATGTGCTGTTGGTATTATGGATTACAGCTCGGAATGAGGAATTGGAGAGTGGGGTTCGAATTCCAGTCGAGTCCGATGAATTCACTTACGCGCGAATACTCTCAGGAAAGGTATGAATCTATATCTCATCCCCAAGCTGCTATGCCTTAAATAACATTAAAGATTGGATGCTATAGCCTTGGTTGGAACGTAGTCTACCACAGGACCTAACGGCAGCCTACTGCGGGAATTCTTTTAACAAGTCGGTCATTAAGTAAAAACGACATGACCAACCAACTGTGGTTGGCACCTAAAGAAGGAATATATTTTCAAAGAGTTTATACATTATTTTACGCACTCACGCGCGCGCGCACATATATATATATATATATATATATATATATATATATATATATATATATTAATAAATACACATATACGTATACCTACGTTTTGGCGTGCGACTTAAGTTTCGCTGGTTTACCAGCTCATCTGGCACAATGTACATATTGTGCCCGATGTGCTGGGTATACGTATACGTGTATTTATTAATATATATATCAAAGTTCTAACCACATCGAACACTATTATGTTTACACCTCATGAATAAATTTAATAATTATTTATTTGCTTGCTTGTGTATGTACGCCGACACGCGTGTTTACGTTTGCTTATATCTGTTCATATATATATATATATATATATATATATATATATATATATATATATATATATATATATATATATATACAATATTAGTGGTAAATATACACATACATATGCAATTATATATACACATAGATATATGTATAAAAATAATTCCAAGAGGATATGATCCAGGTAGAACTCAATGTCCAGGACAGAGTAAGGATATAATAAAAAGCCAGTCTGATAATTTTATGGGGGCCTCTGGTAGGTGTGTGTGTGTATATGTGTGTATTTATGTGTTGTAGGTGTCTGGGCGGGAGTATAAGACTTTATCGCCTATGGGGTGTGTATGTCGCCAAGAAATGTACACTCTTCCGGTATATCTTTGGACGTTTGAAAATACGCACACTCTCTCACTAAAACACTTCTTCAAGTCTTCTCTCTGCTAAAGGTTAATGCCCCCTCCACCTTTGGACCTCCCTGCCTCTCTCGTCTGTTATCCCTCTATATAGATCCCATGTCCTCCCAAAATCTCACACATATACTCTTACTAATATTTCCCGGAGTTGTTTTTTCTGTTTTCTTTTTGAATCTGTAGGTCTGATGAATTGCATCGTTTTTACGATTCCAATGGAATAAATTATGACCATGGAATATTAGTGTTTAAGTCTTTTTATTATTATTATTATTATTATTATTATTATATATATATATATATATATATATATATATATATATATATATATATATATATATATATCAGCTGAATCTCGTATAGATCTACTAGACTTGCACAGAAAAAGCATGATATATGGTTTTTCAGTTGAGCTTGAAACTCATTAATTTCTTGGAGCTTCGAAAGGACGCATCGTCTCTCCTTGAATTAGGAACATCATAAGTTATACTAATCATATATATATACTAATCATATATATATATATATATATATATATATATATATATATATATATATATATACACTATCGGTATCACCCCAAGGCAGTACAGGCAAGGAATTACAAAGCGTATCGGAATTAGGAACAGAAACATTAGTAATGGGAAGAAAGAGAAAAGAGTAATCAGGAGTAGATAGCAATTGACATGATGCACGGGAAAACTGATTAACAAATGAATGTCAAACAGCAAAAAATAAAAATACGGGAATTTCTTTCTTCTTTTTCTCCATATCTTATTCTCAAACCATGTTAGATTGATAAACTCCTTCTGTTTGGTCTTTAATGTAAATCCACAGGAAAAGTCAAATAGTTTAGATATTTACACCCTATTCTCTTGTTAATTAATTCTAAAATAATTTTTAATAAATTGTCTCGATAAATTAAAAACATTTTGCAAATTCGGTCTGATGAGGCAGATATTAAAAAGATTATCTTTTGGAAGTTTTTACCTTCTTGATTTATATCATATTGTTCTGTATATAAGCACAGTGAGCTCTCTTCATGGATCTATCTTTTTAAATTTAAAAAGACCTACTTGGATTATCTTTACCACTTACGTATTTGATATTATTATCTTTTTCTCCCCTCCTCTCTCTCTCTCTCTCTCTCTCTCTCTCTCTCTACATATATATATCGTATCGGAATTAGGAACAGAAACATTAGTAATGAGAAGAAAGGGAAAAGAGTAATCAGGAGTAGATAGCAATTGACATTGCATTTAATCTTTTGAAGATTAAAGTGGGCTGAAAAGCATGGAGCCGGAGGGGTGTTCTACAAGCGAAAAGTGCGGTAAAATGAACTGTTAGCATAGAACTTACGTCTAATGATAGCCAGCTCAACTGTAAATTGATGATATTACTCCGCCAGTTTACTACTGTACTTATATATATATATATATATATATATATATATATATATATATATATATATATATATATATATATATATAGTCATCCGCAGGCTGTTTCGCAGGTCATCAGTGTGGTAGACTTCCTATTGCCTCAAGCCGGGATCGAAAACCGAATGATTTGATATCGGTCGAAGAATCTACTCCTAATCCATTGGCGCACGGCATATATATATGTATTTTGAACAATAAAAATTATTAAAATTTAAAATCTTCAGACACACTGGGTTGTAGATTAATATTCTTTCATTTTTATTATTATTATTTCATTTAGATTCCTCGACTAGTTTCGGCCAACATGGCCATCATCAGGAGGAAAAATATTTCTGCTTGCTGGTAGCATTGAACTACAGAAATGAATGTCTTGATCTATCTATCTATCTATCTATCTATCTATATATATATTTATATATATATATATATATATATATATATATATATAGTGTAACCTGGATATAAGAGAGTTGTTGGGACCGGAGAAGAAGGCTCTTATATCCGGGTTTCTCTCATATCCGGGTTTGGTCTATTATATATACATTAACACAGGCTCTAATATCGGACCAGAGAAAATCTCTCATATATCCAGGTTTTTCTTATATCCGGGTCTCTTAAATCCGGGTTACACTGTATATATATGTTAATACTTATTATTTACATATATATATATATATATATATATATATATATATATATATATATATATTAATATGGTGATATACAGGCCAAATTCGGCATTCTTCATTGACGATTGAAATTTATCATGATAGCAACAAATAAATCATTAAATATCCTCTAACACTTATTACTAGACTATGTAGGAGGATGGAGCCAATATAATAAATAATAATTATAGAAAACTAAGTAATTAAATTACTTTAAAATATATATACGAATGATTATAAATAATAGAGAAAGAAAAAAACTTAGATTATAAAGAATAGTTTACAAAAATCAAATTCTCTCTCTCTTTTTATCTTCGACGGCCAAAAGAAGCAAATATCCGTGGACAGCTCTCTGACAATTCATGTGGCTACCACCACATAACCGCAAACTTTAAATCTCTGTGTACGTATATGTTATTTAAAATATTCTATTTTTCTCTGAAATATAAACTAAAACGTTTTTATCGCTTTTGTTTCTGCTTATTGTTGTATCTTATATATGATTTCTTTTTAATTTATATACTTCCATTGTGGTGCTGATGATGTTTTTTTAACACCCAAGTAAAATAACATATATATAACAATGAAGTACATTCAGACAAGGCGGATACATCACCAGAACAATCCTCACAACAAATCATTCGTTTAAAACAGATATTTTTTCTCGAAATGTAGTTAATACTGTTTATTATAAACAGAGCATTTACTTAAATGTTTGTATCTATAAAAAGACCGTATAAACATAAAAAATGTCTTAAAATAATTGTCGGACTTTGTCCATTTCATAATGTGTGAATTTATTTGTTTACATTTGGATACGCATCGAGCAAATATGAATGTACGTGAGAAAGTCATGGAGAATTGTAGTTTAAAAAAAGTAAAATTGAATTTGCTAACCGAAACGCTCCTCTGTGGCTAAATCGGTAAAGCACGTCAGGCTATATGCCGGGAAGCATCTCGAATCCAGAGTTAGACAGAGTGGCCCTCTGAGTATTAAACCGTCCACTCCTCAGGGTGTATAGGTACACATTGCGTTTTATATATTTTAGTTTTTATTATTATTGTTATTTTTTTATTTATGCAAGTCACCAAATTATTCCAATAATCTTAGGGGATGAAATGATAATACACTTTATTTTTCATCTGCTTCTGGTTGATTTTGATTTTGTCATTGGATGTTCAAACATCAAGGATTTTTAAATGTAGTTTCACCCCAAGCAAGGTGATAATGCTATTAAGGCGCTAGCCGTTACTGAGAGTGACAGAGAATAAGAAGAATTTAATGAAAGGACAATAAAATAACGGTATGCAGGAAGAGAGAAGATGGCGATTAAAATTGCATTTAAACTTTTGTAGATCGTATGTGGCAGGGAAACAAGAAACTGGCGAGAAGTGCCTGGAAATAAACTATTAGAATAGAACTGAAGTACAGGGAGTTACAGTGAAAGAGAATGAGAAAACTGAGAATAGGGAGGATTAATGGAACGATAAAAAATGAACAGGGTTCAAAAAGACTGAAGATAGCAATTGATGTTGGATTTAAATTTTTGAATATTGTAGTTCTCAGGGAAGCAAGAAAGCGGAAGGGAGTTCGACAGGTCGGAAGTGCGGGAAAAGAAACAGTTGGCGGTTGCATTTAACTATTTCAACAGTTAACAAGTGAGACCTAGATATCAATTAAGTAGCCAGCCTAAATTCATGAAGGGAGAGCACAAGAGGAAAAACGTTTGCCAGAGCAGTTGCCATGAAGGTATTTGTTGAAAAACAGTGCAAGATCAAGTCACGTCGGTGAAGTCTAGATACCTGAGCTGGGTCTATTATATTGCAGATCCTTCTTTAGATTTTTCCCAGAATCTCGAGATGCACAGCAGGGGCGCCAGACCAGATTCGGCAACAGTATCCAATGTAGGGATGAATGATAGATTTGTAAATGTGCATAAGTGATTCTGGCGAGAAAAGTGTTCTGGCGCGATACACTGACCCATCATTCCTTGGAGTTGATGAAGCAGTTGATTCGATATCATCACCCCACTTCATATTATTGGAAAAAGTTAAGCCAAGAAGGCGTACCATGTTGCCCAGATCCACCCTGACCCGGTGTGGAGCACCTGTTTGTGGGGTCCCAGCTATTGGCAAATAGTTAACATCCAGATTATATCCGCATCCTGGGTATGATGATAAACTACATCCGCGTCCTCGGTATGACGATAAACTACATCCGCGTCCTGGGTACGACGATAAACTACATCCGCGTCCTGGGTAAGACGATAAAATACATGCACGTCCTGGGTAAGACGATAAACTACATCCGCGTCCTGGGTAAGACGATAAACTACATCCGCGTCCTGGGTAAGACGATAAACTACATCCGCGTCCTGGGTACGACGATAAACTACATCCGCATCCTGGGTAAGACGATAAAATACATCCGCGTCCTGGGTATGACGATAAACTACATCCACGTCCTGGGTAAGACGATAAACTACATCCGCGTCCTGGGTAAGACGATAAACTACATCCGCGTCCTGGGTAAGACGATAAACTACGTCCAACAGCAAGGCCTCTTGAAAAAATAATGTTGCCAGCTGTAAAATTAATATTACCAGCTATACATTTTTGGAAATATAATATTACCAGCTATACATTTTTGGAAAAATAATATTACCAGCTATACATTTTTGAAAAAATAATATTACCAGCTATACGTTTTTGAAAAAATAATATTACCAGCTATACATTTATGATGGAAAAAATATTAACAGAAATAGATTTTTGACAAAACAAAAACATTACCAGAAAAAAAAAGTTGTTGGCATTAAATGACCCATTGAGGTCGATATGCCGTAAACAAAACAAACAAAACCATGTTGCCCATCTGGAGTTTAGCATTAGCCATGCTGATGGCATGCCTAACAGGTTCTCTGTGGTGATTAAATGAAATTAGTTTCTTTACAATTTTCTTTCTATTGTTTAAGTATATCAGTTCCGACCTTTTGGCCTGGATCGGTTGGTAGGTCTGGAACACTGAAACCCATAATCTGATGAATTAGATTTTGTTTTTCTGGCGCAATATTCATTGTTGATAAAATTACTTCCCTTCTGTTCAATTTCACATAAGTCAGTCGAGGCCATTGGCAGCGACATCTTTGTTTTATGTTCCAACCTCGTCCTTAGCTCTTATCTTTTGTGTATGAACCTTGCCTTTAGTATGTCATGTGACTGTCAATTCTCCAAGACCGCATTCCTCATTATCGCCGTCGGCTTTATCTCGTATCGAAGAATTTAATTTCTTCTTTGTTGATTATTTCCTTTATGGTGATGGCGTTAATGACTAAGTAGACCAATTCTTGCTTGGAAGAGCCGATGATATTGGTTGCATAGTGATCTTGGTGTAGGCTAACTTTGATTTTGCTGAATAGTTCTTTTTTGTTGCTTGACGCCTTCTCCTTCTCTTCTGGTGGCTTGGAAGCTTTTGGTTACGACAGTGATGGAATACCACCAGTTAGTACGGTCTCGGCCTTCTGTATCAAACGATTTAGGTTCAAGTGCAGTGGCTTTCAGTATTGTTTTGCGTTGGTCCTTGTATCTTCAAAGAGGGCATTCCCGTGATCTTATCCTTGAAATGAGTTCGCTGAATAAGGCTTGACGCGGAAACCCTGGCTCTTCTATTCTTGCTACGAGTCCTGATTATCGAAGACGGTCTTTAATGATCAGCAATTCAATGATTTGACTGTTGGCTATTTCCTGGATTTTGGCGTTGGTCACACACAAATTCCATTTGATGTTCAAGATCGAACGAAACTCTTGCCGGTGAAAACGTTCTTATTTTATGCCTAGATGTTTCAATGGTCTTGTTCTTTTTACATTTAACTCAGAATATCAATTGCTTTCTTGCTCCATCCATGGTATTGCTATCATTTTCTGTAATACCACATCTCTTTCACTAATTTTTTCTTTCGTCTGTGAAGAAATTATCGAGAATTCATTGCTATATCGGAGTAGTGAAATTACATAGTTGTCCAGCACGCATTTCTTCGTTTATATCGCAATGTTTCTGTTTATCAATACTTTTTATGGCTTTTAGACGACATCTTCTTCAATTTCAATACGCCGGCGGATCTGTGGGTCACGATTTATGAATCCCATAGCCCCAGCATGTACGCGGTATTGAGGAAGCTTCATTCGGGTATCCACCTAGAAGTCTCAGAGACTATGCATATTAAATACCAGGTTTCCCTTAGTAAGAATGAGGGGTATTTAGGCCAGAATGTTATCAGCCACTGATTATATATATATATATATATATATATATATATATATATATATATATATATATATATATATATATATATATGTTGAGTCTTGACTCATTGTTGAATCTCGCCTATTGCATGGAATAATAATGCAACACAAAATGTACTTAGAACAAGAATGTATTATAACAAGAAAGTGTACACAATAAGTACATATAGTATTTCTGTATATTTCTGGGGAGACGTTCCTGGAGAAAGTGCTGACTAGTCGCAGACGATCAAAGTCTTTAGTTGGATCTCGTGATTCCTTCTCTCGTCTTCCGGTACCAACCATTATTTATATAGTTGGTAGTCACCTATGCAGATTAGGTGGATCCTACCACAACACCCCCCTCCCAAGCCTTGGAATCCTTTTGGATTTCAAACTGGCTTCTATATGGGATGATGATTATTTGTTATTTCTTTGTAGATCCCCTTTGCATAGTTCATATATATATCTGTTTTTTTTTTCAATATCTTTTTCGTTTTGGATTCACGTCCAATGGGTCCGTGAACTTCCGTTTCCTACCGGATCTAACTCCGTTCAGGAGCACTCTGCGGAGGTTCTACTTGAAAAGTATCATACATTACATCAATGGGATCTTCCTCCTCATCCGGTATACTCTCTTCATGCTCTAGCACGTAGCATTTTTTGAGTTGGTTCTGGTGCCTTTTATGAGTATTCTTCGGCCCTTTTATTATGTAAATCAGGTCACCGATTCTCTTATCCACTATGCCTCGCTCCCAGAACACAATGTTGTTTCTATAGCACTTGAAAAAGGCCTTCTCTCAGGGGGTGTATCTTTTTCTAGCTGTATACATAGTGTTCTTTATTCTATTTATTCCTGGCAAAAGCTTGTCAAACACTGACTTAACTTTCCTAGCGAACATTAGTTCTGCTGGAGCCATGTTTGATGGTGTTCTCTGGTTAGGCGTGATTCTGTATACTTGTAGGAATTGCTGAAGCGCCTTTTCCGTTGGAACTCCTGAGGCTTTCTTCAGAGCGCGCTTTAACGTATCTACAAATCTTTCTGCGAGTCCATTGGATCTCGGATGATACGGCGGCGTCGTTATGTGGTTAATTTGATATAACTCACAAAATTCCTTAAATTCGTCAGAAGTGAATTGTGTACCATTGTCACTCACAATACACTCTGGCACACCGAACCGTGCAAATAGTTCATGCAAAAAAGTTGTTGTGGTATTGGACGTAGGCTTTTTGCAGGGTAGTACTTCCGGCCATTTTGTAAAGCTATCTACCACTATTAAGTAGTAATAATCTTCTACTGGACCAGCGAAATCAATGTGTAACCTTTCCCACGGATGATCCGTCTTTGGCCATGGTTTGTGTACTATAGGTGGTGCCTTAGCTGCTAACGCACACCCTTTACATCGATGAACCATGTTTTCGATATCCACATCCATTCCTTTCCAATATACAAAGCTTCGCATTAAGCTTTTTGTTCTATTAATCCCCGGGTGACCCATATGAAAGTCCCGTAGGATTCTTTTCTGCAACTTTTTTGGTACTACTACTTTCTCTACACTTGCGAAAGGCACGTTTCGTTTCTTTTTAAATATAGGCATAGTATTTTCTTTTAATTCAAATTTAGCTTCAAACTTGTTACATCTTCCCAGACCAGGTGTAAAGGTTTCCGGAAACTTTTTCTTTAATTCATCTTTAATGTCCTGTCTTGTTTGCGTATTACTTTCTACTTTTCTGCAGAATGAGTTTAACGGTTTATCCCACAATTCGAATGTTTCAATAAAATCTGTACCCAACAAGTTTTCTCCATTTCTCAGAATGAAAACTTTTATTTTTTTAACGATCCCATTCAATTTCATTGGAAGTAAAACCTCGCCTTCGAAGTTAATTTGCTTTCCAGTTACCGTTCGAGCGAGTTTCGTTGACTTCATTATTGTAGGCTTTTTTAAAATTTTCCAAGTTTAACGTTCATTATTGTTAAATCTGACCCCGAATCGAGTTGAAATTTGATATTCTTTTTGAATATTTCAGTCGTCACATATTTCCTCAAATCTCTATCTGATTTGATATTCGAATTTGTTTGTCTAATTCGGCTCTTGAATTTTTCGTTTTACAACACGATCCTTTGTGACCATTCTTTTGGCACACGAAACATTTCTTATTTCTATATGGGCAATTTACCTCCCAATCTCTTTCGTTACAACGTCTGCAATTATATGGTGGTACCTTTTTATTTTATTTTTCTTGTCTATTATTACAATACGCCGAATTTTTTCTCCAATTTTTCTCTGATGGGTAATGTGACTGCTTTTTTATTTTTTTAATATAAGCACTGCCAGCTTCTTCGATTTTTTGCGACGCTTTTTTTAAACTTACGGCCCGTTGACACTCCTCTGCTAACTTTTGCAGGGTAAGGCCTTGTTCAGATTCGAGTTTAGACAAAACTCTACGTCTTATTTCGGCACTCTTACTGGATACCAGTCCTTGAGCAAAAATTAAGCACTTGAATTCTTCAACCGTAATCTCTGCATTTCTGAAATTGTCACAATGTCTATTCACTATAGATGCATATGTTAAGTAATCCTGATCGTCGGATTTAGAGACATTCATGCATAACCATCGCTTATGCCAAAGCGACATATTTGCTCCAAACAGCTCTTTTAGCAATTTCACTGTTTCCGAGAATTCCAATTCAGTTGTTTTTCTCGGTAGAATAAAATCTACAAATTTGCTATGTTCTGCTGTACCAAGCTTTCTTAGTAATAGACTGACTTTTCTTGAATTCGACCAGTTTTCACAGTCTGTGTAGAAAATATCTTCATATCGTTTAAAGTACGCTTCAAACGTTTTTTCTTCGTCTGGCACATAGTTGAAAGTTTCCAGCGAATTAAATATGGTGTTATTAGAATATGAAGAATTTCCCTCATTTGCCTGAAAGTTGTTTAATTTCTCCAGTGTTAACTTTTGAATTTCTAAAAGTCTTTCATCTTGTTTTTCTTGATATTTTCGTTGTCTTTCATCTTGTTTAACTTGATATTTTTGCAGCGCTATCTGTTGTTCTTGTTGTCTTTCCTCTTGACGTTCTTGATATTTTTGTTGTGCTATCTGTTGTTCCCTTATTAATAAGGCAAACTGTTCCTGCTGGGATTTGAATAATTCAGCTATGACTTTGGATAGTTCATCCATTTTTAGCTGATAGTGTTCATGCAACAAGGAATATACTTTTAATTTGTGTATCCACGAATATCATATAAGCTGACCAAAAAATCGAAACAACGTACGACTTTTATATTTTATGTCTTGCTTTTACATTCACGCCCGTGCTAATCAACTTTGGTATTTTTTTTCGTGAACAGAGGGCGTCGGACTTTTTTTTTCGTTTTCGACTTCTGTTCGCGTATTTCAATGACAACGTCTGATTTTCTTATCAGAGGTAATTCGTCACTATATTGTTGAACAAATATTTAAAAAAAAATAATTTTTTAAAGTTTGTTACCTTTCAAAGTCGACACGGTGTATTTGTGCTCCTTTTAATCCATGCATGTTTTTGTAGTCGGCCAATTTTTCTTTTTAGAGGGTGTCTCGTTGTAGATAATTTTTTTATTTAAAATTACCGTTATTCGTTTACGACACCTTTCAATTTTTCTGAGTGAACGTTCCTTTATGCTTATTCGTCTTTTAACGAGTTCTACATATCCAGAAGTTCAGAATCCTTCGTCGTTACGTTAACGTTGGACTTTGAATTAATAGTTTTTTTTTTCTTTTCAGCCTGGGTTCTTCAATGACTTGTCCCAATTGTTGAAAACTCTCACTATTAATTCTTTCTTCTTTCCGTATGGTTCGTTCTACTTCTTTGCTATTGTTGAAACTTGGCGTATGGTTCGTTCTACTTTGTGGCCATTGTTGAAACTTGACGTATGGTTCGTTCTACTTCGTCGCCATTGTTGAGTCTTGGCGTATGGTTCGTTCTACTTCGTCGCCATTGTTGAGTCTTGACTCATTGTTGAATCTCGCCTATTGCATGGAATAATAATGCAACACAAAATGTACTTAGAACAAGAATGTATTATAACAAGAAAGTGTACACAATAAGTACATATAGTATTTCTGTATATTTCTGGGAAGACGTTCCTGGAGAATGTGCTGACTAGTCGCAGTCGATCAGAGTCTTTAGTTGGATCTCGTGATTCCTTCTCTCGTCTTCCGGTACCAACCATTATTTATATAGTTGGTAGTCACCTATGCAGATTAGGTGGATCCTACCACAACAATATATAATCCTATCTTTTGGCATTTTAGGTTTTATTCTCTGTGCATCCTCTATAAAGCATTGTCGGGAGAGGAATGAAAATCAAGCTTGTTTTTATTTGTCATCTTTTGTGCTTTTCAATATAACTATTGGCATTTATTTTAAAAATTATTTTCTGTTGTTTTAGTATTTTCAATCTATAGCGCGGCCATCAATGTAGCTATCAATGCAGCATTACCTTATACACTAATATTTTCTGTAGAGAAATAACTTTTCATGTAATTCTTCATCAAAGTCTGATAACATTCAGGCCTCGCATCCATTTCTATTTAAAGAGGGAGGGCGGAATGGACTTAATATATATTGGAGTAGTGACTCTTAAACCGGAATTTTATCTGCCTTTGATGATTATATATCTCATATATCATCTATTTAAATAATATATACATTTGGCGTTTTTATATTGAAATCACTGTGGCCATTTTTTTCAATTATTCATATAGCTTTGACAAGAGAGGAATGAAAACCGGTTAAGCTTGTTTTTTTATATGCTTTTTTGTGTTCCTCTATTTGCCTATTTACATTAGCTATGGAATGTTGTTTCTTTAGGATGTATATTTTATTGGACTTGTAGAAAATGGGTAAACGTTTTAGATGTCAGACGAGAAAACAGATCTGTGTTTATTTGTATGCACTACTTAGTATAGTATACCACTTTGTATGGCTGATGCTTACTTCCAGAGGAGTAGTTCATTGTGCCTTGCCGGGCCAACATCTTCCGCTGACATGAAGACGAAAAATTACATTGAATCAATCACTAGGTTTTCTTCTGGGAATGTCGTTTCACTTTGTTGTGCTAGGTCATTTTTCTCGCCAGAATCTATCTTACCTATTTATAAGTCTACCATTGGTCCTTGCTTTCAATACATCTAGTCTGGTGATTCTGCTGTATATTTAGAGATTCTTGCATACAAACAAGAATCCACAATGTTATTGGTCCTGATCTGGCACATCGGTTTCAGTTTCACATCGCCCTAACGTAGATTCCTTATGATTTTTCTATAAATACTTTCATGATAATTGTTCTAATGAAGCTCTCTATGATTTAAAAAAAATGCTATATTTATCGGTCTCCACTAGACAAATTGTACATATAGGAACTAGTTAGGACTTCATAGAGACATTGAGGTACTATAGTGGATGTAATTATGGTAAGTGTTGTAACCTAGAGAAAGTTGCTGAATAGAATAATCAAGAAAAACACATATAAGATTCACCAGAGGCGCGTAAAAGAAATAGTCAGCTGCTAGAAGTGAGTCAAGTGAATTCCACAATGAATCTCCATCTTCAGGATAACTACCAACTGCTCCACGCGACCAGATGTTGCTCAAGGCCCAATTTAATGTTGGTTATCCGAGCCCGTACACCCTATATAACACAGGGTCGAGTAGCTGTTTCCCGATGCGAGACTCTGCTCTTCGACATAGCCTCGTCAGGGTATCCTCTCTTCTCGGAGGCAGAGAGTTTGACCAGCACAGCTAGAGACGAATTTCCAATTGCAGACCAACATACAGTATTTACTACTGCGTTTATGCGAATGGGGACATACCCATTATCGTCCGTAGGTATGCTACAACATAAGTAAGAATGTGTTGTTTTGGTGTAAGGAATACGGTAGTAGGTTTGGTTCAATAATCGCGGCTAGCTAAGTTTAAGATAAGATAGATTGAAAGCCAGCCTTCCTCTATACTCCCTTTTGGACTTGTGTCAAAAGTTTGCATTTTTAAAATATATATTACTTTCCTCTATGGTAGTTAGACTTTATGAATTTAAGCGGAGTGATAGATTGGCGACACGGTCTCATAATTTTAGAGTTCTATGCTAATAGTATCATCTCTCGTACTTCTTGCTTGTGTAACTGTTCCAGTTTCTTACTTCCTTTAAACTTAAAGTTGATTTCTTCTGTCTTCTTAATTCCTCTTCTTTGATTGTTCTCTTTCTGTGATAATGTTTTTTCTCATATTGTCGAATGCAGTGCCACTTGCGTCTTAGTGGATTTTTGCCTTCCACGGAGTGAAATGATAAAAAATAATAAGGAAAAACCTTTAGCTTCTGTGAACCATTGCGATGTCTTTAATAGAATTTATCGGCTGAACCATTCATTTGTAATTTTCATTCTCAACAACGGAGCGTTGATTATATTCGAAATCGTCTTATACTGAATTCGTTTTTAGTGAAGTCGTAATTACTCTTGGAATGGCAGTCAAGCGATTTCCTGTTGCTTTTACCTCTTTGACTTTATTGAGACACTAGCCTTAGCTTACTCCGAGAGTTTTTGGACCCTTCGAAAGGACCTACTTCACTCTACAGTGTTGAGAATCCCCCTCCTCGCAGCCTGTGAATAATACGGGGAACCCAGTATAGTTCACAACCCACAAAATAATTTAATTGCAAGCAAACTTAAAGTTCTAAGCTGTTTTTCCCCAATAGCACAAGCATCTTAATTCGGGCTTGATCACATATGTCCTGAAGGGACTCTGCCCAGAAAAGAAGAATGCATGGAATTTGCTAGGCGTAAACTCTAATGTGAACATTCATTAAGCCTTTGGCCATGGTTCATGCAGACAATTGATGATTTTGGGGTGGAAGACCAGTACCTAAAATCTCCGGAAGCGGTTTATTTCCCAGTATTCACGTCATATTGTATACGATCAGTCAAAACGATTTTGAAAGAGATTTTAAAATGGCCAGTAACTATATAATGCTAATCGTAGGCACTTCAAAGTGGTGTAATAGTTAGCAAGATTGTCTCACTAGATCGGTTACAACGGCATAGTGAGTTCGATCTTCACCGAGTGTTCCATACATTCTGTCTTGTGTCCCGTTCATTAATTTCTTATTCTTTTCGTAGTAGGGTAGGCTGGACTCTATAAACTTCAGTAGCAGTTAAATGAAGGATTACTCAAAATTCACAACGTTGGAGAATTCAACGCAAAGTCACTGTCTTCGACAAGCAGACATGACAATTCACAGATAATAAAGAAGGGGGATTTGTGGAGAAGGCAGCGAGAAACCACTCCTCTATATTTCCTAAGCGTCCGTGGCAATTCACAGAAAATAAAGAAAAGGAATCCGTGGAGAAGCCAACGGAAATCCACTTCGCTACCTTTTGCTAGAAGACATGGCAATTCACAGCAAATAAAGAAAAGGAAGCTGAGGAGAGTCATGGTCAGCGGCGCCGCGTGGGAACATTACATTAGAAGCAGAAAGTAAAATATTTATGGTTGGTGAAAAAAAAAAAAAAAAAACAGAAAAAAAACACCATCACTAAACCTATGCTCCCACCAGACCTTTCTGGTGAGAGGCATGACTCTAGGCACTCAGCAGAAAACAAGACCCGTCAAAGGGTGGATGGGCTTTCTTGTAGTTCAACCACCTCCAAGCGCAACTATGTTTGATCACTATGAATGAAACCAATGCGATAATGGTATAACTGGGCGGAGGGCGTACTATACTGAAGTTAAATGTCTGGGCAGTTGGCAGTTGGAATCAACGGTCACGTGTCTATGAGAAAGGCAGATCACATGTCCTGTGGTTTGACCATGAGAGGGATGGAATCCGACAGATCTATTTGCTCAAGACTTATTTCGCGTTAATGAATATTTCTCCAGCTTTCAACGGCGATATATGGTTGGTTGTTGGTTGTGGGGGTTTTATGACATATCAACCACTATGGGTTATTTAATGCCAGATCCAGTATTTACTAAATATATCAAAAACGTATAGCTGGCAACATCATTGTTTCAAAAACTACCAACATCATTGTTTCAAAAAAGTATGGATACCAACATCATTGTTTCAAAAAAGTATAGTTGGCAACATCATTGTTTCAAAAAAGTATAGATGGCAACATCATTGTTTCAAAAAAGTATAGTTGGCAACATCATTGTTTCAAAAAAGTATAGTTGGCAACATCATTGTTTCAAAAAAGTATAGTTGACAAAATCATTGTTTCAAAAAAGTATAGTTGGCAACATCATTGTTTCAAAAAAGTGTAGTTGGCAACATCATTGCTTCAAAAAAGTATAGTTGACAACATCATTGTTTCAAAAAAGTATAGCTGACAACATCATTGTTTCAAAGTAGTTGGCAACATCATTGTTTCAAAAAAGTATAGTTGGCAACATCATTGTTTCAAAAAAGTATTGTTGACAACATCATTGTTTCAAAAAAGTATAGTTGACAACATCATTGTTTCAAAAAAGTATAGTTGACAACATCATTGTTTCAAAAAAGTATAGTTGGCAACATCATCGTTTCAAAAGAGTATAGTTGACAACATCATTGTTTCAAAAAAGTATAGTTGACAACATCATTGTTTCAAAAAAGTATAGATGGCAACATCATTGTTTCAAAAGCGTATAGTTGGCAACATCATTGTTTCAAAATAGTTGGCAACATCATTGTTTCAAAAAAGTATAGTTGGAAACATCATTGTTTCAAAAAAGTATAGTTGACAACGTCATTGTTTCAAAAATGTATAGTTGACAACATCATTGTTTCAAAAAAGTATAGCTGACAACATCATTGTTTCAAAGTAGTTGGCAACATCATTGTTTCAAAAAAGTATTGTTGACAACATCATTGTTACAAAAAAGTATAGTTGACAACATCATTGTTTCAAAAAAGTATAGTTGACAACATCATTGTTTCAAAAAAGTATAGTTGGCAACATCATTGTTTCAAAAAAGTATTGTTGACAACATCATTGTTTCAAAAAAGTATAGTTGACAACATCATTGTTTCAAAAAAGTATAGTTGACAACATCATTGTTTCAAAAAAGTATAGTTGGCAACATCATTGTTTCAAAAAAGTATAGTTGACAACATCATTGTTTCAAAAAAGTATAGTTGACAACATCATTGTTTCAAAGTAGTTGGCAACATCATTGTTTCAAAAAAGTATTGTTGACAACATCATTGTTTCAAAAAAGTATAGTTGGCAACATCATTGTTTCAAAAAAGTATAGTTGACAACATCATTGTTTCAAAAAAGTATAGTTGACAACATCATTGTTTCAAAGTAGTTGGCAACATCATTGTTTCAAAAAAGTATTGTTGACAACATCATTGTTTCAAAAAAGTATAGTTGGCAACATCATTGTTTCAAAAAAGTATAGTTGACAACATCATTGTTTCAAAAAAGTATAGTTGACAACATCATTGTTTCAAAAAAGTGTAGTTGGCAACATCATTGTTTCAATGTGCTAGAAAAGACGTGGAAGTTCACTATTTTCCCATAGCTGGGACCCAACAGGTGCTACCACCCTGGGTCAGGGAACACCAGCAATTAAGAGGTGGTTCCACGCTTCCTCAAAACCTCCTGATCAGAGGCCTTGCTGTTGGATGCAGTTTAACGTCGTACCCAGGTCGGGCCGATATATGGAGGGAATTGGTTAGATGCTCAACGTCACACTGAGCCTCCGACCACACCATGATGATCATGATTATCCTTTATCATTTGAAAACCAGATTAATTTCTTTTCTTGAAGTTAGTAAACCCGTTCCGAAGAATTAAAAGACAAGAATACTGGTCAGACATAAGGCATCGTGGATATTATACTTGGAAATATATTTTATTCTGAAGATAGGCTGCAAGCAGTTCCAGTTTCCGTTGTTGTCCCTTTATAAAGAAAGTGGGTCTCGGCTTGTGTCAGGACAAACGCCCCCTGGAGGCTACTAAGGGATTTTGTATTTAACCTAGTGGAAGCAACTGCCGTCTATGGAAGATAACAAGCAAGCTTGTTACTGCTTTTGTTGCTGTCCGGTCAGTAGATGTCGTGGCCAGCGGGAAATTCACTGAATTTGCCGTGTGCATACGATCATCCGGACTTTGGCGATTGAATGTTTGTTTATTCTCTGTATATACACAATCGAAAACGGAGAGACGCGCGGTCTCACCCAGACAGGGAGCCACCCTTTGAGATATATGCTTCCTTCTGCCACTCTTTCCCTTTGGAGATCACACTGTATACACTGCTTGATCTCTCTCTCTCTCTCTCTCTCTCTCTCTCTCTCTCTTACACACACTCTCTCTCTCCCTTTCTCCCTCTCAGTTTTTGTTTATATATATTCTATTATCAGAATTTCTTCATATCTATCTATCTATCTATCTATCTATCTATCTATCTATCTATCTATCTACCTATCTATCTATGTTCATTTCGATCAGAATTTCTTCATATCTATCTATCTATCTATCTATCTATCTATCTATGTTCATTTCGATCAGAATTTCATCATATCAATGAATCTATCTATCTATCTATCTATCTATATATCTATCTATCTATGTTCATTTCGATCAGAATTTCTTCATATCTATGTTCATTTCGATCAGAATTTCTTCATATCTATCTATCTATCTATCTATCTATCTATCTATATATATATATATATATATATATATATACATATATATTGATATTCATTTCGATCAGAATTTCTTCATATCTCTCTATCTATCTATATATATATATACATATATATATATATATATAAATATATATCGATATTCATTTCGATCAGAATTTCTTCATATCTATCTATCTATCTATATATATATATATATATATATATATATATATACATATATATCGATATTCATTTCGATCAGAATTTCTTCATATCTATCTATCTATCTATCTATCTATATATATATATATATATATATATATATATATATATATATATCGATCAGAATTTCGATCAGAATTTCTTCATATCTATCTATCTGTCTATCTATCTATCTATATCCATTTCGATCAGAATTTCTTCATATCTATCTATCTATCTATGTTCAGATATATCTCATTTCATATCAGAATTTATTTTTTTCTTTCTTTATGTTTGTCTCATTCTGTTCATTTTTATCTCTATTCATGTCTATCTCCGTTCATTATAAGAATTCCTTTATATTTATCTATACTTCTTTTACAGAGAGAGAGAGAGAGAGAGAGAGAGATTGCGTGTGTGTGTGTGTGTGTGAGTGAGTCACAGAGAGAAAGAACAGTAGAAAAAGAGGGAGACAATAAAAAAGAGACAACGATGTAGTGTAATTATTTTCGAGTTCGAATTCTGGCTGAAGGTGTATATTTTAACGCCACAATAATATAATTGAAAAAGAGATGAATCCATTTCTCTTAGGAAAACTATTCCTCCATCATTAACCTTAAGGTGGAGAGTGACAAGAAAAATCTGATATTTACGTAATCAAGCTCTCCGTTTTTTTTCCTTTCACTTTCTCTTTCATTGAATGTACAAAGAGAGTAACTACTTTTTCAAGGTAGGAAGAACGTGCGCTTTCCGACCATGAGTCCCAGGTTCGAATCACAGCATGGTAAATTTGTCATCAAGGTGACTTCTTGAAGTTATCGGTCAAGGGAGACGATCCTATAGTGCGACACATTTGCCACGATTGACCCAAGCATTGTGAGAGAAATTTAGGAGATAGATGTGTTCAGAAGTCGTCGATGATTGTGTTAGCAGGAAGTCACAAGTCAGCATGACCGAGGTTTTAAGCGTACTGGTGTTGCTCAATGTGATGATCATTCCATGTGCGCTTACCCACAAAATGTAACTAAGGAACGCTCCGCATAGCTGCAGTATAAACCATAGGTGGGCTCAATCAGTGTCTCCAATAGAGATTGTTCAGACGCCCGTGTTTGGAAGTAGAGTAGACGACCATATATATATATATATATGTATATATGCGTGAGTATGTGTGTGCGTATTTTGTAGCAATCCCACATTAATACAGGTTGAACAAGATTGATAAGGCACTTTAGTTCGTATGGAGATTTTCTTGCATACGAAGAAGCCTCTTACTTTTTATAGTCACATTAAATGTAAACCTTGTCCAGAAGGATATTGATTCCAAATCGAATTAGCCAACTTTTTAGCATTGAGTCCAGACACCGTAACCCATGCAAGAAAAAGTTCATAAAATAATAACCAAATGTACCTTGCCCATCATGTTCCTCGAAATGTATATATAAACTATAAATTAGGAGGATTTGATAAATATAATTCAGTGATTCATCGAGTCTGAAACCTCAACAGAATGCACTGGACGGCCGTTTCGTCCTATATTTTGGACTCATCAGCAGTGCGCATCCACTACCGAGAATTGAAACACTGACAGTTAGGTTGTCAAGCGAACACTCTACCAACTGCTCAACGGGCCTCGGTGACGAAGAGGTGACAAATATATATATATATATACTGTTTTAAAAACAAGGAATTTATTAATGGTAATATTCCTTAAGGCCCTTTCGTTCAATATCTCATCAGGAGAAAATCGATGGAAAAAATTGATAAATTAAACGAAAAGAACAACAACGAAAATGAAGAGCAAAAGAAGGGGGAAAACACGCTAAAATCAATAACGTATAAGTATATATACTTATAACGAGGGGAGGGGAAATTGTGTGTAAATAATTAGCGAGGGACAGTTAAAATAAAATATCCCCAAACAAATTAAGGGACTTCACAAAAACCTTCTGCCGGCAAAGAGAAGGTTTCCGTAATCCTATACAGATTGATTCCAAAATCTTCAAATGATTGTTGGAACCAGCCATGTAAATAATTTTGAACCACTCTTTCGTATACGACTTGGCACAGGCTATATTCTCTACTAGGTGTTGCGCAATAGCCGATTCCATATTTGTAGAGGGAAGATAACACATGATATCTATTTTGCCAGGTTGTATTTTATAAGGTACATGTTGATTAATTCTTGTTTCCAAATGCAAGGTTGTACGCCCCACATAACCAGCAGCGCACTGGCAATTAAATTCATATACCAAATTACTTAATTTGATGTAGGGCAATTCATCCTTGCGAAACGACGGAAAGGTAAACCTAGTCCGAAAAATACAACGCAGAGCAACAGAAGGAAAACATCCAGAAACCGACTTGCTAAGCTTTGGCCCTTATCCCCAATCCAAGGAACCTTCAAATAAACCGGACATTTAGAAGGCCTCTGAGCTTTAGGAGAATGAAATTCCCTAGTCTTATTATTAATAATATAATTAATAAAGGCTTCCGGATAGTCATTACTAAGGAAAATCTCTCTAAAATTCTCAAATTCAGAGTCCAGTCTAGTAGAACAAATTTTGAGCGTCCTGTACACCAAAGTTTTAATAAGATTATTTTCCTCAATATAGGTGCAAACGCACACCATATATATATATAATTGAACACTGGGGTTAACAGCGAGCGCCGACAGTCTCTTTCATGCTTGGAGGCAATCTTAAGGCCTGGAGATTGCGTTCAATTTCACAACAGACTGTCATTACTTGATTACCTCAGTTTTCAATTTTATATTTACAAAACGCTCTATCCCTGATATTGAGCACTTTTACCCACTAATATAGAATAACTTCAAACTATATTTATATCAAACACACACAAGCATATATATATATATATACAGGGGTCGAAGGTTAAACTGTCGTCTAAATTACGCAAAAATGAAAAAAACAATCACATAAACAAAACAAATATATTTACCAAAATTACACAAAATCATCTTGAAATACTAAAAAGTAAATTTATTCAGTAAAATCGCTACTGGCTTCAACTACGGTCTTCGGATGACTTCGAAATCTCTTGCAACTCTCCAAGGACGTTCTCCTTGTATAAGTAGGTGAATGCTGCCATAATACTTTCCTTCAGTTCATCTTTGGTGTTACAAAGAGTTTTGTTGGTCTCTCTTAACTGTGCCCCATACATAATAATCAAGGGAATTGTAGTCTGGGGAGGTAGGTGGCTAGATGTAAGAGGTGATGTAGTCGCAGAAATTGTCTGACAGCCTTGACTGGGTACTTCTGCTTGTGTGGTATGGTCCTTCCAGTAGCCGCACTATCTCCTGAAGGCAGTTGTTGTAGGCCTACGTCTTGATTCTGAGGCCCTGTGGGAAGAAGACGGTGACATAACGTTGCCATCACTAGTGATCACTCCAAAGACCTTCGTAATCACCATTACATTCATCCAACTCTTTCCTAATCCTCTGCAATATCCTCAGATTGATACCCAAACACTCGTATTAGAGCTTCCGGCTTGAATGCCAAACAGTACATTTCCAAATTTGTTGAAGTGAATTGCGTCATGGTACCCAATGACCCTAATATACTGTGCTATATGCAAAATCAAAAACAACAACGCGCATGCGCGAAATTAAAATATGAAATAGCGACAATTTACCCAATTGGACTCTGTATGTATATATAATTTTGTGTACGACGTTAGCATTATACATCTCTTTCTGAGAACATTGCATGTTTGTCATTTCCTTTCCATTCAGCTTTCGTTCCGTCCGTGAAGTACAGTGTTATTATTTCATGTATATATAATTCACATAATGGGGGAAATAATTAAAAGAATAAACCGACATGGGGCACATGTAAATATGTATATATAGTTTTATGTATGTCATAGTGGTATAAAATTCTCTTTCAGAGCAAAACATGTTTATCATTCCTTTTCCTTTCAGTTATTCCGTTCCGGCCGTGAAGTAGAGTGTTACTATATCACGGACATATTAATGCGCATAATGGGGGAAATTAGATGGGAGAATGAAGTTTTCTTTCCTAGCTCTTTCCCATTATATCCGCATTTTGGTAACTCCTAGGCTTTTGTTTTTCAATGCAAGCGCTTATCATTATTCGTACGAACTGTGGATCGAGCATATCTCAAGCTCATCTATTTCTTGACAGATTACCTTATTCTTAACAAGTTAAACTTTCTTGCTAACTCTTTCGTTTTAATTATTTATTGTTGATTAATCAGCGTTTTCAATTTTCTCTCTCTTAGTAAGTACGATCATGTGTCCGCTTTTCTCATCAGTTAACGTGGAGTTATCTCCCTTTTTATTGTTATATCTATTTTTCCCTGTTGTCTTTGTCGTCCCTGTTCTCTGTTTCTTTAATTATAGTCGTGAATCTTTTCTTCAATGTATCTCTTATTACCGTTATTTCACAAAGCGTCGAATCTATTATTGATACCTACCTGAAATTCGATGCTCTCTGACCTTATTAGATATGTTTTCTTTTTGGGTATTACTTTTGTTACTCTCTCTTTTAAAACCAAATTTGTTCCCGGCTAAATAATATGATCGCTTTGTTTGCGATAATCATATCTTTAACGGTATTGTCCTTGTCCTTGTCATTGTTAAGTCGATTTCATTTTTTGTTCCTCAATTTCGGATTCTCAAACTCTTTTTAGGAGCCTTGTCGTCTTTTCAGAATGCTTTCAAAATTATCAGTTTATGTCTAAACCAAAAATTAATTAGCATTGCACCATTGTCGTTTGTATTAACAATTACATTTTCTCTAATCTAGATTCCGTGTCATTTTTTTATTTTAATTTTGCATCAGATGCTCACTTAAGAAACGATGTCATTCATCATGGTCTGGGGCCCCTGCGTGTTGCCTCAGGGTTCTTGATAAGTTCCAGAGACGGATATGCAATGTGATTGGCCCTGATCTGTCATCTCGTCTGCAGTCGCTCTCTCACAGACGCGATGTTGCATCGCTCTGCCTTTTCTGCAAGTACTTCCACGGTAATTGCTCTGAGGAGCTGCTTTCGCTTGTCCCTAAGCCTCGTGAATTTAAGCGTCCTACGAGGCTGGCATCCCGTTCCCACCCCTTCACCGTTGAAACTGTTAGATGTAGACGTCTTTTCTACTCCAATAGCTTCATGTCTCGCACATCTCGCCTATGGAACTCCCTTCCCTATTACTGTTTCCCTGACAAATATAATCTCCAACGGTTTAAGTGTAGCGTCAATCGTCATCTCCAATTGCCTTGATCTATCCACTTCCTGACATCTTTCATTCCTATCTGCTCTCGCTCTATATCTCCCGTAACCCCCCTGCCTCGATCGACCCTCCGTCCTTCTCTTTCTCCACATCCCTTCCTTTACCATTCCTATCTGTTCTTCCTCCAACTCTTCTGTAACCCCATGCGTGATAGTGGCCACCGGCCTTGCTTGGGGTGATACGCTTAAAAAAAAAAAAAAAAAAATCCGAGACTGCACCTGTTGCCATGGATCGTTTAATTTGCTTACTCTTACTTTTTGAAATTGCTGCATATACTGGGATTACATTGGATAGTATCTTTCGAATAATCTAATATCCACGATCCATCATCACTTATCACACATTTTATCTGATCTTGTTGCGTTTAGATACCTCTCAAGTGCGCAACTTTAAAAGGTATTAATATGATAGTATTGTGAGACCGATACTTTCCTACATCATGGACTCTCCCAATACTATATAATTATGCGAGTAGCACCAGTAATGCGCAGCCGCGTACGATACCAATATCGGACACCACTGGATAGTAAGCTCTGCTTACTCTTACACTATTCTTTGTACTTTTCTGTTTAATATATCTTTCTTACCTCTAACTCGTGTTCCGTGTTTTCTTTCCGTGGTCCCTACTTTGGGTCCACATCAGATAGTTACCAGGAATTTATTCGGGCTCAAGCTAACAGAAAAAACGAAAAAGATGCTTCTCAATGTTCAACAGATGTAATCAGTCCAGGTAGATAAGAGGAATTTACACGTCGAACGAGTTACAACTATGTTAAATTAAGATTTATAACTCTCCAGAAAGTAGTCGAATTCAATCTTTAGGCTTCAGCTTGACAAGAGTCATATCAGACCAAAAGAGAAGTTTTGCTGCCATGTCTGACCGGAGCCGTTCAATCTTCACTTTTCAGTATTGACAAAGTTCGTAAGTATCTACGGGATTTTGAGTGAATGAATCATTTCACATCCGACAACCCTTTTCCCATAGACGAATTGTTGAAAGCCTATCCTTACTGTATTGCTATTTCGACGTTTGTAAATGATCTGCTGCATTGCTTAGTTGCCCCACTTCCGACCTTATACAGATAAGATATGTCATGTCCTTACGCATGGACGATCTTGTTCATTCCTTTCGTATGCCACTGGAAAATAGTCTGTTCCACTTGGACAGTTTCTTCCAAAGAGCCGCTGCTTAGTGGGACAGAATCCTGAGAAGATTCATCCAAAATCAAGCATTATCTACATTATCAAACATTATCAACATTATCAACCATTATCTACATTATTCAACCATTATCTACATTATCAACCATTATCTACATATTCTTATAAACTGTAATTCTTACCACCCCAGTTTATATCCATAAAACACCATAATTCAATTTATGGACGAGGTGTTCCGCTATTCCAATGCATCTTCGGATTCCAGGTAGTTTAATTAATGTCATGTTTATTTTAGATGTCTCGAATTTGTAGCCCCCTACTTGTGATTTCCCTCTTACTAACGACCATACATTCTGTCTTCTTACAATTAATGTTTAGTCCTTTCTTCTCGCTTTCCTTTACTATATTTCCCAGAATTAGCTGCAGTTTTATTTCTCTGTCTGCTATCAATACGTTGTGTATACGTTATATTATTAAGATTGCGTCCACCAATAATAAATCCTCGAAGGATTGCCACTCTATATATAAGTTAAATAAATACGCTGAGAAAACATATTCATGTCTTACGCTATTTAATCATTGATGATAATGATGACATATATATATATATATATATATATATATATATATATATATATATATATATATATATATATATGTATATATGTATGTATGTATGTATAAGGCTGATATAGCAAGACTCTTCGGTAAAGCGAATTGAGTCCTGTCGGTCACTGTGTGTTTATCTAAAAATAAATACGCTAAAATTCACCTTCATCCCTGCCGTGCGCCGACGGCTTAGTGGTGGAATTAACGACTGGCGGCAATTCAGTCGGGTTGCGATCTAGCTAGAGCCAACCGGACGTCTAGCCACACTCAAGACATATGATACAGCGAAACAGTCTGTCTGTAGATGACAATAATTATATATATATATGTGTAGGGGTGATAAAATTATAGTTTTAAGTTACGCTATTTTATCTTTGATGATAATGTGATGATATACACACACACACACTCACACACACACACATATATATATATATATATATATATATATATATATATATATATATATGTATGTGTGTGTGTGTCTGTGTGTTACTTATATATTACTTATATATTATGTTTATACAGGAGGCGATGGGTAAATTGGTGCCATTTCATGCAAGTTGTTGGTTTTGGATTTTGTCTACTTCACAGTATAGTATGATCAGTTGGGTACAGTCTGTGAGAAAAAGAGAATCATAAAGCAATTCAATGTGCTATAAATTTGGAAACGACATGTTGTACTGCTTAGCATTCTCGGCGAAACTCCAATACAAACATTTCAGAGTGTTTGGGTGTCAATCTGAGGACAGTGCAGAGGATTCGGAAAGAGTTGGATGAGTCTAATCGTGATTACGAAGGTGTGGCATCTCGCAGAACTTACACTGTTGGTTCTGATAAGAAAAGAACTCCCGAATTTGTTGGTGAGTACCATAGATTCAACACAGAGTTTCACATCACCCCTCAGGCGGGGCCACCTAACTTCCAACACTGCAACCTCCTTGACTATTATGTGTGGTGCGCAATTGAGCGAGAGATCAACAGAAATTCCTTGTAACACCAAAGCTGAAATGAAGGCAAGGATTATGGCAGCATTCACCAAATTATACATGTAAAAGGCCCAGAAGTTCTGCAGGAAATTTCAGAATCGTCTGGAGGCAGTGGTTAAAGCCGATATTTATTTTATTGAAAAATTTACTCTTTGGTATTTCAGGATAGTTTCGTGTAATCTTGGTAAATATATGTTAAAATGTTGATATTACATACAGCACAGTATATTAGGGTCACTTCGTCACCATGACGCAATTCACTTCAACAAATTTGGAAACGGTATGATGTACTGTTTGGCATTCAAGCCGGAAGCTCTAATACGATCGTCTGGGTGTCAATCTGAGGATATTGCAGAGTGTAAAGAGTTGGATGAATGTAATGGTGATTACGAAGGTCTTTGGAGTAATCACTAGTGATGGCAACGTTATGTCATCGTCTTCTTCCCACAGGGCCTCAGAATCAACACGGAGGCCTACAACCACGGCCTTCAGGAGATAGTATGTCTACTGGAAGGACCATACCACACAAGCAGAAGTATCCAGTCAAGGCTGTCAGACAATTTCTGCGACTACATCACCCCTTACATCTAGCCACCTAACTCCCCAGACTACAACTTCCTTGATTATTATGTATGGGGTACAGTTAAGTGAGAGACCAACAAAACTCCTTGTAACACCAAGGTTGAACTGAAGGAAAGTATTATGACAGCATTCACCAACTTATACAAGGAGAACGACCTTGAAGAGTTGCAAGTGTTTTCGAAGTCGTCCGAAGACCGTAGTTGAAGCCAGTAGCGATTTTACTGAATAAATTTAGTATTTCAAGATGTTTTTGTGTAATTTTGGTAAATATATTTGTTAAAATGAAATGTCATTGTTTTTTCATTCTTGTGTAATTTAGACGACTGTTTATCCTACGACCCCTGTATATATAAATGCGTGTGTGTGTTTGATATAAATATAGTTTGAAGTTATTCTATATTAGTGGGTAAAAGTGCTCAATATCAGGGATAGAGCGTTTGTAAATATAAAATTGAACACTGAGGTCAACATCAAGTGATGAAAGTCTGTTTTGAAATTGAACGCAATCTCCAGGCCTAAAGATTGCCGAAAATCTTTTTTGTTTAATTTTTTAAAAATATTGTAGAAAATTCATCTGTCACACGATGTATATACACGAATCCCACGTAGAGACATCATAACATATATGCAACAACAAACAGCGTGGAAAGAAGTGAATGTTACATGGGAGTTATAGTGGTTTCTCTATGAACATGGTGAAGCTATGCGACTTTTAGCTGTATGACTTACCGCTGTGGGCTGAAGATTTCCATCTTCTCTAAACTCTACATCGCAACTTGCCTTCGTCACTCTATCGCCTGACGTCCAACACCGGGCATCTCTATCTCAACGAAAGAGAGACAATAGCCTTATGTATACCTACACGAGAAACAAATGTTAAGGAATACTACTAAAACCTATCGTTTAAAATAATAAGAATGAAAAGGTGTGTAAGTGCTATAGTAGACAGTTTAAAAGATGCTGAAAATGAAACGTGTTCTTAATTTCCGAATTGTATTAAACAATATTTGCGAAATGTAGATTTTAAGTGAACAAGATATTAGCATGAACGATTTATAATTGTGCATGGGATTTTTGTCGGCGGGCGATTACTGCAAGGTAGATTGGAACAAGAGCCGACGCAAAATCTTAGATTTATGAGTAAGGGAGTAGATAGTTGGGGGAGGGCGAGCTTATTGATCGGGACACGCAGACGTCAGTAGTTTGACAGAATTGATAATTGGAAGGGAAACACAGTTAAACGCTATGTAATGAATTTATTTGAGCGAGAGATCGACAGAAATTGTGTCAGATTGTTAGTTCTTTCACTATCCGTCTACAATTGCGCACATACAGACATTCACAAATATACGTGTAAACAACACCCACCCATACATATATACGTGAATAAATATACATACGAGGACATACACACACACACAATATATATATATATATATATATATATATATATATATATGATAAAAATAAGGTTTTCAGGTAGGTTATATTTATGATTAAAGGTGCTCAATATCAGGAACAGAGCGTGTGTAAATATGTGTGAAACTGATGTCGATACCAAGCGACGACAGTATGTTTCATGCTGGGGACCCATATATATATATATATATATATATATATATATATATATATATATAGAGAGAGAGAGAGAGAGAGAGAGAGATAGATAGATAGATAGATAGATAGATAGATAGATAGATAAATAGATAGATCATGAACAGAGTGAGAAATATAAATATGAAAAGATTGCGATAGATAGATAGATAGATAGATAGATAGATAGATAGATAGATAGATAGATAGATAGATAGATAATGACAGGTCGAATAGATAGATAGATAGATAGATAGATCATGAACAGAGTGAGAAATATAAATATGAAAAGATTGCGATAGATAGATAGATAGATAGATAGATAGATAGATAGATAGATAGATAGATAGATAATGACAGGTCGAATAGATAGATAGATAGATAGATAGATAGATAATGACAGGTCGAATAGATAGATAGATAGATAGATCATGAACACAGTGAGAAATATAAATATGAAAAGATTGCGATAGATAGATAGATAGATAGATAGATAGATAGATAGATAGATAATGACAGGTCGAATAGATAGATAGATAGATAGATCATCAACAGAGTGAGAAATATAAATATGAAAAGATTGCGATAGATAGATAGATAGATAGATAGATAGATAGATAGATAGACAGATAGATAGATAGATAGATAGATCATGAACAGAGTGAGAAATATAATTAGGAAAAGATTGCGATAGATAGATAGATAGATAGATAGATAGATAGATAGATAGATAGATAGATGTTCACCGCATGATGAGCTGTTTAAGCTTAAGCATCGAAACAGACATGCATCTTTGTAGTGATTACTTGTTTGTTCGTATGTAACAACTTATAATAAATAACTATTCCTTTACTTTTTGTATTGAGTCCGCGTTTTATTTAATGTTATGAACGTTTGAATTTATCTTGTTTTCGTTTTTTTCGTTCTAATTACATTTGGATAGATAGATAGATAGATAGATAGATAGATAGATAGATAGATGTAAACAATTTTCAGTTAGTGTGTTTCTGTTAAGGAACAAAAGAATAAAAAGACAAGAGGAAAACTATCATTAGCAGACGTTTTTGGTCAACTGAAGAATATTATCAAGGTATATGTACGATTCATCACGTAGCATGTGTTTATATACAAGAGCAAGGCTGTTATTGGTTTATCAAGTTCATGAATATTCATCAGGTGGGGGACGGGTGGAGGACACAAGGTGCATGCGTCTAGTATGAAACAACCTGTCGCCTCTGAGTGTTTGTTCACATTTTATATATATATATATATATATATATATATATATATATATATATATGTATGTAGTTAAATCATACATTTTAGATGCATCAAGGGTGGTCTTCTTCAGTGATGCACTGTTATCATCGCCGATTTCGGGCTTCGCATCATATCGGCTCCAACAGAAACCCCGACCTGATTCTAGGTGAAACAGGCCGCCTCTTTGAAAGCGTCGTGCAACGCACCGCGACATTGCAAAAAAAAAAAACAGTAATAAACTAGCAACACTGGACTTCGACCGTTCTTATTCACATATGTCAGTCAGCGTCAGCCAATGAAAACAGTATATATATATATATATATATATATATATATATATATATATATATATATATATATATATATATAACGTATTTTTATCGATAATACTTTAAGCAATAACCTTTTTCATATTTACAGTTTTCATATGAATTGGCCAGATAAAATTCACGAAAATTACCTAAATATCAATAAGGATTTACAAGAATAAACTCGATTATCTGTAATCATTTTCAGCAAAATTATCACAATAAAATTATTAAGACACTAAAAATGATAACTATCAGATTTTATTAATAGAAAGAAAAAAACAATTACAACCTTAAACCTGAAGTTGGAGATTACAAACTAGACTGTTTAAAATGTATACAGAAGCGAAAGAAGTGGGAATCATATAAAAATATTATAAGAATAAAAAAAATGGGATATTTTACTAAATAATACACTCGATTCAGTTTCAATTTAATGAGAAAGCAATTTATTAAAGCGAAAATATATTGAAAGTGCACTAATTTCGGAATTCCCCAAAAAGAGCTTGCAATATGTTCTCACAAAACTAATGCTGATTCAATGTGGGATAATTAAAAACAATAGCAATAAAAATAAAAAATAAAAAAACGATAAGAAAATGAATATCCCTAACGTCAAAAATTCAAAAGAAATTTACTTTGAAGATAATGTCAGTAGCGTTTCTAGATGACAATTTGGAAACGGCGTTTCTTATATTAATCTCCCCACATCTGCCATATATTCATAAAACCGATTCCATCGATGAAACTAATATTAGTCTGAAGATGTTCATTCTGGAAACAAAATTCTTTACGTAGTAATTTTGTATATCATTTCGTTATTCAACTATTCACTATTAATCTCTCTCTCTCTCTCTCTCTCTCACTCTCTCTCTCTCTAACAATACCGAAAAGAAACTTACGCCAATGATAAGAGCAAAAAAAAAAAAATTAGAAACAATATAAGCATTAAATTGCTGATACCTCCTGAAGAGTGGACGAACAGTTTCTGTCTGCGAAACTCTGGAGTCGGGATACTGAGGGTAGCGTCAATCAGCTAAGTGCCAAACTTTTACTCATATTAATTATTGTGTATATTTAGGAAGCATATTTTCATTCAGGTTTGATTAAATAATTTAGAGATATCATGTCGATAAGTTTTCGTTGTGACCATTTCAAGTTCGCGGTTAATATGTCAAAATTTTTTATTTTCGCAAGTACTCTCAGTCACATCTGTGATAATCTTCAGGGGTTTGTCTGTGAGGATCTTACATGTTCCTCTGAATTTGAAACATTTGAACTGTTCGTTTTTTTTACTGTTTATGCTGCATTCTAGATTTCAAAGTTCAAAGTTCATGTGTTCTTTCGGTTTTTATTTCAGTGTAAGGAAAGTAATGTTTGGTTCTAAAATGATATTAATTACACACACACACACTCACACAATATATATATATATATATATATATATATATATATATATATATATATATATATATATATATATATATATATATATACATACGAGGGTCATTCAATAAATAAGTTGAATTTTTCGGTATAAGGACTTCTAATAACTAGCTTCCAACTAGATAGCTTTCTCCTGCAAAGGCGGCTGTAGGATCGAATCCTGTCGGAGGGTCATTAGATGTGACGTGCTTTGACCTGTCAGCTACAAAGTGCGTGGATGGCCAAGCAAAAGGTCAAAACACGTAAGATCTGATGACGGTTTTCCTTGGGGAAAGCAAGGTCAAATCCTGCCGGAGAGCGCATACATTTCTTTCATAAGATTTTTCGAATATTCAAGCCGTTGGACGAAAATAAATAAATATCCTGTTTCATAATAACGTTTAGGCAATATATATATATATATATATATATATATATATATATATATATATATATGCAGAAATATAGTCTTAAAGTGTGCTATATTTATGGGGTAAAGTGCTCAATATCAGAGATAGAGCGTGTGTAAATATAAAAGTGGACATGGAAGTCAGCACTTAGAGGCGACAGTCTGTTTCATGCTAGTGCAATCGTCAGGCGACTAGTGCTGTTATTTTTCTCGGCTATTTATATAAGGGTCAGTGGTGCATTATGGGTCGTCTATTTTGGCGGTTACTTTTACCGGAAGTGGCTTATTTGTTTATTTATTTATGTCAAATTGTTTTGCTTGTTTTTTGTTTGTTTTTTTTATTTTTATTTTTATTTTTTATCTTATATATTTATTTATTTATTCTTTTATTTTGATCGGTGTTTTTGGTTAACGTAGTAAAAATTTGTTTATATAGCTTATTGTTGGTAGTCTATAATGGCCGTCATATATATATATATATATATATATATATATATATATATATATATATATATATATATGAATAATTATAGCTAGTGAGTTTCGTCCTCTGGTGCACTTTATCAAGGCAAATGTAAGGATTCTATTTTGCAATATAAACAGAAATAAAAATGAATTTTGACATTTACGTTCGCTCATAAATATACATCAGCCTAACTGAAAGTCAAGGTAAATTATGGAGAATGCTAAGTAATGTGATTTAATCTTTTGTAATGATTCATTTACTCCTTTTACTATTATTTTTATTATTATTATTATTATTTTATCCCAAGACCATCGTAGGGGCACCATGTGTACTGCAGCCTCAGTAGAAGTGCCGTTTCTTGGCCAAATCTATCCAGGCCGATTTTGAAGGCTGCCGAGCTATTTTCTCATATCCGGTAGAGAAGAAGACGGTTCCTACCTTTTGCAAAGGTATTATCACGTTAAGTGAATGTAATGGGCCCGGTTGGAATTCCAACTCGATCTCCGATTCCTCAATCTGAGACTCCCTAATGTTTACAGATATATTTTTACTTATATTTGAAATTTCAAACATTTATATGTATGTATGTTTGTATGTGTGCGTGATTTTTTCATTATATATATATATATATATATATATATATATATATATACATATATATTTTAAAATGTGTATGTATATATATAAAATGTGTATGTATATATATAATGTGTATGTTTATAAATATATATAGGTATATTTATGCATATACACATTATATATATACATACAAATCATATATATATATATATATATATATATATATATATACATACATATATATATATATATATATATATATATATATATATATATATATATATATATATATTTTAAATCAAAGATATCAGTCATCAAACACATACCCTCCTCCATTGAATTTAGGATCAGTAGCAACTCTTCAAACAAAGATGTTTTTAATAAACATCGGGATTTTTTACAATTCTGCACTCAAAAATAGTGGATACAAAGACACTACTATTCAGTATAAAAGCCCTGTTAATAGCAACCATAATAAGAAAAAGAGATCTAGAAAAATCATATGGTTTACTCCCCCTTTTAATATTATGGTTAAAACTAAATTGGGGCGCATGTTTCTAAACCTCATAAAAAAACATTTCCCCAAATCTGTTAACAAACTCACTTAGTAAAATATTTAACCCCAATACTCTTAAGTTAAGCTATATTTGTGCAGATAACCTAGAGAAAATAATTAAAAAACATAACAACAGAATCTTCAACAAGTATACGGACTCGGAAGGCTTGATAACCCACCAGGTTGCAAGCAGCAATACTAAGCATAAAGACACAAATAATAAATTATGTAATTGTAGGAATCCTAATAATTGTCCACTAAAAAATAATTGTTTGACCAGCTCTGTAGTTTATCTTAGTACAATATCAACACTAGAAAATCCAAATCTAAAGAAATTTTTACATTGGTAGCACCATGAGACCATTCAAGGAACGTTGGCGGGGTCATATGCAATCTTTTAATAACAGTAACTATAAGTATATGATTTCATTATCCAAATACTTTTGGAGTCTAAAAGAAAAAAATAAAACACCTAAGGTTAAATGGAAATTGATTAGGAGAGCCCGGACATGTAACTACCTATACGCCCCGTGTTACCTATGCCTTAACGAAAAAATTGAAATAATTAGATTTAAAAATAAGACTGATCTTTTAAATCAAAGATATGAACTAACTGTTAACTGTAAACACCGTTTTAAGTTAACTTAGTATAGAGATCATATACTTTCAATGATGATGATAAGTTAAATTCAATAGACTATTACCTTTATAGCACAAGGGTCACCTGGCCGATATGAAGGTGTATTGTTTACTTACAAAGTGTTATACGTGCCTGTATTTGTATATATATATTTGTATGTATATGTGTTTGTATTGTTGGATGTGTATGTACATATATAGGGGTATATATATGTTAATAGCTTGTTTAGGGAATTCTAAGGGCACACCTATATATATATGTAAGTACGCTGAAATATTTAAAAGGATGTATGGTGATACTGATACGTGAGATTGCCCGTGCGTGTCGATACACGTATGCCTGTATAGATAACTGCAGATGTGGAAGAACGTGTGTATATGAAAATATGAGAAAATTCAAAAGAAAATATGCAGGACTATGTTGTCTTTGACATTCAACACAACATGTTTAAAAGAAAAGTTGCTGCCAAATTACACACACACACACACACACACACACACACACACACACACACACACACACACACACACACACATATATATATATATATATATATATATATATATATATATTGGTGCTACCCGAATGTCCGGGTCATTTGAATGGACAACATTCTGTTCATTTATCAATTCATCTCGCATTTTATAGCGTCTGAACATTTTACACATCTCTCAAAATTACTCCACCGGAAGATAAACATTTTCTATAAATACTTCCTTTCTTTGAAGAACGTATTTCATGACTGATTCTTTTTTTTCAATTATTTAAGCTGCATATCATTTTTTTTTAAATGGTTTATATTTTAGGAAAATCTTCTCAAAATCGAAACAATTTTCTTGCGATCTGTTTCATCCTCTAGGACATCTGCAGACGGAATTGATGTAGACGTTGCTGTGATTACACATCCAGGGGACGCTTAAATTTAAAATTTAAATTTGAAGACAAAATATGTTTAGCTATATAGTAAAATATCCCACATTGTGACAATGAAATATAATAAAATTTCTGCCGAGAAAGGTGAAATTTTCTAAAAACCAGGACATAAACTTATTGTGGATGATCTGGCGATCAAAGCACCCACCTATCTATCTATCTATCTATCTATTTATCGTTCGATATATATATATAAATGAATGTAAATGACGGGAATAAAAACTTTTGTGATATCGAACGCGTTTCCCCAGAAAATAGAAGAAAAATTAAAATTACTTTTGGCTCTCAACACTACTGTTATCATATATGCTCTTCCATTTGCCGTGTTCCATCTGGACGTGAGCGATCATGGTTCCCCACAGCTTCCTATCATTTTTAACTCCTACTAAGGTGAGTTCTTATCACTATGCTTCCCACACCCTGTTCTGTCATGCATTTATACAGTTTTTTTTTAGGTAGGTGATCATGGCGCTCCACGATATCCTATCCTTTGTAGCTCTTAGTATGGTGAGTTTTTTTCATTATCCTTTCCACACCCTGTTTTGCCATCGATTTACTCAGATTTGTTAGGTAGGTGATCATGGCTCTTCACAACTTCCTATATTTTAGTAGCTCCTAGTAAGTTTAATCTTTTCACCATACATCTCATTTCCAGTTCTGTTATCCATTTACACAGGTTTGTTAGGTAGGTGATCAAGACTCTCCACGATATCCTATCCTTTGTGGCTCTTAGTAGGGTGAGTTTTTTTTTCATCATCTTTCCCACTGCCTGTCCTGCTATCCATTTTCTCATATTTGTTAGGTAGGTTATCATGGCTCTCCACAACTTCCTATTTTTTGGTAGCTCTTAACAAGGTTAATTATTTTACCATACTTCTCACTTCCTGTTCAGCTATTTATTTACACAGGTTTGTTAGGTAGGTGATCATGGCTCTCCACAACTTCCTATCCCTTGTAGTTCTTGATAATTTGAGGGTTTTTTTTCACTATCCTTCCCATTCCCTGCTCTACCATTCATTTGCGCAAGCTCGTTAGGTTTGTTTCCATCTGTCCATCTTGCCTTCAATATGTCCTGTGAGTATCAATTCTCCAAGCCTTCTTTTCTCACTATATGTCATAGAAAATTCTGATCCTAAATATAAGCGTCCATTTTGTTTCTATTTTCCTTAAAACTTCTTAATTACTCACAGCAAGCCATAGTAGTGTCAGTATCCATCTGTAGAACCACATTTTTGTTGCTTTAAGTCTGTGTATAATGAGATAGTTCATGTTTTCACTAAAAGCGTGTTTGAAGTAATTTTGGATACGACTCTTTCAAGCCTGTTAAAACCTCAATGATAATTTTATATTTTTCTCTAAAGATTTGCTTTTGATGATGTACCTTTTATAAGATATTCCTTATATATTAGTTTTTATAATGCCGTTTTTACATAATGCAGCTTTTGCAATTTAGTTTTTAGATTGTAATTTTTATAATGTAGTTTATCTACTGTAGTTTTTATAATATAGTTTATTTAATGTAGTTTTTACAACGTAGTTTATGTAATGTAGTTTTATAATGTAGTTCTTATACAGCAGGTTTTGAAATTTAGTTCTGATATTGTAGTTTTAAAATGTAGATCTTATAACATAGTTTTCGAGATATATTTATGTAGTTTATGTAATATGTAGTTTTTAAAAACTTTCTCATGATTACAGTTTTTATAATGTTTTTACAAACATAGATTATACAAATATTTTTATAATGTAATTCTTACACAGTAGTTTTTATAATGTAGATTAATATAGTGTGTGTAATGTAGCTTTTTGAATGTAGTTCTTATAATATAACTTTTATAATGGAATTTCCATCATGCAGTCCTTATATCGCAACCTTTAATGTAGGATTTATAATGTAGTTTCCATTATGTAGTTTTTATATTGTAATTTTTAAAGTAGGTTTTAGAATGTAGTTCTTATAACGCAGTTTTTATAATGTAGATTTAAAATGTAATTTTAGCTTTAATAATGTAGTTTTTATAATGTAGTTTTATGATATAATTATGTTATTGTTGTTTTTACCATGTTGATTATATAACGTAGCAATGTAGTCCAATGTAACAACGTAGTTCTTATATTGTAATTGTTAATGTATATTATAAATGCCTAGTCTCTTTATAAATTTAAGTGCAGTACTATTTTCTCATCATTTTGTAGTTGAATTGACTAGATGTAACATTATTTGTTCATGCATTGAACATTGCTGGCAAATCTGGTCTGGTGATCCTGCTATATTTTTAGAACTTCTTGATAAAATTTAATAAACGAATCTGCAATTTTATTGCTCCTGACTTGGCACCTCGTCTCCAGTAATTTTTCTACCATCATAACGTAGAGTCCTCATGCCTTTTCCTATAAGTATTTTAATGGTAATTGTTCTGATGACTTTCTGTTTTTTGTACTTAAACATTACGAATTTAAGACAGGCGTTAAGGTCTCATCATTCTATACTTGAAGTGGCTAGATGTAACCGTAAGTTCTATGTTAACAGTTTCTTCTATCGCACTTTGTGCTTGTGGGACTTTCTTCCGGCTTCTTGCAAGTCAAGTTTGATCACAAAAAAATTGAAATGCAATGTCAACTGTCATTTTCTGACTTTTAATTTCTGTTATTTCATTGTTCTCTCTCCTTAATAATTTTCTTTTTCTTTTTCTCATATTCACTCTCACGCTTGCGTCTTAGTGGCTTTATTGTCTTGCTTGGGATGAAATGATTAGAAATAATATTTATATTTGCATGTGAAATAGCAATTTCAGAAAACCAAATTATATTATGGTCTTTTGTACTGACGCGCATGCGTTCAGATAAATAGAACAATATTTTATTTCGTTTCAGTTATGTTTTTAGCCGTCATTGCGAGGTACATAACACCAATTATAAGTATTATCTTTCTCTCTTTCTCTTTCTCTCTCTCTCTCTCTCTCTCTCTCTCTTTCGGTACCTTTGTCCAGTCTCTTCATTATCTATCTATCTATCTATCTATCTATCTGTGTTATTCAGTCTGTTCCTATCTATCTGTCTATCTATCTATCTATCTGTGTTATTCAGTTTGTTCCAATCTATCTATCTATCTATCTATCTATCTATTTTGTTACGTCTGTTCCTATCTATCTATCTATCTATCTATCTATCTATCTGTGTTATTCAGTCTGTTCCTATCTATCTATCTATCTATTTTGTTACGTCTGTTCCTATCTATCTATCTATCTATCTATTTATCTATCTATATATCTGTGTTATTCAGTTCGTTCCTATCTATCTATCTATATATCTATCTATCTATCTGTGTTATTCAGTTTGTTCCAATCTATCTATCTATCTATTTTGTTACGTCTGTTCCAATCTATCTATCTATCTATCTATCTATCTATCTATCTATCTATCTATCTGTGTTATTCAGTCTGTTCCTATCTATCTATCTATCTATCTATCTTGTTACGTCTCTTCCGATCTATCTATCTGTGTTATTCAGTCTGTTCCTATCTATCTATCTATCTATCTATCTATCTATTTTGTTACGTCTGTTCCTATCTATCTATCTATCTATTTTGTCATGTCTGTTCCTATCTATCTATCTATCTATCTATCTATCTATCTATCTATCTATCTATCGATCTATCTATCTATCTCTCTATTTTGTCACGTCTGTTCCTATCTATCTATCTATCTATCTATCTATCTATCTATCTATCTGACATGTCCTTGCCAAACAAAGACGGTTGAGTATCTGTAGCGCTGTACTAGTTTTGGTTTTGGGGGCTCATCGTTTCACAGATGAATCGTCAGTTCTATGCTAACACTCTCTCCTCTCCCACTTCTCGCTTGTGTAACTTTTTACCGGCTTCTTGCTTCCCAGTGAACTTTTATTTTAAAAAATTTAAATGCAATTTCAATTGTTACCTTCTGTCTTCTTAATTTTTATTCTTCTGTCCACTCTCGTTAATAGTAGGTTTCTTCATATTTTCTAATACTCAGCAACCACTCCACTATATTTGCCAAGAATCATGGCAATTCACAGTTAACAAGGGAAAATGTATAGAGAATTATGATCACTTCCGCCATGAAGGAAGATGACAGTGCAAACTTTAGAGATTAATAATCACCTGCGACGTTATGAGGTTCAATGGAACCGATGTCGGCAGGATTTTTTTGTAATAATTTGATTTTGTTATACGACAGCTCATATGCAAACTAGAGAAATGTATAAAAAATTAACAAAACCTTGTATTTTTACCCCCATACACACACACACACACACACACACACACACACACACACACACACATATATATATATATATATATATATATATATATATATATATATAAAGTTTTATCTCATATATTGAGTACACTTCTTCAATAAGTAAATGTTACACCGGCCTTTCTAACACAAGGGAATTACACCGGTTCTCACTATATATAGTGCCAGTAATACCTACCCGTGTGTGTAAGCAGCGACAGTACTACAACTGCCTAGCTGAGTAGTACCTGTTTCCTACCTTTGTATCTGTGATGTTAAATACACTTGTTCCTTAAACCAACCTTGACTTGATTTTCTTCTTTTTACTATTGTGCCACGACACAACAGTAAAGAACATTTTAAGACACACACACTCACACACACACGCACACACACACACACACATTTATATATGTATATATATATATATATATATATGCAATTTGTATATATATTATTGATATATGCGGGGTACTTATTGGAAAGCGCTCAATATCAACGATAGAGCTAACATATTTAGTTACGTTGATATGAGTTTGTGACCCTGGGTTTCACGGCTTTTGCGATCATCAGACAAATTTGTCTCAGGACCGCAAAGAGTGTGAAACCCGGGATCACAAACTCACATCAACGTAAATATATATATATACATATATATACATATATATACATATATATATATATATATATATATATATATATATATATATATATATATATATATGTGTGTGTGTGTGTGTGTATTTTCAAACATGTGTCAGTGATTAATATAAAATTTGAATTCCGTTGTCATAGTGATTTTTAAAAATGCAGATTTTATCGCAGATACAATAAGTTTGTCTTTGTAATTGCTGAAGATGATCGCAGAAATGTTCAAAAGTATTTAGCTTAAAAGAAATACGTGACCTTCCTTGATGAATTTCACATCAACATCAAGGAACTGATTAATTGATCATTAATAATGAAACAGAACCTTCTCCATACTTAGCGGCCTGCGGCAAGGCCATAAAAATGCCTTTTTGACCAGCTAGATGTCCACCCCTACTATCAGTCTTGAAATAGGCACCCCAATATAACGTCACATAAACTTTTCGAAGGGGACTGGTCTGTAGATAAAAATTAATTCTTAACTCTTAGACCACCCAACCAATATAGTCGACCCTAGCCGTTTCCATAGTAACTAATGCTGCAAGAGACCATACTTATAAACACGCGCTAACCACAAGATAGCTTATTCCCAAATTCTCGCTTGACGAGGAAGCATGACCAGACACCTTAATTCAACTTAATTTCAAAAATTATATTAGGGGTGTCGGCTCTCGCTTTTGAAAGATGAGAACTCTTATGTAGCGAAGGAATCATATTTAAAAAAAAATATTATAATATAAGCTCTACTTCTGTATGGAGTACTGTCTTTTTGAAAATAAAAGCAAAAATACTAAAGAACTCCGGATTATTTACCTAACGTGTTCTTTCCTATTTTTCTGCATACCTGCACATATATATATATATATATATATATATATATATATATATATATATATGTATTCGAAAATTATAACATAGATATGTTATAAAATCACTACAAAAATAGCCATTTTGTTTCAACACTTCTGGTGTCTCATCAAGTGATGGTGTTGAATGTAGAATAAAGGGTTTTAAAAGGTTCAGATCAATCAAAGACCCCTCGCTAGGGGAAACGCTGTTACATAAGCTGGAATGACCAATCAAAATACAAGTATATGAGAATTCAAAAAACTTGACAACGAACTTTAGTTATAATAATTATCTAATGCTTTAATGTTAGGCTTAGACTAAAATATAATTCATTCTAACTAATAAATATTAAATTATACTAGAAAATTCAAAATTCAAAATTACCAATTTTAAATTTAAAATTTAATCTATATTAAGTTTAAAATTAAAATATTATTCAAATAAAGTAAGGAAAAATGTTTTTCTATTTATTTTGTTTTTATTGAAATTAAGTTGGAATAAACGTTAAAATCAAATTTTGCTCTGAACTCCGTTACAATTTAGATACATTTGGAGTAAAGACATGTGCAGGGTAGGATGAAATTTTGCAAAAGACAATACATACACAATTAGATTATAAAACAGAAACATGCAAGCCTATTTGGATATATAAACACGAAAAAAAGAGACCAGACAGGAAATATGTTCACGACCCTAAAAAAAAAAACGACAATATACGCACATAATGAAAGGCACACGCAAGCGACCATACACACACACAGACAAAGACACTCACATACACACACATACATTGACAAAGATACGCCCATACACCCACCAAGAAATATTCAATTTTGAAAGTGTTATTAAACAAATATTAACGTCTTATTAAAGTATAACTTATACGAGCAAAGATATATAGATAAAAATGGTTGAATAGATAAAGTTTAACACGGGCAGAACAGAATAAAATGCACATATACAAACAATGAACAGCATAAGGAAAAAGACACTAGAACATTACAGACATGGACAGAAATATGCATAAAAATAACACCATCTAATATATAAAAAAGAAAACTCCCAAACACAGAACTATATATAAATATCTCATATACACCTATATACGCATTAATAGACATACACGAGTACAACTGTATAACAATATGTGAAAGAAAATAAAACATACATATTGACCTATTGTGTACACACATTCTTCACTACAGACAGAAACACACAAAAGCATACCTACGCACAAACATATACACACACATATACCCATATACATATATATATATACCCATATATACACATACACACACAAGCACACATACATATATATATACCCTTATATACACTTACACACACATGCACACATACAAGCACACGCATATAAACACACACGGAAACAAACATAAATATGTCAACCCACACAGCAACATAAACACGTAAACAAATCAAATATACATATATATACATATATACTCACATACAGAAACACACAAACATACATATACACATATACAAACACACACACACACACATATATATATATAAACACATACATACGCAAACATAAACAGACACACAGACACATATATATATAAACATACCCATATACACACACACATATATATATATATATATATATATATATATATATATATATATATATATATATATATATATATATATATATATATACATTAGATACCTCATGTAAACGAAAAGATGAAAAAGACGCCAAACTTGACTAAAACGAAATTGTATCGTCTAATATTCATATTATTATTAAGAGGAAAGATCAAAGTATTTTGGGGGTATTTTTTAGATTTTTTAATCGTTCCTAGCACGCCCGAAATTTTCGTCAAAAATCATTTTCAATCATTTTTTTCCATTTTATAAAAAAGATGAAAATCTCACTTTGAAATTCTTTTAGAAATCAATTATCATTTTTTCAAAACTTATTTCAAGAGAACCAGAAATTATAATGTTTATTTAAAATATTTTGAACCAAGCTTAACTTAGCTTATGCGCTGAAAAAATGTAATTTAAAAATAAAACAAAGCAGGTCATAACCTTTCGCTTCACTTGACAGGTAACGAAAGACAATTCAATGACGTTTAGATAGTTTACAGGAGGATAATTCTTTCTACGGATGCAGGGAAGTGAAATTATTTACATTTAAGTGAACAAATTTTTTACCTCTTTTTTAAGGAAAACTTTCAGCGCTGTAATTTTTTTTTGTACTTAGCTTTCACCTATACGTTTACGATGCTTTATGGAAAATATATTATAAAGAAATGAAAAATAAGACTGTTAAGAGTGAGATTAAATTTCATAAGAAAATTTTATCAGAAGTGTACATAAAATACTATAATGTTATGTACATTTATTACATTTTACTGTCTTATTTGTATTTCCATTCACTTTATTATTAATTTTGATATTTCATTTATGGAAAAATGTCATAACTGAGATTAATATAAAAATAAGATCATATAAATTTCATAAGATGATACTGATACTTGTAGGTACCCTTCTCAGTTGAAAGTGAAAAATCAAATTAACTTCTCCACACGTGTTTCGCAAAAGTAAATGCCTTAACAGCGGAGAACAATGCTTAACTCAAATAACGCAACTTAATTGTATTCTGGTTGGTCTTCCGTACATTATAATTACAGCCCGATTATAAACACAAAATTACATTTCTTAATTACTGCGGATCTTCTGATTAGTCAAAACGATACTGTTTACAACATGTTAAAAATAGATCTCGTAAGGACACGTACGGTTTTCAACTAATTTTATAGTATTTTAACAACTTAAATGTAAAAATCTATTATAATTAAAGAAATAACAAATAATTGTATTAAAAATTCATTTTTCAGTGAAAAAGTTTTGCTTTCAGAAAATATTGTTCATATTCATAAAAACAACTAAAAGCAAATAAAAGCATTTTAAATTAAATAATATCTTTGTTTTATTGAGTTTTGTATGTTACAATTCAGAACTGACTTTCAGGTAGGGGGACCCAATTAAAAAATAATACATGATTTGCATTCCTCAAATCCTTGTGCTTTTAATTATTGTAATCACTAAACCCGATGCGATCGAATTTCTAGAGTTTTCATAAAATTAATTATGTGGGGGTAATAGATATAAAAACAATATTTCTGCCATGACTTTAATAACAAAAAACATATTTATAATAATTTCCATCATCTATGAATAGTTTCTGAAAGTTTCATTAACTTCCGACAATTATTTCTATTTTTGCAAGATTTTCAAATTATTGTGTGTCACACAAAAAAAAACGTGCTAAAAATTTTATATGTTATTAAGTGGTTCCGGTGATACAAAGAGAAACAACGTTTTTTTAATCAAAATTTAGAATGTTCTAAAAAGAAGGAAAAAATTTTTTAAAATAATTAAAAATAAATTTGGTCATTCGTCTTCATAATAACGTAAACATTTAGACGCTAAAATTTTGTTTTAGTCAAGTTTGGTGTCTTTTTTATCATGCTACGCCATTTTTTAGCGATTTCGTGGAGTTACCTAATATATATATATATATATATATATATATATATATATATATATATATATACGCAGAATTACATGCACATATACATACATAAACCTACACATCTTCTAACTATATTATCTTAGTGAAGATAAAGGACTGTAAAGTACATACAAGATTAAAATAAAACTGTTGATTATTAAGTCTACAATCAATTATAAAACCATTATCAAACAAAAGTAGATTTTAGAATTGATGATACATTCCAAGAAAATAAGATATACAGATATATATATATATATACGAAGACATACACACATACAAACACAAATATATATATATATATATATATATATATATATATATATATATATCCACATATACACATATATAAACGCGCATATATATATATATATATATATATATATATATATATATATATATATATATATATATATATATATATATATATATATACATACATACATACATACATACATACATATATATATATAGGCATATATATATAAAAGTGGACATGGAAGTCAGCACTTAGAGGCGACAGTCTGTTTCATGCTAGTGCAATCGTCAGGCAACTGACGATTGCACTAGCATGAAACAGACTGTCGCCTCTAAGTGCTGACTTCTATGTCCACTTTTATATTTACACACGCTCTATCTCTGATATTGAGCACTTTATCCCCTAAATATAGCACACTTTAAGACTGTATTTCTTCATAGGCATATATATATATATATATATATATATATATATATATATATATATATATATATATATATACATATACACGCACATGCAGACAGGTACCTAAGTTTACACACCCACACATACACAAGCGCAAAAATACACAAGGAAGCACACATATAACAGGTATCAACACACACACACACACACACACATATACATATATATATATATATATATATATATATATACAAATATATAACTATAAGTACTGATATATACATTCATACACACAAACACACACACATTCAACTATATATATATATATATATATATATATATATATATATATATATATATATATATACGCCTATATATATATATATATATATATATATATATATATATATATATTTAAATAAATTGTTGGTGGTACAAAACCGTAATATTGCAAGGAAAATGTAAAATTTAATTCTTATAGGCATTATGAAAAATAAAAAATAAGAGATGAAAACACAAACAAGACAGACCAACCGGTTTCGTTCCCAAGCTCATCAGGGTCGACAGGGAACATAATAATAAGTTATTTCAAATTATTTTTAATTTTAGAAAAAAAAACAAATTCGCGTAGCGAAAGAAAGAAAAAAAAGAAAGAAAAAACCAGGAGGGAAGGGCAGGAAGAAGAAGAGGAGAATGGAAGGGGAGGGGAAAATGTTTGATTGACGAACACTAGTGTATAATAACGTGAAGTCCAAAGAGACAGTCTTTTGGCTTACAAAGTGACGGTTCCCTGGACCGGATGAACACAGAATCCAGTGCCCGTAAATGAAAAGGAGAGTTCGAACTAAAATTTATTGCACAATCCCTGCTATTTATGAGATGTTCAGTAATAGCTGACCCGGAAGTATTCACCAGCTGGCTGTTACGGGCATCTGGATTAAGAACTCGTAATGGGACATGCTGCCTAATCCTACAATCCAAACGCTGGGACGTTCTTCCTATGTAGTTGCTACCACAACCACAATTGAATGAATAGATCACCGAGGAAACATGATGGGGAGGAAGAGGGTCCTTACACATAGAGGGAAAGGCAGAACGAGTCGCAAAATGAATCCCTAGTTAAGCTGAAAAATAACACAGTTGGACAGCAGTCGAGATCCGCTTAGCCAGAAGCTCACCCCGCGAACCAATAAAAGGAAGCCGCAGGTAAATAGGACATTTCTGAACTGCGTATTGTTTATCCTTCCGAAAATTAATAATCTTATCGCGCATGACATTATGAAGAGTATCACTAGGATATCCATTTTTTAAAAGGATGCAGCGGATGAAATCCAATTCATCATCCAAATATTGTTCACTACAGATCATCAAGGCTCAGTGAGTTAAGTTCTTAATGAGATTAATTTTACGCTTTTTAGGACAAAATGAGTCCCAACGCGGATACAAACCAGAAAACGTTGGTTTGCGAAACACCGATGTAAGAAATTGAGAAGGAGTCCAATGCACAAGGACATCAAGAAATGAGAGACTAGAATTAGACTCCTTTTCAATGGTGAATTTCAAAGATGGATGAAGTTGGTTCATAACTGAGAGGAAGCAATCGGCTTCACATTCACTATTAAAAAGACAATGTATCGTCCACATACCGCCAGTACATAGACGGTGCATTGTCATAAGTGAGGAGGGACGACTCATGAAAACCCACAATATATATATATATATATATATATATATATATATATATATTTCCAGTGATAGAATCCGAGCAGAGCTCAATGTCCATATATATATATATAAGTACAGATATATTCATTTATACACACAAACACACACACATTCAACTATATATATATATATATATATATATATATATATATATATATATATATATATATATATATATATATATATATATATATACATATATATATATATACTCCCACATACATACACGTAAACATATACATATATTCCGAAGTACACAAGTATGCAAATACAAACACACACACGCATGGATAAATTGTCGTGTAAATTACGCAAAAATGAAAATATAACTGACATTTCATTTTGACAGATATATTTACCAAAATTACACAAAAATATCGTGAAATACTAAATAGTCAATTTATTTAAAATATTCGCCATTTGTTTCAACCACAGCCTCCAGACGACTTCGGAATCTCCTGAAACTTTTTGGGACGGTTTCTATCTTTATAACCCTTGCCTAATGCTTGCCTTGCCTTCAGTTCATCTTTGATGTTACAAGGCGTTTTTTTTTTATCTCTCGCACAACTGCGCCCCAGAAATAATAATCAAAGGTGTCGCAGTTTGGGCAGTTAGGTGGCCAGATGTAAGGGGTGATGGGATCGCAGAAATTGTCTGGCAGCCATGACAAGGTTCTCCTGCTAGTGTTACATGGTACAGAGACCTATTGCCAGACATACGGTCTTCCAGCAGTTTTTTGACACAGGCGTGCATTACCTCCTCAAGGCACTTGATGTAGGCCCCTGTTTTGAGCTTGAAGCCCTGTGGGAAGATGAATGGAGGCATAACATCGCTGTCACTAATGATCACTCCAAACACCTTCGTAATCACCATTAGACTCTTTCCAAATCCTCTGCACTTTTCTCAGATTGTCAACCAAACACTCGTATTGAGCTTCCGGCGCGAATGCCAAGCAGTACACCGATTCAAAATTTCTGGCGGAGTGAATTTCGCCATGGTGCTCTTTTTCTTAAAGACGGCGCCCAAGTGAACCTACTATACTGTGCAGTAAAAAAAATAAAAACAAACGCGCATGCGCGAAATTGAAAATATAAAATGGCGACAATTTACCCATCGCACCCTGTATATATATATATATATATATATATATATATATATATATATATATATAATACAGGTAATATATCCGTTGGTATATAATCTAGGTGGATACTAGTAATAACAACTATTAAAACTGATTCACAAAGAGCTCAATGTGTTTATTATAACAGAGCATATATAATTTTACACCAAAAAAAAACAAAGTTACCCCAACATGAATACAGTCGATTTTAAGCTGTTCTGAACCCAGCCGTCTTCAGCTCTTAAGAGGATTTATGGGCTGAATACAGCTTGGTTCAGACCAGCTTGAAATATACTATTCTCATGTTGAGATTATATTGTTCTAACCATTAAAATTTGAGTTTAGTAAAATCCAACTTTTAGATTTTTTATTAGTATTCATTAATATATTTAGTTAGTTATGATTTTTTTCTGCTTTCCCGTAAACCTTTGACTAGGGTCGGTTGTTCGTTGTTGCGGATAAGGTTAATTCTCAAAAACATTTCGTATAATTTAATGCGTAAACTTTTGTATATTTTATTCGAGTATATTTTATTACAAAAACTTAGCGAGGTTAAATTCAGCATATTTAAAACATACGAGCCTAGTTATTGCAAATACAGATTAACACTGCTTCTTTGGCTGCTGGCATGCAGGTAATGATTAAAAAGTACACGCATTCATTAAACAATGTAAATATGTGGCACTTTCTTTATAGAGACACATTCTATTTCTTCTGCCATACTAATGCAGTTGATCAGGTTTTATTGTAAAGAAAGACAAACAAAAATATTGTGGGATGAAGTTATTTCGCAAAGATTCTATATAATTCCTTGCTTTAAATTTGAAAATAAAATACTCAATTATAATTTTTTTTTAAACCTGTAGAGAGTGTTTGAAGATTGTTTATTTTTTCGTTTTCACATGCCTGAAACGCTACAACTATATATATATATATATATATATATATATATATATATATATATATATATATATATATATATATATATATAGAGAGAGAGAGAGAGAGAGAGATATTAAGAAATAGACAACTTTAAGGGTTAATGGTGATTTTAATTTATTTTCTTAGATCAACATTTTCATACAAGTAAATGGGTGACAAATATTCCAGATATAAGAAGAATTCAGTATTATTATTTTTAATTTATGCACACATGTGTTTGAGGAGGCAGGTTTAAATTGGTGACAGGAGGTCTTGATGCCGCAGGTCAGTCGAAGGAAATATATATCTCTGAAAAGGGAAAATGTGATTGAGGGAGCGGAAGATAAAAGGCATGTAAACAAAATTAGGAAAAGAAAAAAAGAGATAACGAAGAAAAGAGATAAATGTATTTATATCCATCTTAATAAAGAGACATAAAATAAAGACGGGGGAGGTGTGGGGTTTGTTCGACATGTGTAGAAGTATGATAATGTCCTTTCTAAAATAAAATGGTCACAGGCTGGATTTGAACTATTTCTGCCATTTCTCTGTGGATGTGTGTATACGGATATTTTATGTATGTTAGCATGTCAAGGCATTAAGTGACTATTTTATGTGGCGAATATCGACCTAAATTTGACTTCACTATTCAGAACTCTGGGAAAATGGTATTTGTTTATCTGCGAATGAAGGTCAAGTATTAGAGTGTTCCTTTTTCTTTTTTAACTTTTAAGCAATTTAAAATGAAAAAAAAGGAGAGCACCTTAAAACGAGTAATAAAAGATGTTTATCACTAAAACCAACTTTTGTTTTGTCAAGTAACGCCGAATCAAACAACTATAAACATTTTTAATTGATTTCTCAATAAAAAAAAACAAGTTCATAAAATACGACCTTGTTTTAAAGAAGCGACATTGATCTGTGAATATAACATTATGTTCGTCATATCTGATAAGAATACAACACTAAATCTTTTAACGTAAAAGTACTGTTTGTCCACTCCTCGACTACGCCAAAACGTCGGTCGTGTGGGTATGTTGTTTCTCGGGACTTTCGATCTACTTGCGAAGATGAAAGAAAATACCTTTTCCCTCGCCGGTGATGCGTTTATATAACTTCATTTCATCCGGTTTTCTTGCCTGTGTATATTCTAAGCTCTTCTGGCATGTCTTCCTGTTTTATCTCGTGGCAGCTACTGACATTCTTTGAAGCCTGAATCTGCTGATAGTGGATTTCAGGCTTCTAGCTCAACCCATTGAAACACCACTTTTGATGTCCTGGTGTGACACCTAATGGAAAGCTTACTTTCGTAATAGGAGTACATAGATAAACCGATGGCCCGGTTCACACGACTTCCACGTCTATTGAACAGGAGTAGAGGTTTATGATTTTCTTCCGGTTTAGGATTGGGTTTTCGGTTCGTTCTAAACATTTGTCTATATTTCTGGGATGAGTTATTGTAATTATCCGTATTATTTACAATGTTTGAACTGTTGTCTTAATTTTTGCCACCATATTCACAACGTTTCGACCACAGTAAGCTCCGGCCTTCTTCAGGTAATTGGAATTTCGAATCGAACCCTTTATTTCTTCTACCGGGTTAGAGTTTTCCAGTTCCACGTGCCATACCTCTTCCGAATAGCTGAGTATCGGTTATTGCCTTTTAACTCAACTATCCAAGTTTTTGTCCATCTCTGCTGTAGCCAGGTATTGAACTAGCAACTGTTCAGGTCAAGTCACTGGATTACTTCAATCAACGCTTTTATCCAATTGGGCAAAGACTTCTCATTCTCTTTCATTTCAAGGAACTGCTTGCGTCTTAGTGGCATCATTGCCTTGCTTGGAGTGAAATGATTAAAAAATAATTATTTTAGTCTAGGTTGAGTATATATTAGAATCACCACTGTGCTCTTGCATCAAAAGTTCCTGACTGGCATTAAATTCCATTAAAAACTCCGATATTTTTCATACATTATTTTTTGTCTATGAAGGGATTTTTGACAGACTTATTTGAGGTAGTTAGTTCTAAGTTTGAATTGAGAATAACGTATGAAAAAATACAAAAGATTTGGTACTTAGTATAGGATGACATACAGATCAAAGGACGTCACATCGAAAACGCTGATAATGTTCACTTAACGTGAACGAATTCAATCTAAATCAAAGAAGTTAAAAATCGTACTTCGTGATCGTACGGAGTCTCTAAAAACCTCCACACTCTCTTGTTTTGAAATAACATTAGTCTCCGAGTGAATTTCAGATTATATAACTCTATTGTCCTCTCAACTTACCACCACAGATGTTAGTCAGCTGTTAGATATATTCCATTTATGAGGCCTTTGCAAAATTCAAAAGGTGTCTTGAATAGATACAATCAGAAGTGATAAGACGTAAATTCTAGAAATGGCGTAATGGTGGCAAATAGGCAGATACAGTTCTTCGGCCGTATCCTGCGACAACCTGAGAGCCAATTAGCTAAATTTGCACTAAACTAGATATCCTCAAGGCTGCAAAAGACCAAGGGTCCGTCTTAAAATGACACAGCACACTACGGTTAAAGAAAAACAGAGAAAAAGAAACTAAAATTAGTTCCAGGATCCGTGACTTGCATAAGATCGATCTTGGTGGAGGTAAATTGTGGCTCTTTTTACTGTCGGACTGCTGGAGGTACAAGGTAGCAAGGCAAAGTTTTGTTGAAAATGCTTCTGGTCTTAGTATTTTCATGTCCCAAGAATCTCTTAATAATAAATCTTTACAGCTTATGTGCGGCTCTAAACATGACATAAACATTCGATTCTGCCTCAGTGAGCCAAAAATCCTTCTGTGTGTCGATTCCATTATGGACATGAGCGATTTTTTTTAAAAAACTTTCTCGTTGTTGACCCGAATGGAATTCTCAGTATTCTTAAGAAAAAGAAGTATCTGTTATCTCCAGCATCAAACGCTATTTCACAGTTTGTTCGGATTTCAATGTCGAATTATTCTTCTTTTGTGTGCCGTGTTCCTTCAGGACGTAGAGATCATGGACCTCCACATCTTCCTGTCCCTTGAAGCTCTTAATAAGTTCTATCTTTTTGTTAATTCTTCCAACCCCTGTAATACCATACATATACTCAAGATCATTCTTTTTCTTTTATGTGCCGTGTTCCTTCAGGGCGTAGGCGATCATGGACCTCCACATCTTCCTGTCCCTTGAAGCTCTTAATAAGTTCTATCTTTTTGTTAATTCTTCCAACCCCTGTAATACCATACATATACTCAAGATCATTCTTCTTCTTTTATGTGCCGTGTTCTTTCAGGACGTAGGCGATCATGGACCTCCACATTTTCCTGTCCCTTGAAGATCTTAATAAGTTCTATCTTTTTGTTAATTCTTCCAACCCCTGTAATACCATACATATACTCAAGATCATTCTTTTTCTTTTATGTGCCGTGTTCCTTAAGGACGTAGGCGATCATGGACCTCCACATCTTCCTGTCCCTTGAAGCTCTTAATAAGTTCTATCTTTTTGTTAATTCTTCCAACCCCTGTAATACCATGCATATACTCAAGATCATTCTTTTTCTTTTATGTGCCGTGTGTTCCTTCAGGTCGTAGGCGATCATGGACCTCCACATCTTCCTGTCCCTTGAAACTCTTAATAAGTTCTATCTCTTTGTTAATTCTTCCAACCCCTGTAATACCATACATATACTCAAGATCATTCTTCTTTTTCTATGTGCCGTGTTCCTTCAGGACGTAGGCGATCATGGACCTCCACATCTTCCTATCCCTTGAAGCTCTTAACAAGTTCTATCTTTTTGTTAATTCTTCCAACCCCTGTAATACCATACATATACACAAGATCATTCTTTTTCTTTTATGGGCCGTGTTCCTTCAGGACGTAGGCGATCATGGACCTCCACATCATCGTCCCTTGTAGCTGTTAATAAGTTTTGTCTTTTTTTATTTCTCCCACGCCCTGTTCTACTATCCATTTACTCAAGCTCATCAAGTATGTTACACCCTACTTTCCTCTGTCTCTCAATCTGTCCCGTGAGTATCAAATTTTCCAAGGCCTCTCTCATCAAGACTCCAACTGCCTCTTCCTGATGTTAAATATAAGTTTCTGTTTTCTTATTCGTTTTCTCTAAAACTCGTCGTTACTTACATTTTCCTTCCATGGTATGCTCCACATCTTTCTGTAGGACCACGTTTCTGTTGCTTCTGGTCTCTATATTTGAAGAAATTGTCCAGCATTCACTGTCATGTAGGAGGACAAATATCACGTAACAGTTCAGTACTCTTTTCTTTCTTTCATTCTTTCCAACGAGGTTTTTCTGTCTCTTAATTTTCTGCTTAGCTTTTGTAAAGCCTCTTTGGACATCACTCGAAAATTGGGCTTTTTCTCCTACTATTTTTGAAGAAGTTGATGGTTACTCCTTGTTATCGCTTTTATCTACTCTCACTAGGGGGTGAGGCTGTAGTTCCCTGTTGGCTAACAACAGTGTCATCTACATATCTTATAGCGTTAAGATTACACCACTACATTACACAGAATAAAGGACATATGTGTTGGATATATCTCTTACGGAAAAGATTAGTAAAAAATATTTTAAAACTATGTGCACGCCATTCAAAATCATTTTGGTTTATCAAAAGTAGGTATACTCTTTTGGAACGAAGCACCCAATGACAAAAATGTCGATTCTGCTAAGAACATTTATATCCCTCAGAGATTAGAGAGAGAATTGCAAAATCGTGACTGTCTTATTAGGGCCTACAGAGAAAGTCAAATCAGTCGTTTTTAATGTTGAAAGTACTGGTCTGCCGTACCGGAAGTGGAATTTGAATCAGTCTTATTCGCAGTTTTACTTCCGTTGTTCTATTCTCTAGAAACATTTTCTTCGAGAATGTCAGAAGTTTTCGAAGAAATCTTGGCAACATTCCAATCTCTTTCGAATGTAAATATTCTGATAAAACTTTCATTTCGCATTAGTTTTCGTTTGAAAGTAAATTGTTGATTACTAGTAAAGAAGGACATTTTAAAGGATATTTTAAAGAATGCGTGACTAAAGAAAGAATAGAAAAAGTATCGCAAACGCAGGGAAGAAAGCGAGATGAAAGGACTAAACACAAGAGGGCTGTATCCATGGTTGTTAGCAAAAGGAAGAAACCAACATGCAAATTACAAATTGGAGATACCAAAATAAAACATGTATAAAAAAATTTAAATATCTTGGAAGTGTTTTGGAAAACGACAGAAAATACGACATTGAAATTCGAATGCGCATTGGAATAACGAAAGATGCCTTCTAAATCTAAGCAAAGTAATAAGAAACAAAAATTTCGTTAGAAACAAAGAAAAGTGTACTGACCTGTCATGTAATATCAGTACTTCTATATGGCAGTGAATGCAGGACAATTTCATTACAGACGAAGACACTTGGAGCAACAGAAACAAAGAAAAGAGTACTGAACTCTCATTGAATATCAATCCTATATGGCAGTGAATGCTGGACAATTTCATTACAGACGAAGACACTTGGAGCAACAGAAACAAAGAAAAGGAGTACTGAACTCTTACTGAATATCAATCCTATATGGCGGTGGATGCTGGACAATCTCCTCACTGATGAAGAAAAGACTTGAAGCAACAAAATTATGATTCGACATAAGTATGTTGAGGAGATCATGGACCAATCTTGTGAGCAACGGCAACGTTTTACAGAAACTGGAAACAAAAAGGACACTTATACTTAATATCAGGAAAAAGACAGTTGAAATTTCTGGTGCACATAACGCAGAAAGAAGGCCTGCAAAATCTGATGCTCACGTGGCTGATTAAATCAAGTGGAACAGAGGAAAGCAACGCATAACCAGCCTAAAGCTCTTGAATAAATGGATAACGAAACAAGGTTTAAGAGAGATAGCAAAAAGATATCATTTATTAAGAGGTACAAACAACGGGACATTGTAGAGAGACACTATCGCTTAGATAGTTCAGAATGGACACGGGATAACTCAACACACACACACACACACACACACACACACGCACATAAACGCCAATGTTATGAATCACACAAACACAAAATGCATATCACGTGACCCACTATGAAAAAGCCGAAACCTTAGCTACTCATCTCTTCCCGATTATATAAAAATCTGTTCGCTTATTCTCTCTATCTATCTATCTGTCTATCTATCTATTTATCTATCTGGTGCGTTAGATAAATTGTCGTCTAAATTACACAAAAATGAAAATAACACTGACATCTCGTTTTTACAGATATATTTACCAAAATTGCGCAGAAATAGCATGAAATACTAAAGAATAAATTTATTCAATAAAATTACCATTGGCTTCAACCACGGCCTCCACACGACTTTGGAATCTTCTTCATCTCTTCTAGACGGTCTCCTTGTTTAAGTGAATGCTGCAATAATCTTTGTTCCAGTTCATCTTTTGGTGCTACAAGGAGTTTTGTTGGTCGCTCGCTCAACTGCACCCCACATATAATAATCAACGGGGTTGCAGTTTGAAAAGTTAGGTGGCCATATGTAAGGGATGATGTGGTCGCAGAAACTTTTGACAGCCATGACTGAGTTCTCCTGCTTGTGTGGTTAGGTGCAGAGTACTGTTGCACACTTAGTGTTATCTAGAAGTCTCTTGACACAGGGCAGCAATACCTACTCAAGGCACTTGACTTAGGCATCCGTATTGTGTCTGAGGCCCTCACAAACAGATTCGCGAGTCCTTTTTTATCAGAACAATCAGGGTGAGTTTTTCGAGCTGTCATACTTTCCGTAATCACCATGAGACTCATCCAACTCTTTCTGAAGCCTCTGCACTGACACCGAAACACTCTGAAATCTTCGTATTGGAGCTTCCAATGTGATGCAAATCAGTACAGCAGCCCAATTCCAAATTTCTGGCGGAGTGAATTGCGTCATGGTAATCTATCTATCTATCTATCTATCTATCTATCTATCTATCTATCTATCTATCTATCTATCTCAGTCTTCACATCTCGGTCTATCATATATATATATATATATATATATATATATATATATATATATATATATATATATTCACGGCTATCTTGCTCTCTTCATATCTATCTATCTATCTATCTATCTATTCACGTCTATCTTGCTCTCTTCATATCTATCTATCTATCTATCTATCTATCTATCTATCTCAGTTTCCACATCTCGGTCTCTCATATCTATCTATCTATCTATCTATCTATTCACGTCTATCTTGCTCTCTTCATATCTATCTATCTATCTATCTATCTATCTATCTATCTATCTATCTATCTATCTATCTATCTCAGTCTCCACATCTCGGTCTCTCATATCTATCTATCTATCTATCTATCTATCTATCTATCTATCTATCTATCTATTCACGTCTATCTTGCTCTCTTCATATCTATCTATCTATCTATCTATCTATTTCAATCTCCACATCTCGGTCTCTCATATCTATCTATCTATCTATCTATCTATTCACGTCTATCTTGCTCTCTTCATATCTATCTATCTATCTATCTATCTATCTATCTATCTATCTATCTAATAGGAGATACTGAAAATATATTGATACTTTGATCGGAACGTAGATCAAAATATACTAATATAAGAAATACATAGACATTATACCTATTCGAGGAAAAGATTAAGAAGAACAACGGAATGGAAAGAAACAGTGAACTGGAAACAGAATGAATAAAAAAAATGAGTTGCATTTGGGCTAAGAAAGGAAGTACTGAGTAAGAAAAAAAAGAACAACGAATAAAAGAAAGGATAGGTCGTTATACTTTTGAATAGCTTCAAGTCGATATGCGCAAATGCACCTAGGTAGAGCTCACTGCGCATGCACAAGGCACGAAAGAAGTATGACAGAAAACACAATGCAGGAAAAGTGGAGAGAGAAGGAAGAAAGAATAAGGAAACTAGAGGAAACCAGCGGCAGAAGGAAACAAGAGATCAAGAAATCGAAGAATGGAAAAGATGCAGAAACGCTTTTGCAAAATTTGATGGGAAGACGTGATGTTACTTTATTTACATTTTTTTTTTTGAATTCCACCAGTTTTATTTCTAATTTTTCTCGTCTTAACGCTCACAATTTATGACCGCCATGATGCTCTTAAAATATTCGAAGTATTTCATGTTCGTCATTGAATTTTCTTGTACTTAAATTGTAAAAATGTTCTGGGCATTTTTTTACTTGAGCACAGGACGCGGAAATTGTGTGAGCGACATTTTTGGAGAGAAAAAAAAATTTTTTTTCCCGCTTAAGATATTTTTATGAATGTAACAAATAAAGAACATATTACATAAAGCATATTACACTGAACAGGTATTTGATTTGCGCTGTCAAAGGAAAAACGAGAATTTTACAAATGAAATAATTGTTTCTTTAAAGGTTTTAAACCAAACCAATATTCCCTAGAGTTTCACATTA